>JAQQSE010000014.1:0-1200000 GCA_035772565.1 Antheraea assamensis
ATTAACATAATATTTTGTTCCTCAAGTGCCGGGCGCTCTACGGCTAGGCACGCTTCTCCTTCTAAATAGCATTAGTTTCTCTTTGGTTATAAGTTTCATTTTTTTATTATTAGTTTTTTAATACCTATACATTTAGCATATTTTCTATTATTTCATCAAACTAGCTGTTCCTGAAATTATACATAATCACCACACCGTTTACCAAAATACCACCCCGTTCTCACTGCGCAAACACACAATCAACGCACCATAGGTGCTCTATTAAAAATCCGTAGGTTATTCTTATTAAGCCTTTAGTAATTTTATTTTTCGCCAAAGCTCCCGTGATACTATTGAGAAGTGAATAAACATTTGTACATAGTCAGTATATCCAATAGTATAGAATCAGTTCAATCCCGTCATCCATTAGTTTGAGTGATGCACGTACAACGGCATACCCCTATCATTTATTTATACGATATCATGTTCTCACATAAGTACATGGCACTCGTACACAAACCGGTGTGAACATTTTTCTATCTTCAGAAGTATCGAATATCAAGACAGCATTTTGAATTTACCGATTCATCCTATAATCCTATTCCGAATACTATCTGAAGATGGAGGAATCGCAGCCTTATGCAGAGTTTAACAGATGCATTTTAGATTTATTGTATCGGTGAGTTGTTGGCACTGTAAATGGGATGATAAAGAACCGTTCATGTCATTTTAGACGGTGGTGAAAAATACAGGTTCTGCGTGTTCGGTATCGAAACATCAAATTTGTATGTATTTTTTACCCATTGCACTCTCATCTATGTAATTTTATAAGAATCCAATTCTTCAAACTAATAAGTTCATAACTTCTAAGCAATAAATTTTGCAAACAACCCAATATGGCACGTACTATAAGACTTTATAACCAATACTTTTGTCAAATTTCGGACAATCATGATATATTATCTTTAATTCAAATTTCGCTCGTACTGATGTCATGGTAACGAACCAAATTATCAAATATGAATCACCTGCTCGATATTAAATCGCACATCGCAATGAAATCTGCACAAATAATATCTAATCTATGTACATATTATATTGATAGATCAAATTTATTTAATTGTTGATAGTACTTAAAATCATTACTTGCGTTATTTTTCTCAAACCTTGGGTCTATCCGGTCCGGTAAGCTTGTGACATTGAATGTTGGGCCTAATCCAGTGTCGTACCCCGTCGTAACGAACCTTGGTCTCAGAATTTCTTGACAGGATGTTGTAGCTTTCGCTTACCGTGGAATAAACACTGTATTCCACGACGTGCGTTTTGTGAATCATTATAACCTACAAATACTATCTCTTCATATTTTCACATTGTCTCTGTATTGTGAGGATATTGTTGAAATTCTCCGGGAAAATTAATAAAAAAAAAAAAAATACCGCGTCTGACACTGAGTTACCGATACGTACTTTTTCGTAAAATTTATTCCGAATTATTTTAGAATAATTGAAAGAAAGTCTTAAGTGTAATAAAGCTTTTATGGTTCAGTAATTAGCGTGTTCGGGACCCCGCTCGATCCACATTGATTCAGATCTTTGCATTAAGTCTAAGTTTCGCTGAAGGAAAATATCGTGATGAAACCATAGCAGATGCTAGGCCTTTTTTAGAAAATAAGTCGCCTGCTAGCTATCACTTTCAAGTTGAAAATCTGTCGCTAACACCTACCATGTGTCCGGCAGCTGTACTTGAGAGCCAGCCATTTTCAGCTAGGTTTAGCGTATTTACCATCTTGAGACGATATCGTCATTTAATATAGAGGGTGAGATTGTGTTAAACTATAAAGTTTAAAATAAAATTCCTGTTACCCTTTAACAATTGTCCGCAAGAATTATAACTCCTTCAGGACCATAGTTTTAATTTTCATGTTTCATGTTTGAGTTTGTTAAATTCCCAATATGGACAAAGTTGGCAACACGCTAAGCTTTCATATAGAACTACTTTTTAAGTGCAACAAAGAAAGCACTACGCATCAGATTTCAAACGTTAGGCTTGATAGTTTATATATCCTTATGATCTAGGGACAGATATGCTTAATATCGGTAAGTGTGTTTGTATTTTTATAATTATATCGCAAGTGATCCGCAGTAGTAATATAGGTTAGTAATTATATTAAAAAAACATACTATACTAAATTACAGGAGGAAGGCTACAGACAGTGTGGTCCATGGTTACCAAACCCAGAAACTGAAGACGGCTGCACTCGACACCTAGTTCACGTCGTTTACACCTCGCTAGCATATTTATTATAATTTTAAGTTCAATTATCGTATAATATACTCAGTACTTAGGCGTCCTTTACAATAATGTTTTATATTTAGGTTCCAATCATAAACTGATAATATATGAATATTTTTCAATCTGTTATATAGCGCCATCTCACAAAATTTGAGGTACCAGCATGTTATCATCTATTGGGAATAATACAAGTAGGTACGACGAAATATTTACGAGATGGCGCTATTTGACATAATAATTAGTTACAAACATTTGCGAGATACGCGAAATATATTAGTAATATATACAAGAATTACTCGTTTAAAGTTATAAGATCAAATTCACCCCTACTATTATAACCTTAGAGATACAAGATAACTAGTTCAAACTATCTTGTGTAATATTACTATTTACGCGATGGAATATGTTCAAAAATTCATCATTTCTCTAGTATAAATATATGTGAGTTTCATATCGTTGGCATAACGTTTCAAATATGCAAATAAAAGTTTACATGCTTATAAGATTGTATGCATAAATTAAATAAGAAATAATTGTTTTATATTCATTAACAACTTCCAATAAATCAAGTGCCAAGAAAAGTAAATAACAATTATAGATATAGAGTTATTAAAATAATCTCCAAATCGCGATATCACGCTCTTCTACAATAATTGATAATTGTTCCCACCAAGTTATCTATCTTGCTATTGTTATGTTTCTGTAGTGTGCATAATAAAGGTTAACAATAAAACAATTGATAGTTAATAATTGTTTTACTTTTATGAGGACTTACTTTTATCACAAAATTCTGATAAGCTACTGTCACATAAATACCCGTTGAGACGAACAACACAACAATTTTAAAGCACAGCGAAGTTCCACTTTCCCAGTCCATTACGAGACATTGACACCATCTTTATCTATTAACAAACTATTCATCGAGATAAATATAATGGATATACCACACTCGGTAGAGATTGTATTCTGACATTGTAAGATTCCGGTGGTAATCTTCCAGTTCTATCATAATTTGACCTCCGTGACGAAAAACATTTAACACACCGTCATATCCACAATGTGTAACGAAATGATTTCCCCGTCGTCCCTGAAGTTACATTTAAAAACACCGTTATTTTCTCCGACAATTTTTGTCTTAATCTTATCAACATCTAATTACCCAATTTTAAAGGTAAGTTGATTAACTTGGTAACCCTAAACGAAAAACAAATACAGCTGACCTGAGTGTACAACGATTTTTTTTACGTATACCAGGTTAGTACATTTTCTGTGGCATAGATTGATGCAGGCAACGCGATATCTAGTCATGTAAATTAAAGTTCTAAACTTCAACTATAAGAAATAACAAAAACCTAAAATGTTTGTTTTTTTTCTTTTAGGGCGTTTATTTAGATTGTTAAATTTTGATTATTGACATCAAATAATAACTTAAACATTATTCATAGCTTATATTTATATGGTAATATCTCTTCTCATAAAGAAGTCTTGTAATAGATTAGTAGCCAAAAATCTGAAGCTTCACAATATTTGATGAAATCTTCCCCAAAAACATCAAAACCCAAATTGACAGCAGATTTTTTGTTCGGACCATAATTAAAATGTCAAGTGACAAATATACAATTAGTTACTCTATAAACGAGACAAATACCAAAATATATTTAATGCTGTTTATAAGTTTTTTGAAAATAATAGGGCTGCAAATTATAATGAATCAATTTAAATTATGGATAAAATAAAAATAATGAACGGTTTTTCCCCGCATGAAATGCCATTCATGCACGGGAAAATCCGTACAAACGTAAAATCATGTACGAAAAATATCAATTTTTATGCAATTTGCAATTTAATTATTATATATTAATAAAATTCCACTTAAATATCTGTATTCTGAAATATTGTTCTGATCTCTACAAAAGCCAACTATAATCAGTAAAATTAGTTTTTACGTTTAACGAATTAAAATGTAAAATTTAAAAGCTAGACTGAAAATTCAAGTTGACAGGTGCCATTAATTATACGAAAAAAAGGTTACATATACATAAATAGCTTTGTGAAAACGGTTTCAATTTAAAATGTTGTAAATTGAAAATTGCAAAAAAATGTGTCGTCACACAAATTTTACCATCTATAAAGAACGCGGGTCTCCAAAAATTATGAAATTCGTGTGACATAATTTATAAATGTCCTCTTCGGACGTAGAATATAATAGGAAATTATGGTAATGTTATGAAATAAAACCATTAGTTTATCCACATTAAATCGTTTTATTTAAATTTTTGAACATAGTATTTGGTTCTGATAGCCATTTATATACCAGTATATATATTTAAATACTATATATTAATACTGACAGTTATTATTTTTACAATTACAAATATTAACATCGATTTTTAAGATCAATTTAAAACGAAGGAAAAATAATACTTAGTACATTGACACTATGGTAATTAGAAAATTATTCGGAATGTATTATAGTTATTAAATATTGTCTACCTATAACCCTATCCTAAATTATTATTACCTAATCTTTATAGAATCAGATACTATTATTAGGTAACTTAAACATTTTTCTTGAACTGTTCGTAAGCGTTTTTCGACATTTTGAGCATAATCAATTATAAGGTACCATTAGATTTCATTCATTCGATCCGATGCACAACATTATGACATTAGTTTTAACGAAACAACAGTGTCTATATCAATATAACATCTAGATATGTACTATGTATAATACTATATTATCAAACATCAAAAGAGACACTAACGGAAATCATACAATAAACATTACATTGAAATAGAGTACACATTTGTATTCCCTAAAAGGCAGTTTGTAAGGGTTACCAACATTTTTAAAGTGAAACTTCTTATGGGACGGTAGGAAAAATTTTTCGTTACGCGTTATGCTTTAAACGTGTGTATTTGTGTGCATGTGTAAGTATGTATAAGTGTCTGCTGGATCTAGTAGTATACAAATATGAGTAAATGTATAATTACATATTTATACTATATAGTATATGAGCATTCTTATATATATATATATAATTTAATACATACAAGCCAAAGAAGTTTCACTTCACCGCGTGCCTGAGACTGGTACACGTAATATTATCTCTTTATTTATCGAAAATGTATATGTTCATTAAGCACAAATGCAGACTTCAGTAAATACCCTTACATATAATAAATCGTTATTAGTTTCTGATTGGACGTTTACGACTGACGTTTACGTTGACGATTGTCCTGGTTTACAATATTTTTTATTTATATTATGACCTGTACAAAAGTGCATTATTTCAAAACTCTGAAGAAACATTAAAGCAATCTAGAATTTTCTACAATTATCGAGTTTAAATTCGTATTATAAGGGTCAAGCGACCAACTAAACAAAATCTATTCTGAACATATAATCGAATACAAGAAGCGATTATGTGAAGAAGTAAATTTAAAATAAGATTAAAAAATGTATCTGTCACACTTGACGTTAGCGAAATAGCGTACATAAGCAGATGCCATAATAAAGAGGGGAAAATAAAGACAAGAGGACTAAAACCATAGACCAAGGTAAGGAGTTAGTAGTACCACAAAATATTATTCTACAGATAGTTTTTTGTGCAACAACTGCGACTGAAAACAACTGTAATAATGAATTTGTTCCAATTTTCTCTCGATGTGTACAAATAATTTTACTGAAAACTACATTTGACCACTCACTGGTGTAACACTATTTTATATGTACCCTTGGGAAATTACTTTTTTTATGTTATGTATCACAAAGAAAAAGCAGTGATGGTAACTCTTAGAATTCGGTGTATAACCCATGAAAGACAATAATACAATACGAGGTTGCTTTCACGCGGGTAATTATTGTAGACAACAATAATAATTTACCATAAACACGTTGCTGGATGTATTTATGTAAATTATTACATCCTTGAAAATATAACAATCTTTGTATAATAATACTTTCGTCTTATGCAAAGATTACAATATTAAAAAGTTTTTTTCTGTAGTACATATTTTTCTGTGTGGCAACCCTCATTGCCTATTCATTTTAATCTATTATATCTATGAGACCACAGTTAATAAAATATATTTACCGTGTATTGAGATTTCGTCATTATAAATATTTAATTAACATTAACTTTTTTAATTACTTTGATAAGATACGTCGGAACAGAAACAATAATTATACGTAAGATTTTTTAAATAATGTGAGTATAATTTCAACTGAAATCTTATACAATATTCCGGACCATAGAGTAATAAATACGCTATATATTTCGAACATTGAAACTAAGGAATACGCGCTTAGTGATCTCAACTCAAGAACGAAAAACAAAAATATGCACGACTAAAACATACAAAATGAACAAAGGATAACTTAAAATTTCTCGCCAATTTTTTGACCTCTCTGAATATATTTGCACTTACAAGTTTAAGTATAAATACGTATTATGTTTATATATATATATATATATAACATTGAGATAACTTAAGAATAAATAAATGCCAATTTTAGAATCCTATAATAATATTTTAACTTTAAATTTAGCCGTTGACTAAATTACGCGCAAGCCCGAACTTACGACTATACTCAGAGCCACCAAAAATATTGATGAGAACTCTAGTTTTTTGCAATTTTTGACATAGAAAAAATCTATCAATTTTATTTTTGTGCCCACGCATCCTGACAGCGGCTATAAACTAGGTTTCACCGTATTTGGTGAGTTTTTAAGAAAATTTTCAACATCCTATCTACAGTTTACCCAAAAACTAGCGCTAATACTCATGTGATATCTCATGGAGGTATCTGTAAGGTGGCAAAAACATTAAGCTTCAAATAATTCAGATTCGGTATGCTTACACTAATTTCTTTTACGCATACTAAAATAGTTAAAACCCTGAAAAGTCAGACTATTAAATATTATATTTTCCAAAATTATAATTCATATTAGGTAATAGAGTGAACATAAATATTTAAAAGTAATATCGGTGGTGCGTCAATCGTGAATAAATTGTGCTTACTAATCAGAAATTAAAAAAGAAAATAAAATCGAAATCACTTTATCGGAATCTCGAATATTTACATAGTTACCAGACAGGGATACATGGTCGGATGACATAATTATAGATCGGTGGCTACATACCACCGAACAGTAAGTCGAGTCACCGAATAGTAACTACCGGACAATGACTATATTATCACCGGACAGAGTCTACATTGTTGTCGGATAGTAACTACATTATCACCGGACAACGACTAGATACTTATCGGATAGTGACTACGCTGTCACCGGACAATAAGTACATCGATATCGGATAGTGACTTCATTGTCACCTGCAACGACTACGTCGTTATCGGATAGTAACTACATTGTCACCGGACAGGGACTACATCAACACCAGATAATAAATTACATCGTCATCAGTGAGCAACAAATTAAGTGTTTTACACATAATAGAGATATCGTTTTTTAATTTCTGAGCGACGTCCCATTTGATAGTAAATTATAACATCTTAATTCGATAACTTAATCTAAACTTACATTAAAAAATGTTCAGTAATTTCATTTACACAGAAAAATATAAATCTAGGTACATTCTCTTCATACGTTGCGTTCATTCTGTATTCAAAATAACATTTCAGTATTCCACGACGTTAAGTGTATAATAGAATCTTTAATTTCGAAAAATAAATAATTTAATAAATGCTCGATTTACAAAAATACATGGAACACAAACGCAAAACCTTTCATGCATTTTCTATAAATTATTACGTGATTTATATCATAAATAATAAAACAACAAACATTCTCGTCTTAATAACTAAGACGCAACTAAAAAAAAAAATGTATTTCGTTTCAGCGTAACCAGAGGTGTAACGACTTTTTACATTTAAATAAAACTGTCACCGTTTGTTCGAGGTTGTAGTTAATTTTTCTTTCATAAATATACAATAAGGCGAGTCTAGAACGCGTTTTTACTTTATATAATTGGTCGCGAGCTAAGTAATGTACTGTGGTACTTTTGTTAGCTTCTTTTTTATTATCACTAGACATGTTCCAACACTCGAGTAGTTAAAGTGAAAACGCGTTCTAAACCGCTTAACACGTTCCGTACCAAGCCCAATACGCCTGACATGTCGTTCAGGCCATTTTGATATTTGGACAAAAGATTGATATATTATCATACAATGTTACATTACAATACTAATACCTAAGTAATTCTTTCGTTTTCAGCAGTTATCACATCGTGTAAATGCAACTAAGTAAGTAGTCCAAGTATCACATCACAAGTGTGTGGTACACGAGCCGAAAGATCGAGTTTAACGTGTAACACGCACCGGTGATACACGTGGCATAAAGATCAAGCTTAACGCGTACCAACGGTGGTGTGCGTAGCACGGACCGTGTTAACTGATTATATACGTGTACAAAAAGCAGTTTTGGTAAAATGTGTTAATATATTTGGCACTCAAATATCAAATCAAATAATTTTTTGTACAAAAATCCCAGAATATAACTTTTTACATCGAATGTACTAGAAAACACCAAATTACAAACACGTAACAATCAATATAATACAAGAAAACATTATTCGAATTAACTCTTTACTACACCATATTAACTCTATATGCTTATTATTTATAAAAAAATACTGCTTCTATAATATCAAAACGGCACTATTAAATAGTACACACAACTAGTAAAAATAAAACAAAAAAATATTATCTCTCATTCTACAATAAATTCCAAATTTATAACATACGTAACAGAAATCATTAATGTTAATAAAAAAAACTACTAATTATATAGAACAAAAATAAACAAAAAAATTCTTTGGTATTGTACATACAATAAACAACATAATTTTAAAAAGCTGCTCATATAAAAATGGTAACAAAAAAAAATTAACAGTTATCAACATAATAAAAACACACGGAAATGTGCAAAGTAAATTAAACAAGCGTTTGTTTCCATTATCACACGGTTTGTGATGCAATACCATCGGAATGTTGAGATATTTCGCAGTCGCTTTGTTACTACAGGAAAAGTGGTATCATTTTACTGGTTATCATTATCGATAATTATCAGAGTAAATCAACAATCGATCATTATGGCGTAATATTTTGATCCTTGCATATTTAAAAAATGACCACTATTCAAAAGAAATAAATATTATATTATACGTATGTATAATTTCGTAATAACCTAAGGATAAACAAAAACCAATTTTAGATTCCTATAATAATATTTCAACTTTGTTTTGTATTAAAGTCTTGACTATACATATATATACGAAATTAATAAACTGTTATATCACTCAGGATATGAGTAAACCTTTCTTCAGACGTTTTTATCAATCTTTTCTCAAAATATGAAAATAAAGATCGAAAAATCTCGAAATACTTACGAGTGCCGTAGCATGTTGTATGGGAGTATGCTCTCGGTCACACGAAGATCCGTATCAGTCAGATCTGGTGACGTGTTAGAGTATCACGTAACGTCGAGTATTTACGAGTATGTTTTCTGATAATAGATGTTAATAGAATTCGATTCGAATCAACACGCGTCACGTAGCATCAAACGGCACAATAGAAACCACCAACGGTAAAGTTTATTGAAATATGTAACGCCGTTAAAACGGTTTTATGACGGCAATCTGATATAAATTAGCCATTTTTGAAACTATACCTCTTTTAGCGCGTTTGAGATAAATTTCGAGAGTGAATTTTTACGATACGTGCCCACACCGACACCTAAAAACGACGCCACGAAATTGGTTGGTTATTACCTCTCAAGATAGATTTGAGATTAACTGTCGGTATTATTATTATTTGATAAATAGCTTATTCTACTTCATTTTGGTATGTTACTTGATTTTGTATACAGATATATAGAAAATTAATATTAAAACATTTTAAAGATAATTATAACTTTGTAATTAAAATATTATCAATTGCATTTCATGTCTTTTTTTAAACTAAAGAAGTATAATTTCTTGCGTGCATACACATTTACGTTTTTTTTGGACAACAAAAAACTCAAAAATTATGCACATGGGGAAAATAAATCATGATATTACCATAGTGATTAGTGACATTCAAAATTAATCTTGTGACGAAGCATATTCATTTAAAAATAATAAAAAGTATGTCCGGGCCTATTATCAGACTCCATCTTAACGCAATAAACAAAATATATATATCTAATCGTCTGATCGAATCTAAGTGATTTCAATACCGATTGACGGCGCCAAATTACACATTACATTTCAGAATTATCGTCAAAGTATCAGGAAGAATGTGCACATAATACGATAATCATGATGAAATTCAATCTTTATAAATAGACACCTACTTATAATATCATACCTGTATTTAATAAAGTTTAAATACAATACGGCCGAACGAGAATACCAAATGACAAATCTATCTTCTATATAAATAGAAATAAATTGTCGAATCTATGTAAGCGCATCACTTCAGAACGGCTGTACCTATTTGGTTAATTCTTTGTTTTGTTGTGTGTGTAATTGCCCAAAAAGGTTTGTATGAGACAAAATATTTGAAAAATCATCGAAAAAGTGAAAAGTTTGCAAAAAATATTTTTCGTGTAAAAAGCGAGTGAGTGAGAGAGATAGAAGATAGCAGGGCGACCTTCAAAAATATTGACACAATTGACGTTCATTCGCCATTTTATTTACTTATATGGTCGTATTGTAAAGAGAAGATTTAGTCTTATTTTCTTAGTGAATACATCGTGTGAAGTCGGGGCGAACACTTAGTTATAAAAATATTTGAAAAATCATCGAAAAAGTGAAAAGTTTGCAAAAAATATTTTTCGTGTAAAAAGCGAGTGAGTGAGAGAGATAGAAGATAGCAGGGCGACCTTCAAAAATATTGACACAATTGACGTTCATTCGCCATTTTATTTACTTATATGGTCGTATTGTAAAGAGAAGATTTAGTCTTATTTTCTTAGTGAAATACATCGTGTGAAGTCGGGGCGAACACTTAATTACAAAATACTATTCAAATGATACTTAATCACCTGTTTGCAACACGTAAGTACCTTAAGTACCGTGTGTTAAGATTGGAATGTAATGTACAATTTTTCTAAACAAACATAATGATTACGTACTTTTCATCTCAGATTAGTTTTTCAATTATACAAGAACCGATAAATGCTAAAAAAATACACATGGTAGCAAATGAGATACGAATTAAGAGAAAAGTTGAAACATTTCTAAATAGAAAAATAAAAGATAATAAAATATTAGTAAGTAATTATCTTTAAATTCCTATGGTATGTAATAAAACCGGTAAAAGGTATACCCACTTTTCCTATTTATAGAAAATACACATAATTATGGCGTGTTTTAGAACACTGCATATTAAATTAATTGTATAAAAGAAAACAATAAACCTCGGCTTTATCGCGGTCTCCATGAATTTCAACATTCAAATAATCCAACTGAAGCCTTAATCTCACTCACTTGTGTTTTGTATATCGTTTTTAACAAATCATAAAAACGGCTATTACAGGGTCGGATTTAAAAGTTGGGGGGGGGGAGGGTTTAGAAATGAGGCAACAAACATATAGAACAAATGATTATGAATATATCATAAGAATACAAATTAATTGAGAATGCGACGTTTTTTTATCGGTACGGGTGATTCAGTCTTTATATTTAACCAAACTAAAAACTCATTCTGATGAGTTCACCCCTATCAACCGCCTCTAAATCCGGTCCTGAATTAACAGCCACTTAAAAAATAAAAAATATCGTCTGTTGTCGGTTCTTTCAATCAACGTTTTAAATATATGTCATGAAGTGTTCGTCTCTTTTTCTCTCGTACATTCGTAAATGTCGTGAGCGAGTACGCGTTATTCCTCCTCGGATTCGGTGTCCGAGTCCGGTATTGTGTTGAACCAGTTCTCCCAGTTCGACGGTGGGCCCATAACCGCACGGCTGCACCACACAGATTATAAAAAAATAATTAACATGAAAATTTTATAACATTCTACAAAATTAGTATTTTATTGTTAATGTCTTAAGTAAGCAAAATACCGGTTTTTTTCGAATACTTGCCAATTTTTTTTTAATAAGTTTAATTTTATCTTTACTGTTCTTGTTAAATATTTGTTTAGACTAATACCGATTGCATTCAAATTGCTTACCAAAAAATATTCAAAATTTAATATTTGCTAATAACTTGATAGTATTTTCAATAAATTTTTGATTGGAATAATAACCATTTTTTAAGTATCTCACTACAAACATTTCAATATTTTTATTACGTTTAGTAATTATCTGTATAATTCAGACATTACCGGTTTACCGGTGTTTAACAAAAAATAATATTTTTTACACCAGATAATTTGTTGTGTACATTGTTTAGAATTTGTATATATAGTATATAATATAATTTAAGCAAACAAGAAACTCACCTTGGCTTTGTAACCGGTTGAGGCAGGGTGGCGGTAGCAGGGGCGGGTTGTGCTGAGGGAGGCGCACGGCGCTGCAGCGTCTGCGTGCCTTCACCACCCTCACCCTCCCAACCCTCCTCCAACACCCATCTGTTAGACACGACACTTTTATTATTCTTGAAGATTAGAAAAAAACCCCGGTAATCATTTTCTCTTTACTGTACATGGCTAAAGTGGGAAGGGCATCTAGCAAGATAGAAGACGGGCGATAGACCATAGGAAAGTCGGAGGCTACTGGACCTCACACTAGCACAATATTCTGACGCCATAGCAAGGCCAATCGATAATTCTGAATCAGATTCAAGCTAGAGACACCTGTGGAGGAGGCTTTTAGAAGGAAAAAAAGAGCATATCTTTATAACAGCAAGTACACTGACAATACTGTTATGGGGGCGTCATGAGGAGATTAAAGAGTATGGGGGGACAAACCGAATATCACTAAATCTCACATGGGAGAGAGAGGGTTTCGGTAAATATCACGTAATTTTTTTGGGGCAAAAAATAGTGTAAAAATGTAAGAAAATCAGATTAATTTTAAGAAATACATGTTTCAAGATTAAAATATGCCGAAATATTACACAATTCTACTATATACCGATATACATTGATATACCGAAATGTGGTCCCCGAATCTTTTATAGTTGAAAAATTATGGCCCACAATTTAAATTTCTAGTAATATTTATCGTGGTTATGCGAACGCTGCAACGCAGCGCAAAGCCCTTCGATTGTTTAGTATCGCTATAAGTTGAAGGAGCCAATGATTTTACTAAAAATCACATGCATTTGTTAGGATCAATAGTCAAGACCGTGGACAAGTCTCTATGGAATGAATGAATATTTCGGTAGTATTTATTTTAGTAGTTCCTATTTATTATTTAATGTTATCACTGTCATTTTCTATTACGATTGAAACAATCTCAATTACTAATCTCAATAGATGTAATAAAGCAATTGATTTTAGTATAGAGGTACTATGTTCTTTCAGATTGAATTACTCAGTAGTGGCTAATATGAATTGAATGAATGGACAAATACTTTATGATATCATAGAAGAAACAAATATAGTTCTTTTTATTTCATATATTTTACTTGTACTATTGTTTATGGTACAAAAGTGACATCAACGGAAATTTCCATTATTTTGTTATTACTTTTATCTGTTTGTTAATTGCTTACGATTACGGTCGATATTGAGAATCAAAACATTGATAATATCAGTATCAGTCGAACATTAGTTATTCTATAAATATGCAATATGAACACTTGGATTTACTTCATTTTACGAAAAAATTTACTATAACCTTCCAGTTGTGTATTTTCGTCACGTAACGGAATAGCATTACGAAGCATCCCTACGAGTCTATTTCTCTCTCCCTCCCTCTCTCTCTTTCTTTCTCTCTGTACAACGTATATATTTTATTTGAATATTTTTTTCAATTGTGACAACGTAAAGAATCAAATTAAACAGTTTCGTAGAATATTAAAAAAAATATTCAGGTTTTAAAAGCATCAAATTATAAATTGCATAAATAATCGGTGCGATGAAGACTCAGTTGGTAGTGTGTTCGGACACAGCATCGAAGGACGTAGGTTTGAATCCTAGCAACTGAGTCGGAGCTTTCGGTGAAGAAAACAGCGTGATGATACCATATCATGGTGGTAGGGCTTTTTCTAACTCTGTCTGGCTAGCTACCACCCTCAAGTTGAAAATCTGTCGCCAAGCACCAGTTGGTGTGTTCCGGCAGCTGCACTCGAGAGCCAGTCTCTCTCTAGGTTTAGCGTGACTACCATCTTAGACCACATCATCATTTAACATCAGATGAGATTGTGGTCAAACGCTAACCTATAAAAACCTATAAAGTATAAAAAAAACAACAACTTTTCGTGACATTTCGACGCTTTCAGTATGGAGGTTACACAACCAGCAGCGCAGAATTCTCGTCTGCTCGAATTGCGATACTCGTAGACACACATACCTATGATTACTATAAGAAATAAAGTGAGTATTCCCTTTTATAATATGTAAGGAAGATTACAATATCTTTACCTTGAGCTGCTGGCAGACTTGCAATTTTCACATTCGCTTCGGTAGTCATCTGCATCCTCAGCGCCAGGACCAGTCGATTCCTCGTAACTGCACACACACGACGGCTGAAACCATATTAATAACATTAGATATACCAACATTAGATATACGATCTAAGCACCCAAGCACTATGGAAATGTCTGAACAATTCTAGAATTCTTTCCAGACATTTCAACAAACTCTTTGTTAAATATAAATCAATACGATAACTCATCAATACGTGGAAAAAGCCCGCACATTGAAAGGTTATCGCTGCCATTATTTTAAACAATAATGGAGTTGACGAGAAGCACTGTCTATGGCATTTCGATCGCTCTGTACTCGCCGCAGTTCTTGTGTGATACCCTGCCAACCAAAAGGCACAGTGACTTGTTATTAAAAAAATAGTGAACACAAAAATGGCAAGGAGCCATCTGAAGCTAAGTTAAAATGCCCTCGATATTCTTACCCAATTTTTAGCATATAAACTAATTAATCACATTCCATTCTACTATTATCGAATAAAACTTTTAAGAGTGAGCGACGCACTAGAACAATTTAGGGTAATTTTACATATAATCAATTATAAAAAATGTTTTGTTGTGAATGTATGATAGTTATATTGCCTAAAGGGTTAGAAACACAAAATATTTTTTTTGTTGGTCCTTCGAGCCGGTCGTTATAGTTTTTTTGTATTATACGGCTCGAAGGACCAAAACAAAAATATTACCAGTAGTGGATTTCCTGACCTCACATTGATTTTTTACGTTATCTTTACTTTTTATAAAATGTATACTTTTTCTTTTGTTTATTACAACATTGTATAGTACCTATTAAGAATGTAAATCTACATGTGAGGTCAAATAAATGTATTATTATTTAAAAAAAAGTGTGTGTGTACTTATGTACACGCGTTAGAAGTTATACTTCTTTGGCGAAACAAGGTAAAAATCTTTAAAAAAAATTATCTTTCGCCTTATTCTACGTTTGTAGAAAAAACGACACTAACAATAGAAATAAATAAATATCGTGAATACAATTGTCAGTTCTCACGCAATACGTAGATGTCCTTACTTTTACTTTGTTGGTAACTTTTTTTGAATAAGTTTAGCGACATCTGTTGTGAAAAAACTAAAATGTTCACTATAGCTAACTTCAGGGTGTCGGTTTTTCGTGACGGTGTGCGCGCGCATCGTAAAAATGTACTCTCATCATTTTTTCCTAACGCAACAAAATTAGTGTAACTTCAAAAACAAAAAAAAAAATACTGACCTTATCAACAGTCAGTGGTAACGTGTTCTGAGGAGGCGGTAGCGGCGTGTCCGGAGCTCCAACCAGCGGATTCGTGCCCGGGACCACTCCGCTAACACTCTCCGTACACTTGGACTCCCCGGACACGTTGTGGTCATCGCTGTGCGCGCGAGGGCGACCCATGCTCGTCACACGAACGTTCGATCTGTGTTTAGATCATTGTATTAACCATTAGCAATTTCATTCGCTTTAATTCATACAAATATTATGAAAAGAGCGAACAAATTGTGTATGTTTGTTTATATAAAGAATACAAAACTCTGGAACCCATTGCACTGATTTGATAAATTATTTCACTATTTCAAAAGTACTCCATCCCGTATGAGCATATATTGAAATAACGTAAAGTTATGACGATATTTGTCAGTAAAGTCGAAAAAATCGTACCTTTTCAGGGTTTCTATGCCGTGCGCTACCTTATTAAACTTACACGAAAAAAATGTACGGCTGAATTGTTCTTTATAACGAAATCCAATAACCATTTTTATCTAAAACTACATATGATCAAAGTTAAACAAACAAAAGACGATCAATGTAACAGATCTTTTCCGACTTCAAGCGGAAACAGTTTACGTACCTATTGCACCCAAGCGAAGGCGGGGCAGGTAACTAGTTAAAATATAAAACTTCGTAACAATAAAATATTCGATCGATGTAGATTCGAGCCTATGCGACCGCGTCCGAGCTATCGGTGAGGAAAAACATTGTGATGAAACCATAGCATGGTGGTAGGGCTCCATCTAAGTCCGTCGGGCAGAGTCTTTCTGTTACAAATGGTGATATTTTCTACAACGATCAAATAGCAATATAATTTACACTGCTTGTACCTAGTTTTAGAATTAATTTAAGGCGCTTTATTTATGTTCAACATAAATTAAGTCGAACATATAAACATGGTCAAAGCTTAAAGGCATTTTCCCACAATATTTAATTTTTTAGTGACTTCGCTTTTTGAGTAAAGTGATATTTTCAACTACAACCAAATGGCAATAGCAATACTACCTATCCTTACTTTTAGAACGGACTTAAAACGCCTCCATTTATTTATAAAATAAATTTAATTCGAACATACTCGTATAAACATGGTCATACGCTGAGCGAATTTTTATAAATTATTAAATTAATTTAAATATTTGAGTTACTTCGTTTTTTTGAGTAAAGGTGCATTTTGTTTCACGGTAAACATTCACTCTGAAATATATTATTATCGCAATAAAATAAATAAATGTAAATAGAGGTGTCTAACTTGTCGTGAGCGAAGGGTTCCAAGGGCGGCGCGACGGGTGCGGAGGCGAGGTTGAGGTTGCGCGGCATGCTGCGGCCCGTCTCCGCCAGCGCCGCGTGACGCACCGCCTCACTCGGCTTGTGGAACGAGCGCCGGATCTCGCCCTGCAGCGACCGGTCCGCGCGGCTGAACCCGCCCAGCGCACCCTCCACCACCATCGTGTCCGCACCGCCCGATATACGCGGTATCGTACGATGTCTGATGATAACAAACCCACTACATCCCTGTATACGAACTCGCTACATCTAAACCACAGGTTCCCAGACTTCTTTTCTCATAGACCACATTCAAAATTTAGCTGGTTCCGGTTGACCTCCTTCAGGCACATTTCTACCATATTCCCAAAACACGATAAAAACTGTGAAGTTTAGATAAAAGTATGAAACTTTTGCGTTGCGGGTGAATTCCAACCACGAATTAATAATTTTCGAGAGAAAAGTGAGAATTTATTGGTTATTTAATTAAATGATTGTGCTGTGAGTGGATGACAAAAAAGTGATTCCATCCAACTTTAGTCCTTAGTTATAAGTTATTTCGTCCTTTTGCACGTCTGAACAAGTGTCACGCATAGCGGCGCGGCGGCGCTTAGCAAATCTCGACACGTTGAACTGAATATGGAATATGCAAGATTTTACAAGTAACAGTCGCCGAGCTTCTTAAAATATTATCTGCCTACACTGATAGGTGAAGTCGAACCAACATTTTAGTTCTTCACTATCGAAAGCAGATAAATTTTCGTGGACCCCAAGCTTACGAATTGTGAACCTCCATTTTTTTGTCAGACCAACGTAGATATCCGTCGGACCACATAGACCACTACTTTGGGAACTAAAGACCTAAAGAAACAAATACTCGTAGACATTGTCAAACTGTTCAAACTATGACGTCATCCTTACAGAGATTTTCCACTACCTCTTTATTTATTTATTACTTTATTGACACATCAACGACAGTCACAAGAAATAATAAAAAACTAATAACCTACAAGTTCAGAACAGCGTGAAACGATTTTACAAATGTGCACATCTTGCGCCATATTTTATTGCAGCACTACCTTAACAAAAGAAATTAAATGCAATTACAATTTAACATCAAATATAAATCAACATGCATATAACTTAAATAGTTCTGACCGATATTTCCCGAAACAGCAGTGAAAAATATCAATAACCCAGCCATCGAGAAAAATGAGCAAACACTATCTGTTTTACCGTTTAATTGTATGCATTATTTGAATCTGTTTCACTTCACAATCACAGTCGTAATCGTTTTTAGAAGATATTCAGAGAAGGGTCATTTCCAGACAACACTCTTTCATTTTTTTTTCTAACGGACCTACCCTGGTGACACCTTTGGTAGCTTTACAGTTTCATCGAACTGCTAAGGGGAGCGCTTAGGGCACTCGTGTAATACTTGTACATATCAAACTGTAATAGCTTATTATACGACCTAGCACTATTACCTAAAAACTGTTACTAGTCTTATTAAGCCTAATACATGGGATGATTAATTTAAGTTTATTTATAGTTTCTAATTCGTGCCGATCTTTTACTATTGCACAAGCAACAATATTAGGACTTACAATGAGGCGTGTGCGTTACCCGTTGCCGAATAGAAACCGGGCACGTTGTGAGGTCGTTCAGGTTCTGGTTCGCGCTGTAACACGGACAGCAGCCCACGATTGCTGATCGCGCCAAGAGAGCCCGTCAAACGGATCAAGCTCGGAAATCCCACCACTGTGACAATAAACACTACAATAATGTAACAATACAACAAAAATAACAATAAAATACTAGAACTTCGGAAAAGCCACCAATATAACAATAAAATACTAGAATTACGGAAACCCCACCAATAAAACAATAAAATACTACATCTTCGAATCACCCATCAAAATGACAATAAAATACTACAACTTCAGAAAACCCGTCACTAAAACAAACACTAAATTGAAACGATGAAAGCTCAATTGTTAACATGTTCGGATAGACTTGATTGAAGTAATTTCGAATTCTTGTGAATGAACCGGGACTGTCGGTGAAGTAAAACATCGTGATGCAACCATAGCATAGAAGTAGAGCTTTTTTTAAGGCAGCGTGGACGTGGTATTTAGGCGAATACACTTTAGAACCAGTTCCCGTCTAGGTTGAGCGTGTTTACAATGTGAGACCACATCGTCATTTAACATCAGGTGATATTGTAGTCAAACGCTAACAGTATTAAAAACCCTCTTCTGAAAAGTCACCACTTTATCAATAAAACACAACTTTTTCGGAAGTCCCACCACTGCTACAATTTCTTTGATTTATGAGGCATATTTGTAACAAATTTGACAATGTAAACTAACAAAGCGTTGTAGCAACGTTGTAGCAACCACTGACACTTATCAACAACAAACTTCCATCAATTGAATGAGTTTAATATCGTTTTTAATTACATTTTCCTAGCGTTACTGTCGACTTTTCAAATTAAAATACAATCCAATTTACTCGCTGGTAATGTAGCTTCCTATAGATCTGAGAATTTTCGAAATCGATTGTATGGAGTTTATCCACTACAAACAAAAAATTGAATCTCTTCTCTTTGTAATAGTACTGTACTGTGATTGTCCCTTTTTCTATAATGAATTAATACAAAGCAAAAGTAAATTGATATAAGTAGAGATAAAACATGAGAAATTACCCTGAAATACTCAAAGTAGGTAGAAATTCAGATAAATCTTATTAGTTTCATCATTATTAGAAAACAATATATATAAAATATGAAGAAACATATACCATTAGCGGTAAGTGGATGATGAGGCATTGACGTGGGTTCTCTCGTCTCCGGCTGATGTACTGGCTGCAGAAGTGGAGCGTTGTAGCAATTTTGAGAATTTATAAGCTAGAAACAAATAATATCCACTCACAGAAACACTTTAATATTTATAATTTCTTTTTCTTCATATCTCTAATATATTTTTGAAAGTTACAAACTCATACCTAATGAGACAAGAAGTATATAGAAATAAAAATAGTAGAGTACTATATTATCGATATTGGTAATTATGATTTTTTATTTTGGTTTAATTTTTTTGATTGATTAAAAAAAATTCTCATCCTCAAACGCCCGGAAAATGTGAAACATCGAAATCGATTGTCATTCAAACATATTGAAAACAATTATTAAAATAATAATAATTTTTACATAAATAAAACTCCTGCATACATAAGAAATGTCAATTCCTTGTCAACAAATAAAGTTCCGTAAGATAATTCTTGGTTTTACAATTGGTCAGACCGCAAAAGTGTGCTTTCACACACGAACCCTGCTCGGAATAAACTAAAAGAGATTTCAAATTTTGGAAAAATATGAATGTAGATGATGCTAAAAACAAATTTGCTGATAACATAAAGATATCAAGCAATTTAGTACCCAGAGAGAAGGGATAGATGGCGATTAAAACAAATCTGACGATTAACGGAGACGGTAATTCATTATAGTTCTAATCAGATGCTTCACATCAGGGGTGAAGTGATATAAAGAAAAGATATTGTTTATTACTAATATAGAAGTGGTCTGATGATATCGTATTGTTATTATTTTAGTCAAAAGTCCTGTTTCGTATATGTATTATTATAAAGGCAAATGTGGCATTCTTTGTTTGTTTATTTGTTACGCTTTCACGTCTTAACTACTCAATCAATCTATATGAATTTTGCATACACATTGTTAATAGTACAGAAAAGAACATAGGGTAAATTTCATCAGAAAGTACGTTCCTGATGGAGAGATAAAATTTATACTAATGGGAGCGAAGGTAATTGTCAATGTAATGACCACCTCTACCAAGTAATGTGGATAATTGTATTACCTACTACGGTTAAACATGCTAATAAATGTAGGTACACATGCTATGGATTAATATGCCAATGTGGTAAAACAAAGCATACCTGTTGCACAGGTCTTGGTATATTAGCATAACCGTGTCCTGGGCACTGTATGGGGTCTTCAGGACGCGACACACTCTCCACTGTGGTAGGATACGTTCGATGGAAAGCTGTTTCTGCTGTCATTCTATTTGTACACAAAATATTTTTTATAGCACTTGAAAATTAAATATTATCAAGCAGAACTAGAAAAATGAATACCAATATTTTAAATGTAAGATCCTGTATAATTTTTATTGGAATAAAGTCCCTTAATGCGGCTTTTGGTGGGAGTTGACTGATAGAAATCGGCAAATAAAAAAAAGCTTTAGCGGAAGTGGTAGTGTGATTACCACTTTGCTACTTTCAGAAGGTTGAAATAAAATAACTGACTCCGTTTGTGCAGACTAGTAATCGCTTTGGCAGCTGGATTACGAATCTCTTTTGATTGAGCTGAGCAGGTTATATTTAAAGGGAACAGAACACGTGTACAGGATTAAAGTCGGCAAAACACAAATAATATTATAGTCGTAAAATAAAAG
The DNA here is from genome assembly GCA_035772565.1 of Antheraea assamensis. Lineage (NCBI taxonomy): Eukaryota > Metazoa > Arthropoda > Insecta > Lepidoptera > Saturniidae > Antheraea > Antheraea assamensis. The sequence continues at coordinate 21,878 of JAQQSE010000014.1, forward strand.
TGAAACAAGGAATTAACAATGGAACAATACAGCACGGATAATTTAAATAATAAAATAATTCTAAACAATAATTGTGAGCTGCATTGTAAATGGGATTTGTCGGCGAGATTATAATTGCACCCAGGTAGCATGTGGTCGCCACCTGGGCGGTGAATCTTTAATAATCTCCTTGTTAAGCCGACTAGGCTTGAGATATTATACTGCCGCTGGTTTTTCGCCTAAGTTGTTGTAGTACACACATGCCACGTTTGATGTAGGTATGTGTGTCGCTACAGTGCTCCCCCTTAAGCGAAGCGTACTGGTGGACGAATGCTATGTCTCGATCGGCTGATCGGTGCAAGCGGCGTTTGGCGATATGCAAGTATTGTTGGTTGATGTTCTGCGGTTATGTCCGTGGCGTCGTCACTGGTTGTGTAGGCAGCTTGAGTCGTGTGATAAAAGACGTCTAAGTTGACGATCGCGTAATTGGATGGCGGCGGATTTGTCGTATTGCTTGCTGATATTTAAATGGTCTTCTGGTGCTCGCCGAGATTTTATCGCATACTTCATAGGGGCAAAGTTACGGTGTTTCTTAGAAGTGATCATAGGTAGAATGCTTATATGTAATGCGGTATTCGTATGCGGCTTGGTTTTCTTATTGCTTGTCGGCGGTTTAGAGTAGCGGTTATCAAGCTTCGTTGACATGCGATGTTGTATTTTGCGCCGTTGATAACGGGTGCATGGCCTCGCCCTAGTGAAAGCGTCGGTGCGTGTAGACGATAGAGATAATATTTGCGATATTGGTATACATATTGTTTTCCTGCCCGGGTGGCTTATGTTGCGTGCGGCGTCGAAAGCGTTGTGACTGAGTTCTTCTGGCAAATTTCCTTGTGATGTTTTACAAATTGAGAATGATGGCTTAACGGACGAAATAGTGATCTTCTTTGGCTGAAGATTGTCTTGCTGAGGCAGCGGCTGGACAGTGCGATCTTGTTCTTGTGGCTTTTGTAGTTTTGTAGCGGCTGTGCAATCTAGCGTAGAAGGAGACCAGATTGCTTCAACTCGGCTGAGTGTGTCCGCGACTGCGCTTTCTTTCGGGCTGCTACTGGAAGCAACTGTTCCAGGTGTCGCGTCTTGAAGCAATAGAGGCGGTGGATCGGCGTAAGGCAAGGTTATCTTCTTTAGCGGAAGATTCTCTTGTTGATCCAACTGATGAATGCTGTTTTCTTGTTCTTGAGTTTGAGGTACAGCTTTGTAGTCTGTCGTAGGCGGACTTGTGTTTACTTCGTAAGCGGTGATCAGGCGTTCTTTTACAGCAGTGTATTGGTATGTTCCTGCTGGGTTACATATTAGGTCGGCGATCAGGTCGATGTCTTCGTTATCCAGGTATTTAATCACCATTTGTGCTAGTTGCTCTTGATTTTTGTTAAGTATGCTGGTTACAGCTTCAAAATAAATAAACCAAAGTCGTGGTTTATCGCGCCAGACTGGCGGAATGCGCTTTGTGAGAGCTCTGGTGGCTTCTTCATAATAAGATTTGTATACACGTTCTGTGATGTGGGCTGTTTCGATCGTCATGTTGAGGACATGTGGCTTTGGTGCGCAGCGTTTCTTTGCAAGTAGAGCTTCGTTGCTTGTGTAGCTAAGGAACTCTTCTTGACTTACTTGATGTCTGCAGATAAAACTTCAATGTTTGCTTGAGATTGTTTCTTCTGGGTGAATTTCAGCGTCTCTACGTGTTTGTGTAGAACTTAATTGCGTTGCCGTAATTGAGGTTTCTTAAGCGTGTTGCTTCTGGGGTCAGTTCAGCACCTCTTTGCGTGTTCTTGCGGGGTCACCACTTTAGCGGAAGTGGTAATGTGATTACCACTTTGCTACTTTCAGAAGGTTGAAATAAAATAACTGACTCCGTTTGTGCAGACTAGTAATCGCTTTGGCAGCTGGATTACGAATCTCTTTTGATTGAGCTGAGCAGGTTATATTTAAAGGGAACAGAACACGTGTACAGGATTAAAGTCGGCAAAACACAAATAATATTATAGTCGTAAAATAAAAGTGAAACAAGGAATTAACAATGGAACAATACAGCACGGATAATTTAAATAATAAAATAATTCTAAACAATAATTGTGAGCTGCATTGTAAATGGGATTTGTCGGCGAGATTATAATTGCACCCAGGTAGCATGTGGTCGCCACCTGGGCGGTGAATCTTTAATAATCTCCTTGTTAAGCCGACTAGGCTTGAGATATTATACTGCCGCTGGTTTTTCGCCTAAGTTGTTGTAGTACACACATGCCACGTTTGATGTAGGTATGTGTGTCGCTACAGTGCTCCCCCTTAAGCGAAGCGTACTGGTGGACGAATGCTATGTCTCGATCGGCTGATCGGTGCAAGCGGCGTTTGGCGATATGCAAGTATTGTTGGTTGATGTTCTGCGGTTATGTCCGTGGCGTCGTCACTGGTTGTGTAGGCAGCTTGAGTCGTGTGATAAAAGACGTCTAAGTTGACGATCGCGTAATTGGATGGCGGCGGATTTGTCGTATTGCTTGCTGATATTTAAATGGTCTTCTGGTGCTCGCCGAGATTTTATCGCATACTTCATAGGGGCAAAGTTACGGTGTTTCTTAGAAGTGATCATAGGTAGAATGCTTATATGTAATGCGGTATTCGTATGCGGCTTGGTTTTCTTATTGCTTGTCGGCGGTTTAGAGTAGCGGTTATCAAGCTTCGTTGACATGCGATGTTGTATTTTGCGCCGTTGATAACGGGTGCATGGCCTCGCCCTAGTGAAAGCGTCGGTGCGTGTAGACGATAGAGATAATATTTGCGATATTGGTATACATATTGTTTTCCTGCCCGGGTGGCTTATGTTGCGTGCGGCGTCGAAAGCGTTGTGACTGAGTTCTTCTGGCAAATTTCCTTGTGATGTTTTACAAATTGAGAATGATGGCTTAACGGACGAAATAGTGATCTTCTTTGGCTGAAGATTGTCTTGCTGAGGCAGCGGCTGGACAGTGCGATCTTGTTCTTGTGGCTTTTGTAGTTTTGTAGCGGCTGTGCAATCTAGCGTAGAAGGAGACCAGATTGCTTCAACTCGGCTGAGTGTGTCCGCGACTGCGCTTTCTTTCGGGCTGCTACTGGAAGCAACTGTTCCAGGTGTCGCGTCTTGAAGCAATAGAGGCGGTGGATCGGCGTAAGGCAAGGTTATCTTCTTTAGCGGAAGATTCTCTTGTTGATCCAACTGATGAATGCTGTTTTCTTGTTCTTGAGTTTGAGGTACAGCTTTGTAGTCTGTCGTAGGCGGACTTGTGTTTACTTCGTAAGCGGTGATCAGGCGTTCTTTTACAGCAGTGTATTGGTATGTTCCTGCTGGGTTACATATTAGGTCGGCGATCAGGTCGATGTCTTCGTTATCCAGGTATTTAATCACCATTTGTGCTAGTTGCTCTTGATTTTTGTTAAGTATGCTGGTTACAGCTTCAAAATAAATAAACCAAAGTCGTGGTTTATCGCGCCAGACTGGCGGAATGCGCTTTGTGAGAGCTCTGGTGGCTTCTTCATAATAAGATTTGTATACACGTTCTGTGATGTGGGCTGTTTCGATCGTCATGTTGAGGACATGTGGCTTTGGTGCGCAGCGTTTCTTTGCAAGTAGAGCTTCGTTGCTTGTGTAGCTAAGGAACTCTTCTTGACTTACTTGATGTCTGCAGATAAAACTTCAATGTTTGCTTGAGATTGTTTCTTCTGGGTGAATTTCAGCGTCTCTACGTGTTTGTGTAGAACTTAATTGCGTTGCCGTAATTGAGGTTTCTTAAGCGTGTTGCTTCTGGGGTCAGTTCAGCACCTCTTTGCGTGTTCTTGCGGGGTCACCACTTTAGCGGAAGTGGTAATGTGATTACCACTTTGCTACTTTCAGAAGGTTGAAATAAAATAACTGACTCCGTTTGTGCAGACTAGTAATCGCTTTGGCAGCTGGATTACGAATCTCTTTTGATTGAGCTGAGCAGGTTATATTTAAAGGGAACAGAACACGTGTACAGGATTAAAGTCGGCAAAACACAAATAATATTATAGTCGTAAAATAAAAGTGAAACAAGGAATTAACAATGGAACAATACAGCACGGATAATTTAAATAATAAAATAATTCTAAACAATAATTGTGAGCTGCATTGTAAATGGGATTTGTCGGCGAGATTATAATTGCACCCAGGTAGCATGTGGTCGCCACCTGGGCGGTGAATCTTTAATAATCGCCTTGTTAAGCCGACTAGGCTTGAGATATTATACTGCCGCTGGTTTTTCGCCTAAGTTGTTGTAGTACACACATGCCACGTTTGATGTAGGTATGTGTGTCGCTACAAAGCGCTATGTCTCCTCCGTATGTGGAGGAAATATACAATTATAAACAAAGGAAATCTGCATATCGAATTACATTTGAAATCGAAGAAAACGCGTAAATAACTTCTTTCTTAACAAGGTCTCCTGACTGCACTCATATTATTCTCTTTTCCATTTATAGGCCTACAACTTTTTTTGTCCTTACAGATATATGTCCACAATCTCACCTGATAACAAAGGGCAATATGGCCAAAGATGATATAGGTCAACAAATTTTCTACTTGAGGTCTGTAGCTAGCTAGGCTGGTTTTATAAAACGCCATACCACCATGACATGGTTTCATTGCATGTTTTTCTTTCACATAAAGCCAAGTGACACAGAAAAATTTAAAGCAACATCAACCAATACACTTTTCGAACACACTACTACTAAGCTATCATAACTTCAATTTATATTTATGTTGAAATGTTTAAAATATTTACAAGTATACCTCATTCCTTCTGATCTGCATTGCGCCACAACTTCATCATAGGGTGGAGGCGCCTCACCTCGTGGTAAATAATTTGTTGGAGGCTTCCAGGCTGATAAAGCTGTCTCACATGTACCGCCCATATAACCCATACTGCCACTTATGTACCTGATAAGAATAATGGAAGAGTAAGATTATCAATTTATAATCTGCATGATTAATAATGAAAGGTGACAAAAGAAATGGACAATGTATATGCAAATTACTGAAATAGAATTTGGAACTGGGTCAGACTGACCTACACAAATCAAATTGACACAGTATCCAAAGAAATAAGCACTGAGAATTCAAAAGAATACTAAAAATAATGAATTTGAAGGAAACAAAAAAGGTTTACAAATTATCCTCCATACTTTCTGCCTACCTCATTAGAGCAATGGCATAACAATTGAGACAATGATGGTTCTAGGATACTTCATTAATGGCTAATTCATATTTAATAGTGAATCATGGACACAGACTATTCAATGATAAAGGTTTTTCTTCTATAAAGATACGAATTCTCCTTCCTGAGCAGTAAATTCTAATTAATGTTAGGACATTAAAATGTGGAGTGAACAGGCATTTCCAGAAACCGACATTATAGCGCCAATTACTGACATGTTTTATCACTGGCCATCGCTAGTGTTTCTCGACTGTACCACTGTACATTCCATCAGGTGCAAACTATGATAAACTAGTTTCAAAATATATTAAACTTAAAATAATGACTTCTACATTTCCACCAAAGTTTCCAATCTTACAAAATGCTTTCAATTAAATTGTATGCTTTACTTACCCAATACTAGTCAAACTCCTCTGATCATCAGTGTGAGGTGCTCTACGACGCTTTTGACGTCGTACACGATAAACAACAAGAGCAACAGTTAACAACATTATGGCAGCTGCTCCACCAGCGGCAACACGTACATTTGCCTCTGCACCTTCAGCCGGCTTCACAACGTCATCGAGACAGATAAACTCGCAACATGTATTACCCACTCTAAATGAACGGCAGTCCTATGAAATAAAAGGCATTTCATTATCAATAATGATATCTACATACATAGTGATTATTACCATAGTAAATAAGTACCATAAGAATGCTCATTGAGCCTTACTGCAACTATAGCCTATGTACATCTGTGTACATACTCATACATACAATATAAAGTTACAATAACAAGTATTAACACATAAATCATTCTAAATGAAAGGAAATAATTGATGTCAAGAATTTAAACAGCTAATAACGACTGCTTTTAGATCAAAATATATTTACACCAAGAACAAATTCAGAAATATAACCCACTTTTACATATATTTGCATTCACTATCCTATAAAATGTGAGAAAAGTATTTGATTAAATAAGTATATAATGTATAACTTGGTTTTTATTATCAATATGTTTACATATTTAAATAGTGATTAATATTCTAAACAATTTATTTATTATTTCCATATCTGCACACACGCATCCTTTACATGGGTGATCAGCAACATTTGGCCACGACATCATGAGTTAATCTGTGACTGGACAACAATGTGTTCATTCTTTAGATATTCCTAAACCACAAACAATGCCCAAATAAAATAACTGACATTAAGCTTAACATAACTTTACTTCCAGTATATAATATGACACCCTATTAGTAAGCAATACCATCAAGCCAACAATGGTCTATACGCCTTGTTATAAATTTAAATATAACACTAGAGTAATGATTCATGATGACTGATGACTTATGATATAGTCTCGTTTGAGCAGCGGTCGGGTGCACACGTGCGCTCTCTCGCCGCTCTGACACCGTCTGCCCGGTCCTGCCGCAGTGGCTTAAAAGGGAGTGGGGCTCCCTGACGTTCCGACTGGTGCAGGTGCTGACCGGCCATTGCTGTTTTGGTTGATACCTGCACCAGATCGCTCGCAGGGAGCCGACTGCCGGATGCCACGAGTGCGGCGCTGAGGAGAACACCGTGCAGCACACACTATCTGAGTGTGCAACGTGGGAGGTGAAGCGCCGCACTCTGGCTGCGGCGGTGGGAGGAAATCTGTCGCTGCCGAGCGTGGTTGCGGCCATACTCGGCAGCAAAGACGCCTGTACGGCGATGGCCTCTTTCTGCGAGGATGTAATCTCGCAGAAAGAGGCGGCGGAGAGGGCCCGAGAGGCGGACCCTCTCAGCGGCCGTCTCCCCCAAAGGAGGGCCGATGGAAGAAGGCGGCGATTTGCCCGCCTCCTTCCACCTCCGTAGCCGGACCTAAGGGGATGGGCCGGGGGGCCCATCTCCTCATTGCACAGGTTCGGCGGACGAGGGGAGGTAGCTGGTCGTGTACCCAGTGTACCTCCCTATAAGGACGGAGCCCGGCGGCCATCTTTCGACGGGCTGACCGCTGGGAGCGGCATGGTGATAGCTCAGCACGGTCCCATGCCACCCCAACTTAAAGCAGTGGCCGGTACACCGTGGGCTTTTAGTCCGTGCGAGTCGGACATAACCCATTCTCTCCCCCGGGAGGATGGGTATCCATAATGGATTTCCCCACGTTAATAATAAAAAAAAAGCTTAGTCAGAACGGAAAATTAGGCGACAGTTCAAGCCAAGGCACACCAAGTGCCCTTGCACAGATCGTCTAAACAAATCGGGTGAGTGCATTTAGCACTCCCCTTAGTAGACTAGTAGTAGTAACTGCAGAGTTCTGAAGAAGCCAAAAGTGTAGGTCAGTAAAAAAAAAACTTATGATATATATACTCCTGTAAGTGTGCAGAGTACCATTGCGAGTACATGACAATTATATTGGTAATGGCAGGAATACTGAGAGGATAAAACTGTTTACTTATATTAATATTATTATAATGTTTGTTACATAAATAATAAATAATAAAATAAATAATAAAAAAAGTAATAAAATTCTGTTAATGTACATCAAGGGACTCCCCTACAGTAACTCTCTATAGATCACAAGTCTCAGAGACAGTACTAGGTATATTTCAAAGCTAAGTTTGACAAAAGATAGATTTTAAGAGATAGGAGACACATTTTTAGCAGTATGTGTGGAGTTATCCGGGGAGGGGTACTCATAAATAAAAAGTTTTATTAAAGGGTACAGGAATGAAAAAAGGTTTAGAAACACTACCTAGAGTATACCTTATATCACAGATAGAATGATGTTATATATTTTTTATTAATCATAGTTTATTTCAAGCACAACCTTGCACTATTCATAGACAGACTGGTCCAGAAACAAAATCATATACATATTTTGCTCAATATAGTGTGAGGGTCACTACCACACACAGTGCTACCAAAACTTACAATGGTCCTTTAAAAACAGGAAAAATTAGTATTGAACCTAGTTTGCATTACATATGGTTACAAATAAGAAGATTCAAGTTTTACAATTATTTTTTCATTGCATAAATTGTTAGTGTCACTGTATAATTTCAGTTTATTTGTTAAAAGAAGTCTGTGGCAATTATTTCACATCAATTTTATTTAAGATCATATGTCCTGTATATATTCACATATTATATAGCTACACTAGTAGACACTAGTCTATAGCTACAAAACGACAAAAAGCTAGGAAACCTGCCCTAAATGATAAATACATAAATTAGTATTTCCTCCGACATTTTAAACTATATAAAGGATAACTCACTTGAGGAGGAGAACAGAGGACTGCTTTACACACTTTCGGTAGTCCATTATCACAGATGCACAGAGTACAGGTGTCCGGACCCGGTACATAATGCAAACCATGAGCTATCACACGGCCACGAAGATCTTTACACTCGCCTTGCGCCGCAACAGCTAAAATCAAATTCACAATCAATTACAATCCAGGCAATACCTAGATTGGCTTTCTAACATTATAAACTAGGATATTTTTTGTCTATAATACAAATATTATCCACGTAAATAATTGTCTTACAATAAAAATGTAATGTTGATATACACAATACTGCTTTGGTGAACATTATGTAAAATGTAATCAATCAAATAGCGAGTGAAAACAATAGCCTCATTTTAAAAAATGACTTTTGTCTATATTATAATCGATATTCATTCGTTGATAGTGGTTCGGTAGCCATGTAAAAATCTTTTTGATCATGCGTCTTGGCTGTTTTGTATTCGCTTTGCCAGGGTTTGTCAATGTCAACAAATGTCATCAAAGCTAAAATGTCAAGGTTTCTTTTTACATTCGGATACACACCTATATTAAAAACAACCATTCCTTATTGTATTCTATATATACTCTACCCTTTAATGAGAAGTCCTACCCACTGAATCTTCATCCAAAGATTACCAACTCCATACCAATACTCGTATCGATGCCTAATATTTTTTTTTGTATTATATGAAAAATAGTACTGATGTAGAAAATGGTTCATCCCTAGCTCGAACAGCAAAATATTTAATGATTTACATTTATATAAACATTTATATTAATACTAGATAAAGGAGGTGTGAAGACGCAATTCTGCTGGTCGATATAACGACGACAACTGCTATTATTATTTAACATTCACCGTCGCTATTTTTAACTGTACCTTACTTCCCGTCAGGAATTGCACAGTAATTTTGTCAAGGTAATAAAACAAAACTCAAAACACGAATCTACCTAATCCACTGAGATAAATTAGCATAAAAAAATTAGGTCCAGAAATCAGTAAGGTTAATGCTCACGGTTGATGTTACTGATAATGTTGTTATGCCCAGAATACATTATTTAAAATCACAACGTAGCATCGTGTCGTGAGATAAAAACAGAATGACACCACAGAAAACTACTGACACCGGTAAATACGCAAATTGCAACTTGCTCAAGAGTAGAAAAGAAAACATTGCTTTCACAGACTACGATAATTCAATTTTTTTAGGTACTAGTTTCACCACTATAGTACTGTGTTGTATGTAGTATGAAATAAAATATATAATTTTAGTCATTGGAATGTTTTTTGTTATTCTATTCTAAGAAATGGCTGGATTTGGAGATTATTCTGCATATAACAGGCCATTTGGCTTGGATCCTAACAGAGAAACGAACGATATTTACGATACACGTTTTCAGCAAATATATGGTTATCATACACCTGTAACGGAAGAATTTCAGGGACCCCCGTTGGTCATGGATGATGTCCCAGAAGACGGTATGGTTTTTATACTTTCAATGTAGAATAAATAATATATAATTCAGTTTTGAACTAAAATTCAAAAGAACTCGACAACATCAAACCATTATTTTCATTATCTGGATATTTCATAAAAAATCCAGATAAAATTATTATCTAACATGACAAATTACGTGGTTCGAAGTAGAATTATAATAAAGTTTATTATATTAATCAAGCACTAGTAAAAAGACTTATGCTGTTCATTTTAGATAACAACACATATGTGACAACAGCGATTAGTGTAGCAAGTCTCATAACAGAAAATCTTCTCAGTCATCCTTTCATTGTTCTCCGAAGACAATGCCAGGTTAGTTATAAGTGTTTTACTTTATGTAAATACAGATCAACCACTCAATGAAATAGCACAATTTAAGAAATGCAGAAACTGGTGAACTATACCAGAGATTTAAAATCATTTTTAAAATTTATCATGTAATGAACTCTAAAAGAAAAATTAAAATTTGTACATCATCTATAATTGTATTTTTAAAATTTCAGGTTCTTAACTTTTGTTAACTTAATGGTAGAGCTACCTGTAAGTGGTAGAGCTAAGCTCGTACGTGGTAGAGCTACGCTCGTAGGTGGTAGAGCTACTCTCGTAGGTGGTAGAGCTACGCTGAAGCTATTACTGGTTTCAGCATGAATGGGTCGGCTCGCCCGGGATAGTACCACCCTCTCACAGAACACCGACATGAAGTAACAGTGGTTGCTTTGTTGCTTTTTGTTTGGTCAGTGAGAGCACCGGAGGCCCACATATTTAAAAGGCTGGCAACATACTTGCGACTCCCCTGGTGTTGCTAGTGTCTATGGGCGGCCGTGATCAATTACCATCAGGTGACCCACCTGTTCATTTGCCCCCTATAATATTACAAAAAAAAAAGATTACATTACAAGTAGGACAATGCAAATAGAGTGGCCACTTTTTAACTTATGGTTTTCTGTGTAAAAAAACTTATCAGTGGGCAAGTTTTAATTTTTGTTTTTAATTTGGCCTCTAGTTTATATATTACTTGTTATAAATAGAATAAATCTAAAATGTTTTAATACTTCAGGTCCACAACAGCTTGAAAAATTTTCACATAGTTCCATACACATTATTACCAGTTGTAGTAAGGCTGCACAGGAGACAAGACTTTACAACATTATGGAAAGGCATTGGTTCCACATGCATTGTAAGGGGTCTCAATATGGCTGTTGAAGATGTTATAGCCAAAGGCATGGGGTGGCATAAGTAAGGACCTCTGTTAAAAAATATATTGTAAAGGTTTTATTTTTTATATTGTCTGGTGTTATAAGGTTTTTGTGTTTAACTCTGGAAACAGTGACATATCTGATTGTGATCAGGTTTAGTCTAATTTATGCTAGAGGTCTCTTAATAAAATGAATTATTTGTTTATAGATTATTGTGTGTGCTCATTAACACATAACTGCCACTTGTTGGCTGTTGGCTGAAGATCAAGTTTATCATGTACCACCGGTGGTACATGTGGTATGTAATGTGTTAATATAAAAACAAAGTAAAATTGAAAAAATTAGGTTCCAAAAATTGTTCTAAAGCAATACATTACATTCAATAATACATTTTGTGCTCATTTTATTTATAACACAATTCTGTCTTTGTTTTATGTTGGAATAACATGATCCTGAAAGAAGGACCAAGAGTAAACAAACATGCTTGAGATGCTTTTAGTTTTTGCAGTACTTATGTTACCTAAAAATTTTTGAGACCTCCTGATCTCCTTCATGTTCAGCTGTCAATTTTAGTAATAAATATTTAAAATTAGCGTAAGTAGAGAAATGTTGATACATTTATTGAAGCATATAACATGTGACAGGATATGCCACTATAATAACCCTTTTCAAGTGTAATTGATTTTAAATTGTGCTGTAATCTATTTCCATATAATTTTTCAGGGAGATTGGAAAATGTGAATCTGTTTTACAATTCCTTCAGCATGTCACATTGAAATGGTAATCTTTTTTTATTATATACCCAGCTGATATCCACAACTTCCTCTGTTTTGCTTTATTATCTTAACAAAAAACAACAAAAGAAAAAATATAAAAAAGAGCAAAAATATACTTTTCTTACAAAATCTCTTTAGTCTTTTGTAGTACTTATAAAAATTGTATTGGTTTCTTAAAACTAATAACTTACCATTAAATGAAGGCATTATGGTATATTTTTCTTAGATATGGAAGAAATATCTAAGATGTATAACTTAAAAAAAAGATAAAAATCTAAATCTAACCAGTATTCTTGTGTGATTTGCACATGACGACAGATCTCTATTATTTATTTGCCTTTATATTTGATTAAAGCCGGTTTTTCACTATATTGTATATATTATGTTTTATATTACAAAGCTAGCTTAATGTGTTATCCATAAAAATATATACATGTATCTTAAGGACCCCAATTTTCTTTATATTATTCTCCATTCATACATCATTTGGTTGCAGTGTAAGTTTGGCGATAATTACTCCATTTTACTCAGCAAGTTTAGTTGAAACTGTACAAAGCGACATTGCTAGTGACAAACCTGCACTGTTTGACGTATTCCGTGAAGGATTTGTACGCATCTTGGAATGGGGCACGCCGAGCCGCGGAAGAATGCTACCAATATGGGCTATTGTAATACCTACAGTTTCGTTGGGAATGTTTAAATACTTAGCACAGTAAGCTACTTTGTTAATTATGTTGATTAATTATAATTACATTTTAATACATTCTATGGGTGTAATTAATGACGAAAAGTAACTGCCGAGTTAGACCTGTTAAATTCATTTTGAGAATGATTGACCCAATTAATTCAATAAATGTATGGCTTTTTTGATAACAGTTGAATTATTAATAATTTAAATTCCAACTCATATTTGTATGAAAAATAATGTTAAAATTGTAATCAGTGATTACAAAATAGGGCTTTTTGTGAATCTCAGATAACAATTCAGCATAGCAACACAACACTTAAAATGTCTCAGGTATACATAATATATACTGCTGAACAAGAAAGGATACAGTTACAATAAGAAGATACATGTCTTACTTGATCAGAATCAACTACACAACGTATAAGCACAATAGTCATTTTAACATATCTATAAGTATGTTTATTTTTGTAAGTAACATATTTGTTGCTATCTGAACACATCTCTGCTTTATAATAACTGCATTTGACAAAGTTTACAATAGAACCAAACGAAAATGTGTGTATTATATATATATACACATATATATAATACCAGCTGTGCCCATGACTTCGTCCGCGTGGAATGGAATACAAAACACAGTGATTAATGAAACAATCTGGATTTATATCTGTATATCTAGTATATTTGTAATGTTAAGTGTCAGGCTAAAAACTAATAATGGTCACACCCCTTTGTCACTTCAATAATAACTCAAAATTAGGGGTTCCAACTTACTTTGATGTGTGTAAAAACTGTGGGCCATGCTATCGTGCTGCATCTATCTTCATACAGTCAGATAGTTCGTAACACACGATGGTAATGTGTGCCCACACCTAAAGTTATTGCGAACATGTACAAAACTTCGTGACGATACATGCAGGTATAGGAGTAACATAACACTAATATTCTAATTTACCAACTGTAAAAACAAAATTATCCCTTGGACTGTCCAAAACCATAATTATTTAAGTTCTATACAAACGAATGTAGGCATAGGTCAATAGACTGTTGGCAGCATACGCTTAAAAAATACCTGATTTATTACAAAGCTTTGAAAAATAACAAATGATGAATTGTAAAATAATAATTTTCATGTAAAATGTATCATTAATTTTTTTTTTCATTTGTACCTACTTTTTTTACTAAAACATGAAATTTACAATGTAGGATGTAGTGAAATTAAAAAATAATTGCAAACATAATCTGCCATTTAAAGATCTGAATCTTAAAAATCAGCAGAGGGCTTATAATATTCATTCATATATACTTCACATAGCTCATTGTTATTATTATTTTTATGCTATCATTTCTTTTATTTTCACTGCCTGCAGTCTTTTTTCTCCACGGTATTGCTGGAAAAAAAATGCAAGCTTCCTAATGCATAAACCAAAAAGTATTCATTAATTGAAAGCGTAATTAAGACATTAGAATCAAGGTAAATTTATGAAAATTGTAATTCGAAGTAAACCTAAAAAACACAGAAATTATCTCATTATTATCTTTACTCTTCCTTGCAATAATATTCTTACGACAGTAAACCAATAAAATTATAAGTTTAGCTCCATCTTTTGTCGTCAAAAATGTAGTCTGTCATTGCTTCTAAAGATGATTTTTTCATGAACAATTTTAGTCTCTTTATTTTTTTTAATACAATAAAAAATTGTCCTAAAATGTGATAAGGTTCAAAAATTTGTAATATAAATATTACAACAACACAACAGAAATTTACAAATTTATTCATAAACCTTATGAGATCGAAAAATAAAAATCATATTTTACTTATACAAAGTAAGTTATTTAATTTATAGAAATATGTAATTGGCCAATTTTTAGAATGTATATTATAGTAGTAATAGATTTAGAAAATGGCGGTCGAACGACATCTATTTGCAATAATGCATATTAATTAATTATTGAACTTCTTAGGTTATTAACATTTATTTATGTGAAAATAAAATATTAACCAATTCTCTTTCATTCTATGTTTTAGTAATGTAATACTGTGGTAAGGTTTATTTATGTAATAAAATACCCTGGTTTTTAGATGAGGATAAAGTCCATTTATTTATCTATTTTTCTTTCGTACTTAACTCCCGTCGTCATTAAAATTACAATAACTTTTGTTAGAGTTAACTGATTTTAATGAAACAAAAAAATTATGTTGCTCCGGAATATGCTTGAATATTTTCTTGCTGGAGTTTTATCAGAAACCTAGTACTTTACCAGTGATGCCTGTGCAAACAAACAGACAGACAGACATTTCTAAAAATGATCGAAATGGATTCTATAACAATATAATAATTATAAAATTACTATAACTTGTAAATAAAAATGTTAACAGAGAGATTGTCATTGGAAATCACCATTTTTTATTACTATTTATTCACTATCAGTTATAATAAAATGACTTGACTTTTGGATCCCCTTGAGTATTATCAGATTTTCAGGATATTTTAAAGTGTTTGTTACCTTATTCTAAATTATTACCTAAAATCAAATAATAATGTTGTCACGATAGCTTAAAAAATCATTTAAAACCATTATTTATTTTTAGATGAAAATAGAAAAGTAAAATATGAAAGTAAAAACATAAATTCACTTTTACCTATTTAATATTTTCAGCATAACATTAAAAAATATAACAACAAGGATACTTCGTTTTCAACAAAGGCATAGACATGAACTGAGTGATGCATATGGATCTGGATACAACAAAAGCTCTCAAAACCCTTTCATTGAGGACATTAATCTCAAAGCTAATATTTTCTCTTTCATCACTATGGAAATACTATTCTATCCTGTGGAGACCATTGTACATAGATTACATATACAGGTAATTTTATATTGTATTAGCTTTTGCCCGCGAAGTCGCTCTCGTTAATATAGATTTGATTTAAAACAGTACTTTTTTTCGGGATGAAAATTCCATGGTTCCGTGAAGCAAAATTCCATGATGATCGATCGTGTATGTAGTTAACACGCGTAACAAACACTCAATTTCGCATTTGTATTGTTAGTTAGATTTAGGATAGTGTATTTTGACAGATTTACTTCATTTTGTGGTTTACATTAATTTTACTCAATACTTTGTCAAGGAAACCAGGCTCAGTTTTCCATTAGCGTCCGTCGAGTTGGGAGTTGATATTTTTTTTATAGATAGATTACATTAATATAAGAACACACACAAAGTTTCACTATGCGGAGACGCGTAGTTTTTGAGAAAAAAATTATTGAAAATCAATTATTTTTGCAATATTTACGTAATTTTTACCACAGATTATAGCGAAATATCGCCATTGAACTTTTCGTTTTACTTACGGTTATGTTGTCATAAGTTACGTGAACTTTAATTTTTTATAAATATTTATTTTTTTATACTTGTTTCAATAGTTTTCATACACACATATATTTTACAGTTTATGTATATTAAATTACAGCATTATTTTCATTACGAACTATTAAAATGTGTAGAGTTTATGACTCGTAAAGACGTTTAACCGGCTTGTGAAACGAAACGTAAAACTGACGCCATTTTTGTTGTTATTGAGATAACAAATAAAATAGGTTAGGTTCGACTTATGTTAAAGAAACTGTTTCAATGACCTCGAGACTCCACCTGGGACGAGTTTGTCCTACCCCTAGAGTGTTTTTAAAGAGCCGGAGGCGCGTAGGGAGAGCAGCCTCCGCCCGCTGTAACATATCGTAGGCATTGGACGAGCCGGAGCGGCCGAGGCTGGTCGCCGAAGGCGACCAACAAGCCGAGGCTGCTGAGGCGAGGATAGATGCCTGGGATATGTTACGCAAGGGCGTCGAGGCTGCTCCTCCCGCAGCGCCGGAGACGTTGCAGAGTCAAAATAGATACAGAAATTCGGAATTTTTCCTCGGAATTAAAAGTTTAAAAACTCGAAAAGGTGGGGGCTCCGAAATTTTTCCTTTTAAGGGGTGTTAGTACTGATCATCCCCTTCCCTCCCATCCCCCTCCCCACCGTAAATTCGACGGACGCTAATGGAAAGTCGTACCGAAAACCAAACTGGGAACAAGAACAATAGCAGTAAATTTATAATTTTTCACAAAATGAAATTCAACACCAAAATAATAATAAATTGTTTATTGCTTTAAACAAGGGTATCTTACATCTAAACTAGATCCCAGCAAATTTCATATATGTATGATGTCTGCTATGTTCAATAACTTTGTTACAACCAGACAAACAGCATACAAAGTTAGGAGTTATTATTGTCCACTAAACTTATGTAAAAAAATATTATTACTTTCAGGGTACTAGGACAATAATTGACAACTTGGATACAGGTACTTCAGTGACACCAATACTTACAGGCTATGAAGGATTCATGGACTGCTATAACACAACTATAGCCAGAGAAGGTGTGACTGGCCTTTACAAAGGATTTGGGGCACTGATACTACAGTTGGCTGCTCATTTAGCTATAATCAAACTTACTACAATAGTAGTATCAGAAGTGTCGAACCTATTAAAACCAGCCAAATCACCGACAAATTCTGATGATTCTGTCCATATACAACAAAAATATTTATTCAATTAGGAAATTGTAAAATTGTTAAAGAATGTTGCATGCATGATATATAATGTTCATTTTATTGTAAGCATCTAACAGTGTGATTAAATTAAATTAAATTATGAAGATTGAATCAATTAAAATATGTATCACTGATTCATTACCAAATACTATTGTTACAGATGTGGTTAATACATTTTAATGTTAAAAATTACTTTTTCCTAATTTAAACTAAAGCTAAATTCACACTGACGAAATAGTCTGATATAGGAACAACAAATAAAAAGATTATCATCTTTTACTTAAGCAAAGGACAGTGACCTTATGTAAGAAGATATAATCGGAAAAATGTAAAATTTTAGTTTTCTTATCTGTTTGTTAAAATGATTAATCGACTAAATAGAATACACAGATATAAAAAACAAATTATATGAGTCAATAAACTTATATAAATTGGTTGCATTATAATCCGTTCTATTTCATCATACCAGCACGACAAACCCAATTTTCATACCCTAAAAGCCTTATAACATTAATAATAGCCTTTAACTCATAAAATTAGATTATCATTCTATTTAGAGAGAATATTTTGATATCTATCATGCATAACCTAATGTCGTTTGTAATGTTTGGAGATTATTTATTTTGTCTTAAGTGACTAAGTGTTAGTAGATGCAAATTAAGAAGATGACTGATTCGTTTTAAACGATTTTAAGTTACCTCTGTTAAATTTTATCATAGCTGTTGAAGGTTTAATGTAAAATGTTCATAGCATATTAAATTGTAGCAACAAAAGTACTAGTGTAGTATGGCAGAACCTGCATTCAAAAAAGGTTCACCTGCAGAAATATCACCTCCAAACCTATGTCTGCTGCAA
This sequence comes from Antheraea assamensis, assembly GCA_035772565.1. Classification (NCBI taxonomy): domain Eukaryota; kingdom Metazoa; phylum Arthropoda; class Insecta; order Lepidoptera; family Saturniidae; genus Antheraea; species Antheraea assamensis. Next base: position 39,988 of record JAQQSE010000014.1, read on the forward strand.
AGAATGTGGTTGTTGCAACCAAGAGTACATGCTGTCAGAATGTAATCGCACAAAAGGTTTTCCAACTCTATCCTCAGAAGTAGATATTTATTATGACTAACCATAGGATAGAGTTTGTTCCAGATGGGTTATGTAGTTACATGTTGCAGTAACCAATTAACTTCAGATGAACTGTTCATTGCTTTGTTTCAAGTTTACCATTAAACAAAATGTCAGCAATCCCTACATGTTTTCTCATATTTAGAACTGTGGCATTATTGTCATGCCCTTATAAGACATTCAAAACCATGTAATGTACTTCCGGATATATTGTCAATTTACCTTAACATTATTAATACCTTGGTAGAAAATATACAGCAACCACAAAAAGATTCTAAAAAGTGTGTTTAAAACAGAAAATTAACTTTATTGTTTTTTTATAGTAATACAGAAATACAATACAGAACTCCAAAGAATGAAACACCTGTGCAATTTTAAGCAATGATAATTTAGTTGACAACGTGTTGCTCACCATAGGTTCAAATCCTTGCAACTGAGTCAGAGCTTTCAGTGAAAGAAAACAATCATGAAACCATGGCATAGTGGTAGGGCTATATCTAAGTCCACCTAACTAGCTACCACCCTCAAGTTGAATATCTGTCGCCAAGCACCTGTTGGTGTGTTTCGGCAGCTGCACTTGAGAGACAGTTCCCCTCTATTTTTAGTGTGTTACCATCTTAAATCACATTGTCATTTAACAACACATGAGATTGTGGTCAAAAGCTATAAAAAAATTTTTTTTTGTACCATTGCGTTTTATATAAATATACCCTGAATTACGAAAAAGTTGCATCTAATATTTTTTTATTCACCTATAACCTGCAGTTCTTAAATTACACTTTGCTTAAGGTGTAAGCCACTAAATCCACCTTTTTCCAATTTCTGTTTTACTTGGATACAGACTTATCCATATGGAGGTAAGATAATTAAAATAAAGATTTATTTTAAATGTTATATTTTAAAAACCACATCTACTTCACTAACAATTAATCATTTACTTCTACCATGATTTCCCTTATGTACTTATGTATTAGATGCTACACAGTGCTTGTTTTTGTAAATTGTTATTATGAACTACTGTTTCCTGACTGGTTATATTTTTATCAACAATCTCATTTTATTTATTCGTGTAAATCGATGGTAAGACAACATGAAAATAATGTTTGTAAAGATGTTTTTATTATTCTAGATTAAAAGTAGACAGTTTTATTTATGTAGATTCGAAATAATTGTCAAAAAATGAGAATTGTTTTATATATAGAACTTTATTTCTAATTTTCATATAATCAGCTAACTATAATGCAATTTTAACACGTTAAATAATTAAATCTAATTGGTATACAGTCAATTAATGTGTTAACACATATCGACCTTTTAATATCCTCCTCATGATAATTCTGCGACCATTTGGTGTAGATGTTCTCGTCTCCCATCCGTGGCGGCGTACTCTCCGCACTTCATTGGGTCTCGGGAAATAACAGCGCACTTTAGTTCGTATAGACGACAGTGAAATTATATCTGGTTTTATCATACTAATATTTGGAGACATCACAGAAACTGCATGCAATACCTGCCGGACAACCCTGAAAACGTATAAGAATATATTTTTACGATATGTGCAAAGTGGTATTTCATAACAAAAATAAAGGTTATGTTTTTGCATAAATTATATCTACATCTTACTTCACTGGCTGAAAAATCGCTGTCAATATTCCTGACATTTTTATACCGTTATGTTATACGATCTTTAAAACAATAAAATTAATTTCTCATGTTAAATACAATCACAAACTACTAAGAAGATACTACGTATAATACAATGCACAGACTGCTAACAGGTAATAACACAAACTACTAAGAAGATACTACGTATCAGACGGGAAACTTCATACAACCAATAAGGAACGAGTAGTTTAGATTTTGACGTTTGTTTTTTTTTTAATTTCGTCTCTTCACTTTTGGCAAAGGCGTTACAAAATTTACCATAGGCTACTTATAGGCTTTTTATTATTGTATTCTTAATTTTGACCAAAGCCATAACAAAATGTTCCTACTATCAATTTAAATTTATCACTGGATTAACAGAAACATATTGTGACAGTTGTGTGCTCTTTTTTATGTAGATTTGCACTAAAAGTGTTGTTCACTGATAAAATTCCACACGATTAATAAATATTGGGCATATTTTGAAAATGAAACAAAACAAAATTGTTGTTAATTCGACATTTATTATTCAGTTCTTATTACATTCATTAATTACATATTTATTATATTGGACCCCAAAGAAAAGACTGATGACAGAAAATGAGTTCTATTAAAACAAAAGGTTTAACATTTCAGTTCAAGTAAAATTATCAGGAATTGAAAAATTATGCTACACTGCAAAAATCTGAATTTTATTAAAACCTATAGGTTCTTATTTAGAATCAGAGCGTTTCTTGTCACATGAGTCACTTCCCGGCAAACAGAAGATAGAAAGTAATAATAATTAATTTTGAACTCAACGTTCGTAGTTGTATAATATATTCTATTTGATATATATACTCGACCACGGTAGCCTTTTACAGTTGAAAGATCGATTAGTTTATGACAATAAGAAACATAAATTATAACCTTGAATAACATTAGACAACGTAAAATATCTTTAACAGATTTCTTATAGGTTTTAAATGATCTTTATGTCTGCGCTGTTGAATGCAGAAAGATAATGTTTCTGAGATTCAAAGCACATTATGGCTGGAGCGAAAAATGATTTGTTCATTTCTTTATGAAAAATGTTATCTAAATTTTTATGATTTGTATTTTCACTTTACATTATGGACATGAAACAAAATTGTATAACTTATAAGTGCTGTGTTCGTAGACGTAAGTCTTTAATTCTAAAAGTTTTCTCAAATTCGTAAAATTTGAACGGTTAAAGACATATACATTTTACAATATTGTTTCAGTGTTCAATAGGTAAGATGAAAATGCAAACATATTTTTAATAAATATTTTAATGAACAAGTCACTTTTCACTCTAGCCCTTATGCGCTTCTAATCTAAGAAACATTAAATTTCTACATTCAACAGCGCAGACATAAAGGTTATTTAAAAATCCTAATAAATCTGTTAAATATATTTTACATGGTTTAATGCTTTTTAAGGTGATGTTTCTTATCTCATCTTATCTTTCAGCTGTAACAAGCCACCGTGGACGAGAAAATATCTTAAATAAAATATATTTTATAACTACAGATGTAGAATATGAGAATAAGATATATTACTTTCTTTGTTATGTTTATCGGGAAGTGGCTCATGTGAGAAGAAATGCTATAGTCCTAAGGAATCGGCTTTTCTAATTTGATGATTTCAATTGTAAATGACATATTATATGCAATTACCTTGTATATAGTTTGAGATTAGAAGAGTTCGTATGTAGAAAGAAAAGAATAATAATTTTACTTATTAATATTTTTATTCTTTAATTTTTTCTGAAATATTTTTAATGCCTTTGCCTGCATACAAGGTAATTATTTATTATTCTGACAACATCAACACCCCTTAAATTTTTTTTATTATGTTATACCAGTTGTAAATTGATAATTTTGCCGTCATGATAATAAAATATTCAAGAAGAGCTTTTTATGAGTCTCACATGTTAGGAAGTCAAGCAAATATTTGGATTTTATAATATTTTTTATTACTTGAGATATAAAGTTCGTATTTAGCTTTGATTCCAAATATTCGTTTGGTTCTTTTACAATATATGAGAAATATCTCACGGCATACTCCAAGGGATGAGTTAAATTTTACTTATGTTTTAAATGGGCTCTACATGTGATCCACTTGTGTACAGTGGACTCATTATTTTGTGTTAGAGATTTCTTACAATCTGAACAATTAAATTCTATTATACATTTTCTTACAATTCATCCTGCAGAGTATGCATGTGAATGAATATCCAGTCTCTCTTTACGAGCTTCTGCTTGAATATTATCAGAGTCTGTAGTTGTCAGATCAATTTCACAGGAGGATACAACGGTCCTCTTCCTTGTTTCCTGATTCTGTTCAAATAAATTTTCAATTTAAATATTTGTTGACTCGTACTATCCTCGCATTTATAGCTATCTCAGTGGAAGTGCATAAACCTTGTTATTAAGAGAGAACGGAATATATTTTTAAATGCTTGGCAATTTGGATTATTATTGCTAAAACTATATGCACGAATTTGTCCAAAAATGTTTTCTATGAAGTCTGAATTAAAATAAAGAAGGCTCATTATATTAAATCCTGTTTCTTTGAAAATTTTCCTTAAATTTAACATACTCTTGAGATTGCTTGAAATTTTTTTTTTGTGATGGTAATATTATTTTTTACCTTCTGTATTTAGGAATCGTATATTTTCCAATATTTTTATACCATTTCTCCAAAACATTTTGTGATTTGAAGAACGTGTAACGATTGGTCGTAAAGGTTTGCCCTTGTCTCTAATTAAGATTGTCGATCCGTTACAGGAGTCAAAACACTATCAAAAAAGGAAACTGTGTCTACTGTATTTTTCAAAGTTGTACTTACTTGCCTTCCATCCGCATAATGAGCTGTAAAAAAATCCAATATAGTATTAAACATTAATCTTTCTCATAGGATGCAAGTTCTAAATCAATAAATAATAAAGACCTTCCAATTATATTTTATTACATTTTTGTAACCAAGCTACATTTATAATGAAGAGTAGCACAAAACAATAATGAAATAAATAAATTACGTAATTATCATATTTAATATGCAATGAACTTACAAAATTGTGATGTATATGATAAAGCACTTGCAACTGTGACAAAACTATATAACTAATAAAAATATAGGCACTACATACTGCTGCACGTGTGGCATTATTTCTCAGGATTAGCAATATATGAATTATTGGCGCCATTTAGTATGTTAGCTTGTCTAATATTAGGTATAAACTGCTCTAAAGTCCATAATGAATACGTAACATAAGGTAGACTGCGTGCTTGTTTGTTACTTAATTATATAAAAATTCCATATTGCTTATATTATAGAAAGTATATAGAAAATATTTCATATATACAATATTCATATCAATCGGTGCATATTATACACATATAATAATAATATCAAATGATATGAACATATTTTCAAAATTATATTTTATTTCTTCGAGCCATGAATTTTATTCAAATAAATTATATTTGAAATGATTATGAACTGTGTTAGAAATATTTCACATTATGTCTGGACTAAATAAACTGTTTTTTCTTATCCCCTAATACTTAAAATAAAGCATACATGTTATTCTTTTTTATAGAATGTATATTCTTGAACTGATTTGAAGACCAAATTGATTTGAATTTTAGCTACTTTTGGAAATTAAAACAAAAAAAGAACTTTACTTAAAATAAGATTTCACTGATATCCTAGAAATAACCTATTACAAAATAATTAATGGTATTACATATATTTATTTGACATATAGCTAACCTTCATCTTTTTAATTTTATTTGGTAACACATATTCGTCATTTAACTTGTGAAGCGGCCGCATTTCAGCATGCTTGCAGTCTGTTAAATGTGCATAAACAATATCTGACCATTTTGAACATTTTCCTTCAAATTCTATGTTTTTAGTAATAAAATTATTACGTAGACTCTTAATGAGGTGCGGTGGATCATAAACCACCTGAAGACTATGGTCACTTATGTTAACTGTATCATCTGGAATAAAAGTATATATATTTTTAAGCTTTATTGATGAAACAAAACAAGAAAAAAAACTATATTATCTAGACTAGGTGTAATGTGTTTCACACTCTTTAGCTTACACATTTTCTTACTAATACTACCAATTTCAATGAAAATTATCAATGATTCGTGACTATGACATGACTCAAATGCTGCATTAATTGATTTTGATTTGAATTCAACTATGGGTATGATATAATCCCATTTCTAAATTTAGTATGTCATAATCAGAAACATGTTTATTGAACATTAAATTTTATTTAATGGCTATGACTGACCTATGTAAAATGAACCAATGTGTTAAATAAGGATATGATCATACCAGTACTTTCAGCTGTCAAAATTTGTGTTCTTCTAGTTTCCTGCTTAAAATAATTTAAGGCAACTTGAAATTATGTGCCCTGATCACAAATCAGAGGTACAGCATGTAATCCAGTTTTAATAACTCCTGTAATAAGTTCCTTTAAAATCCCTTTTAGTATATGCCCAGATGTAGATACCTCACAAAAGTAAAATGCAATTGACTGTTGCCATTTGTATACTGGACCTCTTATCATGAAGACTATAGCACGGCTAGCAAATGATTTACTCTTATTATCAAATTCTACTAAGCCATATAGGTTATCTTTATTTTTATCATAGGTTAGGCGTGCTTCAAGAGCAATCTCATCAAATATTACTGAGCAATATTTCTTTGCACGTGGCCACTTTGATACCTGAAAAAAAACAATAAAAAATGGCTTTATAAAATCTATCTATTTACATTTTGTAATGAAACTATGCTTAGGTCATAAAGGCTACAATATTTTATTCGGTTTTAGCTGATATTTATACTTCTGATACTTTGTATGACTTAGGGTAAGTAATTCAATAATATCTTGTATCAAAATAAAAAATAATTCTAATATATTTAAAAAACTACTAATGAATAATATAACACCAATTAAAGAATACAGGGAGGATATAAAATAAAGACTCATGCCTCCAATTTTGTTTCATCAAAAATCTGTGAATTTATCCCTGTTTCCCATTTTAAGCTTAAATAATAATTTAACACAGCAATTTATTTCTCTTCGTCACTAAATCTTCTGCCCTTCATTGTTCTCCACAATGTTTCACTTGTAACCACAAGATTTTTTTTGCAAGTGGATTCATTTTAACAGTTAAATTTTCGAAATTCTCTCTCTTTAAACTTCAATGCATTTCTGGCTCTTTTAGTAACATGTTATTTTTTTTTGACATTTTAAACTCATTTAGAATTTTCAGATATCTAAATCAAATTCACTCAAAAATTCTAATTTTTTATTCTATCTCCGGAACAGCTATTAAAATATCCTTGAGATTTACATCATTTTCACCAATTTTGTCTAATACCTATTGTTAAGGGAGCCATCTTTAACTACATAAAATATTGGAATTCTTTCACAATTATTTTTAGACTATACATAGATGAAAAATGTTATTTTCAAAGAGATATCAACTTATAGTATATATTAGTTTTAAGACATTGGTAGCCCCTTTATACTTTGTACTTGTAAGAAAAAATAATTATATATTAAAATATCATGGAGACTTACCAGAGAAGTTCTTGATTTGCTTTTTCACTATCTGGCATGCTGTTATCTACGTATAACAAAAGAGTAATGTTAACAAAATATCAAAACTTAAAAAAGTAATCATAATTTGTACTTTTCTATCAAGGAGACTTACCTATAATAAGTTGCTGATTTGTTTTGTCACTAAATGTATGCCTTAGAGATTTGGATGTTGATGCCATACTATTATCTGAATACAATAAAATAATAAATTTAATATAATACCAATATTAAAAAAAATAGTCATCGTTAGTATTTTTAATATAACATTAATTGTAGATATATCTATATAACTTTTTTCCAAATTTTGTTACAGGTATCATATAAAAAATTGATTACGAACAATGTTTTAAAATACTTTATATCTGCTTACTTTATTACTTACATTTCTCAGAGGTGTTGGAAATTATTACTTAAATGTTATACAACCATTTAGATTACTATATATTTATTCCAATAGAATTTATATTTACCTGATAAATCCTGGTTTTTGGGCATTTTGGGTTTATGCATATGTGATTGATCTGTAATTATACAATTAATAATCAATTCTCTACTACATGTTAACAACTACTTGTAAACAAAATAGTCAATGAAATCAAAAAAGAGTGATAACAATATATTTAGATTGTGATGTTGTAACTAACTGAGTTGTTACTAATTTTACTAAGTTTCATAAATGAGTACGACTAAATATGTAAATCTTAACATATTCTCTTTGAAGTTCCAGTTTGCAGTACGAATGATCCACATGTTTCCTTTTTCTTGTGTAATCATGATGAGGGTTCTGATTTTCTAAAATAAACGAAACTTTCTAAGAAAATAACATAAATAGAAACCATAACGGTAACATATTTTGATTGGTAGTTACCTTTGCATGATAATATATAAAAGAACACGTGTTAAATGACTTACCATAACTTTCGTAAGCTTGAGTAGGTATTCCAGTATTTATTGCGGCATCCGTAAATTAGGTATGATATGCCGATATTTTCAGACGTAAACTATTATTTATAAATCTTTTTTCAAAATGTTTGTTACACACAAACATTTTGTGAAGCTCGCGTAAACTAAGATTTTTGAGTTTTTCACAATTGATATACTCCAACCACTTGAGTCCTATCTCATTCTTTGCGAAACGGTACAACTTAACACTCCTTCGCGTACTTGTGCAGTTAGGACCACAGCAATAATTTCTCATTGTTTAGCTGTTTAGTACAACCAAACTTTACAATTTTGAATATGTGATTGACGTAACTACACTCGATACTACCAAAACTAAAATGGCGACAAACTTGCTAAAAACAACCGTCAAATTTTAAATGAATGAGCGGTTTGGATTGAGACAGGATGGGAAAAACGTCATAATCTATTGGCCCTCAATTTGTCTATGACTGCAATTTCATTCCTTTCGTACATTTTGAAGATTCCACGCCATGGGTAATAACCATAGATTAGAATAGTATACTGGAGACTGTATACTGGTAATAACACTATACGATACAAATAGGGATGAAAGCGATAACTCGACGTATCTTAGCATCGATTTATCGTTGAAAAGCATGGAAGATTAAGTTCCTAACATACAAGATATATCGCTCTTTATAAACAATGTTTTATCATGTTTTTTTTTTTTCGAACTGACCATAATGTTGACCTCTTTTTTTTTTTATATATTATAGGAGGCAAACGAACAGGTGGGTCACCTGATGGTAAGTGATCACCGCCGTCCATAGACACTAAGCAACACCAGGGGAGTCGCAAGTGCGTTGCCGGCCTTTTAAATATGTGGGCCTCCGGCGCTCTCACTGACCGAACGAAACGCAACAGTGCAAGCATTGTTACTTCACGTCGGTTTTCTGTGAGATGGTGGTACTACCCCGGGCGAGCCGACCCATTCATGCTGAAACCAGTAATAGCTTCATTGTAGCTCTACCACATATGCAACCTCTCGCAAGGCCTCTACAGTTTCACCGCGTTTAGGGCACTCACCCGATTTTATATAGGCAACCAGCACAAGGGCGCACGGCGCGCCTCGGCTTGGACTGTCACCAAATATCCCGAGTCTAACTAAGCTAAGCTAACTATTATTTCATACATATATAAATTTGTGAAACATACACGTGTACCAAGCATGTATCTTTCACGAACTCAAACGTGTATCTTGAATCTGACTACTTTTTTTTTATTAACGTGAGGAGATCCATCATGGACACACAACCTCTCGGGGGAGAGAGTGGGTAGTGTGAGACTCTTACTCACTAAAACCCTACGGTGTACCGACCGCCGCTTAGGTTGGGGCGATACGGGATCGTGCAATGCTATCACCATGTCGCCCCAGCAGTCAGCCCGTCGGAAGCCCGACGAGCGTCGTCCTTATAGGGAGGCAATCAGGATACACAACCTGTCACCTCCCTTCGTCAACCGAACCAGTGCAATGGAGAGATGGCCTCCCGGCCCATCCCCCCTGGCTCGGCTACGGTGGTAGAAGGTTAGGGGCCAGGTGTACCCTCCTCCTTTTGCCAGCCCTCCGTTGTCGGAGAGGGCTGCTTAGAGGGTCTACCTCGTGGGCCCTCTCCGCCGTCTACTTCTGCGAGATAACGGCCTCATAATGGCAGCGACAAATCACTCGCAATCGTCGCAGCCAGAGTGCAGCGCTGCCCTGCCCACGCGGTACACTCGGTAAGGGTGTGCTGCGCAGTATCCATCAAAGCGCCACACTCGTGGAATGCGGCGGTGGGCTTCCAGCGTGAAATCCGATTCAGGTACCACCCAAAACATCCGTGTCCGATGAGCACCTGCACCAGACGAAACGTCAGGGAGCCCCACTCCCTATCTATCCATTCCGGCAAGACCGGGGCGACGGTGTCAATGGTGTATTAATCTAAGCTAACTCCGTTCGAAACAGAGATAAAAAAAAAACAAACCCAACCACTATGTGTACCTACATGTGTGTATGTGCACGTGTGTGGGGTGATCGGTGTTGTGTTGTAGAAACTAGTGTTTGAAAATTAATTCAGTGTCATTGTAATCGCGCAAGCAACGTGCTCGGGGGCTCCATTCCAGAGGATCGGACCTCGGCTTTATCATATGTATCGTCATCTATTGTATACTTTACCTGATCGGTTCCTTAGTCACACGTGTAGAGTTTTTTAGCTTGTATCTTACTCGCACTCTCACTTACTTAACATTGACCGGAAGACATTGTTATTTGCGTTCATATGCAATAAGCCATTTAAAGAAGTTAGTCAAAGAAAAACAGCAGATAAAACAAAAGCAGCCTTAGAATGTACATGTTTCTGACGTCCTTTGTAAATTTTATACAAGCAATTGCTTTTTAAATTTGTAATGACGTGATCCTAAGCTTCATAAATTGGCGATAATAGTTTTGCTTGCGGTATTGTGTATTACCTACACACGCTGCTATAAATAAAAAAAGAAAGAAAAGTATATCATATGTTTTATCATAACCATGTCGGTACCCAGCAAAAGGTTGACTTTAGAGGCTAGTACTACGATTACCTAAGAAAGGCACAACTAACTTGCAATAAGGTTGGAAAAATTATTGATTTTAAATTTTATTTCGTGCCATAAATATGAATTATCTTATATTAAAGGTACATTCTCATCATATTTATCTTTATTTTATTTTTGTAAAACATCCGTTTGCGTCAATAACCATCTATTTCTCAATATAGATTTGTGACCATCAAAATGCAGCCCGCCGCCGGTATTTGCACGGATATGCTGGATGAAAAGACGAAGTAGAGCGAGGAAACGGGAAAATGTTAGTTAATGTAGAAATAAAATCTGGAACTGGAAAAAATATGGAACTTAAGCAATAAATTATGTAACATATGTTAAATAAAATATCTTTTAAAATTAATCAAAATACTTTCATTTTCAAACAAATAAACTATGTAATTATCCTACCCTTGTTATATATATCCATCTTGTATGGAGAATATGTTGAAAAAGTATTCATCACTAAGCACTGAATAACAGTTCCAAACTTCATTCTTTATTCCGTGGTTCCAAACTTCCCTAAATAGTGCTAGCACATGCAAAGGATATGATTAGTCCGAAGTAATTTATTAAATATAACTGCTGTGAGAAAATTTGGAGAATGATAGAATTTTTACGAACGTTATATAATATGTTTAGTGGTTTTAGAGTGTGTACTATTATAAAACCTTTTAAAATAATTGAACAATAATAAGCCTTGTTGTTCAGTAACATACAGTAGCACCACCATAATTTAGCACATTTTAACGAACATATTTTTATACAATAGATGTTTCTCCTTACCCTCTACACTCCATGTAACAGACCATGCGTCTGCATTTCATACAACACTAACTCATAATATTTAATGTTCAAGAAATTAAAAACCCGATCGAGTTTCTTGTCGATTCTTCTCGATGACTAGGTTCTTTTCCGAAAAGGTGGTGATTTTGACGTCCACAAGTGCCTTCTTAGAACCTAAATTGAATAAAGTATTTTTTATTTTGATTGAGTATCTTAAGATGAGCTTGTTATTACATATTAATAAATACTGTTACGTCTAGATCATGGCGTTTTTATAAAATGTTTAATGTAACTGAAAGAAATCTGATCATGCAGAAAAACAAATCATGACTTGCAAACCAACAACTAGGTAAATAAAAAGATTTAACAATAATACCAAAAATAAAATAGGTATCTATCTACTCCATAAATCATTATAAAAATTCTTATCTACCGATGGGCTTATCTAATGTATATATATAATATGTATATAATCCTTGCATATCACAATAAAATTATGATATATTATGTATTATTTTAATGTGGACGATTATCATTGATAATATGATTACCGAAATCAAGGAGTATACAACCGTATGGTAAATAAGCAAGAAAAGCGGTTTATTGACTATGCCTACTTGACTGGAATAATGTTGCAAGATCTATTGATAAGTTAGTAAATTTCGTCAACTTCAAACATTCTATGTATGTAGGTAATCGGAAACATGTATAAATAAAAATCAGTCGTGGAATGTATGTAAGCACATCACTTCAGATGGGGCTACACCTATTTTGTTAATTCTTTTTCGTTATGTTTGTTTTGATGATGATTTGAGGACAATTATCAGTAAACGCAATAACTATATTTTGCATGTATGTTTTACATACCTCTTGATAAAGTCTTATAAATCGATGAACGTCTGTTGCATGCACGAAAAAGCATGACTCATTGTAACGTTCCGCCTGAGCCGAGTGTGCAAACGATAGAGAGGTGCGATTGGCTGAGGCGTTTGGCTTTAATGCATAATTTTTCATCAATATTTTCTTATGACGTTATCACGTAAAATTATCGTCCGTAAACCGACTTCACAGACAACTTCTTTTTTACCTAGTACTGATGTTTAGTCCCAAGATAATGTATTTTTATCTATCCGAATATATATATAAAATACAAATTATATTGTTATACAAATTCTATGAATTTATCATATGTGATAAGGACAAAATTATCAATTTTGTGCAATTGTATCTGGTAACACTGGAGCAATATAATATGGCGGTCCAAAATAACAAGGGCGCTAAAAGATTAATTTCATTGTTTGTGATATTTAGGAAATCAGTGATTCGAAGGTTTTAAATGAAATTTGGTTTTTATATATTTTATCTATTGTTCGCATGTTGTATAGAAGTGAGTTTTGTTTGATATATGATATAATATGAAAACGCGTCTTATTTTTCTTTTAGTTGTCAAGATTTTCATCACATACATTTTCTAATTTTAGGATTATAATGTCGGCAATAAAAGTGAATTTTGAAATTGGACATGAAGCGTCAGTTAGGTCAAAAAAGACCCCCGAGGGGTTTACACATGACTGGGAAGTCTTTGTGCGCGGTCAAGAAGGCGCTGATATAAGCCACTTTGTGGAAAAAGTTTTATTTCACCTTCATGAAACTTTTCCCAAACCCAAACGAGGTGAGGTAACGAAATAATATATGTTCTGTTTGAGTATAAATGTATGAAGTCATATTAAATGTTTTGATTATCACTAGTTATTTATGTCCTAGTTTAATTTTGGTATGTTGGTACTTTTGCTATGCTTTAATGCAATATAAATATGAACTCTATTTGTTTATGTATAGAAAATATTTTACATTTTTTAGTATACTATTTTTATTGTAACTTCTTGTTTACAGTTGTCAAGGAACCACCATTTTCCATTAAAGAATCGGGCTATGCAGGATTTACTTTCCCCATAGAAATATATTTGAAGAATAAAGATGAACCAAAGAAAATAAAATTCTCATATGACTTTACATTACAACAAAGCGGTTTTCTCCGGGATCGCTATATATTTAAAAACCCCAATGAAGAGTTTAGAAAAAAGCTTTTGAAAGGTGGTGGAATGCCTATAACTGATAACACATTTTATACAAATCCTGATCAAGAAACTAGAAGTAGAGATTCTTTTACGGAAGACAAACAGCTTATTAGCAAACCCAAACTATCGACAGAAAATATAAAAAAGCACAAAGTTAAAGAACATAAAGAAGAAATACCTATTAGAACAAATAGTTTTGAGAATTTGTTTGGAGCTCCTATTCAAAAGCCACCAAAAGTTTCACCAGATCCAAAAAAAAATGATAAAAGTGCACCATCTCTCAAATCTGATAAGAAAGATAAAGAACGATCTAGTTCCGATAAGAAATCTAAACATGATCATAAGGAAGCAAAAGTTGATAAAGTAAAACTTAAAGAAGAAAAAGACAAAATGAGATCAGATAAAATAAAAACACAAATTAAAGAGACAGAAAAATCAAAAGATAAATCTAGTAAAAGATCTAGTGAGAGACCTCCAACACCAGAGTCAGCCAAAAAACGCTGTTTAAGTCCAGTTAGAAGAATAAATAATTCTCCACCACGATCAAGTAGTGCATCTAGTAATAAAGAAGAATACAAAATGTTGAAGAATAATCTAGAACTTTCAGAACAGAAGAAACAGAAAATAGAAGAAAAACCACCTGAAGTTAAGATAGAAAAAGATACAAAAGAGAAAAAGAAGAAAGAAAAGAAAAGTCATGACAGAGATAAAGAGAGGAAAGAGAAAAAGGAACACAAAAAAGAAAACCATAAAATGAAAGAACTATCTAAAGAAGTTCAGAAAGATGTTCCTAAAATGAAAGAGATCCCAAAAGAAAAAGAACCTGTAAAAGAATCTCTACCAATGAAAGAGAAACAACCAAAATTAGATAAACCAGCAAATAAATTTTCTATAGAAAATCTTATGAAAACACCTGATAATGAAGAGCGTTCTGAGAGTCACAAACATAAAGATAAAAGTGAACCTGAAAAAAAACATAAGCAAAAGAAGAAAGACAAAAAGCGTGATGAATCCAGAGAAAAACATAAAGAGTCAAATAAAGAGAAAAAACATAAAATTGACAAGGTAAGAGATATACCCATTGAGAAACCAGAAATCATTGAAATCAGAGAACCTATTATACCAAAAGAAAGACCTATACTTGAACCAACATCACCGATATCTATAGACACAGCCTCTCAGTGCAGTTCTAAAAGTGGTTTTACTAAACCATCTCATATTGGAACTGAAGATGTTAATAGCAGTCATTCAGATTCAGAAAACTCTATAATTGTTGAAGATGAGGAATCAAAAGTAAAATTAGAAAATCCATCACCTGAGCCAATTAAACAAGAACCTTCATCAGAACCAGAGCCTGAAGTAGAACCAGTGAGAGTAGTTGAGCCAACTCCGCCACAGTCCAAAGAGAAAACGAAAAAACGCAAAGATAAATCAAAAAAAGAAGAAAAACGCCGTAAAAGAAAAGCAGCTGAAATGGAAGAAACTGAAAATAGAAATGCTACTAAATCTCCAGAGTCAGGACCTTCATACACTGATAATAGAAGAAGTGAGAGCAATGGTTTTATGTCGGCTGAAACCAAAGTCCAAGACAATGGTGTATCAAGCAGTCTCGGTGAAGATGCTGAGCCAGGTGACCTATCACCTGACTACATGGTCAGGCTACGTGATCTGCAGCAACGTATCATGAAAATAAAAAACAATGAAGATTTGGAGAGGGTAGTAAATCTTATAGCGGAAACAGGAAAGTATGAAGTGACAACTCAAACATTTGACTTTGACTTGTGTCTTTTGGATCGTTCCACTGTGCAACAGCTCATACAATTAGTAGGCTGTTAGCGTTTGGTATAAATTTAACTTGGTTTATGTGTAAATAGTGCCTCTATAAGTTATTATAGTTATTGTACAGTACAGTTGTTATAATCTCAATCAGAAATAACAATGGCAATACTTGAAGATTCCCCGTTAACAAGAACTGAGGTGATATTTTTACTATATATATATATAAAGTGTTATTAAAATCTCAGTAAAAATTATGTATTTTGATTGGCAGTTAATATATATGTATGCCCTTGGCTGTTTTACAGATGGTATACCAAGTGGTCATTCACTCAGGCCTGCCCTTGCATAATACTTGAGTCTTTTGTGCAATACTGTATAGGTTTGTAAATTTATAAGACTGTTGAAAGATTGTTAAAGGATAATGTATATTTTGTACATTATTGATTCATTTTAATGTAAGTTAATGAAGTTGAAACTTTTTATATAATATGCTATGCAAACTGGGAGATATGGTAAATTATTATTATACAATAATTATGTATTCTTATAAATTTTATTTAACACCAGTTTGATAATGGGATAAGACATGTCTCAGTACCACAGTAATTATTTTCTATATTTTTATGTGTACATCCTAATAAGTATATAATTTTTTTTATACCTGTTATGGATAAATCATCGAAATCGACTACCTTAATTTAAAACATCACGTTTTTAACACCTTCAATGCCATGTGTATATGTTAAACTTGATCAGCCCACAGTCTGATATATGGCATGGAATGTGTTAAAAAAGTTTTTTTTATAATATTTGAATCAATCCTATTTTATTCTGTGTACTGCCGAGAGAAAATTTAAAACATCACGTTTTTAATACCTTCAATGCCATGTGTACATGTTAAACTTGATCAGCCCACAGTCTGATATATGGCATGGAATGTGTTAAAAAAGTTTTTTTATAATATTTGAATCAATTCTATTTTATTCTGTCCACTACAGAGAGTAAGTCTGTGCATCTAGAAAGTGTGCCACTTCAAAGGGAAACTGATTTGAAGGCATTTTCGTATAATCTGGGAGACGTTCTAAAGATAATAATTCCTATCAGCCTTCACCAAAAAGATTAAATGGCTCAAACTTTGTATTGCATACTTTGGTGTGATGATTAATAAATATCTTGCCTAAGAATAATTGTAACGTGATGTTTCATTACTTTTTATAAATATCAAACTCAAAACTGTTAGTGAATCATATAATTTATACTACATACACATGTGGTTATGTATTTGGCAATTGCATTTTGAAATTTAATAAAAGTTGATAACCAACTGATAAATTATAATTATTAAGCAACCTATGAGCAGAAATCCAAATTCATTAATTTCAATAATATGTTAACATTTTATTTTTCAAAAATGGAACAAAATGTAGTGCTCATGTTTGCTTGGTTTTGATATATAATACTATTATTTGTTATAAATTATTTTTATTTATATAGCATTTAGCAATAGATATAATAAAGAGTGCATATTATTAACTATTTGTTTTTCTTTGCATTTACAATTGATATAATATCTAATGTAAATTTAAATTTTAGGTGCCAATACCTTACTTTTGCCATAATAATTTATAAAAGGCGTTTTTGGTTCTAAGGTGCCAATACCTTACTTTTGCCATAACATTTATAAAAGGCGTTTTTGGTTCTAATTTATTTATGTTATATAATAACGGTTAGTATTTCTTAATTTAGCATGATTTAGTGATAAGTTTTATCCAAACAATAAAAAAATTCATGTTAGTCTACAATTATTACATATCAGGCTGTGATATTTATTAAAATTATTTTGTATTAGAATGATTTACAATGTTATCTATTTTGGATATATATTACACATATCTATATTTACTTATAACACCATGTACTTACAAATTGATCGCCTCTGAGAGATGCTATTTTAATAAGTTCTGTATCTAGGGATGTAGTGTCGTACTGAGGATCGTGAACCCGGTATATCTTAAAGTCGGCCACCGCCCATTTTGATAGCTTATAAAGGAAAAATATATTCGTCCATGAGAAATCTATTAGCTGTCATAAAATTAACAAATTCCTTACGCGCCATTTGTTGCTGTGCTGTTACTTGATTTTACCGATGAATAAATAATTTTCTAATAAATAATATAGAATGCAAATAATAGATTGAACATTACTTTGCACTTACACCTAGTCTGGAAGGAGCTTTCCAGACGAAAGTGAAAAGTAACGTCATCTGTAATATTTTATGATAGATTTCGGCAAGTTAACGCTTTCCTCTATAAAATATAGAATGTGTACGCAGGTTTTGATATGCAATAAAAAGACGTAATACTGAATCGCTAAGTACATAAGTAACTGTTTCCATGTATGTGTGTTAGTTTATCTTGTTAAAATAGAAGTTTTTTAGGAGATCATTACGTCATGCGATATTCAGTTTGAATAAGAGTGGTCTAATAACATATTAACGTGTTAAATTATTAAATTCAGAGCGCTGTGGATCAGGCCAACTGGCGACATTACATGTTATAATATAGTCAAAGTTGAAGTTAAATCGTGCGGCAGCAGTGTTAAATGGACGTTTTAACGTTGCAAACAAACTCGAAAGAAAAGGAGACGTTCTCTAACATCTTACATTTATATCCGTGAAATGTCTTTACATGGATAATTCTAATGAATAATGACACTGGTCCACAATAAAATCTTTTGAAGAGAAAAATGATCATAATTATGAATATTAAAAATAATTATGTACTGAATACCTGTTTTTTCCCTTATTTGGTATCACATCTAGATTTTCCGATGTGAATTTATTTCGTATTTATAGTAAACTACACTCTAAAATATAACCGAAAATCCTTTAGTGTAAAATGAATTTCTTTTTCTTAATAAGCTAGGTATTATAAAAAAACTTTATTAAGGCTACGAATATGAATGGTGACGGCTTTAAAAACCTCAAATAAAGTATAATAAACCCAAATTTTTTTTTATTAGATACGAAAATTTTCCAAATCAGCGTCGCGAAATAGAAAGAGAATTTACGTAGATCATACGTAGACATACGACGTAATTTTTAATACGAAGTTCCAATGTGTCTGTACTTTTTTGATTTTTGAGAAACAAAATTGTTGCAGATATCTAGGAATAAGTAATAGAATCCATTTCGATCTTTTTAGAAATGTCTATCTGTCTGTCTGTTTGTTTGAACAGGCATCACTGGTAAAGTACTAAATTTCTGATAAAACTCCAGCAAGAAAATATTCAAGCATATTCCGGAGCAACATAAATTTTTTGTTTCATTAAAATCGGTTCACTCTATCAAAAGTTATTGTAATTTTAATGACGACGGGAGTTAAGTACGAGAGAAAAATAGATAAGTAAATGAACTTTATCTTTATCCAAAAACCAGGGTATTTTATAACATAAATAAACATTACCACAGTATTACATTACTAACACATAGAACGAAAGAAAAATGGTTAATATTTTATTTTCACATAAATAAATATTAATAACCTAAGAAAATTAGTAATTAATCAACCGCCATTTTCTAAATCTATCATAATATACAAGCTAAAAAATTGGCCAATCACAAATATTACATATTTCTATAAATTCAATAACTTACTTTGTATAAGTGAAATATGATTTTTATTTTTCGATCGCAAAAGGGCTTATGATTAAATTTGTAAATTTCTAATTAGTTTTGTGTTGTAAATATTACAAGCTATTGAATCTTAACACATTTTAGGACATTTTTTATTATAATAAAAAAAGAGACTAAAATTGTTCATTGCACATAAATGTAAGAGAAAATTATCTTTAGAAGCAATAACAGACTACATTTTTGACGATAACAGATGGCGCTAAACTTATAATTTTATTGGTTTACTGTCGTAAGAATCTTATTGCAAGGAAGAGTACAGATAACAATGAGATTATTTCTGTGTTTGTTAGGTTTATTTCGAATTCTAATTTTCATAAATTTACCTTGATTCTAATGTCTTAATTACGCTTGGATTTAATGAATACTATTTGGTTTATGCATTAGGGAGCTTGTATTTTCTTTCAGCGGTACCGTAAAGAAAAGTACTGCAGGCAAAGCTATGTGAAGTATATATGAATGAATATTATAAGCCCTCGGCTGATTTTTTAAGACTCGGATCTCAAAATGGCAGATTATGTTTTTAACTATTTTTTAATTTCACTACATCGTACATTGTAAATTTCATGGTTTAGTAAAAACAGTACGTACAAATGAAAAAATAATTTAATTTGTATTTAATAATAATTAATGTAGTTTGTAATAATAAATTTATTATTTTTCAAAGTTTTATAATAAATCAGGTATTTTTTAAGCGTATGTTGCCAACAGTCTATTCACCTATGCCTCAGGTCTACATTCGTTTGTATAGAACTTAAATATTTATGGTTTTGGACAGTCCAGGGGTTGATATTGTTTTTACAGTTGTTAAATTAGAATATTAGTGTTATGTTACTCCTATACCTGCGTGTAGCGTCACGAAGTTTTGCCCATGTTCGCAATAACTTTAGGTGTGGGAACAAATTACCGTCGTGTGTTACAAACTATCTGACTGTATGACGATAGATGCAGCACAATAGCATGGCCCACGGTTTTTAAACACATCAAGGTAACTCGGAAGCCCTAATAATGAGTTATTATTGAAGTGACAAAGGGGTGTGACAGTTATTAGTTTTTAGCCTGACACTTTACATTACCAATTATATAAGATATACAGATATAAATTCAAATTGTTTAATTAATCACTGAGGTTTGTATTCCATTCCACTCGGACACAGCTAGTATTAAATAAAAGAATGTTTTCACTAAGAGATATTGCTCATAGAAAAACACTACAATGGAAAATGGTTAGAAAGAATGCTGTCTCAATTTTATTGGTCGATTTACCGCAAAACTCCAATTGTAACTCGAAAAGTAAAACTGCACGCTAGTTGGAATCATTCGACCCAATAGAGTTAGGTAAACTACGAATGTTTCTATGATTATTTTGGTATCACAAAGTCATTTCTTAGTTTTTTTTAGAAAGTAACACATTACTAAAAACTTGTCGTGGTAAATATTTCTTTTTGTTAAATAACGAATGATTATTTAATTTGATTAATTAATTTGACCAATGTCGAAACAACAAATATGAAAATGATAAGGAATGAAAAAATATTGTTTTCGCAGACCAGTGTTAATATACAGCGGATCAAACAGACCGAAGCTGACGTCAGTCTTGTGAGTTGGCGCGCGATGGTAATCATAGTTTAATAGATTATACTCAATCTAGAAGTATATGCTGAAGCTATGTGTGTAATAGTAGACTCTAAATGCCCGTACAGAGAATTCCTATTCATATTGAAAACAGCCTATGCATAGCCTTTGCCAGTCGTTGAAATTAAAATATTTATTATCACTTTATTTTGTACTAGCTGTGCCCGCGACTTCGTCTGCGTGGAACGGATTACAAAACACAGTGATTAATGAAATACTCTGAATTTATATCTGTATATCTTGTTTATTTGTAATGTAATGTGCCAGGCTAAAAGCTAATAATGGTCGTACCCCTTTGTCACTTCAATAATAACTCAATTTAGGGCTTCCAAGTTCCTTTGATGTGTGTAAAAATCCAGGGCCTAGCTATATTGCTGCATCTATCGTCATACAGTCAGACAGTTCGTAGCACACGATGGTAATAATTATGTGTCCGCATCTAAATTTATTGCGAACATGGACAAAACTTCATGAAGATACACGCAGGTATAGGAGTGACATAACACTAATATTCTAATTTAACAACTGTAAAAACAATATTAACCCTTGGACTGTCCAACCCCTATAAAGATTTAACTTCTATACAAACGAATGTAAGCCTCATGAGGCATAGGTCAATAGTCTGTTGGCAGGATACGCTTAAAAAATACCTGATTTATTACAAAGCTTTGAAAAATAAGAAATGATGAATTGTAAAATAATAATTTTCATGTCAAATGTATTTTTAACTTATTTTTTCATTTGCACGAACTTTTTTTGCTAAACCATTAAATTTACAATGTACGATGTAGTGAAATTAAAAAAATAATTGAAAACATAATCTGCCGTTTTAAATCGGAGTCTTATAAAATCAGCCAAGAGCTTATAATATTCATTCATATATACTTCACATAGCTCATTCTTATTATTATTTTTATGTTATCCTTTCTTTTATTTGCATTGCCTGCAGTCTTTTTTCTGCAGAGTAACGCTGGAAGAAAATGCGAGCTCCCTAATGCATAAACCAAAAAGTATTCATTAAGTGAAAGCGTAATTAAGTCATTAGAATCAAGGTAAATTTATGAAAATTATAATTCGAAATAAACCTAACAAACAGAAATAATCTCATTATTATCTGTACTCTTCCTTGCATAATATTCTTACCACAGTAAACCAAGAAAATTTTAGTTTAGCGCCATCTGTTGTCGTCTACAATGTAGCCTGTTATTGCTTCTAAAGACGATTTTTTCTTACATTTATGTTCAATGAACAATTTTAGTCTCTATTTTTTTATTATAATAACAAACTTTCCTAAAATGCGATAAGGTTTAATAACTTGTAATATTCACAACACTAAACTAATTAGAAATTTACAAATTTAATCATAAACCTTATGCGATCGAAAAATACGAATCATATCTTACTTATACAAAGTAAGTTATTCAATTTATAGAAATATGTAATTGGCCAATTTTTAGAAAGTATATTATAGTAGTAATAGATTTAGAAAATGGCGTTCGAACACCATCTATTTGCAATAATGCATATTAATTAATTACTGAACATCTGAGGTTATTAATATTTATTTATACGAAAATAAAATATTAACCATTTTTCTTTCGTCCTATGTCTCAGTAATGTTATACTGTGGTAATGATACCATGGTTTATAGATGAGGCTAAAGTTCATTTACTTATCTATTTTTCTCTCGTACTTAACTCCCGTCGTCAATAAAA
Organism: Antheraea assamensis; assembly: GCA_035772565.1. Lineage (NCBI taxonomy): Eukaryota > Metazoa > Arthropoda > Insecta > Lepidoptera > Saturniidae > Antheraea > Antheraea assamensis. Next base: position 62,572 of record JAQQSE010000014.1, read on the forward strand.
TTACAATAACTTTTGATAGAGTTAACCGATTTTAATAAAACAAAAAATTTATGTTACTCCGGAATATGCTTGATTATTTTCTTACTGGTGTTTTATCAGAAACCTAGTACTTTACCAGTGATGCCTGTTCAAACAAACAGACAGACAGACAGACATTTCTAAAAATAGTCGAAATGGATTCTATTACTTATTCCTAGACTCCTGCAACAATTTTTTTCTCAAAAATCAATAAGTACAGACACGTTGGATTTACATTTTTATTATATGTATAGATGTCAAACCTTCAATCTTAGTTATGTGTTAACGTTTATTTGAGGATTATCTACGGGTTCAGTGCTGCTGTTTACAGAATTGGAACATTCAGAAACTGACAATCGGAAGATCTGGTGTATTGAAGTCATTTTACTGCTTTGAATTGCGTGTCACAATTGCAGGGACAATTTTTGCTCGATGACCGATTCTAACGTTAGATTAATAGATACTGGATTCTTCGATTACGACGTCACCGCTTAGGTTTTATATATGTACTTACTTTTTGCCCACAGCTTCGCTCGGCTTAAGGAAAACACATTGTGAACTGAGGTTTATAAATTGGATAATATGCTTTTATACAAATAAAATAACAGAGGTTTGCTGTTGTGCCCTCAGCACGCAAAAACAATTGGTTTGATTTCGACCGTTTTTTTTTCTTCTAAATTCACAAAATCAAATTTGGTTCCGTTTTCTTATACGCTCATAAATGGTGTATCCTCATGCTTCAGTATTCGATATCTTGGTTCATTGTTCGAAAAGGACGAGAGGAATAGGATAAATACTAAATGGATGAAATAGCGAAAGACATCTGGGATAACCTAAGTCACAAATGCCCACAAAGGCATTATAAGAACAGTCGTGCTGTATGAATCTGTGTGCTGGGCTACGAAAAAGACATATGAAATTATAAAATTTGATAGAGATGCGAATGTGAAGATGGGTATGTGGTGTAACAAGAATGGATAAGAATGAGTACCTATAAAAAGGAAGGTTGAAAATAGCACCAGTCGGCGATTAGTTGAAGAGTAACAGGTTAGCATAGTATGAGTATGTCATGAGGAGAGGTGATAGTCATGTAACCAGAAAAGTTTTAAGTATGAAGGTGGACGACCCCACCTCACTCCTTTCGAAAGGGAATATCGGATTAAATAAAACGAAACGATTATAATAATGAAAAATGTTTATTTTAAATGAAATAAGTAATAATTGAAAATGTAACGTAAGTTATACAACAATAAATTGCCAGAACCCCTGTATTTTAAATATTTGATGTTTACACAGGCGATTTATGTAAAATACAAGATGAAATGAGTTTAATGGTTATAGAAAGACATGTGAAATATAAAATAATATTATGTAGAATTAACTCAAAAGATACAGTAAATAGATGTTTGTAGACATATTAAATAAATTTACCCCCCGTTATAAAGATGACATCCCTTTGTATTACTCATGCGCTTGTGATTCGCAATCAGTTAATCTCAAACGTCGAGGAGATTATTATCATTTATCGAAAGCGTAGAGCAACATTTGTCTCTTTCAATACCGTCTTAACCGAAGTTCAGTGGTTAGATGTTCATCTCTTTTTGCCATTTTTATGAGCAGTTTGTTTCCACTTCGTATAGAAATGTCCGATTTGTTCGATCGATATACCGGCCGCCTCCGCTGCCCCTGTAAAACTGAACTCCTTATAAGGTTCTTCATCATTATTAGTATCATTGCCAACCAATAGTATCAGTAAAGGTGCCGATTTTCCATGTGGCCAAGCATCGGTATCGCCATTTCCGCCCTGCATTTGCTTTTCATCACCAATAAAGTGATAACAAAATTCCAATATTTGTATAAAATTATGCACATGCTGCGGAGCCTTTCGAGGATATTTAATAAGCGATAATGGTTTCGATTGTCCCGGACGTTGCGCTCGTAAAAATCGTGAGCCACTTCTCAGTTGTAACTCAAGCCAACGAATAGCATCTCGGGCTGTGCTCTGTTCCCGTTTCAAGTTGTCAAGCTCTTGCAAAACTAGAAAATATAGAAAAACTGATAATTAATTTCCATAAGCTTTGAAAAAGTTAAAAGGGGCCGACTATATATTAAAAAGAACGGAAAGTTCAACAAAGTCGGACATCATGAGACCAGGTGGTGGAGTCAAGGGGTTAAATTTTATGAAAAAAAAGAACTTAAATAGACAAATATAAGCATTTCTGAAAGTTTTATCTTAATATCACGATTCCTACGTTTAATTAGCAAAACATATGACATCTTGGGTATCACACTTGATTCCAAATTACAATGGGATCCTCAATAAAAAAAATTGGCTGGCAGATTAAGTCCTGCTGCACTCGCAGTACGTAAGATTCGCCAGCTTACAGATATTGCCACAGCAAGGTTAGTCTATTTCGCTTACTTTCACAGCTTAATGTCCTATGGTATTTTGCTATAGGTGGCAGCAGCTGAGGTAGACACCATATTTTCATTGCAAAAACGGGCAGTGCAGGCAATAAGCAATATGGGACGTCGTGAATCATTAAAGACTAAGTATTCAAGAATTTGGTATTTTAACTCTGCCTTCCCAATACATTCTTGATAATTTAATGTATGTTCGAAAAAACTTTGAAAAGCTGGAGTTCGTAAAACACAGGCATGATTTAAAGACTAGAAACTGTGCCAAACTGGTCGTTCCGTGTTTTAGACTCAGTAAAACCAGTAACAGTTTTTTAGACAATGGTGTTAGGTTTTATAACATTGTCCCAAAGCATATTATCAATTTGCCAGACTATAAGTTTAAGTGCCATGTTAAGCGGGTTTTGGTGCCAAAGGGCTATTATAGAGTGGATCAATATGTGAACGATGATGATATCTGGAATTGACTCCTCTCTGTGCATCCACTAAAACAATTGTAACGTATAACGTATTTTAAATATATAATTGAATGTTAAAAAGATAAACCCGATCGAGTTTCTTGTCGGTTCTTCTCAATGACTGGGATGTTTTGTGAACCGGTGGTAGTTTTGACGTTCATAAGCGCCTTCTTAGGGCCTAAATTGAATAAAGTATTTTTGATTTTGATTTTCAAATCAGGGAAGAAGGAGCATATGTGACCACCATTGACAAGGACGTAATTTATGGATCGCCCCTACGAAAAACACTCACCAACAGTTGGTACAAGCAGTATGAAACTACGCGCGCGTAGAAGCTGTTTAACTCTCCGCAAATGTTTATTTAAAGCCGCCGTATCAAGAACAAGAAAAGCCGGAGTTGCAGATTGTCCGCTACACTCTAACTCGCGTACTTGAGATGCCAACCACAAATGACCAAGACGACGCAATAGGCCACCTTCACTTGATTCAACCTTCGAAAGACATGTTATATTATGTATATGTTATGTGTCAAAGAATATTCATTACATTAAATTTTACTAACAAATATCACACTTAATTAATGTAAATGAATGAAAGTACTTACATGGGAATTTTTTGAATTATGCCATTCTCTACTCCTTTTGTGATTAATTTTTGTATTAAGTTTGGGAGGATTATTCTTTTTTAAATAAAATACCTTTATTGATCTATTGTACCGTATTCTAGGAATTATCTTAGCCATTTGATTTCCAAAATCTATAAAATTTAAAATTCTTATAATATTCTCATCATAAGCAGACAATCTGTATTTTTGCAAAACCCTCCATTCAGCAGCATCTTTATCAAACTTGCAAATATTAGTCCCACGTAGATTAATATCTTCTGGCAATGGTATTGTTTTATATTCCAGTTTTAATTTTTTACTAACCCTTTTTGCATATTTCAATATTTGACATTCATTTTCCTGAAAGTCATTTGTTTTGGGGGCAAAATAGTAATTGAAAATATTGAGTAAGTCAACTATGCACTGAAAAAGTGATTCACCACTATTGCCACATGAGAGAATTAGATCTTTTTCAAGTAAAACCCAATCCAAAAGCAACTTAATGCTCGGTAAAAAATTATCTCCTTGCAAAAACTGTTGTAGTTGTAGGTTATTCAATTCCTTTCCTACTGTGTCTGTATTCATTTTATTATCCACATCCTTATTGCCAAAAGTAATACTCTTTTCTTCAATAATATCAATTTTTGGTTTGGTAAGTAATTCTACAGGCTTCAGTTGAACTTCAGCACTATCTTGGGTAATTACACCCTCTGTCTCAGAACCTTCGTAGTCTGTACCATCACTTTGCATATTATCATCTGATTGATATGTAGACTCTGATAGATCTTCTTCTTCAGAACATGACCCGTCTGTATCAATGTTACTACTATTTGATTCTGCATCACTAACATCAGAGCTTCCTGAAGACAATAGGCGTCTTCGTCGACGTCTTTTCATAAGTGACTTTTTTACATTATTCTTTGTATAACCATTTATTACTTTATCAGATTCAATATAATCATTTTGCAATGACTTCTCACCATCATTTTTATTTTCACCATTTAATTTGGAAGTATCAGTATTTGTTATACTCTCTATTTCTTTTTCCTCTTTGTGGTTAGATTCAACACAATTTGAAAACTTTGGATTGTATTTAGAGATTGGATAAATAAGCCCCATTAATTGTAATTGCTTCAGTAGCTTTTGCAAAAGTTGTGACAAAAATGCCAGTGTGAAAGCTTTGCAGGCAAAGGCCTTAGTCTCATCAGTTTCAGTCATTTTGACAACAGTAAACAGACAAATCTGAACAATCTTATGGATAATATTTGCATTTAAGTATGTCGGGTTTATACTCTCATCATCTTTAGCTTGTTTATATTCACTGTAGTTTTTATTAATATCTGGTAATGAAGTTTTATCAAAATCCATACATACTTTGAATTCATGAACAAGTTTATTACACCTTTGAGGAATATTTGTATCATTTTTCCACAAATACCATATCTCTATGAGAGACAGAAAATTGATAATCGTGTTTTGCATGTGTTCAGTTTGAGTCAATATTTCAGATACATTTAAAGTTGTATTAAACTGGACATTCTTTTCAAAAATCTTTGTAAGGTTGCCCATTGCTCCTTCAAATGGGGAAACACAATTTAAACAGTGGATATAATAACAGACAGAATCCAAATTGTAATTTTTATCAAGGTATAAGTTACCTAATTGATTGTAGGGCATTCCCGAAGCTAAATCAACATGTGCAGCTTGGAGATAATAACGAGCCGCTATGGATGGATCAAATGTTTGAAAAATTTCTACCTGGTAACGGCTTAGGTCTCCTAAATATATAAAACATGAATGAAGTGCTGACTGATAGAAATGAAGTTCTTCAAGTGTAGGACTTTCATTTGGCTCCTGTGTCTCCTCATCTTCTATGACTGGAATATAATCCAAATCCCTCAACTGCATTTTCATTTGTAATTGTAATTTGTCTATGAAACTGTGGAAGTTTCCAATACCACATTGTATATGGGTATACAAGCAGCTCTCATTGTTACTGTCTGTTTCTCGTAATTTCTTAGCAATAGACACAGTGTCATAGTAAACTTTTCTCCATAAGAGTTCCAAAGATTTTTTTCCATAATTTAATGGATCGAGAAACAGCAACTTTTCGCAATTATCTCTCAGTTTTTGACGCTGAACTTCACCGCTTACGGCGAATAAGTCGACAAGGGATTGACTCGAGGATGTCATCTCGCTAATACGTCTAGCCACTTCGCTAACATAGCTGGAAAGTTTCAATACAGTAATATAGTTCAACGTGTAACCCTATATTTACATTATATTCTATACATATTATCTTTAATCAAGAATAAAGTAAAAGATACATACGTAATATAAATGTTATACATTCGAAAAGTCAACATGCGATTTGTTCGCGTAAGGAAAACTTACCGATACAGTTTTCTAGCACGTTCACCGCGCTCAACAACTTTGGTCTCTAAAATTTCGTTTGGTCCGTCCTTCATTTTCAAGTCATTTTATTACATACTTGTCAGGATGTTGATAACAATAACAATTTCAATTCTTTTTTCAAGTTATAAAAAAATCTCACGGTAATCATGACGATAATACCATTTTTCGCGTGGATAAAAATATTTTCAGAAATCTACGCGTAACGTATGTGACATAACATGATTGATGACAGTTATTACTATAATGACAATTGACAGGTCGTTTGACAGTACACAGATAAAATATAAAATGGATAATGGTGAAAAAGTTGATTACGGACTTCAGAGGTTTAAGAAATAAATTATTTATAAGATTCCACGTGCGATTTGCAGCAACATTGCTATCTGGTATATGTACTAATCTCGGAAAAAAGAGAACATTTTGATTCAGTTTCTGATGTTTTAATGTTTTATTATGAAACTTTCAGCGTTTCGATACTAGAAACTATATCTTCTCTTTCTTCCGTGGGAAATTACAATAGACACAAAAATAGTGTCCAGTCTGTACCAATCGTGAAATTTTGATTACTGATATGTAGTGATTTTTGTTTCAATTTTTTAACTTGCGCTATTTCAACCTAAATTATTTCATATTTATGTAATAGTTTGGTTATAGTACATGTAGCGACACACATACCTACATCAAACGTGGTATGTGCGTACTACAACAATTCAGGAGAAAAACCAGCGGCACTACAATAGTCCGAGATAAGTTAGTCGCCTTAACAACGCGACTATTAAAGACTCGCCGCCCAGGCGGCGACCACATGCTACCTGGGTGCAATAATGATCTCACCAACAACCTCTATATATAATGCGGTGCATTGTTATTGCCCTAGCCTATTGTTTTAATTATTTTATTGCCCAAATGTTATTGTTAATTCCTAACTTTTATTTTATGACACTAATATTGTATGTATTTTTATGGTTGTATATTTTATTCTATAATATTTGCACGTGTTCTGTTTAATCTCATTTAAATTTGTCTGCTGGTCTAAATAAAGGAGATTCGTACACCAGCTGTCAAAGCGGTTACAAGTAAACACTGTCGGAGTCGGATAATTCATTTATCTCCTGAAAATGGCAACGTGGTAATCATTCTAACAGTACTGTTAAATACACAAATGAAATAGATCAAAAATAAAAATAAGGGACATGATTTTTTTAATATCCCGTTTCTTTTCTGATAAAACCAAAAGTTAGAAAGTAACACAAATTTAAGGATAAAAACGGTGTTGCAATAGTCACAATAGGTCAAATTTTGTTTCACCTTACAATCCCCGTAGTGAACTTCGGAGAAAGTATGCGTTATCGCGACAAGTGCAGCTAGGACAATTACAATCAATTACACGAAGATTTTATTGGGAATAGGTGAGGTAAGGTGTATCATATTTAATTGGCGCTATTGGAAATTTGAAGAAACCTGCTAATAAATGTATAATTTATGTACATAGTGATATTTTAAGATAGGCAGTGACTTTGTTTCTTTAGTTTTCATGACTACTTGGCCAACTTTTTAAAACGCATGATATTACTTTAAAGCATGGAAGAAATAGAAAATTCCGTGAATTTTAAGCCATACCATCTAGCCGAGCCCTCTAGCTACAATAGCGCTATTCTGGCTATTTATGGAATAATTATTTCATACATTTCTGTAGACACTTTTTTTAGGAAGACCCATGTGAACTACTTTTCCTTGTTTCTACCTTCCGTAGTTTGCATAAACATGAATTCCGATACCAATGATATTGTAGGACGCGGGAGCGGCGTCGCGTCACCATTTTAGCAGTAGTGGTAAAATGAATACCACTTGCTATTATGAGAAGGTTGGAGATGTAAATGAAAGCTTTGACTTTGACTCCGTTTGTGCAGACTAGTAACCTCTTTGGCAGCTGGATTACAAATCTCTGTTATTGTTTTTTTTTTTTTTTTTTTTTTTCGAACTGACTAAACGCTGTCGGCCTAATGGGCCTTCACAGCTTTACCAGACTTTTAGGGCGAGCGCTTAGGGCACTCAGCCGAGAGGCAACAAGCTCAAGGGTGCCAGAATGGCCGAACCTCGGCTTGGGCAGTTGCCTTGGGATAAACGTGAATCGAACTAAAATATCTATATGCCATACATGTACACTTTAGTGAGACACATATGCATACCTTCATATGTGTCACACTAAAGCGCACATGCATATAGTGCCTGATATTTTTGGCTAAGTTTAACTAGCCAAAAAGGTAAAACGGTCCCTTACAGAACCAGTGTACGTACCGTGTGAATGTGCACGTGTGTGGAGTGCAGTGTCGTGTGTGCAAGGAGCTAGTGAATGTGGTGTCACTGTATCGCGCTAGCAGCATGCTCGAGGGCTCCCGTCCGAGGGATCGAACCTAGGCTTAAGCTGCTGCCGAAGGAGGACGTGGCGGGTCTGCGGGAGCGAAGTTGACCGCCCGACCGTGTCGGCGTGATCGGTGGTTTCGGGGGCGTGGGCGCGAGCACGCTCTATTTAAAGAGTCGTCGGTATGCAGATCATTCGCAGCCGTTATGTCATCCGGGGGATCGCTGAAAATGTGTCGCGGTCATCTTTTAGGATACTTTGCGGCGGGCTTGGGGGTGTAGTTTGCAGCAGACACCACTAACGGGTTGGGATGATTTGTGGCCTTGTCGAAATAATTAGCTGTGACGGACTTGATGTACGCTTGAATCGAAGTAATATCCAAATCCTTATGAAGATCGTCGTTCCGAACATAGTAGGGGGCGCCAACACATTTTCGTAAGAAGCGATTTTGTATGACCTGCAACTTTTCAAAATTATCTTTCGATGTATGTGCAAACACGGGACAACTATACGTAAGAATAGGGCGGACACACGTCTTATAGAGAGTGAGCTTATGTCTGAGTGACATTTTGCTCTGTGAGCATAATAGCATATGTAATCGGCTCAAGACCATAGCAGCCTTGTTCCGCACTCTCTGGATGTGAGTTTTAAAGGTAAGTTTGTTGTCTAATGTGATACCGAGATATTTAACCTCGGTAGCCCAAGGGATGTCAGTATCGAATAGCCTAAGAGGTTTTAATGTGTTCTGTTTATTAGAGGAATCAAAAAGTATTGCGGAGCTCTTATCTGGATTAACTTCTATACGCCATCTTCGATACCATTCGCCGAGATTACAAACAGCACGTTGGATGCGTGCTCTGAGATGCACTCTCTGCCTACCTGAAGCAAATATCACTGTATCATCGGCATAACAACCTACTTCGACTCCCGGAGATCGTGGTAGGTCGCTAATGTACAAGTTAAACAGGGATGGTGCAAGAATAGATCCTTAGGGAACACCTGAGTGTATTGGGTGTGGTCGGGAGAGTTCACCTTCCACTCTGAAGCGGAAAGTTCTGTTCGAGAGGTAGTCGCGAATGATATGAACTAATCTATCGGGGATTCGAAACTGAAGAAGCTTATAAACGAGTCCGGTGTGCCACACCTTATCGAAAGCTTTAGCTACATCGAAAAAGATCGCGAGAGTACGATATGATATTCTAGGTTCAGTAAAGTTATGCAGGATGTGCTCCGTGAGGCGGTGCACTTGTTGTGTACAAGAGTGTCCAGCTCGAAAGCCGAACTGTTCATGTGGTAGCAGGTCTAAAACGGACATAGTGGTCTGGAGACGGTTCAGAAGGAGCCGCTCATAGAGTTTACCGAGTATGTCGAGAAGACTAATCGGGCGGTAACTATCAGGAAGAGTGGCTTTTTTACCAGGTTTGTGAATACCTATCACTATAGCCTTTTTCCAGACGGCTGGAAAATAACCCTGGGCCATGGCCGCATTGAAGATGCAGACCAAGAGGGCTATGAGATGATCGGGAAGTAGTTTGAGAACTTCATTCTTGATACCATCAGGACCAGGAGATTTCCTAGGCTTCAGAAGTTTTATAGCGGCACAGACCTCATCCCGGGTTACCGGGGTTAGAGTATCCGTGGGGGGGAACAGGATTGCATTCTCCACCGAGGTTTCTATCGATCGGATATGGACTGGGTCAGTGTTCACTGTATTTGGAGAACATTGTTTTTCTAAGCTTGCTGCTAGGCATTCCGCTTTGTCTATACTATCGAATGCAGGTGACATACCTGGACCTCTATCGAGGGGAGGCATCGAAGTGGTGTTGTCCGCTTTTAGGGATCGTGCTAGCTTCCAGTACGCCAGAAGAGACGGTTTGATGTCTTCTAAGAGCCTATCCCATCTTTCGCCACGGATCTCGGAAATGCGGGCTTTCACCGCTTTCCGCAACGTGCGTAAGCGGGCACGATTTTCTTCGGATGGATAGGTGTCGTGAGCTCGCGTCGCGGCGTTCTTTTCCGTGATCAAAGCTCTCACGTCATCAGGAAGTATAAAACGGCGGTCGTTCGCCGTTTGTACCTCTCTTGAGGTCACCCTGATGGCAGTCTGAAGGTGGTCGACCAGGGAATCGATAGCCAGGTCGGCATCAGCTTTGGACACTAGCATGTCCGGGATCTTATCAAGACTGGACGAGGAGGGGTTATCACTAAGGTACCTATTGAGCTTCGCGTAGTCAGGCACTCTGACGAAAGGAGGGCTGGTGTCATCCAAATGACCTAACTGTATTAAAACTGGACGGTGATCAGAGTCAAGCTTGTGTATAACTTGAACGTGTCGTATCGAAAGCGAGACATTCTTTAGGAGAGCTACGTCTAACACTGTCGGTCGACAGTGATCCTGATAATGAGTAGGTTCAAGAGGAGCTACGACGTCAAATTCAAGCTCGTCTACTAGATCCTCAAGCAACTCTCCATTGCGAGAGGTACTCAAACTGTTCCAGATGACGTTCCCGTAGTTGAGGTCGCCCGCTATTATAACGGAATCGCCGAGCGAAAACAGAGCCTCGAGGTCAGATCTAAGTATTCTTTTACTCGGGCGGAGGTACGCGGAAACTATTGTGACAGGTGGATGACCCGTCATACCTATTCTACATACTGACACTTCCATATGTAAAAGGTCAAGAGGAGGGTCCATTGGCATGCAATATAGCGATCGTTTATAGTAAATGAGGGTGCCACCGCCTCGAGTTATACGATCGTTTCTAACTATATTGTAATTCGCAATCGTGGGGTTACGATTACCGGGCTTTAGAAGTGTTTCTTGAACTAGAAGCACATCTATTTGATGTTCACGTAGAAAGGCAGCTACTTGATCGCGCTGGGGTTTAAGGCTTCGAGCATTAAAAAAGGAAAGACAAATACTACGTGGTTTTATTCTATCCATTGTAAAAGGAGCTTACTTGTGGGAAGCACGGGCGAGGCGTTGGATGGTAGTCGCAACGTCAGGAAACTGCGAGATTGCATTTAGGAGACCGAGGTCCTTATTACTGTTTATCATCGCGTTGAAAGCAATGATCTCCTGGACGTCATGCACGAGGAGAAGCTGGCCCACCCACTCGATACCGGTGATGGAGAAAGAAGAGACCGGGGTTATCTGTGTGGCCTTCGGTGACTGGGGCATGGGAGCCCAAGGGGCCGAGGGAGCCGTCACAGACTGTTGTGGGGCTTTTGATGCGGATGCGGGTGTTGCCGAAGTCCTGAAATTACTTGGTAGAGCGGGAAAAGCCTCTAAGGACATTAGAGGTGAGAGTTGAGGATGAGTGGCAGTAGCAGGCACCCTAACCTGGTTAGCCTGTCTCGGCTGTCGTGGCCGCTTTGTGCGAGGCGCACGAGAACACCCGCGATAATTCGCAGGGTGACCGGCTTGACCACACAGCACGCAGCTGGGAGGTTCGGCAGAAGCTGGGGTACGTGTGCACTCCTTGGTAGAGTGGTCCTCGAGGCACTTCACGCACCTAGGGCGGAGATGGCAATTTCTTGCCGAGTGACCATACGCCTGGCAGTTGTGACACTGCGAGGGAGCGTAGGTTTTGTTCGGAGCCTCGACGGTCACACCTGTAAGACCGCATACGGAAGAAAGATTAAAAATGGCTTTTCCTTCTTTAGTTCGGTTAAGAATAACCAAAACCAGACTGAAGGGGACTTTGGTGCGGGGATGGTACATTCGGTGAACCTCCCGGACCGGAAAGTCTTGTGACTTCAACGACATCGCCACGTCATCGGTTGAAACTTCGGCCGGGACGCGGCGAAGAACTACGCGGAGAAGTCGTTCCTCCTCTAGTGCGTAGGTGAAGTAAGCATACTTATGCTGCCTGAGGAAAGAGGTAAGTTTGCGGTGATCATCGGTGGAGGGAACCTTAACTTGGATACCCGCGGGGGTATTCAGTGCCGAAGTGTATCTGATCCCCTTCTGATTTAGTTGACAGGAGATAGAGACCCAAGATGATTTATCTTGGATTGTGGCAGGCGGTGGAGTGCGGGGCTTCTTAGCCGTTGCCGCGGAGCCTACGACTTGGGCTTGGGCTGAGGCGGAAGTAGAGGTGGAGTCTACAGCAGAGGAACGTGACGTGTAGGTGTCACCTATGATGGCAGCCTTTTTCGGTTGCACGGGTTCCTCTACAGTTTCGGTGTCGGAAGAGGAAGGGGTGGTGTGTTTTTTCCGTTTTTGAACGCGGGTAACACTTTTAAATCCGTCATGGTTCGAGGAGGCAGCGGCGATGTCAAGCTCCATGTCCGAGCCAGAGTCGGAGCTCGAACTAAGAATTATTGGAGCTGGGGTGCGGGCGAAATCGGGCATTAGTGCTTCTACGGCGTTACACGGTGCGGTTTCCGTGTCTAGTATTGCGAATGAATTCGACGTGTGAACTGCAACGGCGGTTGAGTTGGCGTCAGGCGTTTGTTTTGAAGGTGAGCGCACGTTCCCTGTGTGTATTTTTGAGCGGGAGCGCTCACGGGTCACAGGAGTTTCGGTCAAATGAGACTCTGTTATTGAAGACGAACAGGCATATTTAAATGGGATAAAAACGGAACACGTGTAAAGGATTACAATTGGTCAAAATACAAGCATAAAATAAACAAAAGTAAAAACTAAGAATTAACAATAAATATTTAGGATAATAAAATAATAAAGATTAAAAACTAATAACGATTGTGCGAGCGGTCTGTTGGTGAATACACAATTGCACCCAGGTAGTATGTGGTAGCCACCTGGGCGACGAGTTTTTAATTGTCGCGATTTTAAAAGACGCCGAATATTTTCGGACTATTTAGTGCCGCTGGTTTTTGGCCTGGATTATTGTAGTACACACATACCACGTTTGATGTAGGTATGTGTGTCGCTACAATATCATCGGTTTATTCGTCCTGCTACATGCTGTCAATCAGATTTAGCGGCAATTTATGGAGCATTTCACATGCCAATAATGATTTGATGCTATAAAAATTACGAGATCGCGGCTTTGCTGGTGTTTGTAGCAGCTATGAAAACGCCCAAGTTTGTACCATATACGAGGCCATAGCAATCCTTGTATATTTTCACCGGGCCAACAGAGATATTTTGTCTTGACAGCCGGACACGAATAGGATGGGAATGCGACCCATACCCTACGGTAAGGATTGTATTTTACTCTAGTTGGTGATGTTGTCTATAGTGTAGGTAGAACGTAGACGGAGAAAAAATTTTATCTGTCCAAGAGACAGCTCTATATAGGCAGGGTTGCTGATATGTAAACCGTTCCCCAAAATTCAGAGAATATAATGAACTCTTTCGTTATCAAATTAATCATTCGATAGTCAATGCGTCGATAGAAGTATAAACAGCAAATTAACCACTAACACTTTATATAATTTTATAATTTATCCTTACGATATCTAGTCTATCTCTACCCCTTAAGAATATAACTAATGGTGGTTAACTTTCTTAATATCTCAATATTTCTTTTCTTATTTACATTTGTTTATTGTCTATTGTACTATTTCCCCGCCGATACTGTTTTCCTGCCCAAATCGTTGGGTCTATAACAGCCACATGATTAGTGATTACAAGCTCCAGTATACTATTCTAATCACGGAAGAAAGAGAAGAGATTCTAATCTATGATTACAAGCCTGACAAGGAACACTCTAAGCAGAAGTCAAAGTTACCAAATTTGAATAAAGAAAGATAGAAAAAATAATTTCTTATACTTTATTATATTTTATTGTGATAATATAGTGAAAAAATATCTGATAAATAAAAGATCAATAAACCGTCACTCCGAAAACCTCCAAGAGAAAACCACTCAATCGTTTATTTAGAGCGAAAACTGCGTAGCAATTACGCTTACGTCAATACAACGTCACTGCATTGCAATTCCTGTGCACACAATACATTTAGATAGCCATTACTCGCTCCTAATAGCCGTTCATTTTAAATAAATAAAATTGTTACATTGATTGAAACTATTCTTTCCTGTTTAGTTACTTTGGACTTAAAGTTAGTGAATACAACTTAATTTTTTAGGGAATTTGAGCAATTGACAGCGGCAACGTGAGAGAATTAAGAGAAACAAGTAAATTATAAATGTTTTAGGTAAGTCAATTATTTATTTCGAGAAATGAATACCTGCGTACTTTTAGCAATCGCTGTATAAATATTGTGACCTTCCTTAAAGTGAAAGATGTATTATATAAGATATTAGGATACAAAGAATCAGAAAAATTGCAAGTCACTAACTCATTGTTTACGTATTTTTTCATATTTATCATTTGTGTATAAATAATAAGTAAATAAAAAAAACAAATGTCCTTTTCCAAATGAGAAATAAGTATAATTTTAGCGCATTTTTATATTATACCTTCAGATTACATTTGCTACAATGGAACAACAGACTTGCATATTTTTGGGAATAAAGGTGAAACCAGGACCAATAGAGCGGTGTAAGCTTGAAAATTTTGGACTAGACAATACAGTTGACTGTCTTAAAAATGAAGCTGAAAGAAAAACCAATTTACCATCATCATCTTTAGGTAAGTTGTAATAATTATGTGGCACTGTGCCGATATAATGGCCTTTACATTCTACAACCACCTTTGTTTATAGAATGCACCTTATCTGGATGGTTTACAATTATTTTACATTAAAAGAAAGTTATGAAATATAAGCAATTTTATTCTTACCAATGTTTCAGAACTGATTCATCATGGTAAGGTATTGAAAGACAATACAACTCTTCAAGAAAGTGGTGTTAGGAATGGAGAAATGGTTCATGTGGTGAAGAAAAAGGTTCAACCTGCAACTGCACCTCTTCGGAAATATGTCGATACTGATTTACAGTTACAGGTGTTGAATGCATCATTAAGAACATTAGGATGTACACCTAATGCTCCTGGCTGGACCCGCGCCATGCAGGTATATAACTATAAAAATCAGTATGCTTAAAAACATAAACAATATAAAATACCACTTTTGGTTGAAAATAACACCAGTGACAGAGAAGTTGAGGAGTAATAGGTTAGCATGGTATGGGCATGTCATGAAGAGAGACGGCAGCCATATAACTAGAAAAGTTTTAAGTATGAAGGTGGACAGATATAGGAGTAGATGAAGACCGAAGAAGGTATGGATAGATTGTGTGAAAAATTATATGTGTATAAAAGATGTAAATCCTGAGATGATGTCTGACAGGGAGAATGGAAAATGAAAACATACTGTGCCGATCCTGTTTAGGTGGGATAAGGGTAAGAAGATAATGATGACGAGTAGATTTAGGTAATAATGAATGCTTGACATATTTATTCCAATTTTACTTTAAAATCACAGTAAAAGTTAGGAGTGGGTGATATGAAACTTATACTGTTATTGAAATAATGTATTGTTACAATTTTGATAAATGATATATCGCCCTGTAGTGAGACTATTTATCAGTATACATAGCAAAATATTCACATCATTATTTGATGTGACATTAAGTCACTAGAGCTATCACTGGTATACATCTGACTCCATTTTGTTTATTACAGAATAAATTCAAATTAGAGAAAATATTGATCAGCCCAAACAGCCATAATGTACCAATAATTTAATGCAAACTACTGAAATTTATTTTAGTAGGATTTAAAAATATGTATAAATGTGTTTTGGAATGTTGAAAAATATTTCAACGTTCGGCTTTAATTTGAAAGCCATAAGATAATTATTAAAAATTAGCACACCTTCTGACTTTACTTTATAGAATTATAAACATAGTATAGTCTAATATAGTGGTATAAATTAAAAAGGGTGTTATTATATGTACATATGCACATATTACAGTATACTGAAAGTATTTTTATATTTCTATAATTGTCTAACAATACAATTCTAGTAGCAAAACAGAAAAAATGCAGTCAATCGTAAACGTGGTAAACCTGTGAAGTATAATTCTCTGATGTTGATATAGTGTTCTACTACTAAATAGCCTTAAAAATCATCTCACAATATTGAAAACATGAAACATATCTATTTATTATATCACAGTGTCACCTATAATATTTAGATACTAGAAAAATGAAGGATAATACATTATTTCAAAAACCCTTGCTAAATATTATTATATTGATGTCATTTGATATACCACAAAATACTAACTCCTCCTCATCATACATATTTTGGAAAAGTGAAATGGTTGAATCAATTAGAGATATGAACATAACTGCTCACAAAGTCTATACTGGTATATGAAATATGTTAATCCATACATATAAATAAAATTAAAGAACCTGCTGTTTGTCCAGGTTAAGCTGACTTTGACAAGACATTAAGTGGTAGATAACAAGAATATTTTGTTGCTTCCCTCTAGGAGTTGAGCAGTTATGATAAAATTTAATACAGTTAACTTAATTTAAAAAATAAAAGAGAACCCATTATTAATCCAATTAAAACATATTAGTTTCCACGAAACAGCAAAACTATTTATGATAAAGTCGTTTGGGCATCCTTAATAATATATTCTACTGAATAAATCGAAACAAGCTCATTTCGTAAATTAAGTAAGAAAACTTAATAATACATTTTGGAACTCCTTAAAAACATACCAAATGTCATTTAATTTACATGTATTATATTGTTACAGCTATTGAATGATGAGTCCGCAATGGGAGAAATTATAGAACAAGCCCCTTCTATTGGTGAAGATTGTGTTGCTCTGTCAATATTACATGAGGTTGAATTACTGGCGGCTCTTGGGGCCAATACCCAGACAATGCGACGTGGAGCAGTTGCACATCCAGAACTGCCCACTGCTTTGCGTCATCTCACAAGATTAGTTCGATCACGTTCAAATGCTGCATCATCAAATGACAATGGTATCCAATATCTTTGACTAATATCTCATATAATAATAAATGTGGATGAGATTTTTTCACAAAAATCCTGCATTGTTTATACACTCTGCAGAAAGTTGGTTATGCAGGTCATTTAATCAGCTATAATGTCATAATTTTCCATCATGAATAGACTATTCTTGCATTTTATTCTTTCTACTTAACAAATGCGAGCATTCATAAGGGTCATCTGTTTGTGGTTTGAGATTCATAGAGGTAACCTCTGATGAACTGTTGAGAGGTATGTGTGGAACATATATGTGCCCAGTCTTGGGCTTTTGTATTAGTTGCTAGAGTGATGGATTTGGCCATGTCTATCAGCCATAGGCCCATAAATGTAGATGTTACTTAAGATGGTAAAATGCTAAATTTACCGGAAGACTGGCTAAGAAGTGCAACTGCCGGTATACACTTATAAGGTGCTTGGCGACATATTATTGGCTAAAAGTAATTTTCTTAATTAAATTATATTGTACTTTATTTCAGTTCCAACTTCAGGATTTGCTTATTCTTTGGAGGCTTTATCGGAGGATGAGGATGCTGATGAAGAAGAAACTGAAGATGGAGAGAGGAATCCGATTACTCAAGAACAATTGGCAGCTGCTTTACAGGTTTGTTATGATTCTTTGTATTACCCTGTGAAGGAATGCTTGTGTTTTCGGACACAAAAATTACACACAATTTTCTCAGCAATAGAGTGGTACTAAACTGCAACCGATTACCTGATGAAATAGTATCTGCTAAATCAGTAAATTGTTTTAAAAACCGTCTTGACAACTGGCTACAAACAAATAAACTAACTTTAATAAGTGAACTTGTACAGTGATAAATAATCTAAAAACTTCAACACTATGATTATAAAAAATATGTCTTATTTTTTTTTTTTCGAACTGACCTACACTGTTGGCTTTGTCAGGCCTCTACAGTTTCACCAGACTACTAAGGGGAGCGCTTAAGGCACTCACCCGATTTGTTTAGGCGAACAGCGCAAGGGCACTCGGTGCGTCTCGGCTTGAACTGTCGCCGAATTTCCCGATCTGATTAAGCTAAGCTAACTATCCGTCTCATACGCATATGAATTCGTGAAAAATGCATGTATGACCATGCAAGTTTCACGAATGTATATGTGTATATTTTGCACCTGACTACTCTGTTGTGTGACCTATTTCAGTCCGAAAAGGGCAAAAAAGAAACAGCCCACCACTATGTGTACCTTTCGTTCGCTGTTCAATATAACTAAAGAAATTTTTACTTCATATGTTATTAGGTTTAGGAGGGGAGGAATTACGACTAAATACATACCAGGATATTTTATATAAAGTTTATGCTATTTGATGTATGATTACGTATGTATCTATTAACCCTTTAATGCTTGATTTCTTAATTTCCCCCAAAAAATCATATCGTATCTGAAGTATTATACAGGTTTATAAAAAGTTTTCAAAGAGATACACCATGCAGTACAAAAGTTCGTCAATCTCAATTTCATTTATGTGCTTTTATAAAAAGTTTTCAAAGAGATACACCATGCAGTACAAAAGTTCGTCAATCTGAATTTCATTTATGTGCTATGTTTATGTATTTAACAGCATACACTCAAAAGTAATGTTTCACTAAGTAAGTTAGAGACAGTGTTTCATTTTTGAGACACTATGTATTTAAGGGTTAACACTTATCAAGTGGCACTCATGCTTGTTTGCCACTATCGTGGTATTAAAAAAATGGTACAGGCCGCAACGGAAGCCGTTTCGTCGTCGAGCGGGCGCGGTGGCGGCAGCCAGGACAGCCTGCTGCGCCTCCTGCAGACCACCGGCGAATCGAGTCGTGCTGATGAATCTGCCACAGAAACTGGAACCCCCACCGGATCTGGTCAGTGTTTTTACTTACCTCAATCATATTAAATCAAAACTAGCAGACTAACGCTGATCTATACTGCCGCTGTAAGGAAAATAGACGCATTTAGTTAAAACACAAACAAAAAATACTATTTTAACTGTCAGCTTATAAAATGCCGTTCGCGTTTGAAAAAAAATTGTACTTGTACAGACAAAAATAAAATAGTAACTGTAAAATATACGAGAGGAAAGTATTAAAGATTTTGTAATTGTTCCATTGACGAAAACTAATTGAAAATTAAAGTGTGCCTACTTAAACTATAAAAAAATACAACTGTGAATAATGCTTACGGAATATGTGTAGTTATGTTAACAATGTGATAATTTACACGAGAATATCTTGTGCTTGTAGTCAGCCACCATTTTTGACCATTCAAATAATAGGCTATTCAATATCAGCCAATAGTAATTTAGTGTAGGTCAATATTAGCTAATCAATAGTATTAAACACTAGGCCATTAGTATGCTTGCATGGTTTGAATATTCCCACGCACTGTATGTGATTACTTTATATCTAAACTGTAAAAATGTCAATATGTAAACATAATCGTATCTAAATATTTTGAATTATATGAAAATGCAAGCATTTATGTTTTTCCCTTTATTTTAATGAGGCTACAGTACAGCCTTGATGACTATGCCACCTTTATACAGTAACTCAATTGAATTAATGTGCCTTTAAACTTGATTTTCACATTTATAGATTAAATAACTAAAGGATTTATTTTCATGCATTAGCCCCTCGGCTGATTTCATAAGACCCTGATCTCAAAGTGGCGGATTATGAGTTTTTTTTTTAATTTCAGGATATTGTACATTTCATGGTTTAGTAAAAAAAGTTGTAACAAATGAAAAAATAATTTGAAAATTAATTTTACATACAAATTATAATGAATTATTTTTCAAAGTGTTGTAATTCTTCGGTATTCAGTATTAATTATTGGTTGGGTTTACAATATAATATAAATTTACTAACAGAAAGGACAGCAGTACTGAACGAATGTCGACACAATAGGGCACAGTAATAAATCAAGTATTTTTGTTTTACAAAAATGCTGGCAACAGCCTGTTGACCTATGTCTCATGAGGCCTATATTCGTTAGTATGGAACTTAAACCTCTATGGTTTTGGACTGTCCAGGTGTTAATAAAAGCCTCGATTATCTAATTTTTTGGTTAAAATATTATACAAGGTGCCAGCCGTTCAGTCATCACAGCCGAGATGTTTAGCGAAGCTATCTCTGAAGCTATAAACAGAGCGGGGAGTACACGTGGAAACAATAGTGCGGGAACTCCGATGGAACAAAGCACCGCTGGTTAGTTGATTATTGCACTCCTTTACCTATTGGGCGTAAATACATAAACATTGAAATATGGATCTCTTTTAAGTAAATAAATTTTAATGCTTACCTTCTCACAAATGGGTAGTTTTCTAATAACCAGCATACAGTAGTTAGTTACTAGTCTTTAGGTTTTATTTTTGGTGAAATCGTAATTGACAAACAATCATTAATTAAGTTGATATTAAAACTTAATAACAGTAAACATAGCCTAAATATAACCTTAGAGAATATCACAGATTCAAAATAACACACAAAATACAAAAACACTGTTGACGTGAAGACTCTTACGTTACTTTTGATTCTGATAAACTGAAAATGTTGACCATTATATACTCTTATTTCATTGTTTTATATTTCTTTTATTGTTATTGAATTATGTATTAATTATTATTATTGAGAAACAGATTTCATTTGTAAAAAATCTGTAAACATAATACTCAATGTCAAATGTATGATAATGTTAATCTCTAAGCCACATACTAGTTGTAAGGATGAATTTTGTATAAAGGCCGTGACGAACTGTATGAAGGTCCCGAAATCGGGTGAGTGCATTAAGCGATCCCCTTAGCAGTCCGATGAATCTGTAGAGGCCTTAGGGTCAACAGTGTAGTCAGTTAAAAAAAATACATGAAGGTCCGGCCTATAAAACACGACTTGTGAGGCGTCATTTGGCATGAGACGATATTAACTGTAAATGTCAGTGCACCAATAACAACTTTGAACCTAAATTGTTTAGCATTTATAATACTGCATCAGTACATTGCACTCATGCGAAGCCAGAGCAGGTCGCTAGTATACAAAAATGTAATTTGATATTCTATATTTTAGCTTCGTCTTCGCAAAGTCCAGTGGCTAGAGCCGAGGACTTCACAACCCAGTTGAATCACATGCATGAGATGGGACTCTTGGACGATGCGTTAAATATTCGAGCACTTCTTATCTGTTCTGGTAATTTTAAACCCTTTGTTATAATCGTTTGTTTTAGTTAATTAGGATTCTGGTTTGTTGTTACTCTCAAGAATCTTTGCAGCCTGAAAAGTGATGCCAATTTTGGGTTAGTTACCAAATAATCAACCCCCAGACCTCAAACAAATTTAGAGTGAGCATATAAGCTACTCGCCCATGTCCTTCTTTGTGGCAAAGTTATTTTGAGACATTTTTTCTATAAATTAAAATCAATTTCCGGAATGCTGTGTAAGTACTTGCATTACTTCAGAATGCGTGCACCTTTTTGGCTAATAATCTTTTTGTTGTGCTTGTAATTGTGAGGATAAAGTTTGTTTCAATGAAAACTGTTTGAAAAATAGTACAGAAAAGTGAAAAATTTGGGTTAAAAATGACCATCTAAAAAACTGAGCGAGTGAATGAGACAGAAGATAGTAAAGAGATATTCACAAATATTGATAGAATTGATAAATTCATGTTGAGTTACCGCTTTATTTTATTATATGATAACAATTTGCCCTCATTTTCTTCATTGGTAAATCCGTGGAAAGTCATGACGGGCATTTTGTTAATAATAAATTTACTTCTACCTCTTACATATAAATATGGGTCCTTTCATAGAAAGTTTTAAAACCTTTGAAAAAATAAAGATCTTTGAAAAACACGCACTGTTTGCCGTATTCTTTTTTATCTTCATATGTTTAAGTGTCGTTCGTTAGTTTTCTAGTTTCTAGCATTTATCTCTGTAAAATATGGTAAATGTTTCATTGTAACTCAGAATTTTGAGTAATCCTAATTTCTAAAACCTAAATTAATTACTTCGATAATTAAAACTGCATATATTATTTTTATAATGATTACTTTCAGGTGACGTGACCGTTGCGATAAACTTGGTGTTTAGCGAAGCTATTAGAGATGATTAAACAATGATTTCAACGAGATACTATTTATATTGATTCGTTAGTGATTTCTGTTACGTCAGAGAAACTATTCGAAATTAAAACATTACACAAATTTTAAATGTTCAGCAGAAATGTTCGTATAAGAATGGTGGATTGTATGACAAGATATTTGTAGAATTTTGATTAAGAAGCACATAAGAAGACCTTCCGCATGTGCCTCTGAGGCACAGATATATTATCAACATGTCAAAAACACAAGTTTAAGTTAAGATGCACTTAAACATTGCATGGTGGCGCCTAAGAGAATCTTTAATCAAAAGTATTTTACAAATTTCTGTACAAAATATTAAATATTCCCTGTTGCCTTGCTTTGAATGTTGTTAACTATGTATTTTTACAGTCATACGGTAACATATGTATGATGATAACGTGGTAGTACCTGCGCAAGCAGTAAAAGCTGTGCAAGACCTAGTCCGGTGGAACTGTAGAGGCCTGACAAAGCCAACAGTGTAGGTCAGTTCGAAAAAAACCTGTGCAAGAGTGGCAGCAGATGTGCTAAAGTGGTAGAAAGAAGCACCACCACGCCACCTATTGTTATGATAAAGCAAGTGGTCGTCCTTCTATATTTCGATCTTATGTCTGTTTAGTATCATGCGTTGGCACACAAATTGATTCAGCAAGTCGTCAGAAGTAAGAACCTATGATTACTGGTGTCAGAATTGTTGTCCTCTTGAGGTTGTTTGAAGCTGTAGTGGCCAAATAACATCAAATGGATCGCATGACTGCCTAATTAATCCTATAAAATGCTTTTGTTTTAAACGAAAAGGAAAGAAAACTCAAGTCATACCCTAGCCACTCATTATCTTAGTTACGATACTGAATGGTAAAAATGTTGTTTGTGATATACACAAGATCAATCATTTACTATTTTCCTGACATAGTCATATCCTAGAACTTCTGCTTATATGTGCTTATAAAAAAGTGACTATTTATGTTTCAAATATATTTCTTATATTTGCATTTTCTGATAAATGGTATCGATTCCTCAATGTGGTAAAGCGTGTCTAGGTGTAATTTAGATTCACTTTTATTCTCAATTGAACATTTTCATAAACATCGCTAATAAAATTGTATGAATGAAAAAGTGTTTATATTTTATTTACTATCTTACCATATGTCAGAATGTATCTACTAACTCACTTGGTGTACATCTATATAATATATGAATTAAGCAATTGAATAACCTACAATCCATTACTGAGCGTTTCATACACAAACCTGTGTTAAGAAAACATTTTTAAATTTTGTATTTGTTTTCTATACATTCACGTAACGTACATACGGATTTAGAAACTAGTTAATGCCACTTGCTAGGTTATCTGAACAGTATGATAGATGGCGTACGAGTCGTGTCAGACAATCTGTACAAAAATGGCTAAAAAGAATTCTCAAACGTTGAAGTGAAGGAGCGTCACATGTCAATCTTATACTGAGGGTTCCTTAAAATCGTAGATTTGGCGAGGAAGATATGGAATACAGTATTTGTCCAATGCCCAAATTTCTTAAACAGTGTTTTCCTTTACTGTTTGATAAATTAATTAAACTGCATTAAAGAAATAATTGAAATTACTAATTATATGCTTCTTCTGCCTTCTGAAAAAGCACTAATAAATACCATCAAGGAAATGGTTTATATCCACCCACATACATCTAATGCCACTATACATTCTAAATGCATTGAAGGACAATTATCTTGAATAAAAAACTACTAATTTTATTATCCACTTTATTACAGTAACTTGTTAACTTTTTAAAATAGAATCGAATTATAATATCACGGGATGCGAAATAGATAAGAGTAAGTAAATATAATAAATACTAAATTGTTGCAATAACTGCCAAATTACCTAGAAATTTAAGAAAATCTAAATATTTAAACACTTTCATATTGAATGTGATGAAGGTTTGTCAAATATAATAATTATTATAAATAATGTCAAAGTCATTTTTAAAAGTTTGTGCCATGCACCAGAGGTTCCACTAATTAATATGGAAAATACTATCTAAGTTTGTTATACATTAGTGTATAAACATGTGAAAAGCTATTTGAAAATTGTTTTTCATGTAATTACAAATTGAGGGTAGATAAACAATTTAATCTTGATCAACAAGTATTAAACTCATAGCCTAACGTTTCATTTTGTAATTCATATTATGCTTTGTCTGTTTCCTATTAGTGCTGTTATCACCTTTTGCACGACATTGTTCTCGTTTTTGCATCCTCTTAAAGTACCACCGGGCATTATTTGGTGTGGTATTCTCAAATAGTTCTTGTTCTAGCTTTTTTCTAGCTTCACTTCTAGAGGAAGTCCTTTTATCATACCAATTGGAATCTTTATTTTTATAATTTTCTTTTTTATTTCTGTTATTTTTAAAATGTTTGTCCTTCAAAGTGTTTGTGATGTCATTTGTAATTAATTTCTTTAACTTTTTGTCATGATACTGGGCTTTAAAGTCATATGGGTTTAAAATATTTTTATTAGGCTTTTTTAATATATAGTCACTCTCTTGTGAGTTTATTGAAAATTCATCATAATCCTTTAGATATCCGCCCTTCATTTCCCATTGTTCATATTTATTTTTACGTTTCTGTTTCTTATGTGACTTTTGTCGGTCATGTTTTTTCCTGTCTTGTTTTGTTTTAGGTGCAATATATCTATCATCTTTTTTGAATTCATGTTCACTCAAGGGAATTTGAGTAGTAATATCCCACTCATCAGCATTTTTATTTTTCTGTATGTTCAATTCTTTGATTCCTTTTTCAAACACTTTAGGTTTGTTTTCATTCATCTCTTTTTTGTGATGGTCAGTTTTAAGTGAGTCTGCATAGCTAACTTTCATTTCTTTTGTTTTGTTTGGATCATTGATTTGAAAAGGATTTTGTACTAATTCGATTATACTCTCAACACTATCTGTTATGACCACTTGGCCTTTTGTCCTTACATCTTTGGATTCAATGAGTTCTTCTTTAACTGCATTTAAATTATTATTTTTTTGTGGTTTCGATGGTTGTTCCTCACGTTTCATTCTTTTTGCTACTTCTTCATCTAGCCAGCTTTTATTTTGTTGATAAATATTTTTTAGTTTGTCTATGTCATGTAGAAAATCTTTTTCATATTCAGGCATGGGAGTGTTCAAAATATGTTCAACATTATTGTCCAGGCATTTTGTGGCCTTTTCTGCATTTCTATTATTAATTGGTTCTTCATAGACTTTTTTGCATCTGTGATGTTTGTTTGTATGAGAGAATTTCTCAGATGAAACTGATTTATGGTTGAATTGTATATTGGCAAAGGTTAGTTCTTTTAGCTTACTTCGTAAATATGCGTTTTCCTCTTGCAGTTTGTATAAGTTTGATAAGATTTTGTTTACAGATGGTGTTGTATGTGATGGACAATCATTTCTTGCTCCCCACATATGACCTATAGCAACTCCAGCAGCTGTAATGACACTTCCTAACATAATAATATTGAGTACTGTACTTAATCTTTTATTTCTTCGGTGCACATAAGTCTTATTTTTCCCAATGTTATCTCCTAAAATATCATCATCATTCTTCATAGATTTGTGATGGTGACCGTCATTGGGTTTTAATGATGATAATGAAACTATACTGGGATACATGCTGTTCAGCTGGAAGGCTGTCTTCCAAACATTTAGTGTAATCATAGCTCATTTCACAAGGAGTTGTCAATTCAGGATCACTATCACTTATGATTGATATTCCATCAGTGTCTTCATCCTTCTCGATATTTGAAGTAAATTCCCTGGAAATTAAAATATTGCTTATTATTATTATTCATGTACATTGTACAGATATTTTTGTTAATTTGTATTAAGGATGAGCTCTTTAATGATAAATAAACAAATACCACACATTAATCATAGTTAAAAAATTAATATGATTGAATAACATTTTAGCATCAAAGGTATCACAACTTGAAAATAGAGCCATCAATTTCAATCAGCTAACTAACATGACAAGGTGCGCTATTTCTATCCTTAGGTGACAGCTATATGCCATTGTGGACTTTTCTGCAGGCATTTAAAAAAATGTACAATGCGTATATCATTTTTATGTATCTCATAAGGTTTAGCCCGCGATATTCACATAAATACCCAAAAACTCTATTTTACAAAGATATTAGAGTACATTAACTCATCTTAACTTTATGTAAATACCAAGTTTTTGCTCGCGGCTGCACCCGCGTTTATTTGGCTTTGACCTATTTCTCGGGAGCAGTACTCTTTTTCTGGAATAAAGGTACCTTATACCCTTTTCTGTACCCCTGACGACGAGTACACAAAATTTCACGATGATCAGTTTCAGTAATTAAGGCAACAAGTAAACTTACATTCGCATTAATACTATTAGTACGAATGATATATTTTTATACTTTAAAGGTTTCAGTGTTTGAGCACAGTTTGATCTGATGTTAAATGACGATGTGATCTAAGATGATAAATACGCTAAACCTAGAGGACCTGGCTCTCATGTGCAGATGCCGGAACACACCAACAGATGTTTGGCCACAGATTGTCAACTTGGGGGTGGTAGCTATCCAAGCGGACTTACAAGTCCTATCACCATTCATTATTTATATATACAATCATTCCGGAAAAAAAATCTAAATGATAGTGAATACCGTATCAAAATCTGTTGCGTAGTTTAGAAGAATTAATGTAACACACAAATAGACGCAAAAACGACTTTGTTTTATAATATTTAAAGGTTGCTTGAAAACATTGCAGCTCAACTCCCCAGGTAACTTCCACCTGCATCCCAGGTACAAGTTAAGTGTCTCGGTGACCATTCCACTAAATATAGTGGAAGGGTTTTCTTTTTTTTCCCTTATTCGAACTGAATCAACAGTCAAATTCGTACAAATTCATTTAGGCGTCTGAGTTATATACAAGTTAAATTATATAGTTCACTGACGTATACAGGTATGTATAGCTTAGTTAGTTAGATTCACGATCCTAGGCAACAGTCGAAGCCGAGGCGCCTCGTGCGCAGTTGAGCTGGTTGCTAACTAAACCGGGTGAGTGCCTTATGCGCTCCCCTTAGTAATCCGATGAAGTTGAACAAGCCCGTCAGGCCAATAGCGTAGTTAGTTAAAAAAAACATTGCAGCTCAATAAACATACAATTCTTGAAAAGGCTTTAAAAATTCATATATTGAGTTGAGTTTTGATTGAACCCAAAATAAAAATTGTAGAGTTAATCCAATTCGTGAAAGATTTCTAATATAACTTTAATCTAGTTGATCTTGGATGAAAGGTCTATAAACATAAACTCGTCATAATATAAGTCTCGTATGAGACTTGGAGAATAACAGTAGTAAAGTTTTTTCCTGCCATCCTAGTGTATCACTATAGCTTACACATTTTACCATCTATCACCTGTTGCCATGAAGTATTTAATATCCTATAAAATACTTCATGTTATTATGGAAAGACCAAATAAAAAGGATACTTATAAATACAGAATCATGATGCTTAATGTCACTAAACATGAGTAGAACAATTTGAGAGTTATAAACATAATTACATCATACTTATTTTTACATCTACTTAATGACTTTATACATTCTTATTACTGTTAAAGAAACAGTAACTTGATCGTACAGTTAGTTTGCTTTACTACAATAATTTTCTTGTTTTAATTATTTTATTAAACAATTTCTCAGTTAAAAAGTAGTTACCAAATAATGATGACATAATTGCAGGCCTAATGGTACAGTGGCAAAAGTTTTGCTATAATATGGGTAGTCACAAGATCGATACTCGCATGGCAGTTTCACTTATGTCTTATGAACATGATTGGTAGCTTTGTGTTTGGCTCTTCAATATCTATATACTTAACTTGTACAACCTAGCTGTTTGGCTACAGTACATGCTATGTTTAATTCGGAATCAACTCTATTTAAAATTGTTCTTTGATATTTATATTATTACTAGGGATCCTCCAGTAGTGAATATTCCACCATATTTTTTTTTAAGTTTCTAGATTATAGACGTTTACTACCAAATAGTGCGACTTTTTTTAATTTTTCCAATTTTTTTTTATTATTGGTTCACAAACCAGACATCACACTAATAATAATACAGTACACATTAGCAAACATTAAATATAGACGTGAGTGAGTGTCTTAAAATAGTGAACACAACATGCTATTTTAATTATAGTAAACATCACAAATTTTATCTATACATAGAAATAGGTTTCTACATTTATTTTAAACAATCGTAAGGAAGAAGTAAATATATCAACTAATTGGTCTATGCCGTTATATCCAGAAAACATACGATACAGAGAAGCGTGTTGACCAACATTGGTTCTGCAGTATGGTGTCATAAAAGTTTTTCTATTAACTACACGAGTCCCAGGACGTGGTATTACAATTTTAGTTTGCTCAAGTAAGTCCTCGCAATCAACTAAGCCATGAATCAACTTATACAGAAAGATTATATCGGCAGTTTTCCTTCTATTGCATAAGTTTTCCATTTCGTAGTATAAAAGTCTAGCCTCATAAGATGTTAGTGATCCACATTTCTTATCCCAATATGTAAGATGATATAGAAAACGCTTTTGTACCCGTTGAATTCTATTTGAGTATATATCATAGCACGGATTCCTCACTTGGCTGTCATATTCCAGAAAACTTAGGATTACGCTATTGTATACGGGTATTGTGACCCGAGGAGCTCCAAATGATCCGTCTCCATGATATAAAACCTGATAGTCGAGCTGCTTAACGTACTATGCCATCAATATGGTAGCGAAAACTTAAATAACTGTCCATAATCACTCGCAAGTCACGAATGCCCGAGACTTTAATTAATGAAACATTTTCAATATAGTAATCATTTTCAAATGGATTCATTTTTTTTTGAAAATTTCATAAAGTAGCATTTTATACTATTTAGTAACATGTTGTTCTGGTTACACCATTTACCACCTTATTGATTTTTGTTTGTAATGTTATAGCATCCTCTTGGGACTCTATGACTTGGTATAGTTTTAGGATCGTCAGCATACATATGGAACTTGTAAGTAATTAAGTTAACCAAATCATTAATAAAAATAAAAAATAATGGAGGTCTCATGTTTGACCCTTATGGCACACCTGATGGCATAGTGATCAAATGTGACCCATAACCCTGAACCGTAACTAGCTGGGAACGATTTCTTAAGTATGACTCACACCAATGAAGTAAAACACGTGGGCTCGCTCGCAGCTCTGACGGTCCGTTCGGTTCGCCGCACTCGGCTATCTTCGGTTATTTCCGGCTCGTCGCGGTCGGCTACCTGCGCACCAGATGTTGGCATTCCAACGATTTCGCCGCTGCCCGACCCGCATTGTTGCCGAGTGAGTCATCGCCAGGTGCTTTTGTGTTCGAGCTTGTGAAATTCGAAGAAAGAAAACATCTGCTGCGAAGCCGCACTTTAGTTGCACTTTATTCGGCTATTGTCAATCGACACGCTCTTTTCAGAGCGACGGTGCACCTCTACCAGTGTACCATTTAAACCGCACTTTTCAGTGCGAAGCCGTGCACACCGTGTGCAGTACGTCGAGTAGCCGTGCAACGCGTTGTGCTTCGTGCTGCGCTTCGAGAGCCGTGCAGCGCGACGTGTGCCATGCAGCGCATCGTTCTTCGTACCGCGCTGTGTGTGCAGATACGAAGAGAAAAGATACTGAGTCTCGCTTTGGCCCGGACACGGATTGTTCGTTAAATTTTAAATAGGCGCACCCCCTGCCCGTCAGGCAGGGAGTTTAGTCATGTCCTACCCGCGCCCCCGCGGCCCCTTCAGGCCTCTCAGGCCCTTAACAATACAAGTCAGTTAAAAGACTTAATTAGATTTCATATGATCGCGTGTCAGAAGAACCCGTTGTTAGTCTCCGAATTTGATAAACTTAAACGCACTTTTGCGCGCGGTAGTGGCGTATGTAAAGTCCCGCGTTGTTTTCAAAAAACCCGTTCGAGATTTCGTCCGACCGCGACTCCGACGATGATTCCGAGGGCTCCGATTCCGACATGCGTCGCATCTCCCTTTGGCCCGGACACGGATTGTCCGTTAAATTTTAATTAGGCGCACCCCCCTGCCCCTCAGACAGGGAGGTTAGTCATGTCCACCCCCGCGCCCCCGCGTGGCTCTTCGGCCTTTGAAGATGTCGCCCATATCGAAGAACTACTCAGGTTTCACACGTTCATAGAGAAGGAAGACCCTCTACTAGTCTCCGAATACAATAGACTCCACAAAGTCTTCGCGCGCAATCCTTCCGGCCGTGAGCCACGCTGTTTTCCCGAGAACCCGTTCGTGAATCTCTCGGACGTCGACTCCGACATGGACCTCGACGTCGTTCTCGCGGCCGCCGATGACGACGGTTTTACAACCGTTACGCGCCGCGGTAAACGCCCACGCGCCGTGACTCGGCTGCGGGACTTTCCGTCCCAAAGCAGTCCAATGTAGGTGGCGCTCGGGTGCCCCGAGCCTCCCGCACCCTCTACCTCGACTTCGGCTAAAGCTCCGGCTGCGGAACCCGCGGTCGCGGCTAAGAAGCCACGCCCGTCACCTTCCGTGACAAAGCCTGTTGGGTGGAAATCTCGGACGACCTAAAGAGATTTTCTACAAGTCCGCCGTCAACACTGTTGCCGGCATCTCTATTAGAGTCTCAACCCCCGATGAGCATCGCCAGCTCACCAAGTACTTCCGGGAGCGAAAACTGCCCTTTCTTCACGCACGCTCTCGAGGATGAGCGTCTCCTTCGTGCCGTCAATGGTGGAGTTCCTTCTGAACTCTCTACCTACGACATCTCCGATTGCCTGAACGGTCAGGACTTCCCAGTCCGGAGCGTACAGCGCATTACCACCCCCGTACAAGACCCCCTTCAACCTGGTACTGGTCACACTGGACCGTATCGTAGAACGTAAGGACATTTTCGGCCTCACCTCAGTGTGCGGCCTCTCCCGTGTCTATGTAGAGCCTCCTCGCAAGTCCTATGTACCCTCGCAGTGTCACAACTGCCAGGTGTACTGTCATTCCGCCCGGCACTGCCACCTGCGTCCCAGGTGTGTTAAGTGTCTCGGGGATCACTTCACTAGAGAGTGCCCCCGCAGTCCTGAGTCCACCAAGCCTCCCAGCTGAATCCTCTGCGAGCAACCGGGTCATACCGCGAACTATCGCGGATGTCCCCGCGCGCCTCGCACGACCCGTACGCGCCGCGGCGGACGTGCGACCCGGTCCAGGGAGCACGCCCCGCCGTCTCCGACGCAACCGCCTCCACCTCTGCCCATACAAAGCCAGAAGGCTTTCCCTGACCTGCCGGGCACCTCCAGTGCACCGGCAGCACCCGCACCCGCGCCGAGCGCGCTCTCTTGGCGCGTAAGGCCTTCCCTGCCAGCTCCCACGGCTCCTAAAGCCAAGCTCCAGCCTCAGAAGGCTCAGTCCACTCCTGCGCCACCTACCACGTCTTCAGTATCGACCACCGGTATCGACTGGATAGCTCAACTCCTTTTAGTACACAATGTGCAAGAAATACTTGCGTTCAACGCGCTCGTCAATTAGTACGTCTGAGCTCGGGCTCTTAAACGCGAACTCAGCTTTCCCGGCCGTTACGACTACGTTACAACGTCTAACCCGCAGTCGCGCATAAATAAATTCGCGTTAATCAAAATACCAGTTCGAACCCGCATGTTCATATACATTAGATCGATACATTAGGAACTCGTACGTAAACGTATAGTTAAATTGGCACCGCGCCATTGCTTTTTATTTTTCGCTTCGATGTCCTCTTAAAAGATGCGTGGTTGCGCCCACACCCGCGACTCTCTTTGCTCACGCCGCCGTGAGCGGGGGATGAAGATACGATCCCGCACACTCGTCGCGATTTTTCATTGTAACAACTCGAGCCTAGGTTTGTCCCTCGGTGTGGAGCCCTCGAGCATGTTACTCGCGCGAATACAGTGACTCACGCTTGTTTTTCATTTACCCAGATCACCCCACACACGTGCACACCTAGGTACACATAGTGGTGGGCTGTTTTTTTGCCCTTTTCGGACTGAAATAGGTCACACAACATAGTAGTCAGATGCAAAATACACATATACATTAGTGAAACGTGCATGGTCACACATGCACTTTTCACGAACTCATATGTGTATGAAATAGATAGATAGCTTAGCTTAGTCAGATCGGGAAATTCGGCGACAGTTCAAGCCGAGGCGCACCGAGTGCCCTTGCGCTGTTAGCCTAAACAAATCGGGTGAGTGCCTTAAGCGCTCCCCTTAGTAGTCCGGTGGAACTGTAGCGGCCTTGCCAGGATAACAGTGTAGGTCAGTTCGAAAAAAAAAAGTAAGGAAACATGATTACCCATATTCAACATTTTACGCAATAATAAGTCATGGTTTATCAGATCAAAGGCTTTACTAAAATCTGTGTATATTGCATGCACCTCTTTATCTTTATCTAAAGACATTGGAACGGCACTAGTAAAACATAGCAGATTAGACGTTGTTGATTTTTTAGGCAAAAAACCATGCTGCGTAGGGTGGAGTACCTGTTTAACATGCCAATATAATTTTTTAACTACTAATGATTCAAATACTTTACCAAAAGCAGAAAGAATAGATATAGGACGATAGTTAGATACCTCGCAGGAGTCACCACTCTTAAGTACGGGGGAAATTCGAGCTAATTTCCACTGGGAAAACTCTTAGTTTTAATGGTTCATTACAAATTGATGTTAAGGGATAGAGCAATGATTTAGCACATCGTTTTAAGAAAATAGGTGGAATACCACCTGGTCCTGCACCTTTATTAGCATCTAGATCAGATAATGCTGTGGCTACTTCAGATTGACATAAAATAATATTACTCAATGATAGAGTACTACAAGAACTATCTAAAATAGGCCGAGGAGTATTAGAATTATCTATCATTTTATATACAACACTAAAGTTATCAGAGAAATTGTATATCTCTTGACCTCCGCTTGCTGTTCGTTGTCCAAGAAACATTTTATTTGGTAAAGTATTACTATTAGATTTTAGACCATTTATATAAACCCAAATGTACTTAGGGTTAGTTCGAAGAATCCTAGCGGCTGAACATTTAAAATTCTTTCCAAAATCTTTAATCAAGACTTCACATCTTTTTGAAGAATTTCAAATGTGAGATTATCCATCAAATTTTCATACTTTTTAAATATCTTATGATATTTTGCCTTCTCATTTAAACATTTTATCAAAGATCTACTAAACCATATAGGGTATCGAAGATTTCGCTTTCTTGTATATGGTGTGTGATTCTTTATAATTTCGTTAAGCTTCAGATAAAAAATGTCCACTCTTGAATCAATATTACTAGTTGTACTCCAAAGGTCTAACCAATTTATATCTTCGAAGTCTTTGATTTACAATTCATATTTGCATTTATTAAAGTTAAAATATAGAGTGGGCTTGGATCTCAGATAATCTGTATTTTGTGACACGAATACTAGGATGTCAAAGGCGGGATGGTGTGGGTCTAATTTAGTCAAGGGCACCGCTTTAGAGAATTTAATGTATCGCGAACAGTTTAAGAAGAGCAAATCCAGTGTTCGACCATTTTCATTTTAAACGTGATTACATTGATTAAGGTTATGGAAAAACATCTTCATCAGGGGTCAAGTGGGGATGAGAGTACAAGTACAAGTATGTACCTCAGAACCGCAGATGGTGGACCCACAGGCGAATACAGTTCCCTCGTGGAGCCTTAGCCTGCCTCCCAAGACCGTCAGTGCGTGGTGAAGAGCCACATCCTACACGAGGTGACCCTGTCTAGCAGAACACTACGGATCTAGGCTAGAGAGCCGATAAACACTCCTGGGGCTCGGTTCCAGAACCGGGTCGGGACGTATACCCCGGCAGACGGCGCCTCTCGCAGTACCCCTCTGCTTATCAGAGGGGACAGGGGATGTGGTAAGGACGGGCCTGCTTCGGTTCGCCCGTCAGAGGGTGGAGGGAGAAAACCTCCTTAAAAAGTTACCTTGGGATAAAACCACGTAAAAAAGTTACGGAGGGTAGTGCCTTCGGGCGGCGGGAGGGAGGAAACCTCGGTAAAAAGTCACCGTGGGAGAAAACCGCGTTAAAAAGTTACGGGTGTTGAGGAGACAACCTCGTTAAAAAACAGACAGGAGGCCTTCGGGCGGAGGGAGGTAGAAAACCTCGTTAAAAAGTGACAGAGGAACGGCCTTTGGGCGGAGGGAGAGGGAGAAAACCTCATGAAAAAGTTACCGTGGGAGAAAACCACGTTAAAAAGTGACAGAGGGGAGGCCTTCGGGCGAAGGGAGAGAACCTCATTAAAAAGTTCCTATGGGAGGAAACCACATTAAAAAGTGACAGAGGGGTGGCCTTCAGGCGGAGGGAGAGCGAGAAAACCTCGTTAAAAGTCACCGTGGTAGAAACCCACGTAAAAAAGTTACAGGTGGTGGTGGTTGGAGGAAGTGACCCTTTGACTGCCAAACCGGACCAAGGAGGAAAGGGGCTGGGGACCTGACTTTCCATTGCACATTGGTTCGGTAGACGGGTAGGCAGCTTGACCGGGCTGTCGTCGCGGTCAGGGCGTTCGCGCTGGGCCTTGTCGCCGGAGTGGCATGGTGCTTGCTTGTTCGATCCTGTGGCAGTCCATAGCGCGGCAGACGGTATCTCGTGGGTTTTTTTAGTCAGTAAGAGTCTGACACCCCACAGCTCCCCAGGGCTGTGGGTGTCTAATGAAGGATTTCTTCCCACATTAAAAAAAAAAAGGAACATCGTCATCAATAAAGTTATAGAATGCCATGACATGGTACTGGCGTACAGAAATGACTAGCTGCGTCCCAAGCCCAAGTAATATTGAAAAGGTTAAAATTTCCTATTAGTAACGAAATTGACTTATCAACGGTTTTGTTATGGAGAATATTGCTAAAGTTCTTCAAAAATATTTCAACATATTCGTGACCTAGGAGCGGGGTGATATAAATTACACAGATATTCAAATGTAATATAGCTTGGTTATGTTTCATACAGGTTATTTCATACATGTTTGCAGGTGGTAGAGCTACGCTGAAGCTATTACTGGTTTCAGTATGAATGGGTCGGCTCGCCCGGGGTAGTACCACCCTCTCACAGAAAACCGACGTGAAGTAACAGTGCTTGCACTGTTGCGTTTCGTTCGGTCAGTGAGAGCACCGGAGGCCCACATATTTAAAAGGCCGGCAACGCACTTGCGACTCCCCTGGTGTTGCTAGTGTCTATGGACGGTGGTGATCACTTACCATCAGGTGACCTACCTGTTCGTTTGCCCCCTATAACATAAAAAAAACAAAAACAGAGTAACCCATAGTTTTTCACATTCGGATTCCCAAGTGGTCATTCGTAAAACTTTAAGTTTTTAACAATAGCAATACAGAAACCTCCTCCATCCTTTCGAGAAGTAGATGAAGTAGAGAATAGTTGAGCTACGATCTCGTCGAAAAATATCATATCTATCGTCAAATATCTCGTGGTCAAAGATAGTATTATTCAACTATGATTCTGTTAAAACAATTATATCATAATTGTTATTTAGGATTTTTATATAAAAGTCTTCTGTTTTAGTTCTCAGACTACGTACATTTTGGTTATAGATAAATATTTTGAAATTTGCCATATAGTAACAACAGATGCAATGCAAATAAGTATTCATTTAAAAGATTTAAGATTTACAGGGATTTTATAATTTCGGAGGTATTATTTGTACAAAAATTCGACCCTCACGAACCCAAACGAACTCATACTTTTTTTCTTTGGCAAGTATCCTAGCAGCAGCGTGCAGTTTCTTATTAGCTGGTGATAAATGATCCACTGCATAGATTGGTTGGTTTGACCGTGTGAAGCCTAGATTACTGGAATTCAGTTTACTTTCAGGATGAGCCCTGTTGTGCCTTCTCACAGATGCTAGGACTTCATCGCGTATTCGAGGACTTGCAAACTTTACTATAATGGATTTCTGGCGACTGGAGTCTTGATTTAGTTTAGGAACTCTGTGAAAATCCATTACATCACATTCCCTTAGGTTATATGAAATCGTTTTTGCCAACCGATTAATAATTGTCAACAAATTTTCATTACTCTGTTCTGGAATACACTGTAACTCCAAGTTGCATGATCTGGATTGCTGCTCTATGAAATCCAATTTGAAATAGATTAAATTTAATTCTGAACGTAAGTGCTGATTTTCAGCATTTAATTCATATTAATTTTGACATTAAACATTTTACAAGGTCGTCGTATTGAGAGCTCACGAATGAAACGCTGGTTTTCAACTCCTCTATTTGTATTACTGATGTTTTGTATTTCAGAGCACAACATTGCTTTTAGATCGGTAAAACAATAATAATGGTATCCACCTGAACAGTCACGGCAGGATTTCGATTCGCTAGCCTTGACAACCTTCTGACAAGCACTACACTTCATTATATTTCAATTAGGTATTGTATAAATAAATACTTGTAAATAAAGGATTCATTCATATACATTGGGTTATTATAACAGCTGTTTCCAAATTAATAAATAAAAAAATAACGTCGTTTGACAAACAGAAGAGAACAAGGTGCTGAACTGTTTTATCTTAACCTATTTATATTGATATATAATTACTATCTAAAAGTATGATTTTGTGGGGACTATTATAGATGTTATACTTATGTTTAAAAAATACAGCCCAAATTGAATTTATAATAAACACTACTGCATGAATGAACCTCACGTCTTCCAGTGTGAAAAAATGAAGGAGGAAAGTTTTAATAATCACTATTTTGAGCAAAAACAATTATTGCATATGCACACAAAAAAACAGTATATTGACATGTTGACTATGGAAATACTTTCAACATAATGGATTACCATTATAACCAGTATTTGTTTTGAAAAATAATTAATTAGATAATTAATCCAGAAATATAATAATATTAATAAATAAATATAAATATAAAAATTTCAAACCTAAAGTTAGTAAATTATTTTATGAAAAGGTGAAGATGTAAATATTTGTCACCTTTTATTGAAATACTAGAGAAAAAGTGTATCTCTAAATCTTTGTATAGTTGAAATAATTAAACACTTATTATATAGATATATTAAACTAACTTTCACTAGTTCTCAGCTGATTGAGGTAGTATACAATAAAACTGGATAAATGTATCTTAAGCTAACTTTACTATGTTAAGACCAAATATTATTTGCTCTATTGTAGTTGTAGATAATTAAGAATTTATAAGTTTATTTTAAAAGATTTTCACAAGATATACGTAATTAATAAGTTATTTTTAATCTATTCCTCACTATAGTGTAGGTAAGGTGAAACTGTATATACTCTTATAAGTAGGCCAAGATAAAACTGTTCTGTACCTTTTACCAATCCTTCTAACAACATAAAGTTAACAAACGAACAGTACCCGTCCTTCTCCCTAAACAGAACGTGTGCGCGCTATGCTCGCGTAACCACATAACACGCCATCGCGGCTTGGCTGTGAATTTTGCCCCAGCAGACTCGCCTAGGCCCCTTCAGCAGCGGCTCAAGCCCAGCTCCGATCCCCCGGAATGGAACTCTTGAGTAGGTTGTTTGTGCAGATACCGTGACACTGATGTTTCAATCACTAGTCTTACAACACACCAAAGATCACACCCACACATGGGCACATGCACACAAGTAGATACACATTTTGCTTTTTTTACCGTTTTTAAACTGAGTTAGTTAAGATTAACTTATTTATCAGATTCGAGATGCATGTTTGAACTCGTAAGATATACATGGTTGGTACACATGTACATCTCACGAATTTCTATATGCATGAATAGTTAACTTAGTTTAGCTTAGTTAGTTTCGGGATAAGAGGCAACTGTCCAAGCCAAAGCCCAGCGTGTGCCCGTTGAGCTAGTTGCCAGTATAAAATCTGGCGAGTCCCTAAGTACTTCCCTTAGTAATCCGGTGATGCTGGAGTTGTAGAGGCTTGTCAGGCCAACAGCATCATCAGTTCGAAAAAAAAAAACAGCTCTGTACCTCCCTTTTTTTGTCAACCTACTTTATTTTATTTTTTTAATAGTTATTGACCATATTATAAATTTAAAAGAGTTTAGAAATAATTTTTTTTTGATAACATCAACAAGTCAAAGCCTTCATTTACAAGTGCATATTCTTCATAATTCATTTTCCTTACATCTACAATATTTGTACAACAATAAATAAAGTTTCTATCTATTATTAAATGGTCTACACATAATATTTATAAACACATGATGTTAAACCTTTGTACCTCTTATCATTGTCAAATTATGTTCACTGGACCAATAATAAAGCTAAATCAACCATTTAAAAGTCTACAAGTGTCTCATACACTAGGTACAAATGGTATAAGCTAGACAATGACATAATCTATAAAATGTATTGTAATAACTTGATAAACAGGTAATCCTCAGGTATTACAATCATGATGTATATAATGTTAATCTGGCAGCTTGATGCTGTAAGTGGCATTCAAAATAGATTACAGATAACACTTACAATAAACTTTCTGATAAGTCTTATGATCCAGTGAGGTCTGATTATAACACCTCCATTATTTACTCCTAATATTTACCACTAGAGTGTAACCAAGGAACATGGAAAAATGTTGTGTTGGTCGAGCAGTTCGAGAAGTGTAATATCAATATTATGTTCGCAGATTCTAACACCAGCATATACCAACGAATAATTCGAAAATAGTGTACATTTATTCATTTATTTTGGTAACTGACACTGAAATACTGTCAATGAAAGAAAATATTGTGAGGAAACCGGAACCTGAGAAATATTTTTTTTAGTATCACCGTATGTGGGAAGATATATAACTGTGGTTTACTCAGAGATTGAAATCACCAATACATTGTCGTCGGCTTGTGTGGTGATAACGGCGATACCTTCGTCTGGGAAGAGGCCTATGGCCTGCAGTGGGTATGTTACAAGTTGATGATGATGATGGAACTTGGACTTGGGTGTCAACAAATAAGGTTATTTAAATACTAGCCAAAAACCCCCAAACTAAATATCAAAAGTAAAATATCTTAAATGAAACCTGCAGATGCACTGAACTGTTTATGAAAGTGAACTGTCATGCTTGGGTTGCTGATTCTGAAGTAGGTTTATTGGCTTCTGCCATCATCAACTTTGTTTACTGTCTGACAAGAAGTCTATTGTTCCAAAAATTATATTAATATTATATCATTATAACTGATAATAAAGTAATATGATGTATGACAATAATGACTAAAATTTTACAACAGTAAAATATACTGCCACTACTAACTTTGTAATTCTACAAGACTTATAAATGGTAAATTATTTTATTCCTAATTAATCAAATTAAAACATAGTGTGTTCATGACATGCCAACAGCCACAGCAAAAGTCTAGTAATAACTTCATCTTATTTAAATAAAGACATTAGTTTCGCTTTCAAATGAATTGCTAAGTAATAATAAGAGTACAAGGTCAGATGATGTCAATGTTTGTGTTTCAGTCATATGCAATGAAATTTTTATGGAAAATGTTACCTTTGTTGCTCTAATTCATTTTCTGACGAAACAGGACCCTTTTTATCTGCAGGCACATTTTCTAGAAGAGTCCAACTCTCTCCAGAATCAGAATCACTGTGATCAGCACTAGACCCGTCCATTTAGAATATCTATTCAACAGAAATAAGCACGCATATTGCTTACATACAAATTATTAAATAGACAATCTACTAATATTTATTACCGAAAAAACTTACCTATGAGATTTGATGGCCACAAAACAATTTCGATCCAATAGTCTAAAGAAAAAGCCCAGTTACACGAAAATTTATTTCATGAAAAATATTAATGTTTCCACATATTTTGTATTTTGTTACTTTTTTTAATTTTTATATAAATAAGTGGAAAACGTCACCATTACAATGTCGTTTATGTTTTGTTTTTAAAATAAAACGTGATATCTCGAACCAGCCGCAAGTGCGCAAAATCGACGCAACTATCAACATAACAAAAACAGACGTCAAACCGGAAGTCACCGGAAGCAAAAGAATTACTCATAGATAATACATATATATACTGAACATGGGCTTATTATAATAATATATTAAGTCCATGATACTGAAAGAATTGTAATACTTGATTGAATGCGGATTGGGGCTCACGACAGGGTTGCAAGCATTATAAGATAACAAAAAATTGTTTTCAAATATAAAGTAATAAATATAAACTGTTAATTAATGTTGTATAAGATAGATACGATTTTGATATGAGCTTGTAGAGTGGCCTTATATTTTGTAGTGAATAAGTATATTTTACAGTAGCGGTACGTTATGATGGCCGTTTTAACGTTTACTCGCTCATGAACTTTTGTACAAATATGTCTTTTCTTGTCAATAGTGAAATACAGTTAGTCTAAAACTTTATCTATTGCATAACTTTAAGTCATAAAATTAAATCATTACAGTGATTTCTAAATTACATTCGTTGATTCGTGGCAGTGTTCAAATGCTGATATATTTTCAGTAAAAAAATTATTAAACTCACGATATAACTCATATCTTGGAAACGTATTAGGAATATTGTTACAATTACTTACATATTTACATAAATAAGACAGAATTTCATCGACTTCGAGATAATATAGACATTTTATTACAATGAAACGTATTCCTTCGGTTACAAAGGTATTCAAACGCAAACTTTTCATGTCTAACAAGACGATTTAATACAGAACTAATATGGAGTAGGCTCGCCTTTACAAGCGATTACGGCTCTAAAACAGTTTTTCATGGATTTAACTAGTTTTGCAGTAACTTCTATTTCTGTGGTCTACCAAAATGCCATAATATTCTTCTTCGAGGAGTATTTTTTACATTATGTGGATTTTTCTCAGTCTCCTTTCAAGTTAATTCCGAAAATGTTCAAGGGTATTCAGGTCAAGATTTTGTAGCGGATCTATGAGCTACAATATCTATTGTTTATTATTTTAGCAATGTGTTTAATTACATTATCCTGTTGAAAATGAAAATTATGCGACAAGTCTAACTTTAAGGTAATTTACAAATTTGCCTGGAGAATCTTGAGGTATTGCATTTAGTCCAGTATTCCCTGTACGAAGACAAGTTTCCCAACCAAATTACCAGCCTGCAGCCTCATACCATAATCGAGCTTTACGCGTGCTTAACAGTTGGCTGTATATTTTTGAAATCCTGTTGTGTTTTATTTTCCTCACACAGTTTTACGTCTGTCACTTCCAAATATACTAAATTTATTCTCATCTGACAACAACACCTTTTCGAAAAAGACTTGTCCTTAATATACCTTTTAGCATATATATTCTGTATGATTTTCTCCTGGGTACCCGACTATTGAAATCATTTTTTCTTATTATTCTTCTGTATAATTCTAGTTTTAAACCAGAATTAAATGACCGTTTTTGAATTTCGCTTACTATGGTTTCTTCATCCGTTGTCGTTAACTTTTTTGGCCAACCAGAGTGTCAATTATTTACTATATTACCCTCCTTAAATGATGTATTTACGATATAAGAGATAAATTTACTTACTTCTATGTATATGTTTCGATATTTTCTGATATGACTTGTCTTCTTTTGTTATTTTACTATGAATCTTCCTTCTTTCTTACTCGTTTCCAACTTATGTCGATTTATTTACGATACTAGTAAAGTAAAAATATTGGAAGATGAAAGTATATGAAAGCATATGCATACCTTCATATGTGTCATACTATGGCGTACATGTATATAGTGCCTCATCGAGCCCCGGATGACATAACGGCTGCAAATGATATGCATATCGACGACTTTTAAATAGAGCGTGCTCGCGCCCACGCCCTCGACACCACCAACCACGCCACCGC
This sequence comes from Antheraea assamensis, assembly GCA_035772565.1. Classification (NCBI taxonomy): domain Eukaryota; kingdom Metazoa; phylum Arthropoda; class Insecta; order Lepidoptera; family Saturniidae; genus Antheraea; species Antheraea assamensis. The sequence continues at coordinate 104,818 of JAQQSE010000014.1, forward strand.
AGCCGGGCGGTCAACTTCGCTTCCGCACACGAGCCACGTCCTCCCTTGTCAGCAGCTTAAACCTAGGTTCGATCTCTCGGATGGGAGCCGTCGAGCATGCTGCTAGTGTGATACAGTGACACTGCATTCACTAGCTCCTTGCACACACGACACGGTACGTGCACTGGTTCTGTAAGGGACTGTTTTTCCTTTTTGGTTAGTTAACCTGCCCGAACTGCGGTCGCTACGTTTTTTTTATACCGACACGACGAGTGGTAGGGAGAGTGAGGTTATTGAATAACGCGATCTGTGTGGTTGGAGGTGCACGTGTTGTTTATAGATTCATTGCTAGGTGCATATGCATTGCTAAGTGCTGATATATATAAAGGTCTATACTACAGAGAGGTTGCGAATAAACTGAGGTGCAATATTTATATTGTGATGACTTCTGTCATTCATGCATCGCGATCGACCAAAGAGCTCGAATACCTTTGTGACCCAAATAATAAGTTTCATTTAAATAAAAAGTCTATATCTTGAATTCGTGTTGTCCGATTTCAATGACATTCTACCTAGCTCTTCTTTATATGTACCCATAACATAGTTCTTAATGCATTCCCGAAATATTAATTATAACGTGCCTTTTACTTTATTTTCTACTTAAAAATGCACTATTGATAGAATACTTTCATGACCCAGAGTATATGTATAACTATACATCTATCTTACTACTAACAGAAAAACAGCACCGTTTTAGAGAATCTTTAATGAATTATAATTATTAGAGTATTTATATACAACACAATTCTGCATTTTTATGTATAAAATTCGTAATTGTATATTTATATCCTGTATATAATGATATATATATATTATATACGATCGCTGGTCAGAACAACGACCACCTCCGATAAACTCCCGTCAATGCTTAATGCAAAACACAATAGCACATGAATATATATTTTTTCCAAAATATATCGACATTTCCGTCAATATTGTAATCAGTCAAGATAGCCATCACAGCATGCCGTTATTATAAATAACACGTATGATAAGTGATTTTTCATAAGAGATGAATGACAATTATTAAGGTATGATATTATTGACGCTTTTAACTTAGTTATCAATTACAATAGTCATATTGCGAAAACATTAAATCAATTTAGATATTAAGTAAATTAGTTTTATTACAAAAAAAATTAATTATAAGTATCTAGAAAAAAAGTCTGATTTAAACGATGTTGCTAATGGAGTAACAGGAATTTGTTGGCTTTCTCAGTTATCTAGATATTCGTTGGAGTTCACAGAGTTGGAGTTACAAAGACGTGCTTTTGAAATGAGCAAGTAACTTTCGTTTTCTCTCTCACATGTACCCTATAGTTGACGTTAGGTGGTAGATGTCGCGTCATGTGAAAAGGAGTGTGACATAATATGCCTAATATACTCTTATTTTGAATCGCTTTTATATGATTAAATACTTAGGTACCGTGTAAATGTACTACCTCTTTGAAGCCCTATCTAACCACAGAATAATATTACTCCTAGCGGTATCTGACACTGGAGTAATATTATTTTGTGCGTTAAGCCATAGTGTTTATTGATTATTGTGGCCATAGACTGTTGGTAGTACAGGTAATTGTGACTTTTAGTAATGTACTCTGTGATTGTGACTGTTATCGTCGTATCAGTTTCTACCTATAATATTTCATTTTTAGTAAACTAAAAAAACGGAATATATTACAAAATTAAATGATGCATACGTTTCATGTAAATGTATAAATTACAATTAACCGATAATAAAAATGAATGATATAAAAAAAAGAAAGAATACTGAAAGTAAAAACGAGCAGAATGAAAAAGATAAAATCGTAGAAAACAAACCTGGCATCGATAATGAAAGCAGTCAAGGGTAAATATATAGTTATTATTTTTTTTTTCTTCACTGTTTTTAACATAATTTATGTCGTAACCATTGCCACTTTCATCGGTTTTTCTAGGATACTCAAAAAAGGTGTTTCACCCAGAATACTATGTCATATTGTTGTAATATTTTCTTTACTCACAATTATACATTTTTCCTCAACCGATGCTAAATTTAAAATATTTGCCAAGCAAACAGAAGTTTTATCAGGAAAAGGGCAAATTATAGAATGTTCTATTGAGTATATGGAAGAGGTGGATAAGTTTAAAGGTTGTTTCCCACGGGAGTGTAAAAGATTTGTCACTGATAAGGTAATTTCGGTTAAAGAAGCAGAGGACTTACTTTCTATAGCCAAGAAAGGTTTAAGACTAGGTGGATCATCGGGTGGAGCTTCGATTCTAGACTTGCATAGTGGTGCTTTATCAATGGGAGAACATTTTGTTAATATTTACAGAAAGGATGGAGCTACAACATTATTTACAAAAAAAGATTTTGATACTTATAGAGTAAGTATAATTATTTATTTACATGTAGCTGCCTGTCCCAGGTTCAAAGGTGTACTAAGCAAGAAAATTAATCCAAATCTTCCCCTTACAATATGACCATGTAATTAAATAAAATGACAACTGAACAGTTTCAATCTGTCAGTCAATTCTGTCAATATTTTTGAAGATCTCCCTACTGTCTTCTGTCTCACTCACTTGTTTACATGAAGATTTGATCTAAAATTTATCATTTGTGAAACATTTCCTTTCATAAAAAATTCATTCTAACAATTATAAACACAGCAACAAAAAGAATTAACCAAACAAATCCAGCTATTCTGAAATGATGCACATAAATACCTTAGGCAATTGTTTTTTATGTACATAAATGATATGAGAATTGTGGTGCTTTTTGTACAGTTTATGCAACAAGTAATTAACTTCTTGGCTGATTTTTTAAAATTCATATTTCAAAATGGTGGATTATGTTTTAATTTTTTTTGTTTTGTGATATTGTATATTGTAAATTTCATGGTTCACTAAAAAAAAATTTGTACAAATGAAAAAATAATTTAAAAATATGTTTTACATAACAATTATGACTTTTCAATATACAATTTGTTATTTTTCAAAGTCTTGTAATAAATGAGGTATTTTTTGAAGATTATGCTGTCAACAGAATGTTGATCTATCCCTCATTAGGTCCACATTCGTTTGTATGAAACTTAAACCTTTATGGTTTTAGATAGTCCAGGGGTTAAGTACACATTATCTAAAGTGACTGCACTGAACTGAACAATTAGCAAAAACTACTAATGAATGTACTATACGATTTTTAAGCATTACTTAATTCGTTTCCAATTTTACAGGTTGTAAAAGACAAAATAAAGTATTCTGTTGCTCATCACTTTGGAGTGAATCCGGAAAGAATTTACTTGACCCATCCAACATTTTTCTCAGAGATCACTTCAAAAAAAGCAATTACAGTTCATGATGAATATTGGCATCCACATGTGGATAAGGTGATATAGTAATTTGTTTATAATGTATTCCATTACACACAATGCAATACCGAAAATATTCGAATAACTGCGCGCGAGTTATCGAATGATCGAACCGTCAGATCTGCGAGAGAGCACACGTGTACACTCGACCGCGGTCCGAACGGAACTCAACAACTATTTACTTCTACTCTCTGTGCTTTTATGGTCATTTATGAAATTCAATACTGCAAGTTTCAAAAATATGTTTTTAGTTTATCTTTTCTAGTTTCTGAAACCCTCTCTCTACTGATTTTTTTAATACCCAGATCTCAAAATGGCGGATTATTATTTTTTTACGACATTGGACATTGTAAGTATCATGGTATAGTAAAAATAGTTCGTACAAATTAAAAGATTGTTTAAAAACACATTTTACATAAAAATTGTAATTTTACAATACATCATTTGTTGTTTTTAAAGTTTTGTGATAAATCAGGTATTTTTTTAATTTTATGCTGCCAACAGTCTCTTGACCTGTGCCTCATGAAGTCTACATTGGTTTGTATGGAACTTTAAACCTTTGGTGTTAGTCAATAAAGATAAGGAATCTGGTGGAATATCTATTATATATTTTGTTCTTGTCTATGCAGTCAAAATTATAATTTGAACTTGTTTTACTATTATCTCATGACTTTATTCATTAATATATTTTATTTGGTTAAATTTTCCTTGTGCTATGTGAGTTATTTATGCTGTTATTTATGTTATTTTGATTGTAGATTACATTCTAAAAAATATTTTACTATATATACTTATAACAGAAAGCTACATTATCCTCAAGTGACATAAACTGTATTCATATTTTAAATAACATATAGGACTTTGTAGGAGGTTCCTATGATCTCAAAAATGGTAAACAAATTGATGATAATAATATTTACTTTATTTGTTGTTCTTGTTTAGTTGGATTGAAAAAATTGTTAAAAATATAGCAAGACAGGTTCTTGAAGATCAGATAAATTATTCTTCAATGAAAAATGTTGAATATTATAGTTTTGAATTCTTATCTACTATTAATTTGTTTCAGGAAACTTATAAATCATTCCATTATACAACATTACTTTATCTAAATGATTATAACATTGATTTCAAAGGTGGCAGATTTGTGTTCATGGATGGGAATTTTAATAGAACTTTAGAACCTCGAAAAGCTAGAGTTAGCATGTTTACAAGCGGAAAGGAAAATTTGCATTATGTTGAAAAAGTAACATCTGGTGTAAGATATGCAATGACTATTTCTTTTACGTGTGATAAAAATTACGCTATTGAGGATCCAACAGTCAATAAATACATAAATTAATTATATTCATGCATTTTGAATTTTATTACCGTTATCCTTTTCTATTCTCCTGAGTATGTTTATGCAAAATTTTGTGATAATCAGTTCAATAATTTATTGCCACATGTCGAGTAGTGCCGCATGTTTTTTAAAATATATTCTTGTCACAAGAACATTATGAATAAATAAAAAATGGTATGTAATTTTTGTTAATTTTAGTTGAGCGCTATCTAGTACAGTCCCTGCTAATCTTTTTGACTGCTATAAATATATATGCGCACAACACAAATCTGGGTATAAATACGTATTAAATATATAACATTATGCAAGAAGAAATAAATGTCATTAACCGACTTCAAAAAAGGAGGAAGTTATAAATTCGTCTGTAATTTTGTGTTTGTTACCTCATAACTTTGGAATGGGGCGATTATCATGATTTTTTTTATTTGAAAGCTGGTGCATCCTATGTGATCTCATTTCAATTTGGTTCAGTTCAGACAATGGCATCCACGAGAAAACCATACAAATCTTAATTTTGCATTAAGTATATGAGGGACAAATGGACGAATAACTCGCGGTAGTCTGGTGAATCTGTAGAGGCCCTAGTACCAACAGGGTATGTCAGTTCGAAAAAAAAAAAAAAAACAAAAAGGAGTAAATTAATATCACTCCAACCGATGATTCATTTTTTGTTGGAAAGGATGTACTTCGAGGCTAGTTTGATAAGAGTTTGGTTAGGTTCTGATTATGGTATCCAAGACAAAGTAACGGAACTGTCCAATTGTTAGGAGCAAGTTAACGATATTCGGCCGAATCTTTTATACGCTTTCCGGATATTTGAGTCACCTACTGTATCGCTGTTATGGTCAAGTAATTGTCGTAGTCGAATATGATGATCAATGAAACTTCTTAATGGCTTACAGCAAGGGTGTGATCTGTGGCAGAATTTCTAACTGTTTGTAATCAAATTGCAATGCGCTTGCGTTCGTTGCTGCATCGCAACATGACGTAGGCATTCTAATTGCATTACTTAAAGTGTATTATGTCTGAAGCGGTGGTAGCCGAGTGGGTGGTAGAAACTTTTGCGTATTATTGATGAGCTTTATAACCATATACAAGATTTGTAATAGCGGAGTGGCAAACTAAGCGACCTGTAACGCGTGAGATTGCGGCTTCGATGCAGGGTGTGACGGTACCAATGTAAATTTCACTTTGTGGAGTTTATGTCCTAGTCTAGCTATTTACCATCTGTTGACGGTGAAGGAAAACATCGTAAGGAAACCCACAGGTCCTAGATTTTCTTAGGACATGTCTGATCAATCAACCAAGACGAATATTATGAACTGTGATCTAACTTACCATCCAGGTGAAGATACTTACATAAAAAACACAACCAGAGATAAAACGGCTATTGTGAGAGCCCGTAAACATATATACTAATATATTGTTTCTATACCTGGTGGGGAGGAAACGCAAAAACATGCTGATCATATTAGAAACCGAGTTTCGCCTATAACAATATCTCCGAACTCTGCAGAATCTCTCGAATGCGAAGTGAATTCTTCTGTCGATCTACCGCTATCAAGTTTATCTGCAAATTTACCAACTACAACCACGCGGGCTTCATCACCATTATCTGTATATACATTACCATCATCCACATCCTCTTAAATGCACCTCAACCACGAAGAAGCTAATCTCGAGCACGAGCACCACGTCGACTGTTTGAGGAGTTTCAATTTAGATGTGGAGGAATGTTACGAATTAAAACCTTCTTATGCATTTCAAAATAGAATGAAAAAGATTTAAAAAAATGTGTTTTATTTCAGAAACCGCACATTTATTTACACTAAAAATGGAAAATAATATTACTTTAATAAAAAAAATAAACAGACTTTAATATCAAGAAAAACTAAGGGAACAATAAAAAACGTTAGAAGTAAAAATGAGATGAATATATATAACAAGGGTCCTATCCTACCTACCTAATAATTACAAAGTTTATTTGTTTAAAAATGAAAGTATTTGGATTAATTTTAAAAGATATTTTATTTAACATATGTTATATAATTTATTGCTCAAGTTCCATATTTTCAGTTTCAACAAACAAGATATAAAAATACTCACAAACATTGTTAAATAATAACACACCACGCTGACTTCTTACTAAAAAGCTGTAATACGCAGCCTCATACAGTGTACAGTAGTACACGACTTTTCACATATACTAACACCAAACACACGTTAAATGCTCAAATACAATCAAGTATTAAACAGTGTGCAATATACATACACACCGACATTTGCTCTCTCGCTCTGGCTCACTGATTACAGGCGACTATTCTTAGAAGACGGGAGTGGGGATGCTACGAAGCATGGCACAAAAAGGAGAGACCGATAATATAAAATAGTATGTAAATTTCTGTGTTATTCTTTGCCGTATTTGTGTCTCTTACCTGTCGTTTTTCCGTTGAATCCGGTTTGAAATCACAACGGTTCTAAAAGTTTCACTTCAAAAAAACTAATTATAACATTAATCAAATTAAATAAAAAATATTAGTATATGCGCTACCTAATAATATATCTGAAGTCGGCGCCAACGTAAATTTGTAGAAGGTAGAAAAATATATATACCCGACGCGAGAGTGGACCTAAACTTTCTACGTTCGGGTTGGTGTTATTGTTTTGTTTTTATTTTTTATTTTTAGTGCCTCCTTGTTTCCTTAGTGTTTCTTGATATTGAAGTCGGTTTATTTTTTTTTGTTAAAGTAATATTATTTTTAGATTAATAACACTAGCAAAATTTTATTTTGTATTGAAGCCATAACTGTTTTATACAAAAGGCATAACTTATTCTTAACTGAATTGTTTTATTTTCGTCAAGTTTAGTTTCTAAGATTCTGGTGGAACTACACGTACGTTGCATAGTAAATCGATACTAAGCACTTGTTAATTCTTGGGCTGGCACTAATAATTATTTCATTTTGTATATTTTTTTCATTATTTTAACGTTTGGTAAGGTAAATAGTAATTTTGATTTGATATTCTTCTTATTAATACCTTGTGAATATTTTCTTTGTTATCTTCTAATTTAAATAGTGTGCCTGAAATTGGTTCCAAAATCATTGTGCGCTTTGTAATAATTTTTCTAAATTTGTCAATGCCGATAATTCTTCAACGAGTAAAAAGATGACTTTATCATGTTTAGGTTCCTATTGTAACAATAAGTGTAACACTGGGTATCACACAGCAAATAACTACTTTTTTCCAGAATATTATTCTTTATTTATTTTTGCAAATAAAGAAGCTTGATTTTTTTTTGTAATATTTATGATACTGAATTTCATATTTTTATAAATATTACATTCGTTTATATGAATTTCATACATTCAGATTCTAACTATATTTTTGAAATGCATAGTAAAAGTATCAAATTCAATTCAGTTATTTTTATTTTAGTTTTATTGCTACAGTTATTTTTAGTTTTATCTCCGTTTATTTAGTTCTTTTTTACTAGAAATAAAGCTGATTGTATATGTTTTGTATTCAGTCATTGTCATAAAATTTGAAATTCAAAGAAAATGTAAAAGTAATAATTTTCACCCTGCTAAACAGCATAGTGGCATGGATGGATAGCATGGAATGGATGATAATTTGGTGTAGGCTGTAGTTACCTTTGTGTTACCTAAGTTGCTACACATCTCTACTATTGACTATCTACCTTTTTGTTATGTATATTATCTGTGCTATTGATTATACGTATAATCATGGACTTAATATAACTTAAGTCCATGCGTATAATCATATTTGTCTTTGATACCGTCGTATCCCTAGAGAGAGAAACTGTCGTATCCTCTTAGTAATCTGTGGACTAAATAAGCCGTTTTATATGCAGACTGTATTCGCAAATATCGGTTTCGTTTATTTTGCAAAATTTTGTGTTTCTTCTTATAACAATACTGGCTATTTTTTATATAATTTCAAGATAAAAGATAATTAGCATTTGGAAATATCACGCTTCCATAATGTTTTTCATTGAAGATGGAGACCGATCTCCTAGTCCTGAATTGTTGCATTTTATTCATCGTGAATTTTGTATGTATATAAACTAATTATAATAATACTAATTTTGGGATAATACTTGATAACTCTCTGTGGCACACTTTTATTTCAGACGCGTATAGTTCTAATTTGGATATAGATTTTCGAAATGTACCTACTCACACAGAAGATGGAATACCTATCAGGAAGTTATACGTATCAAATTTGCCACCCAAGGTAAGAAAATCCATCAGGACTTATTTTTTCATATGTACTAATGGAAATATCTGAGGAATGTAATGGACGGAAAGGAGGTGGTACCTTTAAATATTTTTTAAACACGTTTTTCGTAATAATCTAGCTTGAGTATATTGTAGTTTAAGCATGTATAAGGTGCAAAGCATTCCTGCAAACTGTAATCATCAAAAGTATCATATATCTTCGAAAACATTTTGTGTGTGAAATGGGTAGATATATTGTTGTTGTACTATGACCCTGGATGGTACAAAATATGTTCAATTAAATTAATCTATCAATTGTCACAATTTTTTGTTGAGAATAGTCTCCTGGATTTTGCTTTGGATTGAATGGATAATTAACCTTTTAATAACTTCTAAAATATTTGTGGATATTATTTAATTAATATGAATTTGTCTTACAGACAACAAGATCCGAGTTGTTTGGTGTTTTTGCACAATATGGCTTCATCAAGAGCTGTTGGCTGAAAATGGGTAACATTGGAAATAATAATAAGCCATATTCACCAACATTTGCCTTTGTAACTTACAGTAACCCAGCTGATGCATATAAGTAAGTCATATTTGTTATCCTTTGTAGACACTTATAATGTAATCAATGTTTCTTAAATTTATCAACCTCTTATTTAGAATCACTTATGACAACAGCTGATAGGTTTTTGTTTTAAACATGAAATAATAAAATATGAATGAGTATAACATTGTAGTGTCTTTTGTTACTTACAGTTCATTTTTATAATGGCTGAACCTTTATTATTATTGGCAGATTTTATATTTTTTTAGATTATTATCTAGGCTACATACCATTACACTTGTATATTGGGGTTAAGCAGTAATTACAAAAGAATTTTGTATTATAGTCTATGTCTCCTGTGGAATATTCAACAATTCTGCCAGTGTCATGTAGGTTTTTATCAAATCCAATTAAAGAAATCAAGAAGAGAATTGATATTTAACATATGTAACATAAAATGGGTAATAAGGTTATAGGGAAAATTGTTAAAGAGGTTAAGTAGTAAATGTAGTGACAACTTAATTATTTTCGAACAGTACTATATCTATAACCCAGGTGAAAGATATAGTTCCCATAGCACAAAACAAAAATATTCTCACAAGAAAAAATTTGTGGGCGCAAGCTAGTATCTTTATCTTTGCTAATATTATAAATTTGAATGTGAATTTATTTGTTTGTTACTTTTTCGTACCTTAATTCCTGGACCGTAAATATGATAATTACTTCAGGTATAACTGAGTATCTACAAGTAGTTTAATGGACAAGATTGTTAAAATATAACATAGTAAATTATCCAATATGTCTGTATATATCAGTGTTATGACTAGTTCTCACCACAAAAGAGTACCTATTATTTCTAGTTTTGAATTGTTGTAATAGTACCAGTATTGTCATATTGTAATCCCATAAATAGGTTAACCCTCATTCATAAAAAACATTTTAGCTATGGAATTTTGCTTACAAGGTTGCATAAATGTCAGTCCCTATGGCCTTAACAAATTACAGTTCCCTAAATGATATTTATTGATGTCTTTACAAATAAAATAAAAAGTCGGAGTATATAAAATGTGAGAACTGGGAACATGTTCTAATTGTTTTACCTGAGACACCAAACAAAAGAAAAACCAATGTTGCTGGGGCAGCTGTGCTGATTGATACCTTTCCCTTGTCCTGCCTTGCTCCCCAAAAATTATTCATAGCATAATGGTTTATTTTTTCGTATTCACCCAATATTATTTAAATTTTTGTGTAGTGAAGTGTATTATTAGTTAGTAAATATAGATAGATAAGTTTTAAATAAAACACAAAAGTGGACAATGTCCATAGAAATGATAAATGTAAAGAGACAAAGACTAAACAAAATGTCACATTTTATGATGAAATGGGTAGTTTAGTTCAGACACCAAGACCACAATAGTATTTAATATTCAGAGACAAGCAGATCTGAGAAGAGATGATCTTAGAGAGAAAATAAATAATACAGACCTTATGCACAGCACAATTGTTCATCATGGCATCGAACATATATGGCAAATTACATTAATAAAGAGAAAATAAGGTGCTAAGGGTTAATGAATTTTTCCAAATATCTGCTTTCGCTTACATTTATTCATAGTAATTACACAACAAAGGCTGTACATTTACATTTGTTAAGTGCTTTTCAGCACACACATAATATATATGGATAAATTTTGACCAATAACTTACTACTACTTTATTTATAATACACTAGCGGCCCGCTCCGGCTTCGCACGGTTATAAAATATATAGCCTATGTCATTCACTGAAAAAATGATTAAAATCGATGCAGTAGTTTTGATTTATTATTACTGCCCGTGGCTCGCAAGCGTTAAATTTGGAATAATCTCAAAAATAACAGTATTTCTCCACTACTTAATGTATGTTATTATACATATAAACCTTCCACTTTAATCACTCTATCTATTAAAAAAAACCGCATCAAAATCCGTTGCGTAGTTTTAAATATTTAAGCATACATAGGGATATAGGGACAGAGAAAGCGACTTTGTTTTATACTATGTAGTGATTATTAGGGTATGAAAAAAAAGATGGTAAATTGTACTCACTGCAATAAATAAAATTGATTCTGCCCTGTAAATGTACATCAGAATTGACAAACAAATGTTTGTTGTTACAAAAAATAACAACTAAGTTTTATTTTGTTGTGCAAATGTATTAATAATGATTGTCAAAATAAAAAAAATTGAGTGTTTGTTTTTTTTAATATTTTTTTAAATTAGCTTTTTCGTATTATATCAATTATTTATCATTAGTTTTTTTGTTTTTGTTTTCCATTGATTAAATCTCATTAATCATAAGAAACAGTTGTCACTAAATCAATCATTAAAATATTTTCAAGGCATTTATTCAGTCCATTTACTTGATATCGAAAGGGGTGGGTGAAAATAAAAGGACCAACAAACCTCTTGGCAATATTTAGAACGTAATCTGCAAACTTCTGTGAATTCAAAATTATATAAAGATTGCAGTCCGCATATATTTTACACTCAACTTCATGCAGCTCCCGGTCTATAAAACTTTACATCGACAAACAGACAATCAGCACATTATAAATGTATATTATTGAAATATAATATACTGCAATTTTTCTTTGAAAATTGCCTTTATTGCTTTGCCAAAATTACAGCAACAAAGATATCGGAAAAGTATCAGTGAACAAAAAAAGGGTATTAGCACTCTGAGATGAAGTGTTCGCTAGGCATAATAAATGCAGGTGTATAAGTTTTAAGTTTAATTTACGATATATAGAAAGTTTTGAGAGCAATACTAATAAGTATTGATTCACCAGATGCTATTGTTTTAATACATTATAAAATTGATTATACCTAATCATTCATTATTAAAATATTTCTTGGCATTATTTAAGTCATGGTAATATAGATTGCTTAGAAATTATTTTTATAATAATTTCATTACTAAAATTTAAGAGCACTACTGGCACCTCTTCATGAGAAGACGCTGCGTGGACGTAATTTGAAAATATCACCTGCTGACAGTTGGCATCAGCCTGTAGAAGATTCCAATGGTGTATTGCATTGGAAACCACGAGGTCGTCATCAGTCTGATGAAACACCCACACCTGTAACCTTAAACCACAATAACACAGATGAAGGTAATTTATAAATATAAATAATTGTGCGCCACAACTTTCTAAATCCGATTTAACAATACTATAAACAATTATTTATAGTAATAACATATTACTATTGTAATATGTATTATCATTATTAATTATAACACAGTTTTTTATATTTTGCAATGTGATAAAAAAGAAAATCCATAATATAAACACATTAATGTTATTTTGATGTTTTTTAAATAAATTAACATGAAATAAATAAAATTAACATTAAAACAAAGAGTTTATAAATAATTGCAGAATTTATCACTTAAGTTTTGTATAAATTATAATAAAAAAGAGCCTCAATTTACATCGCGTATTGCAATAACTAGACATACTGGTAAGTATGAGGACAGTGTGTACATGTTATTTCATAATTATGTTACAGGTGGAGTTGCTAACAGAGAGTCAGAATCAGACATGGATACGACTCCAGATTATGATACTGCTGAGTCAGAAATTCACACAGTGAGTTCTTATTATTGTGAAACTTTGATATAATTTTGTCTATAATTTTTTTTATACTTTGCTTTTGTTCCACAGGCCGCAGAACAAGATGAAGGAAAAAGTGTCAACATTTTAGACGTGTTAAACATGGATTGTATGACCTATATTTTAGATTATGTTCCCATTAGAGAATTGATACTGTCTGAAAGAGTCAGTAAAGGTTGGCAAAACATGGTCCATCAGTATATTTCACGTAAGTATCACAATGCACACACACATATATATCTAGAAAACATTAACATGAGAGTATTAGAAATAGGATTTTATCCATAATGACGTCTTATCTTTGTCATTTAATGATTCAGTGAACTAAAAACAGTTGAAATTTGAATGTTTCAATACTTCAATTTATATAAATAAAATGATAGAGGCATACATCATTCAAAAATTTCTGGATTAATATCTATCAAGTTTTTTTTTATATTTTAGATACTTAGTCCTTATCTAAAGAAAAATCATGTCTTCATTTAATGTAAGGTTTTAAGAAAATACAATTTTTATAAGTACTACGCTTTCAGCAATGTGTAATGTGGGGCAGGCGGTGTGATGCGCTTGCGCAGGACAGGGGAAGTAAAATGATACCATTGTGTATAAAGAAATTTTGTAAGCAAAGTATATTTTTGCTATCAATTTGGCACCGGTGAGTCGTTGCCAAGTGGTTGTCCGTCTTATGCGTTTGCCTTAGAATTCCAGTGTAGCTGTGATGGCCCGTCAGGTCAATAGTATTAATTAAAGAAATGACAATTTCATAAGCAGTATAACAAAAAGCCAACGTTTTCAGGCGTTCACCCATCCACATAATGATCTGGTCTGACGTTGTTTAATTTCGGTGATCGGACGAGAACCGGTGTTTTCAACACTCTACCTGACACAGCGTTTCCTCCGCCTTTTTTAGTCATACAACAAAGTTGCGTTATCAAAATTGAAGAGTCCTGAAGAGAGAGAAAGTTTCAGTTGAAACATTGTGTTGGCAGGTATACGGATGTTCAAGACGTCTTGGTGGCCGCATGAGCCCGTGGCACTGACGACGGCGGTGCTGCGGCGCGTACTGCAGCGGCTCGGGGGCTCGCTGTCACGGCTTCACATCGACCACCTCTGGTCCGTGCTCAACGACCGCACTGCGCACACAATCGGCAAGTTCTGCCCCAAGCTTGAGGAACTCCAAGTTTGTTACTTTTCTCTATAGCTATATATTAAAGTTGAACTTTTTTTACATTGCTTCAATTTTTTTTTGTCCATCTATCGCATGTCGCATTACAGCCGGCCGCGGAGTAGAGGTAAAGTAAAAGACGCTCGGCAGAGAAACTAAGGCCAATATGGCGGCGCCCATGGTTCAATTCAAAATTATTCAATGATTTAAATAAACATTGTGCTGTTTTTAAAATGCGTCTGTCATCTGATTGATTGTATTTATTATGTATTCCATATTCTACTACGCGGATCGGAAAACGCGATTTTAATACCCTAAATCGAATAATTTTCCGAAAATGTTTAGTTAAATGCCATTGATCCGAACAAAAAGATTCACTTGCATTGTGGTTTCATAAAACTATACATTAATTTTTGTTTGTCATCATTTTTAAAGTAGGCCTTTTCCTAAGTTAACCTAACCATCAAGTTGAAAGTCTGTCGCCGAGCACTCATGGGTCAGTGTGTTCTGAGAGTTGCACTTGAGAGCCAGTTTAACCTCCATGTTTATCATGTTTACCATCTTAGACCACATTGTCATTTAACATCAGACAAGACTGTGATGAAACACTAAAAAGCCTATAAAACATAAAAAAGCTACACTAATATTCTAAAGGTCAAAAGTTTGCATGAACTCGCTAATTACTGGATAAAATACTTGGGTTTGGATTTTTGTTTTACATTGTATAGATTAATTTTTTTAAGGAGGGTTTTCATAGGCTGTTGGAAACCCAACATAAAATTAATCATTGTATTGGCAACACCGCAACCTCTTCTTGTTGGTTTCAATTGGTCATACTGTGCACGCAGTTGTAGAATAAACTATCATTCGAGTTAATTACGGCGATAAAAACGAATCTTAGAAACCAGCCTAGAAACCTACAAATTATATTACATAAACTCCAAAAAATACATAAAAATTACGAAGTATTTGTTAGAAAGGATGGTAAACGAAAATATACTAACAATGCCCTGTGGCAAGGAATGGGTATAGAGGCCGAAGGCTGCCTTTTTGTCCGTCAGGAATAGAAACTTAGTAAGAAAAGCCGAACTGTAAATGCCTATGATGCGGCAGTTTCATAAACTGCTCCCTAGGCAATAATTGAGTTTTAAACAAAATCAGGAACTAATGTAATATGCAATATAAAGAATAATTTGGTTTAATTTATACAGTAATTCTTTGTAATAATTCAAAATGCATTTATTATTTATAATTGACTTCATTTGTGCACATTTACCTAATAATGTCATGCAAAATCTCATAAATATTTCATTATATATGATACTGCCCTAAATCTAGGTTAGTTTAGATATGTATGGGTTACAAAGCACTCAAAATAATTTCGGAATACTTTTTTACCATCAAAGTTGAGTTTTAAATTTAATTTATTCCATTTGCTGTGATTGTTAAAATGATTATAAATTAGCTATACCCGCGGCTTCGCATGCGTTTATTATTATTTTTTGTAATAAAAAATTGAGATATAACATGATGGATATTTTGTAAATATTATCCGCGTTCAAATTTACCTAATTAATTTAAACATTTATGAGGATGATTAAAAGATGAGTTAATAAAAAAATGTAAGTGTCGCTCAACATCTATAAAGATTTATAAAATCGCTATTTTTTCCCCGTCCCTATATTAATTTTTATTTTAAAAATAATAAAGATTCTCTAAACTTTAAATCGATATTTTGATTTCTAAGGTTTTAAGTTCAAGGTTTTTTAACCTAAGTAGAGCACTTTATGAGTTATTAAAATTGGAGCGAATCATCATCACATCAGCCTGTATGAAACCCACTGCAGGGCCATAGGGCTCTTCCCGTAACAAAGTATGTGCATAATTACCACGCTAGCCCACGGCGATTTTAAACTCCGAAAAATCCACAATTCTAAATTTTTCCCACATATGGTGGGACTACAAGAACATTTCTCAGATTCTGGTTTCCTTACTATGTAATCCTTTATCGTCAGCCGACAATGTTATAAATTTAAATTAGTAATCGTTTAGTAAACATACGCGAATTGCGAAAAAGTCGCTGGAAAATGTCAGGGTTCGAACCTGCGGGCATCGAATTTACATTCCACCGGTCAAACACCTCGACCAGCACGTTTGCAAGCTAGGAGCGAATAATTAATTCAAATATTAGTTATTTTGGACCACCCTAATCTATATATATGAGAAATAGTACAAAGTCGCATTCTAATGGTAGCATGTCCAAAATAACTAATATTTGATACTCCATAGTACTCTATAGTAATAACGTAATTATGTTTTATTTTTGATACCTGTTAATTTTATATTTCAGATAGTCGGGATGCACACGAAAAATTGGAACCCACTGGTATACGGATGTAAAAAACTGAAACGTGTATCGTTTATTTCCTGCAGTAAAGTAATATATATTTGGTTTTTAAAATTAATTCCAATTTCTATTAAACAGAACAAATGCTCCCATATAATTGTTAATTGTTACAGCTCACTGATGCAAGTCTTGTGCAAATGGTGAAAAGTGAATCGAGCATAGAGAGTTTGACTGTGGCAAACAACACACATGTCACTGGATTGTTTCTGACTAGTTCCAACAATTCCAAGATAAATTCGCTAACATTCTGCAATTGCTTCAAGCTCCAGGGGTCGCTTTTGTGTTCGGTTGCTAATTCTCTTACAAATCTGACAACGTTAAAATTAGAATTCTGCCCTGTTGCCATGTGGAAAGTGATACCTCGGATATTAAAAAAGCTACCGAAACTACAAGAGCTCTCACTGAGCGAGTTCTTGTACGATGGAATTATTTTACATGGTGATAACAATGATGCGTTTTGCGAAGCGATCGCGACGTTGAATAGATTGAAAAAATTAAATCTAGCCAAGAACGTTAAAATAACGAATGCGGTGTTGCAACGAGTTGCAGATTCCTGTCCTTACTTAGAATATCTGGATGTCTCCGGCTGTAATTCAAAAATTGGAACCACTCAAACAGGTATATATCCTTTAAAATTAATGTAATAACTTTGTAAAAGTATAGCGACAATGGAAAGGCTAATTGGCTAATGAGTAATTAGATAAGATTTTAAAATAATGTGGTGATGGGAAGCTTATTTAGTTAACGAACAATTAGCTTAGTGGAATAAGATTGTAAAAGTATTTAGATAGACAAATACAATAATAAAAGATAATATAATTAAAATGACTACATAATACAAAAATATGAATTACAATTATATTTATTTTTGAAGTCCAGTACGGTACACGCCTAACACATATTTCCGGGGACAAAATATTTTTGCTAAATTTCTCGTGGGTAACAGTCAGTTTAAAATAAAATAGCTTAAGTTACTGCTTATAAACTCAGCTATTTGCCAATGGAAGTCCCATGAAAATCAGTCCATCTGTCCAATCTGTCCAACAATATTTCTTTGTCCCATTTTGCAAACCGATCCACTCTAGGTCTAGGAACATACAACTTTCTTTTTTCGAAGACGCAAATAAGCGTCACATGTAATAGTTTTGTCATCTGAAGAACTAGTTTGAATTTCCTACAGGATTTCTCGCAGTAACGATATAATATAAAGTTTTTACTAGTATACTTGACAACGAGCTCAAAGGTTGACAATAACAATGGCGCTAACCGACCAACTTTTAAGCCGAATTTTTAACGTTAATATTCACTGGTGAAACTCAGCCTAAACGATAAAGATGGCTTATAGACGACATCCTTTTTTTAATACTGTCCCATTATTAACAGCTTCAAAAAAAGATTCTCAACTCAGCTGTATTTTTGAAGTTATACTTCTTTTGGCGCCTTAGTAAAAAATTATGAGAGTAAATTTTTACGATGTGCGCGCACACCGTCACGAAAAACCGACACCCTGAAGTTATCATGTTATTAAAAAAAGTATGTATGTATTAAATACCTTTTTTCTATTATTAGTGTCGTTTTTACTACAAACGTAGAATAAGGCGAAAGATAAAACTTTTGAAAAGATTTTTATCTTGTTACGTCAAAGAATTATAACTTCTAAAGCGTGTATATAAGTACACACACACTTTTTTTTAATGTTTGTTCCCCTAGAACTTTGTGATTTGTGAACCGATATGAAAATGTTTTATTATTTTTTATTGGAAAGGGGCAATTATCAAGGGGATCCCATTTTAATTTTCATTAGCCATTGGATCTTGAACTACGAAGGGTACTCCTTAAAATCGAATAGAAAATGTATAGTAATTAACATATTGATAGGTTTATGACAATCTAAGACTAGATAGGTACCTACCTGATTACAGTCAAAGACGTTCTGGACGATTTTTTTAGAATTGTTTTTTTTTTAGTCCTGTTTAATTTTTTTCAAATTTTCGTGTTGTTGGTTATACATATGTGTATTTTATAATGCTTACATGTAAAATATTATTGATGGACTATGTTACCACTTGGTGATGATGGCATTATGGTAAAGGTGTAGGTGACGAGGGTGTAAGGGCGGTGTGCCGGGGCTGCACAGTGCTGCAGCGGTTGGACGTCTCGTACCTGGCGGCGCTGACGGACGCCGGCTTACGGCAGACAGGCCTGTTGAGCTGCCTGACGCACTTGACGGCGCGCGGTAACCCCACGCTGACGTCACACGGCCTGGCATCTTGCCTAGCCTCCTGTCACCGGCTTCAAGAGCTGGACGTATGCGGATGTGAAGGTGTTTCCCTCGAGGAGACGTGCGCCACGGCTGTCGCCTGCCTCGATACCAATCCACGCCCACTTATCCTACATTTGGCCGGCACTTCTTCGAAGTTCAATGAGGTGACATACTCAATATTGTTTTTGTAAATTACGTTTTAATATTTTCTAGGCTTTAGCGTTTAACCACAATGTCATCTGATGTTAAATGACAATATGGTCTGAAATAGTAAATATGCTACAAACATAGAGGAAGCCGATTTTAAGTGCAGCTGCTGGAACACACCAACAGTTATTTACGACAAATTTTCCACTTCAGGGTGGTAGCTAGCCAGGTTGGGTTAGAAACAGCACTTACCACTTGTTATAGTTTCATCGTGATAGTTTTCCTTAACCAAAAGCTACAACTAGCTATCTACATAATCGTTATCGCTTCCCAATTATTCGAAAATCATAATTGCTCACCATTGCTGATAGACAACTTCAAGACACTTGGAAACCACCAGAATAACCTTTTTTGCAATATCTATTCCGTATTATTGTCGGTACCACCAATCCTGTACGTACACGCAAGAGCAGGGCAATTGGAATAGGAAGGGATTGGGAGTTGAAGGTTGTAACAAAATGGCTAGTAATATTTTAAATTGATCCATTTTCAAAAGCATGTGCTTGTGTTTCTTTTTGTGCATTACTTTAGAAACATTCATTTTAATAAGAACTAATAAGAATACTCATGAATACATCTGCCTTGTTTTTTCATTTTAATATATTTTATCTACAAAGGCAAAAATCGAAAGCAAAGATATGCTTTGCTTATAAAATCTTGTGGTATATAATGCTATCCCTTGCGTAAGATCAGATCAAGTGGACGCACATTTCCCAATTAGTCATGAAATTGAAATATAATTATTTTATTATCTAATAAGCACTACCGATAATTAAACCCAGGAAGAGCCTTTTTATTATGATTTTTATTAAAAAAAATTACAGTAAAAATTTTGATGTCTTTTAATTAAAGTCAAGAATCAAGTAAACCTTAATTAAACTTTCAGGATCTATTGTTTTTGATACAATATTTAAAATTGAATAGGAATCTTTTATTATAATGAACTTATAACTATTACTATAACTTTTAGGTTAAGAGACGGGAATCTAAAACACTTCTCAATTCAAAAAAATATTTTTTTTACTTTGATGAAACATGTTAGTTTGTTATTTTGAAAGAAAATTTCTCTGCTCGCTATTAGCGTAAACAAAATACATTTATTTGTCACCTAGGGGTGAGCGCTGCCAGTATAGTGAGCACCCGCGCGCATTTAACATGGCTTCAACGCGAGTCAGTCGTAATAAAAGTAATTTTTCAGTGATAATAAATGTTATTAAGATTCATTCATTAATATATTTCTGAAAATTTGGGTGGAATATCGTTTTAAAACTAAAAGTCCTTAAAATTTGCACTGTATAAACAAATTGTTTAAAATCAATCCGTTCTATATGATCAGTGCACAAGCAACAGACCTATAGTATTTTTAAAATTAACACAAGATATTTCGTATTCTTTTGTGACAAACACATTGTGATTTTTTTTTTAATATACGATCAATTTTTGTTTTAGAATTGGGTACCTTTTCATAAACTTCTGAGGGTGAACATATTAGATGATCTTAGTCATCAACACATGAGACCTGATTTCGTCGATAGTCTGTATGATGAAGATAGTAGTATTGATTCATTCGATGAGATTTTGGATGATGATGATTTTTTTATAAACGGTACGTTATACTTTCACATTGACTCTCTTTGGTCTACCATGTTTTTGATCAAAACTGGCGACAATCCAGTCAAATAATAAGCTATCACCATTGTCTTTAAGCGTCTCTCGATGTTTATTGAGAGTTATCCCGAATTTTACACCACACTTATAGTAATTTACTCTATGTACATATATGGAATTTTATCAAAGTAACCATAATTCAATATAAATAACCAGAGTTTACCATGAGTAACTATAATTCACTATAACTGGACTATCAAGAAGTGTTATTTTAATCTTTTCTTTTTACCTATTCCTTTAACACAATATAAATTTGTATTTGAGATTATGTTCAGTTTAAATATATGAATCAAGAAAAATTAATGCAAAATAGTAAACAAAATATAATTAATAATTAATTTCCTGATATTTATTGATTTTCTTTTTGTGTTTAGATGACCATTTCTACCTCGACGATGATGACGATGATGATAATGATGATGATGAATATGAAGTTTTCTTAGATTTGGCATTCAATGCCCCGGGACTAAAGATTGTGTAAAAGTTAACTTTTATGTTTTATGTTATGAATCTGAAAACCCATTACGCGAATAGACTTATAAATATTTATGCTTGAATTATTGTATGCGAGAAGGGAACGTAAAACCGATTCTTTTTTTGTTGTTTCTGACAAAAGTGCTAAATGTACTTTAGTCATGTAAGTTGTGTGCATGTTTTTAAAATTATTCTTCGTTTGTATTAATCATGTGTAGAACTGTTCCTTGATTATTATACTAATTAACTATTACAAATAGTCGATCCTGTGATTTAATAATAAAAATTAATTAACGAAATACTATTTTTTTTTTATAATTTTATCACGTGACATTATGATTTGTTGATTTGTTTCTATATTACTATTATTTTGGCTAATAGAAAACCAAAAATAATATTTGTTGTAATTAATGTGTACAATGAATCTAGTTTTATGTACTAGATTATTCATTTTGATCTACAATATATAAATTATTTCAATTAAATGCATACTTGTATCAGTCATTTTTGTGTTCATTTACTTAATGTTGTGTTATTGACTAATGATAAGATCAAATTTTTTGTACATTTATATCTCCAGACAAAAGTTTGGGACAGTTTTAATTATAATTTTGCAGCTAAAAATACTGTTCCGATGTCATTGAGGAATTTTAAATTCGTTAACTTGTTATGAGAATCAAGTAATAGTTTCTGCACATATTATGAAAGTCGTTTCACATAAATAGTATTACCTTCGCTAATTAATATCGGACTTGTTCCATTGAATTACCAACTACATGGTTACATACATAGTTCAAGTTAGTATTGTCATATTAATCTGTGATCAAAAGTTTTTATTGTAATAATGTTAATGTTTTACAAGATGTACGTCTTTTTCCCCGCTATGATTTTTTTATATATCAAATGATTGAATGAAATACAAGTCTGAAATATTGTGATTTACACTTTATTAAATGCAGTTTACTGTTTAATGATTGATCAGTTAAAATAGGTACTTGTAAAAATAGGATGTTACATTGTGAAAATGTTTCTTAATATATTATTTATGTGCTCAACCAAGACACGTATAAAAACAATATAACTAAATGGTATAAAATCAAAAATGGCATAGTAAGGTTTTATCTATAATTTGGTAATCGAAAAAAATAACCGATTAAGTTTTAATTGGTAAATACTGTAAATATTGTGTTGTATGGGTGAATTTAAACTAGTGAAAGTTGTCAATAAAAAAACATCTAGTAAATTTAAGGACCTACCACCTCTTTTTTTTATTTACGATCTCATTAATTTACCTATCACTTGCTTGATTTGCCCACCACCTTCATTTATTTACCATTTGGTTAATTTTACTCGTTTGGCATGGCATATGTAGGCTTGTCGCCTGGAGACGAAATTTAATGTCCACCACAGGTGATACACAGCCGGGAATGTGTTAACTACCACCTTAATTAACCTACCACTATCTTCATTTATCTACCACTTAATATATCTACCACCTACTTAATGTACGTGCCACCCCCCTACTTTACCTTCCGCTTCCCTGCTATACCATCTTTGATTTTATACAACTTTTTTGTAGAAATTTATTAAAAAAAATTAGTAACACTGTAAACTAATAGTTGATTTCTGTAAAATTGTTTAATCTAAACGAATTTCATTGTAGACTGCTCTGTTATATTATAGTAATAGGTATGAAACTGGTTAAAATATTTATAAAAACATTTTATAGAACACTTGCATACTATTATATTGTTCACAAAAGTTACGAGATGTGTGTTTTTTTTGTATTTTTACATTTAGTATTAATGGATTCTAATATTGTTGACATAGAAGTGGTTAAGAAGATTGTTTGTAACAAACTTCGTATTGTTATGTTGGTGTTAGTCATACCATGTTGCTTTTGCTTTTTTGTATCATAGAAACTATATTGTGTCATGTGATTATATTTGCTCATAATTCAGGTTTGTGATTATATTTTTTTTTTTCAAAATGTTAATAATTTTCTTACATTTTACACATGTAGGTAAATCAATCAGAAGTCTAATTTACATTTATTTAGGGAATGTTTTCGGTTTTCTCTTTTGAAATAATCATCGAATGATAATTTTGTACTTATATTTTGTAAGATTTTTTCAGTGTTGTAGCAATTGAAGCTGTTTATTTGTATTAATGAGAGGATACGTTTTCGAATGTGTTTAAAGTCACTTATTTTTTTTGTAATGGAAGAAAGTGAAAAATATTTAATTTTAACAATCAGTATAAATAATTTAAGTTGGATAATGAAAAACTATATGTTAATTTTTTCAGAAAAGAAAAGTATATTTTTTATTTGTCTCATAACGATTTTACTTCTCTATTAAATTTTTCATCTTTACCTGGTTTTGTTTGTTGAATGTATAAAAAAAAAACTAAGTCTTTTAGAATTGGAAATTGCAATGTGTATTTTAATGTTTATCATACAGATTCAAAAGATGTAATTTTTGTTTTTGATATAAGCATTTTGGTAATGAGAGCCATTTACTTGTTTTGTGTAAACTTCTTAATTTTTATATATTTTAATGTCATCAGTAAGAAAGAAAATACATTTCTTCAATATGAACTAGTTTATTTATTTCTAACTAATCTATAGAATTAATGTTTTGTACAGTTAGTTATCAAACACTTACTTTTTTAAATATAACTATGGTGGTGGCAAACACTGCAATCTATCTAATGTTAAGTTGGACATAGTAGCCTGTGGATTTTCATGAAAAGAGCATGCCATGCTTTAGAAATTTTTCACTCCCCACTTAAAGATCTCTGTAATATAAACGCATGGGAAACCTCAGCAAGGAGCTTATGCTACAACAGTACAAGCATTCATGGTAAGAAGCCCTTGAAATTTTACTTTCCATAACTATTTTATTTCCAACATGCGACATGGTGCAAACTGTATAGATAGAGAGTGTAGTCATTAGTAATTGAAGGCATAATATTGAAAAATAAAATTGAATATAATCCATTATGTGAACAGTAGAACACAAAAGGTGAGGCCTCTTTTTAGATGTACAAGGTCCGACACCCCCTTGGGCTTGAGATTGCACATTATTGCCTTTGAATTAAATAGCTTGGTCAAGCTGGTGTGCAGATATTTATTTGATGATGGTTAACAACTCTCATAGGAATATTGAAAGATCTTAATTGTTGTTTAAAAGGAAAATCATTTTCAATCTATAATAATTATGTAACAATCAGTAATTTATGTCATAGTTATTGGTTTTTATGTACAAATTCCACCACCTTCCCATAAAACCGATATCAACAATCCGTGAAAGTAAACTTAAATATGTAGGCTTCATGTAAGGACAGTGAGCTTTATACAAATCACAAGATTCATTTAAATCTGTAACATACATAACAGAGGCTATGCCGAGGCTTCTATATCGAATAACACCTTCATTGTAGCAGGAATCCAAAAATCGCAAATGTTCCATTGATTTGGGATTTAAACAATCTTCACTGACCAAGACCACTTCGTTGTCGATTCGCTTCAAATTATCCTTAAAATCCACTTCACTCGGATTGTTACGTGAAAGCGCATAAAAGGACGCGATACAAGCTGTGAATTTCATCGCCTTCATAGGATCATCTTGAATATCACTTCGTAAATCTTGCAACATCTGACGATAATCAATAAAAAGATTCTTCCAGTAATCGGCCCATTTTTCTAATAAAGTACCTTTAAATTTTTCTGGAAATTTTACACCAGAGCTTGCATTTACAATTGCATTTGGTACTTTTCTAAAAGTTCGCAGCATTTTCTGTAAACTTATAAAGCTAAGTCAAAAGAGTTAATGAAATAAAGTGTTCGACATCTTCATATTTTATAATTACAAGGAAAAATAAACTTCTACAATTTTAAGAGGTTATAAATGAATAAATGTCAGTTAGACAGTTCATGGCTACGTTTTGTTTTATAATTTATTATGGCATTGGAATTCAAGCTTAGAAGTCTTGACTCCACAGATTTTACCTAAATTGCAAACAAAATTCCAATAAAATAGTCACTTTCTTATGAACACTGTTCAGCGAGCTATTGAGATGACTCAAGTGGAAAGTTTTACGTTATTATGTATAATCCAACAATTCACTTAAGCACAATAACTAAACGCTACTAATATTGCATAATATAGGGTAAAGAAATATACCGTGGGAGGATTCCACGTTAAAAAGTGACAGAAGGGAGGTCTTCGGGTGGTGGGAGTTAGGAAACCTCGGTAAAAAGTCACCGTGGAAGAAAAGTTACAGGTGAGGAGACAACCTCGTTAAAAAATCAATGGCGGTTCGAGGGAACGACCCCAATGACTGCCAAGTCGCACCAAACAGGAAGGGGCTGGGGTTCTGTTCTTTCATTGCACATTGGTTTGGTAGATGGGTAGCTTGAGCAGACTATCGTTGCTGCCTGGCGTTCGAGCTGGGCCTTATCGCCAGGGTGACATGGTGCTTGCTTTGCACGATGTCGTGGTACTCGTTTATATACGTTTATATAAGTTCGTTTATATAAGTTATATAGGCGCAAATCCCTCACGAAAAATTTCTTAAAAAAATGGTTATCCCTGTTATTTATAGCACAACCTTAGTAGTTTATAACTATATGAAAAGAACTGGAATTCTCTTGCTTTATTTTTTATAGGCGGACTAGAGTCTTTTAAAACAATAAAAATTATAAGTGACGCGTGTAATCTTTCCTGCTTAATTATACAACAGTTTCTCGGACTTTATTAAAGTGAACTAAGATGTTATTTTAATCACTAATTAGAACTGTACTAATTAATGTAGGTTTTAGCGGAAGTGATAGAGTCTTTACCACTATGCTAATATCAGAAGGTTTAATTAAAATAACTGACTCCGTTTGTGCAGACTAGTAATCGCTTTGGCAGCTGGATTACGAATCTCCTTTATTGAGCTGAGCAAGTATATTTAAAGGACACAGAACACGTGTACAGGATTAAAGTCGGCAAAACACAAATAGTATTCGAGTAATAGATACTGGGAATAACACGATGTCGGAGCAATAAAGCAATTGTAACAATACGGGGTGTACAATATAAATGAGTAATAAAATAAAAGTAAAACTACAAATATAAATAAGTTCAAAATAAAACAAAACAATAATAATGCGCCGCGTCGTAAATGGGTTTTGTCGGCGGATTATAATTACATCCAGGCATCATGTGGCCGACACCTGTGCCCGTGCTCTTAATCTATTTGTTATTGCTGTTTTAGCGTATCGCCGGTTTTTCGCTTAAGTTGTTGTAGTACACACATATCACGTTTGATGTAGGTATGTGTGTCGCTACAAGGTATACCCAATACTGAAGATTTTAATTTCTCGATAAACAATACACCGTAATTAATGAACTTGCGTTTTATTCAAAATAATTTGTACATTAATCAAAGACAATAATTATGGTATTAACACACACACCATGTATATAATATACTTTACATCAACGGTCGAATTTTTCATTATCCTTTTCTTGCCGGCATATATCCTCCAACACCTTTTGCTTCTCGTCTTCTTCGCCGTAAGTTAAACCACTTCGGCATATGAGGAGGTGATGGTGGGAATGGCGGGAAAGGCATTTCCGGCATTTGTCTAGGGATCTTAAAAAATAAATGTATTATTTTAGTAGCATAAGTATATCATAACTAAAAGCAGAATAATATGGTACTTATTTTTAGTTAACATAAAATTTAGTTGTCAGTATACATTGCTTCACATTTAGGCTTAGGAAAGTCAAATTTAAAGATTTTATTTGTTTTCCAGAGTTCGTGGCGTTTGCGTGCAAAAACAATAGAAAGGTTTAAAAATGCTTAAAGGTTAAATGTACATAAGGTTAAATTATTTAAATTTTACAGACTACCATATTTGGTAATACAGGACACAGAGACAGATGCAATGTACGTATTGTACGTACGTACGTAATGTAGACGTATTGCCCAACAATAATTTACACCTAAAAAACCGAAGCACATAGGTGTCAGAATAATATTAGGCATTAATTTTATGGTAATTTCAGATTTATTATTACATTTGTAATATCTTATTTAACTTGGAATCTCAATATTCTCTAGAAAAGCGAAATACGTTCTTTTGAATGTATTTCCATCGTAAAAAACAAGACAAGAGGTCTAAATTCCCATATCTCACAACGAATCCCCGTAATATAATTATTTGGAGTCACGGGCCGGACAATTGCCTGTAGATTATTTCGTGTAATAGCATATATTTTTTTCCCACTCAGTGAAACAGGCTGGCAATGTCTAGTTTTTATATAAACCAAAATTTATTTAGAAACTCACCCGATGCAAAGGATTAAATTTATTAATATAATTTTCAATTTCCATTTCTGATGGTGAAGGCAGTTTTGCAGCCGGTTCTTGTCCATAAACATAACGCGAAGTGATGCAAATGGCAAAGAATACAAAATAAAATAGACGTGTCATCTTTGATGGCGTTACCGCATTGTGTTGGAATATGTAGAACATCTCTTTATAACTTGCACATTGCATGATACAACTATTCAATGGAAACTTATGACAAACAATAGAATAACTTCCTGAGTAATTGTTATAGTAGATATAAGATCAACATACAGTCCGTACAATTGTAATTGCGTCGATAAAATAAATTACATGTCACTTGCGTGTTTGAAAAATTCCATTTAATCATTTAAAACATACTAACCCTCAATTCTGACTTTACTCATATATTTTGTAAAAAAAACTGAAATATGGTTTATATCAATAAAATAAAATAATTAAATGTCTATCTAAATTAGGAATCCATTGTTAACGGAAAAATTTAGGTGCTTTATAAAAAAGATACAGAGATTTGGTCATCACGAGATGGTTAACATCTCGTCAGAAATGTTAACAACCATTCAGCTTCCTTAAATTACAGAACAAAACTTAATAAAACATAGCATAAAAGTAGTCCGGTGATGCTATAAAGGCCCGTCATGTTAGGCTAATAACGTTAGCCAGTTGAAAAAAATACATAAGACAGCATAAAAAACGACTTTATGTAAAAGTATTTACATGTGCTAGCATTATGGCGATCGCTCTAACGCTGTCGGAGTTTCTCAATCTTAGAAATATTAGTATCAATTTTTACATGTAACATATGGATCATAGGACATTTTGGCTTTCTACTTTTATGAAACTCTAGTGTTTTAATAATACTGAGGTGTTATTCTAATTAGACAGCTCTTCTTATCAAGTAGTAGCTGAATTCTTGAACCATATTTTGACGGTCGAATCATAGACTTTAAACAGAGGGATCGAAGATAGCACAAAAAAATGGTTATCTTACGACTTAAGTCACAGACGATAATTCTACGTGATAACGTCATAAGAGAACATTTATGAAAAATCTCATACTTCTATAAATTGAATTATTATCACTGAATTACCGATGGAGTGGAAGAGAGATAGATGCGCGTCACAAGCCTAACGCTTAGTCCAATCGCGCCTTTCCATCGCTTGGCTCAGGCGGAACGAGTCATGCTTTTTCGTGCGTACAGCCGACGTTCATCGATTTATAAGACGTTATCACGTCAATAATTTTGTTTTTAAGTCATTTAATAAATAATCCACACAAGTATATGATAGTTTCATATTATAATGTTATTTAAATCAGTTTCCGATAAATTAAGCCATTAGGGCATATTTTGCAACATTTTTTCACAATTTCTAATAGCAAGCTTATTTGTTGAGTGTACACTGACTTTCTTTCATTTATATTTTGTTTTTTTTTTTGCTTTAATAGTATAACATTAAAATTACAAGATAATTAATTATGTATGTGCAAAATAGTAGGGCTGATTTATAAGTTTTGCTAATTTACTTACTCAACGTATTTTTATTTAAAATTATCATGTACATATACATAGTTTTTAATGGTTGAAATATTTAGAAAACATATACACAACAAACACATACATATAAAACATTTTGCTGGACTCAAAATACTGTCTATACAATTGAAAAAGTATTATTATCATAACTATTACTTTTTTCTATAATTACTTACTGCGTAATAAATGTTAAGGTTGTATGTATTGTTCTGTCTGTGGCCTACTTCTATCTACCCGCCAATTTTGATACTTTTGAAAACATTTTGACAGCCTAAATAGTATAAGTTCCAAAAGTGCTTAGTAGTCCCATACGAACATATTTCTGGTTTATACTTAAAATTAATTAATATGGAAAAACCTACACCGGTTGTAGAAGCGGCTGCGGGAAAAATAAATAAATTGTCAAATCGTGTAGGTCGCGGAATCCCGGAGATTCTTGATGCTTACAAAAAAAATTGTTCCTGCAATCGTGGTAAAACTATTGTATTCTGTCGTTCGTGTGGATATTACTGCAATGGACGCATTAGACTTAAGTGTCCAGATCATCCTAGAGTGAGTATTTTTTCTATTCATTTACCATTTAAGCCTTATGATTGTTGGATAGTAATTTAGCAAGGTATGAGCGTGTCGTTTGTGTACCTACATTGAAATAACAATGTCACCAATCGAAACATAAGGCATCAATTTAATAATTGAATATATTAATCTCACTTTTCTATATATGTCAATTTTTACAAATTAGATTATTTCACAGGTAACATTTCTGTTGGATCTGACAGAATGCCCACGTTGCCATTCATCTGTCTTCTTGGATGAGTACTCCAGTAATTCTTAATAGTTGAATACCTCTTTTCTTATAATTTAATTGATGTTATTCTGGCACAAATCCGTAGGTATTGTAAATAATGGTAGGTAAATTACATCTAGATAACAATGTGTGATATTAAGTATTTAACTAGTAACATGCTGAATTGTATAGCTGTGTTTCTGGGATAATGCTATATTTAAGATCTTTAAAATTGATTTGTTGACATTTTTGAGTAGTCTTTATTGTTAATACTAAAAATTAAAGTTATCAAAGTCTAGAGAGATGTTATTCTTGTAAATGTTTAATTACTGTCTAATTAAAAATTTGAATTGGAGTGATTGTTTTATTTAAAAAATACCCACCTACATAATATTTTGAATGACACCAGAATGGTAGAAACCTAAAATTCCAAGTAGATCATGTAAATATAAATGGTGGTAAATAATAGATTTTAATAAGTAATATACTTCCTAAATATTTTCATAGGGAAACATGTACCTATGGATAGCGTGGACAATTCTTGAAAACTTTGTTGAATAAAAAGATTTTATTAAACAAATCTATATATGTAATTATTCCATGTACATAAATTATGCTAAAACATAAATAAAAGTATTTGGTATCTTTATATGGAGAACCAGCTAGGAATATCAGGTCTGTCTTTGTTCCTTTCGATATATTTTTTATAGCTGTTTTTAGCTTCATCTAATGACTTTGCTTGTTCTTCATCCTCATCTCTTTGGCTCTCAAATATGTTAGGAAATTCAAATTTCATTGTTTTTGGCTGAAAAAGGAAATATATATGTATATTAATATAAAAATAATAACTGTAATTCTAATACCCTTACTAAATTTATAAATTTTACAGTATGTTTCTTACAGTCACACCTTATTTACTCAACTGATCATTATGAAATTTTGCAAAAACACTGTCCGGTGTACAGAAATGTTCAAAAAGTACTTTTCATCCATGAAAAATGTTACAGTTCCCGAGGGATAGATCAAATCTACAGTAACATAACTGACACTGCAAGCAAAAGCTAGTGTTAATAAGTTAATAACAATAAAATATAGACTAGCGCCATCTATCGATGGGTTATAGTAATAATCATAAAAATCTTCATAAAAAACTTTGTAATATATCAACATTTATTATGATGGCTATTAGGATGTTGGAATTTATTTCTACTTGAATATACCAGTACCCAGTTAAATATACAGATTGTACTTAATATTAAATAAGCGCACTCTATACCGATTCAAATTAATATTATGTTTAATATATAATATGGGAATCAACAATACTGACATTTTTTTAATTGTAAACTAGCTTTTATACGTAGCTTCGCAGTGCCATATATTTTTTTATGTACTCCAGATAATGTTTAAGCAAAATTTCATGACAATTGGTTGAGTAGTTATGGTTTGAAAGCCTAA
Organism: Antheraea assamensis; assembly: GCA_035772565.1. Classification (NCBI taxonomy): domain Eukaryota; kingdom Metazoa; phylum Arthropoda; class Insecta; order Lepidoptera; family Saturniidae; genus Antheraea; species Antheraea assamensis. The sequence continues at coordinate 136,322 of JAQQSE010000014.1, forward strand.
CAAATAATGGCACATTCACATTTATAATTTTAGTAAGGATGAAGTAATGGGACTAATATTTACATAGGCATAGTTTTTGATTGATTAGTACATTAAAGTAAAATGTGTTTAGAAGCAAATTGCGATTCTTGAAATGTTTTTAACTGCTATTTTATTAGCAGTTAAGGAACAAAGTAGAAATAAATATTTAGTATAATATATTACCAATGTGACATAGGCACATTTTATATCATCGTCTTTCACTATATAGCCTTTGCCAATATCTTTTCGAAATTTACCCATGCTTATTTTTGTCCTCACGTCAATTACAGGGACATGGTAAATCTTTTCCAAATAATTTTTGATATCGTGTTTAGTCATTTCCATTGAACATTGAAACTGGACTACATTTGGCAGTTGTCGTGGATGTGGGTGAATAAGTTTCATCCAAAAATTAGGAAGAAATACCCTTAACTGTGGATTACCTCTTTGATATATAGGGTACCTGTAAAAATGAGTAAAATGTTATTTATTATTTGAATTAAAATATATATAATATGGTTGCTTTGACTTACCAACGGGTGGACATGTTTCGTTTATAACTTGTACAAATTTGTTTCTATTTGGTGAAAACCAAAAACTACGTGATAACCCTAGTTTGTATAATAAATTGTTAGATGATATGTCAAATTAGTGTTGCCAAACTGTATACATGAGATACGGTTAAAAATTATTACTTAGGTACCTATTCCTTAAGATATTACCGCAGTTACAGTAATACACGTAAGGAGTCAAACTTTAAACAAACCTTCGTTACAACAGTGTTGTGTTAATGTAGTTACGTATTGCTAAATAGCTGTAATTGTACAATACTACTGTTAATGTACCCATTTATTTCCTACTATTTTTATTTGTCTAATATTGTATTTACTTTTTTCTCTATAATACTACGGTAAAGCGAATGGCTTTTGCTTGATGGTAAGTACAATAATGGCACCCATTTGAGTTTCGTAGTAATAAAGAAAGTATCTAGGAACAAAATAAACAATATAGATAAGAATGGAAAAATAATTCTGAAATGAAATTCGTAATTACCTTGGCCTTCGCTAGAATATCGAATTATATTTTGATAATCAAATCTGCATACTTCAAAATGAAACATTAAACAATGTTTTTACTAGGAGTTATACGAAATGTACTGTTGCGTATATCTCTAAAAGGCATATTGTAGACGATAAATGATGCTCCTTTAAGAAAATATAATTAAAAAAAGACATGAGGATTATATAATTGTGTAATATTTAATAATTTCTATGTTATTGACATTTTAGAACTCAATGATTTTTCGCATTTACTTATTACATACTATTGTTACTAACGAATTATTCTTTTTTTGAATAAAAATCTTAAGATATATCATTTTTAGCGATAAATAGCGACTCTTAAACTCATGGCTAGCGACATTTGCTTTAGTCTCGTTAGTAACATTGAAGTAAAAAGCTTTCAGTATTATCTGTGGAGGTGCAAAGATGGCGGTGGCTCTGTCACCCGAACAAGAGCAGGTTAGTGAAATTATAAATTCGTGAGTGTATTTCATATGTGAAGTCATATGTTTTCCGTTTTTAAACAGTTTCATTTTATTCTGCATGTTTATTTGTAATTTGTTGTATCATAATGTATTTATTATTTAGTATTTGGGTCATAACTTGCGTCGTTTACCATGTCATCAGTGTTTGTTTATATTTCTACACAAGGAAATGCTTGTTTGTTAATTATAAAAAATATATACTAACAGTTTTATTTTACTCATTTTCGTTAAGACTAACATATTGAGATAATATATGAGTGAACTATTGAAATTTCATTACTTTCAACACCAGTGGTTTTTATCTACCTCTATTAGGGCCGGAATTTAAGCGGTACTGGTTGTTAGAGATGGCCCCTCCTATTTCCGCTTAATTTTTGTAGTTCTTCTCAAATTCTAATATTATTATAAATATGTTGTTTTTTTATTTGTTAAAAGAAATAAAAAACACTTATTGTATATATTATGAGTACATAAAATATCTTTATATAAATAGTATAATTGTAGTATTATTCAAAGATTATAAAGATATAAATCACTGGCACAATATTTGTTTGTTCATTTATGCCATAGAATATTTTATTTGTTACATCAAAACTCTTTGTTTAAATCTGTTTTGTTTTAATAATTATTGTCTTCCTTTGGACAAACTGATCTCTTTTGTTGCGTTATAAATATAAAGACACACAATTTTAGGATAGCTGTTTTGGTAAATGCAGTTCTGAATTCAATTAAGCTGTTTATGTTTATTTGTGGTCTCTAAACAGTACATTTTTTTTGTTTAGTGTAAATACCTTTTATAGTTATAAAGCAAGAATGTTTTCTGTACTAAGAACAGGAAGCTGTGTGTCATTCAAGAAAATATGACAACAATATTCTGCATCTATTTTGAGATCACTAACACATTGATATTCTATAAATTTCAGCATGATCATGGTAATAAAAATGCTTTATTTAAAGTGTCTTGCAGAAATTATTTTAACCTTAAGGACACATTTTGTTTTTAATTAGGACTCTCTCAGGTAGGTGAGGTTTGGTACGATATTCTGGGATCCTTTCTCCCACATTTATGATTTAGTTGTTAAGTACTAGGTAATTACATTTATTTGATATATTGTGTGAGAATACAGGGCATATAGTAATTGATAAAAATTATCAATCCTCTATATGGGACGTTCCACACCAAGTCAGATGCATTGAGAAAAATCTTTTAAATTGTGTATTTTGTGCTATGTTTTAATACACCTCAAACTACTAGGATGTCTCTCCTAGTATATTTTGAGATTTTTTTGGTTACTCATTCAAAATACCTGGCTTAAAAATTTAGAAGAGAAAGAATAAAAGTTCAATATAAAATAAAAAAAAACTGAAGGGTACATTAATTTTATAAACATTGATTCCAAAACTTTTTATAAAAAAAATTGTTTTATTTTTTTTTCTATAAAGGCCATATAAAAACAAAACATTAAAAGAAAATCAAATTTGGGCCATTTTTGATAAAGTTATGACCGAAACAAAAAAAAAACAATTGTTTTGAAAATTCTGTCTTTGGAAGGAGTAATCAAAAATAAAAATATCAGGAGTGCTATTTTAAAGGGTACTACAACATATGACATTATATCCTTTTCTATAACCCTGACAATATGCACAAAATTATAGACTTTTAATCATTAATTCAAGAAGAGTTCTATTTATGCCAGTTACTGAATGTTACTCCAGTTACTGTTTACTTACAAACACTAGAGATGAAAAATAATATCTAGTATTTAATATATATCATCATAGACTGGGACATTTACTTTCTAATAAAAACAATTATTTTTTATCCACAGATAATAAAACAACCCATTATATTAATTTTCTCATAGTTCATTACTAGTTTTAGTAGTTTTTTAACATTAACGCGCCACTGGATTATAGACGCAACGTTTTCTACGCAGCTGTGATTGTTTACTTGTGGCGAGGTATATTTAGATTAGGGTTGCCAACCCCGAATTTTGGAAACAGACTTTGAAAATAGAAATACCAGTATATTAGTACTATATTTCTATTTAAAAACAGGACGTCTTACACATAAATTACATATAATAGTATATAATTGAAGTGGAATAAATGAAACTCAACTATCTGAGAGCTGCAGGACCAATCGGTAAAGCGTTAATGTTGAGGGTTGTAATGACGCGTTTTCGTTAATATACAAGAGTTTACCAGAATTAAAAAAAAGCCAGAACGTCATATAAATTTAGTCCTTGGATAACCGGGGCGTTGGTAAATCTAATTTAGGTACTTTGGTTTTTTGTAGTGTCGTCAAATTTTAGGATAACGCTACGCTATTATATACCTACGGGAAAACTTAATTTTCGATCGTGTGTACCCTATTGAATTGTTTTTAAACTGTAGTAACATTATTCATAGAGTGTAGTGGCGGTCTTCAAATGAATAAATTTATTCCATTCTGTTAAATCAATATTTAAAAGGTAATGTTCTGAATTCGACGTGTGTTTGATCTTTATACGTATATTCGAGCATAAATCTAATATTATTTCTGATTTCATTAATTATTTATTTGCTTCCCTTTTCAGTCGTTGTGGATTTATATTAATTGATTACGTACTTTATTATTACGGTGGTTTGACCGGTGGAATGTCATTTAGATGTTCGCAGTTTTGAACCCTGGCACGCACCAACCAAATTTGGGAATCCGCGTACATTTACTAATTTAAATTGGTAACACTATCGGCTGACGGTGAATGAAAACATCGCGAGGAAACTTGAACCTAAGAAATGTTCTTGTAGTTCCACCATACGAGGGAAAAACATAGAACTGTTTTACATAGACACAAATACGTTTTTTTTTTCGAACTATACGCTGTTGGTTTGAGGGACCTTCAGAGATTCACCGGACTAAACATAAATACGTCGTGGGCCGGCGTAGTGATTATGCCCATATTTTCCTTCCGTAAGAGGCCTATAATTCCGCACTCTTACAGGCGGATGTAATGATGTGATGCGATTGTAACGTACTGAAAGGTTTAAACACGTCATTACTCGTATAATGCGTACAAGTTTTACATGTACATAAGGAAATTAAATGATTTTAGATTAATTATATGTTCATATATAATAGTAAAATAAATAAAAAGCATAAATAGTCAAGATTCAATATAACCATGGTCCATGAGTATAACAATATAGGTATTCAATCTTAATAGTTTTTAAAATGAAACTTTTTTTTACATGGCCTCAATTTTTTTCGTCCATCTAGCGCTTGCCGCATTACAGCCGGTTGAGGTGAATGATAATATTTATTATCTATTCTGCACTCTAATACGCAGATTAAAATTCAAATTTATAGTTGGATATCTTGTCTACTATTAATTACTCATTGTCATTCCCATTTTCCAATGATTAAGTTAAGATTAAAAACGCGATTTCAATATCCTAAATCGAATAATTTTCCGAAAATTTTCAGGTAAATAAATGTCTCCGATCCGAAAAAAATGTTCATTTGCATCGTGGTTTCATAAAACCACACAATTTTTTAAAGTAATTATACATATTCATAAACCGTTGTTTTTAAAAGGTTTTGTGTAAATATGTATTTAATCACAATAAATGCAAGAAATATACTCGTATTATTATTATATTATATAATATTAAATAATATTATATATTTATAATAAAATTGAATATCCTGAAAAACCATTATCAGTATTGACATTTACGAGAATGTTTTTAGAAATCGGTATTGTTTACTACCGGATTATTTATCTACCGTTACTTTTCAATCTTCTGTTTACAGTGCAACCGTGTCATCATGAAATACAATTATAACTGGATAATTGTACATCAAACTGTCAATATTTATTTATATAGATATTTGTGAATAGAAGGAAACACCAAACAATCTTTCCTTAAGTTCCTATGATTCATATTACAATCGTAGTGGCCATAAGGAAAGTGAAAAGTATTCGTAGAGCGCGCGCGTGGACACATGCATATATTATATTTGTAAAGTATGCGAAATATATTTGTAAGCGTGGATAGAAATATGCCTTCACTCAATATTTTTACTATTTTAGGATTAATGCTTTGATGATAGATAAAATTTCTTGCACAAGCCTCCGTAATTAATATTTGTTTTGGTTGATTTACAAGATGGGCGTAACGAATTCTAAATACAAAATGTCAATTATTTACAATTTACTGACATACAAATACAAACAAACATACAGAATTTTCATTATGTATATAGATGATTAAATAACTAAGTATGAATAACAAAGAATGAAATACAACGCGGTGATTTGTTATATCTTTACCGAAGTATTTTTATAAGCAATGTTAACAATATTGTACAGAAATATTTATTGCCCTTTTTTCCGTGAGTATACACAGTTATCGTTTGTTTAAAATAGTGAACATTTACTATCTTATTACAAATACAAAAATGAAAACTTTTTTAACACGAATTTTACTAAACATTGTCTAGAATTTTAAACCTTGTTAAACACATGTTTAAAATACTTTATTACAAAAGAGCGTCCATGCATTCTCTAGCTAAACATATAGTTTATATTTTTTATGCAAGCAACTCAGAATAGCATTCATTCAATTCAATCTCAGTTGTGATTTACTTGTGAATCTCCAAAATTATTTAGTTTATCTACATCTTCCAAATTAATTATATCCACAAAATCCATAAATTACTAAGAAACGTCTTTAGCCGGGCAAATATAAATACAATAAATCACAACAATGGAAATAGAACTGTGAACTTAGACAAGTGTTATACAATATTTAAATTTAAATAGTGTTTATTTCTAAACAAGCGTAAGTTTAATTACAAGAAGTTATTATTTTGTGATCAAACTTTTTTTAAACAAGTGTTCGACACGTATTTAACGTGTTTGTAGTAACACTTAAAGTTTTACACACTTTATTTCATACTGAGAGAGGAGGTGACGTCACTTACGCTAGGGTTAATTAAGTTACCAGTGATTAGTATTTCAAGTATTTTTCGGGTTATAGTTTTCTACTTAGCAAATGAACTATCTTGGCTAGTGGCCTGCAAAGCCTAGTGTAGTTTTATGGAGTATAGAATGTATGTGTACTTTGACTTGTAAGTATAAAAGAGGATATTAGCATTTTAGGCTTATAAATCAGTGCTAAAGTGTGAGTGACAGAGAGGGACCGGATGCCGGCATGATAAAGCACCCTCGACCGACCGTCGCATCGCGTCGGGTCGCTTACTCGCTCCGCTAATAGGGTTTCAATTGTTATATGACGGAGTACAAAAATTTTTGCAGTCCTTTTTGAGTATTACATTGATACCTATCCGTATATTGATATAACATGCTTTTCGTAATCCATATATAAGTAAAAGCGTCGATATCACATTTTTTTGTTCCATTTTCATTGCTTAAATCAGGGCTGTCCAAACCACGGCCCGCGTCATGAATTATTCCGGCCCGCAGAATCTTTTTTATCTTCTTTGTTTAAATACATTAAATGAGTAAATTATTTTTCTTGCGACGAAATTCAAATGTTTTGGATATGTATTCGATTATGCCGCACACAACACTATTGATTGATGTTGACAGAATTGTAAAAGAGAAATTAATGAAAAAGTAGATAATAAAATAATGATACTTATTATACTTGTATTTTATTTTTATAAATATTTTGCGGCCCCCCAATGTATTGAGTCATTTTTGTTGGCCCTGGGTCCCATGTAGTTTGGACAGCCCTGGTTTAAATTGTTGAATGTGCAATAATTTACTCAGAAATTATGTTCTACAGCGTGTGACAATAACGTTACCAACTGTATATTATTATATTTATACAAGATAACAATACAATACAATAATACATTATTGTATTTGTTACTTTTATTACAAACAAATAATTACTGCATTTTAAGATAATATGTATGGTGCAAAAAGAATGGATACGATTTAAAAATGAGTGTATGTCAGAGAAAGTTTGCAAATAGTACCAGGGACAAGGTGGACGGGTATAGAGTAGAGGATGAAGGAAGAAGGTATGGATGGATTGTGTGAAGAATGATATGGGTATATAAAGTATGAATACTGAGGTGACATCTGACAGAGGAGAGTGAAGAGAAAAATACATTGTGCCGATCCTGCTTATGTGGGATAAGGGTAATAAGATGATAATGATATAACCTCTCTTTTTCATTGAAAATAGATACTGCTGTTTTTATATGTGTCATTCGCATAGAAGATGTAAACGGTTGTAGTAGCCCGAACTTGTACGATATTTTGAACTCTGATAAAATCACGTGTAACACTATATGATAGGTCAAGGGTATACTATGTTAACGTTATCTCTTTTTGTGATAAGATTTTATATAAATACATAAAAATCGATTATATTCTGTATAGATAAAATGATTGAAGTCGACCGCTGGTGCACGCATCAAACACAGAAAATCGGATAGATTTTGATCAAGTTTTATAAATTTTACTTCTTAGGTACTTGGTCTTTATAAAAAAAAAACAGGATAGTTTACATTTGATATAAAGTTGTTAAAATTATTAAGAAACTACGATATATATGAGTACTACGCGTTGAGCAATGTTTCTTCTTGGTTTAGAGAAATGGGGCAAATGGTAGTGCGTGGTGTTTATGGTTTTTCCTCTGTCATAAAATATATTGTTAAGATAAAAAAACGGTGCAGGCGAAATCGCGGGTATCAGCTAATAGTGAATATAATCGTGATCATTGAAAGATACTGAAATGTTTTGACATTGTAATATATATTTCAGTAGAATTCTTAAGACTCAGACCTAAAATTGGCGGATTATGTTTTTAATTTTGTATGTAATAAACTACATGGTATATGGTAAATTTCATAGTGTAGTAAAAAAAGTTTATACAAAGGATTTATTAAGGAATACAGTTTTACATACCATACATCGTTTGTTATTTTTCAAAGTTTTAATAAGGTATTTTTTTAAGCATATGCTGCCAACACTCTGTTCACTTGTGCCTCATGAGGTCTACATTCGTTTGTATGGAACTTAAACCTTAATGGTTTTGGACAGTCTAGCGGTGAATGTAGTTTTCTAGGAAAGGTGATGGTTTGTCGTTTTAATAACTTGTCACGGTCGTTAGTAAATTACAACAATGTGTTCAAGGAAGCATGCTGCTACTGAATGTTGTGCTCTCATTTCAAGAGCGTGTCTCTTTCCTGTGATATGAGAAGCTTGCATATTCATTTCAATGGATTCCGTGTCGTTGACCTATACAGCCGGTGTCACATTGTTTTAAAATTTACCACTATACGTATAAACAAGTAGAAATAACGATAATATATGTAATTTAGTATGATTCGTATAGAACTTTATTTTATTAATACGAAATAATTATTCTGCATTCATAATTCTCTGGATGTATTCTCGTTTGAATATATTGATTTCTGTAATAGGTAATTTCTTATTTCTTTTTTTAATTACGTGTCCTTTTACTTTCTCGTACGTTTGCCAGTAAATATACGATTGAATTTACAGTTTCACAAGAAAAAAAACATTTGAATGATGTGATTTGGTGCTTTCCTTAATTAAGGCCACACTCTTTAGTGCTTCATATGGACGTTGCGTCACTTAGCGTCTTTTACAAAATCTACCACGAACAGTGTTCTGAAAAGCTGTTCGGATTGATACCTGCTGCTGACTTCCATTACCGAACAACTCGCCATAAATTGAAATTCAATCCATGTCATCTTGATGGTTGGAAGTCGTCTATTGTTTGGTTTTCGCGTAGATTTTTTCCATGTATGTCGGTTATTTGGCATGAACTGCCATCGGTAGCTTTTCTGGACCAATATAGCTTAAAAAACTTCAAGAAACGAGCCTACTCCTTTCTCATGCGCTGACTAAGCATCTGTGATTCCCTTCGTGTCACAGTTGTCCAAGCGGTGTTGTAAGCGGTGGTGATCACTCACTATCAGGTGATCGCATTGCTCCAGTTGCATAGAAAAGAAATCCTTAAAATCTGTACTGCGTTACTTCCTAAGTAATGTTATAAAGGAAACGTTAGTTGTTTGTTATGCTTTAACGTCTTAACTATTCAACTGATCAACTATGAAATTTGGTATACATATTGGTGGCATGATATGTTTGTCATATTGTGATGGATGATTTGCCATAATTTTTACGATCGGCCGCGCGCGCATCACATCAATCCTCCTTGGGATTATTTTGTAGTACCACTATAACTTTAACTTCTTTACTTCGTATGAATGACAAATGTGAATATTTGACTGTACAATAATCGGTAGTAAGGAACTAAACGACGCACATGTGTACGATTTAACCGTGTATTGCATCTCCATCCATCTATATCTCTGATACCAGGTCTGTCTTCTTGCAAATCTGATTCAGGAGGTTCACGTGCATTTTTTTCCTATTGTTGTCTTTTTTTGTGATTATTATAAAGCTAAATACGAGTTATTCTTTCAATTATATATTCTTTTGTAAAAAAAAATGGGATAAGGGTAAGAAGTTCATGATGATTGTCAGGGGCTAAGAATAGGATCTAGGGTATCTTTCATCCAGAAAATGGTAATGCTACTGAAGACCAATTTAATTTTACATTAACGCGAACGAAGTCGCGAGCAAAAGCTAGTTCTTTATAAAGTAGAGTAACACTTTAATATTATATTTTCCATATATAACTTTGTCCGTATAAAACCACAATGTAAAACTAAATAAGTAATAAATTTTAACCTTTCCATTTTATATAATGTTGATTAATATCCTCAAACTACGTTCTAAGAATAGAATAAGTACCCGTTAAATTAAATTCCGCGACCATTTTCGAGAACATTCTAATTATAGTTAACTGTAAACTTATTGTGTCGCTTTAAGAAGTAACCGTTTAGAATATCTGTTTAAAAGATATTTTGTTTTTGTTATGCATCTATATGTCTATAATCAAAATCAAAAGGATTGTTGTCTGTTCCAGTACTTTTCAGAATATTGTTTATCTATAATTATGCCTGTCAATAGGAGTTAAGTAGTAAAGAACAATTAAATAGGAATTGCTTTGTCAAATGGTTACAGGCGATAATATAGTAATGCTAAATTACAATTAAAAAAAATACATCACAAAATTTATTCACATAAAACAACTAATTCTAATGAAACAACAAATCATTTTAATGATAATAAATCCACTAGAATTATATACTAGTACAATATAAACGATAATATTGTGACGAATGCGTTTTAAAAAAATGTGTCAACCATTAGTCTAATTAACACTGGCCATTAATTGTCCTGCGTGTACAAATCTGTTTATCAATGTATTTCCACTATGGTTTGGTTTTATATATTATGTGAGCGATTTTAACGCGCAATAGGTAGGAATGGTTGCGTGATGCATCATTCGCTAGTTTCTTGGGAAATATAATGTAGTTACATACAATCGAATACCTGGTGTGCGTTTCGTCGAAATGGTGTTTCTGTGAAATATCTTTGCGGATGGAGTCGCATTAGTCGAGGATTTAAACGCAATTAATCGATTACAAATCATTTTTGTATACTTTGTAGGATTTAGACCTCAATATTACTTGATGTTAAATAACGATATGGTCCACGATGGTAAACAGACTAAACCCAGAGGGATTGGTTCTCATGTGCTGCTGCTGGAACACACATATAGGTACTGAGCGACAGATCTCCAACTTGAGGGTGGTAGCTTCCTAGGTTGACTTAGAAAAAGCTTAACAATCATCTTTTTTATTTTAAACGTTTAGTAGAAGACGACTATTTTGTCAGACTGGATTGGACACCATGCATCGGGTGACACACGCGCCTTAGTCAGAAGTGTGTCATGTATACATCTAGCATGTAGGTCGTAGGCATATATACACAAGAGCTGTGACGCTTGCAAGCCAACACAACCGCGATGCCTGATGATGGATTGTGGATATTAGGGTGGTCACTGTTCTTGGTTTGTACGCTTTGGTATGGCATGTAACCTAAACTAGATGGATTTTAACATATGAAATTACTCTAGATTACTGTTGGGGAAGTGACATTTGCTATTTATTATTGATGTACGACGTCTGCTTTAAAATAACTGAGATATCCCAAAAAAAGTCTTGTTGTTTTGAGTAGAGTATCGATTTTTTTTAATTAGTCAATTCCGATTTTTGTTGGCAGGATTTTTCTTTGGTTTATTTTTCATAAACTATAAACACAATATTTCTGCGGTCTATTTTTTTTTTTTTTTTTTTTTTTTGTACGGTGGAACTGTAGAGGCCTTGCCAGGCTAGCAGTGTAGGTCAGTTCGTAAATAAAGAAAAAAAAGCGCCCTATTTTTATTAAATTGTTGTTACTTATGGATTAATTTGAGTGAGTCTATCGCATTCGCAAATTACATACACGTGCAGGAAAGGTCCACATCTTGATAGATTTTACTTTCAAACTTTTGATTTTTTCCAGTGTTTCTTCGCATAAACATATTCTGAATTAACAAGATGTCGGGGAGAGAGAGGTGACCGTAATTGATACGAGTCACTTCCCTTCCTGCTGGGGAGTAGCAACAGATTTTATTTGATAAAGTCACAAAGATATATTATACATATGATAGTAGTAGAAAGTCCGTTGAATACTTTGAAATGAATTACCACATGTCTTGCAAGATCTTCAAATGATTTGATAGCGGAGTCCCTATTCATCCAGTCCAAAAGATTGAAGGGAGATATGCAAAAGTTGTTACAAAATATTAAGTGTCCTAATATCTTCGAATGAAATCTGGGACCCTGTTTGGAATAAATGTACAAAAGTTGCACACACGTGTTTAATTTGTATACGAACTTATTAATAGTTTGGGCATTGTCCGAGGTTTACCATTTTTTTAGCTGCTATTGGTGAATCGGATATCGGGTAGGAGGGTCCATTTACAAAGGGTCAGCGCGTCGCAAGTCATATCCTTTTTTAATGATCGATCTTACGAATTGTCATAACTGGATATTAATAGAATGGTGGATGAAATTTTTTATATCAGGTACATTTTCATTATCAAAAGGCAGTGTTCCTCTCTTGTTTTGATTAGACACATAAACGAAATTATCTCTATTGTATCCTTGCTGATAATCGCGACTTTGTCTGCATTTTTTATTACCTGAATAATATATATATACAAAGCAAAAAATATCACACCACTTGCCCCCACTTCTCAATGGCATTAAACACTTTTTTTTTTCGAACTGACCTACACTGTTGACTTCGTCAGGCCTCTACAGTTCCACCGGACTACAACGGCATGAAAACACATCTGTGAACCCATAGTCATTATAAAAATAGTAGTTGTTTTAAACCTTCAAAAACTCTATATTAAATAAAGCTATCGCAGTAATTCTTTTCTTTTATAAGGACCAGGCGTCGAAGAAGTGAAACTAAAAAATGATAGAAATTTACCCAGTATTTTTTGTGTGATGCACGTACAACGGTTAGACCGTTATGTACGCAAATAAAGTACACGAGTACTTTGTATAACTTATTAATTAGTAGATTATCAAAATCCTGACTTAATAAAGTAAATGAAATCTGTGTGGTTATAAATCATCTACGTCATTCTGTGCCATCTAACAAAATATTGTACCAGTAGGCTTACTAAATTCTCCAAGATCCTACATAATCTGATTAGAATGTCGTCGATGAAGCATTATATCTGTGTTAAATTACGAATATACGACCAAGAAACGTTTTGTACATTCTAATGTATCGTATTTTGAATGAATATATATTATAACAATTTATATAAATACTATTACATAAATAAGTCTTCATATTAAACGAAAGGCATGTGTTAAAATTTGGTTAGCAATTGAAACAAGCGATTCCACATACATAACACCTTTTATTTCATGTAACTAATAAACAACTCTTTAATTCTCCTTTCTAGTTATTTTATTTGAAATGGATTGTTTAAACACATAATTGTGAAATAATATGTAACATTTTGTTATGGACACTACTAGTATTTTATCGCCCTAATATTTTATGCACCTACTAGCTGATACCCGCGACTTTGTCTGTGTAATTTATTATCCTAACAAAACATTTTAAATACTCAGGTAAAAAAAATTAAAGCAAAAATATACTTATAAAACTGCTTTAGTCGTTTCTATAAACATTGTTATATATAAATAGCATAGTTTCCTAAAATTTATATTAAATGAATATATCGTGATATTTTTTTAGACAAGGACCATAAGTCTTTATGAAGTAAAATTAAAGGAATTTAATCGAAATCTATCGAGTTATTTTTGTGTGATGCGCACACGACGATAGAAATTTATTTCTCATCTATTTTTTTTATTAAATTTACTTCTAGCTTTTACATTGTATTCTGTATTTAATTAATATTTGTTTTTGTTATTGTAATATCTATCTTGCTACAATTATGATTAATAATATAATATATAAGATACTGGATGACCCGGTGAACTTCGTATCACTTACATATATTTGTGTAAAATGTAGCCAAAACTTATTTTTATTTATATTATAAATGCATCACAGTTATGCACTTAATCAATTTAAAGCTTTCTCATGTACTATAAACATAGCTGTTTTGTATTCTAAAAGAAACATACGAAAGGGATCGGACTGTAATATGCGTACAGCTAAGAAATAGACAAATTTCTGAACGCACCTATAAATATTTGACAAATGAATGACTTTTTTTTTAGTTCTTAATGACAAAAGACATCAAATGTCTCATAGGAACATTTTGTATTTGAAAAATGAAATTGTCTTTTTTATTATTTTCTATTACTCATTGTTTTTGTTTCTCACCGTTTAAAGCTTCCCTGAACTTCCATAAATATTTGAAGATCAAAATTAGACAATTCGGTCCAGCCATTCTCGAGTTTTAGCAAGACAAACCAACAGCAATGCGTTTTTATATATATATAGATTATGTCTTAGTCTCAAGAAAGATTGTTAACAGGCGCGCGCGGCTCATTGTAAAAATGAAGCCAAATCATACTTCACAACATGACAAAGAAACATGTTATGCCGATCCAACTTAGTTGGGGCAAGGGTAAGAAGAAGAAAGATAAATCTTCATAAAAATATGTTTATTTTATTGTGGTAGTAATTGATGAGTCATGGGAAAAAATGAATTATACTGATTATATTTTATATACATTGAATATTAGTCCGTTAACAAATATACTATAGTAGTCACTTTGTCCTACTACCAATATATCTGTTATAGAAAGAAATCAAATGCCGCATGGTATGTAAGCACATCTCTTTAGAACTGCTTTGAGACGGAATACAGTATGGAGATCTTCAAAAATATTAACGGATTGACGTGCAGGTACCATTTTATTTCGTTACATGGTCGTGTTTTGAGGGAAAATTTATTTATTTTTTCTTAGCGAGCAACTAGATAAGTTAATAAGATGAAAATGTATGTACGTATCTAAGTTTCCTACAGCTAAACTACATTTTCACTAGTTTTGTCATCTCTATAATTCAGAGTCAAATGTTTGGTGTATCATAATTTTTCCGTTTGTTTGGCAGTTGTACGTCGAAGCCGGTTTGGTGCGATCGTGCGTGCTTTCGATTCTCTTGTCTTTATGTTATCAGTAGAAAAACTTGTCGTGATTGTTGTTGTAAGCGATTAGTCGATGTAATAAGCGAAAGCAGTGTGAAAAACAATAATTATTAACACGGTCCGTGTGATCTAATGAAATGATTAGTGAATTGATTGTGCATTGCCTTTAGGAGTTCACGAGTTATTTGATTCGTAGACGATCGTCTTTGTACTTAATGATTTATTTTATATAAACCTTGTAAACATTATTTTATGTAAACGAACGATATTATGCATTGTTCGATTATTTTTTTATTCAAATTGCTTACTTTATTGTAGTGTTTTTGTTATAAAAGTTACATATAATATCGTCTTTGAATTAATGAGAATTACCGTTACTTATGCCCGGTTTCTGAAGCCGTCAGTTAAACTATCAATAGCTATTGATTCAATAAAGTTATCCATAAGACAAGCGGCGTTTAACTGTCAATGCGTTTCTGAATACACAACGAGACGTCAAATAACTATCAAACCAATAACAACTTCTTTGATGTTCACTAGATGACTCTTTTTACAAAATGGTGTATAAAATTGATTTTATCATTTCAATTCGTCATTAATTTTTGTTCTATTGTAACAGTTTTTTTGGCAATTTAGATTCGTGGCCTTATTTTAATTTTAGTTATAAAGTTTGTATGCTGATTTGTTACATAGCTGTTTCTCAAAGACTGAAAATTGACTCCTCATTCCCAAAATGACGAACATTTTAAAAACTTTGGTTTTGTTATTGCTTGAATGGTATTATTATCATGCATAGTAGTATCATTTTTGTTGATTCAGTTAGATTTTATACTCAGCAATCCTGTTGAAATCATTATTTGTATGTATTTTATAAATAGATAAAAAAATATATGTACGATAATAAAGCACGAAAACAATATTAAAATATTATATAGTTGCTAAAGAATTTGTGTCGACAAAAAATAAACATAAAATGATTTTGAAGTACAGAGATAAGAAATTATCTACAGTATTTTTATACTGGATTACGATGAATTTTCGGATCCTTATTCATATTATGGAACATAATAAACAATAATTTAAACAACATTTGTGCTAAAATTAATATACCGACATAAAGAAAAAAGGGTTTCAGGTCAGTTTTGGCAGATGAAACGTCAAATTCAACTAATCGAATAGATAAACGCCCAATCTTGGCCAGTTAAGTTGAACCGAGGTTAACTGACATTTCTCGTATAATTGTGTATTCAGAAACCCAATTTGACAAGTTATCGAACCGATAGCGCCATTGAACAGATAAACTACAGTTAGAAATGCTTCAGAAACCGGGCATTAATCAACTCCCTAACATATTAAACTTATAATGTAAACTACATTGGCTTATTGTAATAGTAATGTGACCTGAATTTTTACGTCTGTATAAGTCTGACTCCAGATGTAGTTGATTTGCAAACTCTACTTCAGCCTTATTTAATTCTAAATATTTAGCTGTGCTTGTTGCTCCGCGCTTAATTGTGTTATTAACTAGCTGCTCGCCCCGGCTTCGCAGGGGTATACAAACTTAGACATTAAGACAAAATCTTTTTACATTAGGACATGTAATTAAATAGTGTCAACTGAAACAACTGAACATAAAGCTGTCTTTATTTTTGAAGATCTACTGTCTTCCCTCTCACTTACGCATTCATTTTAAATATGGAGAATTTATAACCAGATTTTTCATTTTTTGCTAAGATTTTTCAAACATCTTTCATACAAACCTTGTCATTACAATTAAAACAGAATAAGCTAAACAGGTCTAGTCGTTCTGAAGTGATGCGATTACATACATACCTACATTCGGCGATTTATTTATATAGATTTTCAGAATGCTCTTTATTAGTGTGTCTATGGTTAATAAAAACTTTGAAAAGTTAGATTTCGTAAAAGAACGGCATGATCTAAATACTGGAAAATATGACAAACTCGTCGTCCTATATTTCAGACTCAATAAAACCATAACAGTTTTTTTCGCAATGGTGTTAGGTTTTATAAGAGTCCCAAAGCATAATACCAATATGCCAGAGTGTGAATTTAAGCGCCATGTCAAGCAGATTTTGATGTCAAAGGCCTATTATATATTGGATGGATATGTGAACGATGGTGATTTCTGGAATTGACTCCTCTTTGTGCATTCACTAAAAATGATTGTAACGTGTAATGCAATTTAAATATACATTGTATATGTTAAAAATATAAACCTGATCGAGTTTCTTGCCCGTTCTTCAAGATGAATCGGTTGTTTTCCGAACCGGTGATAGTTTTGACGTTCATAAGCGCCTTCTTAGGGCCTAAACTGAATAGATTATGTTTGATTTTGAGTTCGAAGAATTAAATTGTAATTCGTATCTTTCGCATATGTTATGCATGTCTGACAAATAACATTCTGCATTGTGATGTCACGTCGAGGTCGTAGGTACTACTAGGTTGTGGGCGCGGCGAGGGTATGGCAGTTAACGCGTGCCCGCTCATACTAATGCGCGAGGCCCGGCACCGCGCCGGAAACACATCCCGGAAGAATTAACCCACCGCGGTCCGCCGGTTTATTTGCATCACTAAACAACATATGCAACGATAGCGTCCCACCGCATTAGATTACCAGATCTCGAGTGGCCTTTATGTTGTTCCCTATGTCAGTTCAGAGTTACTACTTATGTAATAAACTTGTGATTTTTTTGCTGCAGTTTTTCGAAAAAGTAGTTTGTTTATAATATTTTTCTTCCGTACACGAAACATCTTTTTTTTTGTGTTAGTCTCCCGTGATTTTGTTTATTCTAAATTTAACGTTCGCAAGTTGTTGCCAATTAGCCTTTAATCATTATATGGTATTAAGCTGTGTTCACATACTCGGCCTGTTTGATTGTGTGATAAAATGGTGAAATCAAGTGCTATTTAATAATATAACATTCCTGGCGTGATAATCGTTTATTATCAAGCTTCATTACCATGGATGAAGAAAACTTACGGAGAATAAGAGAAGCTGCTCTTGATCGTCTACGCAAATTCATTAGGGTATATTCTTAATAATAATTGACAAGATCACATAAACTAGTTTGAATGATTTATATTTTTTTAAGTTTGCAAGAATAGCAATAATAATATGTGTTAATATTTTTATATTTAAAACTGTACTAAGTAAACAAAACCCTTATATTACAGAAATGTCGTATTTAATTAATTAAGTATTAATAGATTACTTGTAAAAGTAACATTATTGTACATCGATATTTATTTATTTATATGAAAACATTTTCTGTAAATTAGTATTAAACAGTTTAGACGAAGTTGTTTTTCTGAATGTTATGTTCCATCGTAGTACAAGCACCTATAGTAGCTCCATTTGAGAGCTAGTCTTAATCTAAGTTTAGCGTGCTTACCATCTTAGGTTACGTCGTTTACTGAATATCGGACGAGAATATGGTCAGACGTAAAAGGATATAAAGTATTGTAAAAACCTACATACCATAATCTCAAATGCCATGAGTATACCATATGTAATTTATTATAAGTATAACATATCAAAGTCGTGATGGTCTAGTGGTTTGACCGGTGGAATATCAATCTGATGTCCGCAGGTTCAAACCCCGGCATGTACCGACGAATTTTTCGAAGTTCGCGTACATTTACGAATTTAATATGGTACCACTATTGGCTGACGGTGAAGGAAAATATCGTGAGGAAAACTGCATCTGACAAATGTTTTTTGAAGTACCATCGTATACGGGAAAAATATAAAATTGCGGATTTCTCAGTTTAGAAATCGCCAATAAGACGTGGTCTGGCCAGATGATTATGCCCATACCTTCCTTCGGGAAGAGGCCTATGGTCCTGCAGTGGGTCTCTTATAGGCTTATGTTAATTATAACGTATCGCATAGTGTAATCTAGTATTTTCTAAAAACCGTTTTGATATATTTAAATATGTAATAATTGTTTTCAGGCGACGAAGACATTTCTGGAAGCACTGAGCGAATCCGGAGCGTCGTGTGTGTCACGTGCGACTGCGATCAAATTTCTACTAGCTCGGAAGTTCGACGTTGCTCGCGCACATGCTCTTTGGAGGCAGCATGAGGCTACACGGCGCCGCGAGGGACTCAACAAGTTCGAGCCTTTTGAAGATCCGCTCCGAAGTGAGCTCGAGACTGGGAAATTCACTATACTGGTAAACATTCCTTTACCGAGTTACAAAGCAATACCATATTTGTTCCGGCCCGATTTCAGCTTCTATTACTTGATAGTTTCTTTTTTATATTGAAAGGCGTGTGACCCCATTGCAGTTTCACACAGATTGGGTAAAGAAGTTTCCGTTTTTCAAGTAAACACTGCAAGAAATGTATGTGTGTATTTATTATATACAATTACGATAAGCTAAGCTTTTATGCGATCGTTTCTGATCGAGTAAAAATGCGCCATCTTGATTTATGCTCCGATATCAAGACCATAGATCAGGAGACACGTTTTTAAATATGTATTTGTTGTTTATAGATCTTAACGTTTGACCCGAATCTTCGTGGTCCGGTGAAACTGTGGAGGCCTTGCCGGGTTGACAGTGTGGTCAGTTCGAAAAAAAAAAAAACCCCAATCTTAGCTTAATTAAAGTGATGCTGAGATGGTAGTACGTTTAGCCTAGAGAGAGCTAGTTGTTTTCTATATGCTGTCACCGAAACACATCTACAGGTGCTTGTTGTTAAATGTTAAACTTGTTGGTAGCTTATCATGCAGATATTTGAAGAAGCCCTACTTCCATGCTACAGTTTCAACATGACATTTTCCTTTATCTAAATGTTTGTTATGACATTTTCCTTTATCTAAATGTTTGTTAAATAACTTAAATTAATCTGCGTTTATATTAATGAACTAGCTACCCGTCCCGGCTTCGCATGTGTGTACCAACGAGATCAAATCTTCCGTTTACAGTACGACCATGTAATGAAATAAAATGGCAAATGAACACCTGAACGTTACTCTGTCAATAATTCTGACAATATTTTTCCTTCCCCATTATATTTTGACTCCCTCATTCATTCTGTAACTTTTTATATGCATGTTTTTAACCCAAATCTTTCACTTTTTCGTACGATCGTACAAACATTTTCTTTCATACGAATCTTGCCCTCACAATTACAAACCCAACAAAAAATAATTGAACCAAATTTTTGCAGTGCTTCTGAAGTTATGCGCTTACATACACTACTCGGTAATGAATTATTATTTGTATAAATATCAAATGTTTACAATGTTTGTCTTATTATTCTGATGAATGTGGCACTACTTTTCCTTTTTATTGAACATGTTTCATTTAGTAATAATTTATAGACATATACTACATTTCTTTGATTTTCTACTTAGATTTATAACATAATAGTATTAATTGAATTATAAAATAAGTAACATAAAACATAGTATTAATAATTGGTTCAATATTATGGGTTATTTTGGTTAGTTAAATTTGAATAATAAGTGTTCACGATATTTTAGGGTTTGTTATTTGATACATATAGGCTCGTAGACGACATGATTGAAGTGTATAATAATTTCAATTTAAAACTACTAACGTTCGTCGTGTTCAACTTCGTGAGGCACAGGTCAACAAACTGTTGGGCATAAGGTTAAAAAAAAACCAGATATAAAAAATATGGAAAAATAACATATTATGTATTGAAAATTTAATTTTTATGTGTAATGTATTTTTGAATTATTTTCTCATTTGCACGAACTTCTTTTTACTATACCACGAAGCTTACGATGTACGATGTCAAGTTAAAAAATAAATACAAACATAATCCGCTATATTGAGATCAGGGTCTTAAACATAAGCTAAGGGATTATGGACAGAAACGAAGTTTTTCTATTTTTTACCACTAAAAAGGAATAAAAAAATCGGTTGAAAGACAGATGAGTTAGATGTACTTCATTGTTTTTTCTCTGACTGTCTATGTATAGCACTATTATCTATAATTTGTCAGAAATCATGTGATGTTAATGATGTTTTCTTTATTTATGACAATAATTTCTTTATAGTTTTAAATTTGGCAAACAACTGTACAAAAAGTTGGCTTGCTTCAATTAGAGCATTCTCTCACAAGACACCATTTTAAAATATGTTGGAGCAGATTTTTCAGGGCAAACGCATTTATCTGTATAGATCAAATAATATGCTTGGTATCAAAGCTGATAATCTGTAGACATGGAAAGTAATTAATTTTTATATAGAATGATTAGGCGAATATAATATTTGTGATTAATTGTATTAAAATTATCTTTAAAATAAAGTAGCATATGTACTGTAGGCCAAAGGAGTATGTGTTCTATTAGCAAAGCAATTTGGAATAAAACTGCTTCGCCTGAAGTATTTTAACTCATGGGTGGCGCGGAAGTCGTAATGTACAATAATTTGAGGCACAACGTGCACTAACATAATTCTGGTATAGAGTAAGCGAGATAAATGAACTAACATTTCGGTATACTTTTGTAGTTTTATCTTACAATGTATTTTATGTTCAGAGGGGAAAAACTTAAAGCAAAAATATACTTTGCTTACAACATTTTTCCATTCACGTACCCTATCTTGCGCATGCGCACCACACGCAAGCGCTCCACTTCATACAACACTGAGCGCGTATTGCTTATAAAAATAGTAGTTTCTTAAAACTTGAACAACCTCATATTAAATGAAGCTATTGTGACTTTTTTTATAAGGACCAGTAATAACTAAAATTTAAAAACATCTATATCTATTCAGCAGATTTTGAGTAATGTGTGCATAAAAGCAGATCTGGTTTATTTATATAGATTATCGGAGGCCTACATATTTTAAAAGGCCGGCAACGCACTTGCGACTCCCCTGGTGTTGCTAGTGTCTATGGACGGCGGTGATCACTTACCATCAGGTGACCCACCTGTTCGTTTGCCCCCTATAATATAAAAGATATGGATTGTATATTATAATACAATATGAACTAATTTAATTAGTTATGTGCATTAAATATCAAATTATCAAAACAAATTAAATTTAGCTTCATGGATAATTATAACTGGGGTTAAATGTATATAACTATTATTTTTTGACGGTGGTTATTTTTTTTGAAAGAAAATTACATTGTCAAAATAGTATAATCTGTTTTCTATGTGTTTTTTTTTTACTTCTGTGTTAATAATAAAGATATCTTTTACAGCCTACAAGGGATGCGACCGGCGCAGCCATTGCTGTATTCACGGCGAACAAACATTTCCCATCGCAAACGACGCATCAAATTACGTTACAGGTACATATTTAATGATTTTGTATTGCTTTCCGGTTCATATGAATTAGACATTCCTCTTCCTTTTCTAAGAGAAGGGTGCCTCAAATGTGTGCCACAGAAGTCTGGGCATGCAAATTATTCAGAGGTTAAAAACAGAAATATTAGTTAATCTCCTAATAATTCGGAGCGTCGGTAATTAACATTCTTATATTCGCTCAATTAAAGTGTAGCTGACTTGTATGTGGAAGTTGTTGATGGAGTTGACCACCATTTAACCGGTTGCAATTAAGGCTTGTGAAGTTGTGATACAAAATGCTTAAGGTTATTGTAAATGGGAATCGACTGGATGATAATGTGGTCGTAAGACTAATAGCTAAAATGGCGGTTATAAGAATCTACACTATTCTCGGTCACTCAGTTAATATATAATCGGTTAATATAAAATCTAATATAAAACCTCGGTTAATATAAAATCTACGCTCGGTTAATATAAAGTCTACTCTCGGTTAATATAAAATCTATGCTCGGTTAAGGTAGAATCTACGCTCGGTTAATATACAATATACGCACGTTTAATATAACATATGGGCTTGATTTATCTAAAATGTACACTTGGTCTTATATGGAAAATAACTTTTTTGACACAATTTACGCTTTCATTCAGCAGGTAGTCAATCAGTCTTCAGAAGGTATTGTCTGATATATTTTTTTAATATGTCTTTATCTTTTAATTTTGTGTATTGCTGATAAAATATAAAAGTGTTCATGATAAAGACTTATCTAATGTGAAAATTAAAAAGTTCGTCGACATTTTGATGGACTCGAATGCAAAAAATTGAATTTAAAGTACTGCTACTATCACGAGATTTAACAGTTATAATTGAGTATTCATATTCATTTTTAAATGTAATCACATGGTTACTTTACCTTTTACTTCGTAATTTTATTAATGAATACAGAAGTTAAGACTTTTGTACCTTGTATCATATATTTAATATTCAAACACATTAGAGTAATTAATCGCAAATAACTGCATTCTGGTAATAAATCCGTTGACAATAAAATCTTTGTATAATTGCAGTTAAGTAGTAAATAGTTGTACGTGGTAAGTACATGTTATATAATTAAAAATTTTATTTAGTACAGTTTTAAACTTTACGATTTTAATCTAAGATTCTAATTCTGAGCACTTTATTGTAATGAGCATTTATTGAAAGTAGAATTTGTAGATGTTTAGTTGTATTACATTTTGGTTATATTATTACATTCTACAAATATTATATTTCGCATTACGGAATTTATAAGCAGAATCAAATATAACTTGCTATGTTTTAATGGTTCCTCGAGAAATAGTTCCGGGAACTTTTTCTTTCATGGACTCAAACTTCAAAAAGATACAATAATACTATTCCCGCTTTCGATTGCATAAATTTATATTTTCTGAAGTTTGCACATTATATTATTTTTAACAGCAATTTTTCTTATCATAATTTAAATTATTTTAGTAAGTTATGTAGTCTGTGACAAGTTTTAACAACAATAACAAATCAAGTTTTAATATAGTAAATAAGTTTTAAGAAATTACTGTTTTAATTTCTAGCAATCATAAATAAAAAATTATGAGTTTTGTCGTTGTGCGCGCATAATTAGAAAACTACTTGATAGATTTTGGTAATTTGTGTTCCTTCTTAGATTAGTCCTTTTTTAAAAAAATGTCATGATAGTTTTATTTAATATACAGTTATTAAGGTTTTAATGCACTGCGATTTTTATAAATACTACGGTTTCAACGATGTCTTTTTTAGCCGTGGGGAGACGATATGGTGCTTTATTGACACTGTGCATAAAGTATGTTTTAAGATAATAAAACAACACAGACGAAGGTCGCGGGTATCAGTTAGGACTACAACAGTGTATGCCATTCAGGAATAATTTAACTTCTTATCAGTAGTCAATTTTATTAGAAACTGTTCAGTAGTACTACCGATTTCATCCTATAAATAATCTCTCTTAAATCATTATAGTTATGGTAGAATATAGTGAGAGTCAAGGCGTTTTGATTTGATTTTATGATCAATGTTTCCTATAGGGTGTGGTGTACCAGTTGGACGTTGCACTGCAATCGGTGGACACGCAGCGAGCCGGCCTCGTGTTCATATACGACATGACAGACTCAAAGTACACTAACTTTGATTATGAGCTGTCGCAGAAAATTCTTACAATGTTGAAGGTAAGTGTTAATTATTTTTAGTTAAAAAAATGAGTGTATGCTTAAGGCTACACGACACGTGTAAACATGTGGTTCATAACTGAAGCCGAGTAACAAGATTCAGCGCGTCATCGACCCAAGCGCGCTTATTTCGAGTGGAGCCGTGTAAATCCGATTCAACGTCACCGGCCCGAGCGTAACGGTTTACTTTCGTCTAATGATCAATGTGCTTAAAGAAGATTTAAATTTAAAGAAAACATACTAACCTGTAAAAACACTATTAGGAAAAAATATCGTAGGAAAAAAAAACCTAATTAAATAATTAAAGTCAAACAATGACGTATAGAAGATTACAGACGTTTATTTTTGACGTTTGAACAGTGTTATCCATGTGTTTAATTATTAAACTTTTGTATCTATATTAGGTTGGGCTTCCTATAGAATATTATCTAATAAGGAAACGTGTATTTTTGTTTCGTGTGTTTCGTTTTTATAATCGTTCATAGTCAAACCTTAGTTTATTTGTTTATTATGAAGTTTATTTGATTTTCTTGCATTAATAATTTCTATGACACTGAAGAATTTTGGTTTTGTTTAAAACTGTTATTACCATGAATAGTATCTCTTATGCGATATAAATACTTACCTGGACAAAGTAAATAAATAATTATTTTTCAAGATGAAGCTTAACTAAAATATCTAGAAAATATTTATAGGTTTTTTTATTGTAGAAAATTCTAGGTTTTTGCAGATATTTTCGTGTTTCATAGGAATTCATTTTTCATCCAAAACAGACAGAAGCAGGTAGCTTTGGTTAATGATAAAATTTTAATTGTTGACTACCAATATATAACGACTAGCTGATACCCGCGACTTTGTCTGCGTCGTTTATTATCTTAACAATATATTTTGTGTACAGAGGAAAAATTTTGTAAACACCAAACCGCTTGCCTCCCTTCTCCACCGCAAGAAATCATTGTCGAACGCGTAGTGCTTATAAAAATCGTTCATAAAGCTGTAATAACTTTGAATAAAATGAAAATATCGTGGTATTTCTTTTTTTAGATAAGGACGAAGTGCCCTAAGAAGTAAAACAAAAAAAAATTGGCCGAAAGTAAAAGTAGTTGTTTCGTTATGCGTGTATTACTGCAGATCTCTGTCATTGTATTTATATAGAAGAAGAAGATAGATAAATATATTATCGAGTGGTTTTTTTATCTGAATAATATCGTCAGAAAACAATAAATCTGAATAATCCCTGGTAAATTATCCGGAGTGGTGCTTCGAAAATGTAGTTCGAGTAACAATGCGGGGTAATTTGCAGTCAGGTTTCATAGTTACGCAGGGTTATACGTAAGCCTTACACGTCATTAGATACGACCTCTATATTTCATATTTGATACAAGATACGGCAGTTATACAGCCTAAAGTGACGTCATTTCTATTTATCGTGATTATTAACAAAATTGCTGTTACAGGGTTACTGTAAGATTAAACGTATTGTTTATTATATTAGAATTTCAGAATTTAATGTTGAAATAATGATATTTGAAGTGAAACTTCTTATGGCCCTCCCATTTTTTTTATTAAGATATTGTGTCACATCATAACATGTGTCTTTATGGCACATCCTGTTTTTACATAATTTTGTTTTGAAGACTCGCCTATTAAAACTATTTTAAGCATTCTAATGTGTTTGTAATAATTTTAACTAACCGCAGAATTAAGTTCTGTAAATATTTTTCTGTTTCCGATTTAGACGGGACATTCATTGACTTGAATGGATTTGGTTTTTACCGGCAATATTCATCCACTGCTTAACATTTTTCTTTAGTTTTAGGTAAGCTCTGCATAAATGGTTATAATCTTATTAATATCAAAGATGAGAAAGTTTATGAGGGTAGATGAATGTTAGTTAGTCTACACGAAAATGAATCAGATTTTATTGAAACATTACAGTAATATTAATTATATTTTACACCGATATGGTTTTGATTGATCAAAATACTGAGTCTCGACTGCACTGGCCGTATCACGTCTATAGGGGCTTGGTAACTATTTTCTATTTAAGGGCGGGCGGGTATTAGAAAAAGATCTATCACCATGCAAAATTCTTATCATAGCTATTTTATATTTTTTGTTCTGTTGTATTTATATTTTAAATTGTTCATTATTTTGTTGTTATATAAACTTTTTTGTACATATTGCAAAAACTCTTAAGAATAGTATGCTTCATGGTAATTACTTGTACCAGTTGCTTGCATTGCGTTCTATCACAGTCGACTTACCAGTTTTATCCCGTTATGATCTCTCTTTTATCCTCCTTTATCTTTTCTGGTTTTGTTCTTTTCCTCTGTTTACTGTTTCAAGGATAGCAGTATATTATTACAGCATCTTTTTTGTTTTTTCTCATCATGTGTTCTGTTTACCTGCACTTTTGTAATTCTAAGTCCGGATGCCTGTTACATCTGTTTTAACTTTTCGTTGTTCAGTCCTTGTGTTCTCTTTATTTTGCATGTATTGAATGAAATATATAATAATACTAGCTGTTACTCGCGTATTCGCTCGTGTTATTGTAGATTTAATTTATCTGTCGGAAACAGTACATTATTCCGGATGAAATGTGTATGCATAATTTAATGTCGATCGGTTTGAGAAGTGAAAGCGTAACAAACAATCTCACTTTTACATTTATAATATTAGTAAGGATTATACATTTTAGAGGTATGTATGACGTAATCTTTGGAGCAACTGAAATTCTTTCATTGATAGAAATTGAGAATCTGAAGTGATAATAACCGAATTTGTAGCTTCCCTACTGCGTACCAAAATTAATTAAATGATTTATAAATATTTAGTATGCTCGCGTGCTAGTGCAATAGGAAACATTGTGAAAATAAAAAATAATACTTGCGTGAATACAATCACGAACTCTTTGCTAGTTCCAATAATTGATTTTGTTGTACAAACATTGCGTACGTTTTATCAAACTAATAATATATGTTAATTTTAGCGTTAACTAAGTTGATAAAATTCGTAATCAAAAGCTAACAAATCTGTATTGTGGCGAAATCGTGTGTACCGCCTAAAAATAGAATCTCATTATTTCGGTGTATAGTCTATATAAATCGAACAAATACATCAACTGATTGAAATTAATCCTGATTCCTGAATGACACGTCGACGTCAGGAGATTAATAGTTAATATCTTGCGAAGGTTTTGAATGAAAACGAGTCAATAGTACTTAGGGTTGTCAATTATTATAATGAAAATAGAGAACACATGAACGATGTTTCGCAGAAAGAGCGCATGTCTTTTAAAAAAATGAGTATATAAAACTATTCAATATAGAATGATAAACCGCAATTATTATTTACTTGGTATTATGTCTAAATTGTGGTAGGGCGATAAACCAATATCAAGCAACGATAAAAGGGCTTCTGTAAATAATTAATTAAAAAATCTTCTTCTATTATTATTTAAATAAAATGATAGTGGTCTGCCTTTGTGAATGCACCACTCAAAAGCAACTCCATACACATCTATATATTTTTATTAGTTTTACTTCTTAGATACATGGTCCTTATCTAAAAAAAGAATTATCGCTATAGCTTCATTTCATATTTTATTAAAGTTTTAAGACACATCGATTTTTATAAGTACTACGCGTGTATATTTTCTTGACGTAGAGAATTGGGGGCAAGCGGTGTAGTGCTTATGTTTTTTCCTGTGTACATAAAATATATGGTTACTGTAATAAACGACGGAGATGAAGTCACGGATATAGTTAGTAGGACATAAAAATAATAGATGTATTATGATGTCATTTCCTTTGTGGGTTACGCCATATCCTTCTTTATTTCAGGCAAAAGAGAATTTCATTAAATTGTCCTTTTTTGAGATATCGATTTCTAAATATACGCTTATAATTTTATATGTATTTATAACTAAAAATTGTTTATGATTATGACGTCTAGTGGCAAATTATTATATTGCCTTAAGGAAAAGAAGCGCATATAAACGCAAATCGGAGAAAACTCGAAAAGTGTGTAGCCCGCGCCCTTGGTGAAGTACGTTGAACTCTTTTTTTGACTACTTGTAATTAAAGAAGAGAAGTTCATTGTTGAACAAAAAAATAGTATTGTATGCACTTTTTTATATACTTAGTCTGATTATAATGTCAAAAACGTTTTAATGTAATTAATTATACACTTTTTATAATTATTTAAAAATTATGTATGAAATGAAAGGTGAATATACAATACAAATTTATTTACATTATTCAAAATACCCTCCCCCATTTTCAATACATGCCTTTAATCGACGCGGCCAGTCATCGAACGCAGGCACGCACCACAATCATATCTATTTCTGTCGCTGCTTTAACCAGAGATGCTCAGAGAGATTCCAAATTTTGATGAGGTTCAGCGCAGACATTTTCCTCCAAATGTGCATATGTTGAAATGCCGTGGGTTTCAATCTGGACCAGAAGAGGGTCAGTTTTCATGCCCCATGAAGTTAATTCCACGGGCGGTCAGCCAGTTTTGCGTGCTTTGTGCCTTATGAAATAGAATCTTGCTGGAATATCCAGTGTCTGTTTTCGAATATTGTTTGTGAAAGAGGTTCCACTATGTTTGTTAGGACAATATTTTGGTACACAACAGCTTTGGTTTTTGTTAAATTCAGGTTCTTTGTGGTCAGTCGACTAGATGAAATACACGTATATAATTAAGTAATATATTTCCAGATTTTACATGTGTTTTACATCGCCTTTTTTTCAAAACTGTGACATAGAACATATCCCATTTTAAATATACTTTTTTAAATAGAAAATAATATTATAATACTAAAACACAAAGAAGTTTGTCACACATAATACAAGAAGGTTTTTAACATCCTCCAGCCCAAACTATATGGCCACGACAATTACAACAGAAAGTAATAAATAACAGTGAAAGTAAAAACTAAAACCTAATGTTAACAATACAAAATTAAAAAACAAATTACAGAAATTAATTAAACATATTAAAGTAAAAGTCGTAGCGACGAATATCATTCTTAAATCTACAATTATGACAAAATCTTAGAATCCATCCTAGACATCGGACTATTTTTGAATATTTACCGAAATACATCAACCTTTCACTAAAATCATTCCCAGTTGATATTTGTACTGAACATATAGCTTCCGAACTAACTAACTTTCCCTTTCCTATAGGTACCACAGTGAATCCATTTCCAAATATCCGTAACTTTTTCACTGCAGCTAATAAATCCTCATTAGTTATATCTTGATGCTTTTTTTCTTTACCTCTAGCTGCTATTAACCTTGTACGTAATTCCTTCAGTGTAATGAGGCCACCGTTTTTATAATTTGTTGCAAGGCATGCTTCAACTATCTGTTTTCACATCTTTTTCACAGAAAAATACCTTAGTTAGTAGAAGACCTAAGATTTTTTGCTTACACACGGGATTTCGTGGTAGTCGTGCGCTCCTCTTTCAATCTTCGAAGTTTAAATCTCCAGTGTAGCGTTTGATGGTGCGATAAACAAACCGTAGTGTTTTTTTTATTATAATTTTTGAAGAATGTTGAAATCTCTGTTCGCGTGTAGTATAGGATAAAGTACAATAATACATCATAAATATTATCTGAAATAATACGTTAAACTTTATCTGTGACAACATTATCTGTTAAAACTATGTTTGTTACGCGGTATTCCCATAAAAAAAATAGCGTGAACATTGAAATATCGATATTCACAGTAAAACTCGATTACCGTTCATCACGCAATGTAGCAATTGCTAGTTAACTGTTAAGTTCAATTCGTTAATATTCATTGATGCACTTTTCGTCGCTATGTCTAATCGATATTGGAAACTGTTTTGTTCACGTGAATAAAATATTTATTCGGTCATTTTTTTTATCTGGAATTTTCGATCACTTGAATTTAGAATACGGTCATTATTCGTCAATTTTTATGTACATTTTTGTCTAATGTTAAATCATATCATCATCATCTTACCCTTATCCCACCTAAGTAACTTTATAATAATAAATAATTATAATATAATGTAAAATCATATCAAATGTTCATATTGTGAACTAGAATACGGCTTAAAATATGTTTCAGAATTCTGCCTATTCTTGCAGTTCTCTTTCTTTCCATGAATGTTTTTTAATTCTCTCGCGCATTTATATACCTTTTTTTAGGTGTATTTATTGTTATATTTACTGTGTATTTTATTACTTTACATTAGTATATATATTAATGGCTGTTACTCGCGACTTAGTTCCTCTGAAAAATGTTTTGTTACTTCATGAAAGTTACGTGTTATATCTGGATTAATGATGGCCTGTTTTTTATGTAATTTTATCATTCCTACTTAAGTAGGGGTTAACCCCTATAACTCTTTTATCGATTTTAAGTTAGATCTGTTACATTTTATCATCGCTGCTTACATGTTAGAGAAAAGTATGTAGCTTAGATAATACTGTGAACATTCTTCAATCTGCCCGTAAAAGATTTGTTAGAATTGGTTTAGTCGTTTTGAGGATTAGCCCGGACAGACAATTCATACTTTAATTTTACCTGTATGTATTATGGTAATATAACAGTCATTTACACTATTAAATATTTAAAAGTAATGTGTTTGGATTTTGCGTATCTATTCCATTTATAAGTAGAATAAAAAAGAGTATCAAATTATTAATTTGCGATACAAGAAAATTGTATTCCTATATCAGACGTATTTACATAATGTTTAATTATGCCCTTGCAGTATTTATTTGCAATAAATATACAGGAAATTCATATTTATACCAACGGAAACATAGTTGTTATAAATTAAATTACTATTCAAATGGAAAATTGTAGTAGCATATTCAGGAGTTCGTATAAATCCGATAAATTATTCCTAAGCTCGTCACAGTATAACTAATATGAATATACTACCTAAAAATGTTTTAAGAACATTGTTTGTCTTTTTCAAGGTATTCCAATTACATAATTACACTATTTTTAATTACGTTAGAGTAAAAAGATTGATAATATTTCATTGTTGCATTTGCTCATAAAATGATTATGTTTTGTATTTACAGGTCAATAATTCTTATTTACTTACATTATAAAAATATGCTTATTTTTACTGTAAATTTTAAGTTAATTATACTAATCAATAGATAATTAAAAAAACATGATAATATCTCTATTTTGATAGCAGTCGTTTTTTTTATTTGTATTGTTATTTTGGCGTAGCGTGTTGGGCGCATACGTAGATTTCGTAGGCCGCCCGCCGCCCGCCCCGGCTGCCGCCCGTTTTCTTACCATACAGACTTAGTACCTGACGTCAGTCGAGCTCGCGCCCGCGACCCTGTTAGACCGTTTTTATGTTGCGCACAGCGTGTCGCATTTACATCGATACCGGATACATGAGTCTTGTGGTTCCTCTAACCTCGATAAAGTGATTAATAACCCGAGCTATCGTTCTTGTTTATTTCCCGTTCCCTACGTTGGAGGTAATATTAGTTTTTACCTACCTGCTAACAGGTGGCGATTGCGTATCAGTGCTATTATTAGTTGTTATCGGTTTAGTGTTGCCGTGTTGCGGTGCCCAGTATTTTGATATCAGTTATATAGTGACCGAGTATCGGGAAGTGCTGTTCGTTTGTGAAGGGGAAGCCTTTAATTCGCTCACGGCGATAGTTCGGCTTGAAACAAGTACGGATCAATAGTAGTCAGCTGAGCCGATTGAAACCGATGTCCGCATTACTTGTCTGAAGGTACTGTAATAGTATTATCATTATGACCTATATTACACACGCGATACCTACACTATTAGCAACATTTGTCTAATACATTACTACAAACAGCTAATGTAAGAAAAAACGGAAGGAAATCTTTCTATGATATGATTACGTTACTGAAATGTAACTAAATGAATTTAAAGCAGGGTATATCAGGAGGATATTTTAAAGTGGCGTCGATTCAAGGTTGTGCGCCGACGAAACTTCATGCTACCGTGAAATGCGAATTATCGCGTTTATTAAATTATTTATACGAAAACATTAATTAGAAATCAACTTCATACCTAGTCGGCTTAACTTTCAATCGTCATTATTTAAAGATTCCCATTCATAATCTCATTGGTACTCAAAGAGCCGCAGTTTTAGAGATGGTAACATACAAGGACAAAAGTGGCTGTAGATGGATAGTTTTGGCTGTGTGTATGGTGATCGCAGTCCCATCAAACATAGTATCTCATAGTTCCCGTTTTGCTCATTTTTTTTACCGTCTGCTAATAAGTTTTGCATTACATGTTGTAAAATATTGTTCCGATTTTTTTTTAATAAATCTTTCCTTAAATACTTGCGAATCATAACATCTATTATTATTATTATTTTCAATAACAATATGGCAACAAAAGTAATATATTCTCGATTGTTTCTACAACGTGTACGTTTGTTTTTATTAATAAAATATTGTAAACAGAGCAGATAGTAAGTCATTATTGCGAGCAAAAAACCTTCAGATGAATCAGAAGCTAAAATACTTACATACACATAAGTATAATGATAAACATATGCAACAGCTAAGTATAATGATAAACATACGCAACAGCTCGGATACCTATTTTGAACAATTCTACATGCTTGTGCTTTATTTTATATTAACATTTTTTTTAATAAGTACTAATTATAATAATAAAACATAATTTAAATACGAATTGTATAGTATAATAAATAATTATAGTTTAAAAAAGAACTGCTTTTCGTAACCAATAGATCTATCTGGTAGTTACTTTAAAAATGTCATACAAAGGACCCCACGCTTTTAGACTAGTGACATTAATTTCCTCATTAGTAATTTTATTCTTAGACTAAGAATTATTTTTTTAATTTGATTATCTCTAAAAGCGTGTTTTTTAGTTTTTTTTAAGTATATTTTATTTTTCGCCTTTTAGTTGCTTAACATGAGTATCCAAGTTTCATTCAAATCTGATCACTTAAAGTAGGGCAAAATCGAGGCTAAATAGTCAATTACAAACAAACATACAGGTGAAACTAATAAAAGCCTGTTAAAAAGGATACTTCTTATCCTAAGATATAGATAAGATATAAGAGACTTCTCTGACAAATTTCATTTCATTCATGCAGCCAACAAACATACTTTTGAATGTAAATAATTATTAGCATTATAATAAACGAACATTTTCTGGACTTGGTTATTATTGTTATTATAGCACCAGTGACAGAGAAGTTGAGGAGTAGTAGGTTAGCATGGTACGGGCATATTATGAGAAGAGATGAAGGTCATGTAACAAGAAAAGTTTTGAGTTTGAAAGTGGACGGATATAGGAGTAGAGGAAGACCGAAAAAGGTATGGATCGATTGTGTGAAAAACGATATGTGTATAAAAAGTGTGAATACTGAGATGACATCTGACAGAGGAGAGTGGAAAAGGAAAACATGTTGTGCCGACCCTACTTAGGTGGGATAAGGGTAAGATGATGGTTATTATTGAAATTGGTTTGGTCAAATTAATATATTCGGATATTTTTATAATTACGTATCACATCTAATTCGTAGGTTACGCTATGACAAACTATAGTATAGTAATTATAGTCGAAATTGCGCAAATATTAGAATGGTAAAAAACACATACCTGTATAATGACTTAATACATTTAACATCCACGACAAGAGCTATTTATATTAATTAGCTGATATAAAATCAATCGGAATCATTGATTGGCCTTGGAGCTTTAAATTTTGACCAAAGTTACACAGTTGTGCTTCGAGTATTCATACACTTCGATATAAAATATGTAAACAAATGTTGCAGAAGGAAACTTCCGTTAGCGTCTCGTTTTATGTAATTTATAGTCTTTCAGTTTCCGACGGAATTATTGTTACAATGAAATGGAAATTGTTTGCAAAGTATACGCACTTCGCTTACCCGCGTAGCATTTATGAACTACGCCTAAAGTTTATGTAACACTGACATGAGATCAGGATTTATTCTAGGTTAAATATTTAAATATTCATTGTCTAGATCTAAATAATGTTGAGATAGTGTCCGGAATTCCCGCATTTTGCTGACCTCTTGCCACTGAATACAAAAAATACTCTTTTGAGATTTTCAGCATTTTGGGGAATTCCCCATAAATTAGTTATGCTGGAATAAATTCAATAAGCGATATAGACGGGTTTCACATATAGGCGAACACATATGTTATGGATACTTTTTGTGTAAATTTACACTAATATTCTTGTGAATTCAAAGATTTTGTTCTACGAAGTAATATTGACTTTACCATGTTTTATTGTTACATACATGTCAATGAAAATGACTAATAATAATATCTAAGTGAATGCGTAATATGGTTTCGATGATAAACAGAGATACGTGGCGCCGCGCCATAAGTGGATCAAACAACCGCAAAAATATTATTGCGTTTTATTATCAAATCCATTAATCGAATGGTTTGTCGTGATGCCTTCGGCAACGGTTGCAGGCGGAAGCTACGTCACGACTTTAACACTTTCGACTTTAACACTTGGCGTCTCTAATTGGATAATCGTGGACAGTTATTTGGCAATCCACTCAGGCGTAATGGAAACTATTGTTTTAAATCGTATGTTCAAATCGTTCTTTTTCTGCCTATTGTCAATGAATATTAGATATTTCGTATTGAAAATGTTGTAAGTGCGTTCATTTTAAAATTAGCGTCCGAATGTCTGTAATCGCATCCTTTCAGAAACTATTTGGCTAATTCTTTTTTTTGTTCTAGTTGGTAATTGTAAATAAAAGGTTTGTGTGTAAGAAAATGTTTGAAGAATTGTGAGAAATATGTGATAATTTTGGATTAAAAAAATCTTCATGTAAAAAAGTGTATAAGACAGAAGACGGCAGTCAATTAAAGAAGAAGAAGAAGACACTTACCATTTTATTTAATTACATGGTCGTATTGTAAAGGAAAGATTTTGTCTTATTTACTAAACCAGTACAAAACTCCGGGGGGCAACGTAGTAAACAATAAATATAGTAAATCATTTATCACAATAATGGGGATCTTCTATTGCAAATACCTTTCGCGTTCATAAATCCTTTCATACTTTAATTTCGGATCCGAAAAAATATCACTTTTCTTAACTCTGATTAAATTGAATCAATCATGGAAGTAAAAAAACCCGAGAAACCGGAAGTTATTAAATTACGTTACTTTCCTTGGAACTTGTTAATTTTGAAGATGGAATTTTATTTAACATTTACACAATGTCACGACTCCGGTGGGTATTGGACGCGGAGTTTCAAGATTGTTTCCTTGTTAGTTACTCAAGTTATTTTTTGAGTACTGGTTAATAGAAAATCTATTCAGAGTATCGAATTTACCAATGAATATATAATGATGTATTTGATACTAGTTTCGACCTTTGCTTTGTCTATGTCGCTGAAGTACTGACGTCGACTGTTGTTTTTGTAGTTTACTTTTGCTTAATCCTACAAGGCAAAGTATTTAAATGAATAATATTGATTTCTTTGCTACTAGGATCTCAATTTCATATTAATTATGTTTTGCCTTCGCGCGTTTTGCAAAAACGGTTATTCTAGACTACTTTGTGCGACGACTTAAGTTTATTTGAACTTTTATATAACGAGAAAATGTTTTTATTTCTATATAATTGAAATTCAATTATCGTTTTGATTGTTACAGTTTCTATTTGAAATTCATATGTAAGGTAGTAATTTCTTGTTTGGTTATTTCCCCTTTCTCAAATCTATTTTAAGCAGTCTTCATTATATAATGTTATTGCAAAATTTGTCTGGTTCGCGTATTCGCAACGTTGGTATCAATGTTTGATAGGAGACGTGGTATCGCGAGGCCGATATGGGCGCGCCGACCAGTCTTCAAGAGCAAGGTCAGTCAAGTCGAGCCCCTCTTGCCGCTCGCCGTATGGAAATGCAAATTATAGCTGTCTGAACATATTTTTTAATTATTTCACGTAATATAATATTAGCTGTTCCCGCGGCTTCACGTACGTTTGTTAATTACCAGTAGTTATAATAATCTAGTGATAAAAATATATCTTGTCAACAATTCTTGTAAAAAAAAACCGTTTGAAAAAAATAAAAAGAAATAATCCCAAGTACCAAAACAACTTGCTTTAAAATGTATATACCAGAATAAATGTTCTAGTACATTACAGAAGGATCATCAGGGTAATTTCAATGCAACTTTTATATTTATACACACTTCGTGGAATTGTTATTGCAAGCCATAGTTTTATTAGTATAAGAGTTATGTAACTCTTATTATTTTCAAAATAATTTTCAAATTAAGAATTAGGCGGTGGTTGTAAAGTGAAATGAAATCTGTGAACATGATTACTGTTACAGTGAATAAGGAAACGATGTTCTTTTTTTTAGACGTAAATAATGTGCATAATTTGTGACTCATTTCAGCTTCTGTTTGTTATTTACAAGTTAAGAACTCGAAATTTGGTAATATGTTGTGCAGTTTTTTACATTCTTGTAAAATTGACTTTTTCCACATACGGTTCTGTTCCACGAAGGACGCCAATATATTTCCATTAGTTTTATTTTTGATATACTTTATAGGTTAGTGTTTGACCTCAATCTCATCTGATGGTAAATGATGATGTGGTCCAAGATGGTAATCACGCTAAACCTAGAGGGAGACTAGTTCTCAAGTGTATCTGCCGGAAATCACCAACAGGTGCTTGGCGATAGATTTTCAACTTGAGTGTGGTACCTATTCAGGCGGACTTGGAAAAAACCCTACCATCATGCTATGGTTTCATCGCGATGTTTTCCTTCACCAAAAGCTACGACTCAGTTGCTAGGGTTCGAGCCTACGCCCTTCAACGCTGTGTCTGAACACACTACGAACAGCGCCATCATCGCTTGTGAACCAAATTGAACTTGAAATAATAATTGAATCTAGTTACAAATGTGTAGTTTTTTTTAAATATTGATTTTTTACAATTGATAATGTATGTTTAATTGATTTTCTTTTTAAAAAGAAAGTTCTGAGTGGATAAAGCGATTATTGTAAACAATGATTACAATGTATAACAAATTTAAGTATGGTTATTAGATATAGTTTATCAGTGGGCAGTGCGACGCGTCGGTCTCCATTCATATTGTATAT
Source organism: Antheraea assamensis (assembly GCA_035772565.1). Classification (NCBI taxonomy): domain Eukaryota; kingdom Metazoa; phylum Arthropoda; class Insecta; order Lepidoptera; family Saturniidae; genus Antheraea; species Antheraea assamensis. Next base: position 174,155 of record JAQQSE010000014.1, read on the forward strand.
TGTGAGTATATCTCACTCAATAACGAAATTCTGTGGAATGTTCCTATATCTTGTTCGACGTTCACCTTGAAGTCACGTGTCTGTCGGTAGCTGACTCAGATCAGACAGTAGAAGTACCGATGCGCAGCGAACTCGCTATTTAGTAAACATCTACACTTACGTAATCCACGTACCTTATTGCGTCTATACTATATATTATCATACGTTATAAAATTTCATTCAATGTTTCTGTTTATCAAGAGCAATACTATAATGAACTTCTGCTAAGTTGGGATAATTGAATACAACGATAATTCGACGGAATTGCTGCGTGTAAGTTGATTATGCTCGTTACATACAGTTTTAGTGGAAATTTTATTTCCATATAATTCTATTTTGTTTTTTTTTTTAAAGTGGAGTGCTCTGTGTGATTACTTTAATTAGTACGGTAATAGACTCTTATTACTATTCAGAATATTAATAAGTATCAAGTATACCATTTACATTGCGAGTCTGCCAATTGATTATAAATTTGGTTCCACGGTCTCAGCGCGTTAGTACCCAGTTAGCTAGATATTTGACAGCACGGCGATGTTTAATATTATGTATGTGCCACGTGGAATCGATATAACATGCACGGACCCGGGTGGCATTACGCCGGGATGATTAATATCCGCCGAGGGAAGGTCGCAGACGGTGCCGGTGACGTCATCTCCGCCAGCGTTCTACTTCCGCCCACCGTAGGTGGACTTAAATTTTATAACGTTTAGAAAATACAAGTGACACTTTTGATTTCACTTGTATCATTTTTGCGCATTTTTAAGTCTTCGTGTAATTTCGACAGTGAAATGCAATGTTAATTATTTATTATTGTTTGAATGTTTTAGTGCATTTCTAAAGTTTTTATACGCTCCAATGAAAATGTTTAAGTTTGCTTTAAATGCGTATCCAAATGATTCTAAATTACACTAATACAATAAAATTTACTAATTTATCATGAATCGTACTATGCAACTACAACGAGATCAAATTACATAATAAATATATTTGCATATTAAAACATATTTCGCCGACGGGATTAATTGTATCTCCACAATCCAACATTCAAACAATAGGATTACTTAATTTGTCGAATGCAATTTGCGTTGCTGACAAGTTATTTTCATCATTCGATCAATTGCTGCGTCATAACGAGACCTGAGAGCATAACATGTCTCGACAAATATTAAATACCGACATTTTAAAATGAAATGTTTTAGGAGCACGTTTCGCTACGTTAGAATAGTAACGTTGACCGTAGAAGTTAAATTTTCATGGAATTTTTTTTTAATGCTAAGGCTGTGGTGTAAATATTTAGATTAGGGTATGATGGAAGTGATTTGTCTTTTGTCGACCCAAATTCCTAAAATTTAAAATCCTCTTTCATAATAATAATGTATCTCGTGATTATAAAGTAAGTATAAATGAAAGTAAACTTGAAGTAGAAAGTTACTTAAATAAAATATTAATTATCTTACTTCTTCATTTTTATTAATCTGATTTTTATTGGTTAATTGAAGTGTAAAATTGCAAAGAGTTATGTTTAATATTAAGGTTTATTTATTCTTCATACATTAAAAAAAACTGGATAATAATAATTACTATTTTTAAATAAATTACTTGCATTTATCAATTAGAATTGATTATTATTTTTTGTATTGAAGTAATTATCACCTGTTGGTAATACGTTAGTTTTTGTCGACGAATGCGATACTTGGATATTCGCGGAAATCCGACATGAGCCGGGCTTCCGGCACACCCGCATAACAATGTCGCACATCGCCACTTTAAATTAACTATGTTTTGTATAACTTCATTACCATACATTTTCATTGAATGTCGAACCGTCATCGTATAGTTTATTTTTTATTCCCGTTATTCGATCGTCGTAGGGAAGGGATGTATGAGGGGATTTGCACCTGGTCAATGTAGGGCATAGCAACAGCTGCGAGCGCATCGCCCATTATTTTTTTTTTTTATAAACTACAAAACCAACATCGACTCCCCGATAGTTTTGTAATAGGTATGTACCCTAATGGAAAGCGACACCGATGCATCTGTGAAATCAATAATAACTATATTTCACCGTGAATTTAAAGGTGCAGTTAAATATTATAAAATGATATTGAGATCCATTATTCTTTCAAGTACATTAACTTACTAGTTTTTACTTACTTGATGTTATTTCGTAATTTTTTATCTCATGTTTTATAAATAAGCTTTAACATATAAATATTATAGATCAGTAGCAACTATATACCAATAGTGTATTATGCTATTATATTATTTTTTAGCAACGGTTAATATAAACTGTTGTCAATTATTCTGCTATTGGGTAAATTATTGTTTTGAATTTGTAGCAATGACAACCCTAAAGTAAAATTAAAAGTGAACTCAATGATATATGGGCTGAAGGATTATAATTGAAAATTTTGATCATTCCTTATTCGTGTTGTGTATCGTGAGAATAAAATCTAGTGATGATTGCAACATACTTGCTTGTTTGCATATAGTAATATTACTTTCCGATCATTATCGTTGCGAATAACAATAAGGGACAATTGATGTGAGACATTTGAATAATTATATCGTATTATCATATATGTGAAAGAGTGTTTGTTTATTACGCTTATACGCCTTAAATACTCAACCGATCATAATTTGTATGCATGTTCTCAGCGGTACAGAAAAGAAGATAGTGTACCTTTCATTCAGAAAAGTGTCCTATTCCCGAAGGATAGATCAAATTTACGTTACAATGAGCGAAGCCGTGACCAAAATCTAATCTAGTCTTCAATAATTTCTTACACTGCGGAGAAATAATGCATTAAGGGCCCTATCTCATTAGGACATCATAGAGGCGCCACTGAACAAAATTATAGTTAATTTGGTCCGTATTATTTCAGTATTAAAATATGTTGAATGTAAAATTAACTAACACCTATTTGTTGGTGTAATGAAATAATATTTCTAAATACAATTTTGTTTTCTATCGCATTAAGTAGATATTCTGTACTACATGGGTCGTGTCAAATTGATTTATAACCGGCATTCCCCATCGACGGAACTGGTCGTTTTGTATTTTACACTCGGTTAAGCTTTTACCTTATTTGTGTTGGTGCGGAGAGGTTGACATCGTTGCGCCTGGAATGGGCCAGTGGTTGCGTCGCATCGTGGAACGGGGACGTCATGCCTGACCTACATCGCAACCAGGCTGTCTGGGGCATCGCCAACTTCAGATCTCGCTGTCGTAATTCTTTGAATAAAAATATTACGAACATCCCTTTCTGACAATATTGCAATAATAATAGTTTTTTGGGTTTCCATTTTACTAGTAAATACCGGTAATCGAAAATTAAAGCGAAATATTTGTAGCCAACAATATCTCATAGGCTCATTGAAAATATATTATTAAAATTAACAAAATCAAACTTTAATCAGATTGTTTATGACTTAATCGGTATGTCTCTAACTTTGGTCGTATTTATTTTTTTGTGAATGATACAATCATTCGGTCTGAATACAAATGATATAAATTAATTATTTAATACATTTTTAATAGCTCTTCTCAGTTTATGACACTGTCTGTCACGGACAGCGCACACTCTATATCTACATGACATTAGCGGAAATGTGTATAACTTACACACGCCGGCAATTTAAAAAAGAATGAAATAATTTTACAATTTTAACCTGATTTAAATATATCTGTCGACTAAGATGGTCATCAGATAAATCTTTATTAATATTATAAATGCGAATGAGAGTTTGTTTATTACGTTTTCGCATATAACTACTCAACTGATCATTATGATATTTTGCATACACTTTATCAGGGGTATAAAAAATGGTAGGGAGTAAAAGGGGGTATAAAAATGTATTGTTCCCGAGGGATAGAACAAATCTTCAATTAACGCGAGGGAAACCGTGTACAGAAGCTAGTTTTATAATAAAATGAAAGTACATTTAAAATATAGCATCAATGAAAATAGTATTTGTCAAATCAGTCGTCAGTATATTTCTGTGTGAACGACATCGCGCTATTTGTAACGAACTATTTGCAATGATTCAAATGATTCAAGTTAGCGAAGGTCGATGTAACCTTTTCGCTGTGTATATTTTCATACGTTTTCGTTGTTTCCTTTTGTAGTTCTGTGAAAACATAATTATTTCGCTTTTTTACATCTTAGATATAGTTTAGATATATATAGTTATAGTTTAGATTTAAACTATAATAATTTATGGTATGGTTTTTCTTCATCTATTTATTATAGAAGGGTTCGATTTAAAACCGCCAATTTTTTTTTAACTGTTAAAATTTGTTTGAGACTACCTGTTACGATGTACATTGTTCTGGAACTGTGTATTATTGGAATAGTTTTCATATTATTATTTGTTCCCTAAATATTTAATTTCTATCTAAATGCATAGTATTAATTTGCCATTTTTGTTACGATTTTTCTCTTTTGTAATTAAATGACCAGTAGTTTGCTATTTTGTTAGCATACTAACATTTTTATAACAGTCACAAAAAAAGTAATATTATTAGTACAGTACCTTATAGTAAAAGTGTTTATATTGATAAAAATGGTGGGTATAAAAGATATTCTGGAATAAACTACCTATAATGAAGTAGAAGATTGCCTTTTATCCGCATCGGATTTGCTCGTTGTTGCGTGACTCGAATATGCGATACTTAACCGCTTGTCGTGCTACCGATAAGAGTGTGTTGCATCGAGGACAGCTCGGAGCTCAGAGCCTTCAATGATCCGTTGCTACCGATACGCTCGAATATCCTATTACATTGTCATCGGTGATATTGCGTTAAGGTAATATCAATTTTCATGTACATACAAACATACGTACGACCGGTGGGTGCGTTGTTGTGACATTCCTTCCCATTGTATGTAAATTAGCAAAAACTACATTGTTGAAATTGGATTGTTCGAATTTTGTTACGAAAATAAACGAGTGCAAAAATCAGGAATTGTTTTCGTAAAGTAGTGTAATACATAATTTTGGAGTTTAATTGTAGTGTACAAAACTTGAAATTTATACATAACATCCCCATTGTGTTCGTACCTGTGTTAGAATGTATATGGCTAAAGCGATACGTGCTTGCAGTCAGCTTCTTACGGCATGAGAAAAATAATAAATATTATTTGAAACGTGATCTTTAAATCGTTCGGCAATCCGATCTTTCTGGAATTCAAAATAGGGGTTTGTGCAATGACACCGTTTGCTCTACTGTTTTATAAGTTAAACAATAGCACATAACACGATATTTTGTCTAATTAAATTGTATATACAGTTCTAATGGCGTTGTAAATATTTTCTACATTTAATTAGTTACGCGTATTCTGTTTTTGTTTTGACCGTGAGCGATATCGCGCGTCATACGACAGTATCTTTTGGTTTTATGTAAACAATACGATAAAGTGTGATAATTTTATTCGTAGTAATGTTTGAAATCGACACGTAAAATAAACATATATATATAGGTAGAATATGTCTTGCGTTTTGTATTTTTGTGCATACGGTTTCATAAATGTACAGTCTTTGCCAAAGTTTCTGACCACTCTGAATTTAGTCGCGCAGAACACAAATGTAGGTATAAATACGTATTATATTGTACGTATAATATCGAGGCAACTTAAGAATAAATATATGCCAATTTTAGATACATCTAATAACATTTTAACTTTCTTTTGTATTAAACTCTTGACTATATAACGCGCAAACCAGAACTTATAGGGATATATTCAGAGCGGCCAAAAACCTGTACTTGTTATTGCTTCAAATTCATTTTCGTTTATTATATATGTCTACAAGTTTAATATTAACGGTAAAAACAACGAGATAAAGATTGAATTCATGAAGAATTGAAAGTATTATGACAATGCATATTTTGTTTTATAATCAAAAATAAATAATGTTTGTTATTATATAATCTATTGAATAGCGCATTTATTATGTTTACTATATATACAACGTAGTCTACGATTTAATGGTCCATGAAAAGCTTCATTTCGATTTAAATAACCAAAGTTGTAATCGTTAGCGTGATTGCGCCAGGGCGTCTAGAATTTGAATGAATTAAAAAATGAGCTTAATAATTTATTGTGAATATATTTACAAAAAATGACTTGCATAGTAGATTATTATCCACATTCTATTTTGTATTTGTATAGAACCGCGTCTTACCCATCACTGTAGCGTAATATGGGGGTTAGAAACAACTATATATATTTAAGTAGGCAAAGAGAAAACACTTCAGTACATTTTCTCCTCTCGTTGTTAACCGATTTTCTTTTATTTAGTAGCTATTGACAAGCTTAAAGCTATATATCAATAAATTTTTTTTTCATACCAATAACAAGTCGAGCACTTTATTTATAAGTTTGTATTTATCATATTTTATACTTCTTACGTTTACAATCGCAATATATGTACAATACTCAATATGGATAATAATAATACGTGAAAAAAAGTTGCACCCTTTATTATGGTCGAATTGAGACCACTAACTAGGTCTTAATAATGACATAAGTTAAATAGTTAGGATTCATAATAAGGAAGGTTTATTTATTTTCACGTGATTTGTTTACTCTCATAAAGTACAAAGGAGACATTTTGTAGCCTTCATATATTAATAGATAGACCTGTCTCCGCAGTAGACGATGAGTATCAGTGTATTTACAGCTGGCAGTACGCCAGTAACGAGCAACGAGACACCGCAACGTACCACCTACTTTGCGAAATCATTCCATCAACACCGCCATGTCAACGTGCTCTTCCCCGTAATTATTAAAAGTTTTTCTTCGACATTAAAATTAGACCCACTAAATAAATATATATATATATATATATATATACTAATGACTGGTCACCCACATCCACTCATCTTACGTATATACTGTGACGTATTCATCATTTCTCATTTACACCGTGAATGCAGCGCCTCTTTAACCCTTTGAAATGGAATAAGACAGTAGCTCCTTTGAAACTTTCATACTGTGAACGTTGCACGGCGCAATATCAAAGAATCTACGAAGAACTTCCTTAAATTGTTGAACATCTCTACTTGTTTTCTTTTTTGTTTTCATATTGCATTTTATATTAATCCATATTATTAGTCCGTGTTATATAATTGACGATAATAAATATAATGGATTCTTTAAAGTAGTCGTTGAAAGTGAACCAGTTAAAGATAATTGTGATTGATTCGAATAACTATCTCAGTATGACATTAATTATCACAATCAGCCTCTAAGAGACCCACTATCGGGCCATAGGTCTATTCCTGAAGGAAGGTATGGACACAATAAACACGCCAATCTACGTTATATTGGCGATTTCAAACTCTGAGACTCTCTCTTTTATGTTTTTCTAACGTGCGGTGGCACTACAAGAATATTTGTCAGGTTCAGGTTTCCTCACGATGTTTGCCTTCACCGTCACACAATACCAATTACAATTAATAATGTAGGCGAATTCCGAAAAATTTGTAGCTATATGTGGGAGTTTGAATCAGCGAATTAATATTCCTCCGTCTAAAGCAATCGACTACTACAACCTTCCCTATAACATTGACGAACTAATTTGTGGTTATTATTAGGGATCACTGAGCACCAGTTTTATCACACAATATTACTGAACGAAAGTATCGAGATAAGATTCAAAGTTATATGTCGGTTTTATTTTTTAGAAGTACCTACACTTAAATACGTACTTTTTACCTGTAATGTTCACTCCGTCGGTAGTCATTCTGGAGAATGTAGTCCGGAAAACATTACGTTTAAGGGGCAGGCGTCTCGGATACGTTTTGAATGAAAACGGCCATTCGAAGTAGAGCCCTTTTCTTTATTGCGAAAGGTCTACTTTTCAACTTACATCTCTTTGCATAGGTATAAGTACTTAGGGGTTATGTTTGAATACAAAAAAATACTTACCATAGTAGGGGGATGGGTGTTGATGATGCGTCACCATATAAAATATATACTATATGATCCTCGTTACACTCGAAGTAAATTCTAAACCCAAGATATATTGTTGTTTATGTACCTACAATAAGTTGACACCGCTCCAGTTTACAAGAAGTTCTCAAGTGTGCTCCTAGAGGCAGAGGCGTCATCTTGAGAGCTACGAGAGGTCTTTGAATGAGGTTTATCTTGGTCGAGCCACCCGACTCGGTATTCTACGAATACAATAAAACCCCAAACAAAGTTTAGTTGACAAGTCATTGTTGAACTTTGCGCTCGTTGCGTCTAATTTAAATTATTTTTATCGATTTATTTTATTATTCTATTGTAAGACATTTATTCGGAGAATTCTCATTACTGTTGTTTACTTGCGATATCGTTTACCTAACGCTACTCCAATTCGATGTTATTTCAGAGAAATTTGATATTAAACCTCTGGATAAACAAAAGTGGGTAAATATTTTTTTCTGTTTTCTATAAATTCTTCGAAATGTCTATTCAACATGGATATACATTTTAATATTACAAGAGTTTTATAAGAAAATGTATTATTCCCTTTTTGTAATTAGTCTCTATTACATTTTTTGATGAATAAAACATCATGAAGGGGTCGATATTTCTCTTGTAATCTTTTGTAAAGTTTATTCCAAAATAATTTTCAGAGAACTTTCAAGAATTTAGAATTCTGTGGAGTAATTAGTAATCGTTTTCGAGCGACTGTTAAATAATTGTATTATTTTTTCTATTACAATTAACGTAATTACGTCCGAATGTTATCCACGATGTAATGTAATGTAATACTTGTGAATATATTACTACTAACATAATACAGATATACTTTTTAATATTTACGATATTACTAGCGGTTGTCCGCGACTTTATCGAGTTTGTATATTTATAAATGACTGAGCAATTCGCACGCGCTTTCTATAGAGTAATTATTTTCGATTCTGTATTTTATATCTATATATAAAGTATATAACTGACTGACGGACAAATGAATGATTTTCATATAATCATTCTCTTTTTCAGCACCTTAAAGGTTGAATTTCCAAAAACCCTCACAATGATCACCTACAGTGTAAAAAGAATCCATAAGTCAATTTTCACGATTTAAACCCCAGTAGGTTGAGCTGTGCGTTGATATGCCACTCGGTCTGTTATTATTTTACATAGCGACATATTAAAGTAGCTAACTTAAACTTAGAATGTAGTTATTTATAAGAGTCTAAAATCTTCGTGTAGATAGATGAAACGAGTTGCATCTAAACCCACAGATTGGCCGTAGTCGCGCGTCTAGACTGCAGACGCAATAAGGAAACCCCAGGACAATGTACTTTAAGTACAAATCGATTTAAAAATATACAATGTCTATTTCTGGGATTGAACACAAATAGTAAGGGATGTAACTAGAGAGTGTCTATCGAATTTATACTTTATCATGGTTGTTAGTAACGAATATAGGAATGTTCACGATTTTCGCAAAATATACTTGTTACTTAGCAGCGGTAATCAGGGGCTTTAGTGGGGCGCTCGTATTAAAATTATATTTCTGAAGGGAGCTCACAGACGAGTGCAATGACCCCACAACCCTAAGTTTCCTTTACATTAGGCCAAGATTATACTCCCTTTTGCTTTGATATATTCAAGCCCTTGTGAGTATATTAATAATGTGAATATAACCAGTTAGCTTTTCGACAAATAGCTGATATTAAATTAATTAAACCTATAGACACTATAATGTATTAGAGTTAAGTTTTTTTTTATTACATATTAACAATCGTCCGTGTCTTTGCACACTACTTATGATATAACGTTCTAACAGAAAAAAATAATTTCTTTAACCTACAAAGATAATCGCAAACTCTGATAATAGTAGTATAGATTCATTACGCTTTAAGGAGAGTGGCGAGATATTTTGATAAAGAAAGGACCTGTCTTTAACATGAATTTATTCGACTATGTGAATTAATTTTGCCGTACAAAAATTTGGGATTCTCTTCTGGGTAGCGTGTTCTTTCGTTCCTACTGTATTGGGTCGTTACAACGAAGCGTGTAAAGGAATTTTAGCAACTCTGTGGAATGTTAATAAAACTTGTCATTGTTGTTCTCCGTTGTTTTGTATTGTTTCACACTCACCATTGGGATTAGGCAGTGTGTTGTTGTTTTTTCTCGTAGTCCGGTGAGTCTGTAAAGGCCAAAAGAGCCAACAGGGTATGTCAGTTCGAAAAATAAAAGAAAAAAGTTTTTTTTCTAAGAGAAAGTACAAGATAGTCAAGTTACGTCTTACGATGCGTTTTTCGGAGTCGAATAACTTATTCATCTACATCATCAGCCTGTAAGAGACTCACTGCAGGGCCATAATCCTCTTTGTCGAAGGAAGGTATGGGGCAATAATCACCACACCAGGCCATGACGTATTGGCGATTTCAAACTCTGAGAAATCCACAGGTCTATATTTATCCCAAATACGGTGGTAATACATTAATATATTTCACAAGTTTATATTTACTCACAAGATATTCCTTGACCATCAGCCGACATTGTTGCCAATTTAAATTAGTAAATGTACGGGAATACCGAAAAATTCCGCAATCCACTAGACCACCACGACCTATTATAACATTACAATATTTGTTCGGAATTTTGTTTCGGATTCACTTAAATTTTTACAAAGTCAACAAAATAATGTTAATATTTATATGAAATAGAAGTTGTATTTTAAACTAGGTGCTCGTCCTGGTTTCGCACGTCTGTGTACTAACTCAGAAAATAGACCAAATCCTCCCTTTACAGTACGGCCATGTAATAATTAAAACTGCTTCTGTACAACTGCACATGGATCTATAATTCTATCAAGTTTTTCAAGGTCTCTCTAGTATTTTCTGTCTCGCTCAATCACATCTTTATATGGAGCTTTTTAATCCATTTTTGTTTTACTTTTCCTTATGATTTTAACAAACATTTTCTTTTATGCAAACTTTGTGCTCACAATGTCAAACACGACAAAAAAATGAACTATCCAAATTGGTGTAACCGTCCTACAGTGAGGCGCTTACATAAATTTGGCAATTCATTTTTAATTATATAGATACGTGTAGTCATGTTACATGTACGAAGCATAAATAAAACTAACCTATATTCTTGTAAACTGTTGTTAACACAATAATATTTACACGATTTCACTGAATTTATTTTACCAATTTTATTTTTAGACCATAAAATCGTACACTTTTCAGTGGTTCGTATTATTCCTAGAACCACTTTCATGTATCCATCCGCCTGTCCGTTAATAGTCGCACAGAATTATGTCACCTGACCTTTTTGTGTAGGTCTAATGTTGTCGACCTAAATGAGTCTGCAAAATGTTTTGACAATACTTACATGATTACCGTTTAAATTATCTAAATGACTTCAGATTTCTTAAATATTGGATTTATCTGAGCTGGGTTTGCCCATCGTTATTAAGTATGAAGTGTGATTTGTGATGTTGACGACTTTGAATTTGTGGTAGTAATGAATAGTAGCGTAATTAGACCACGGAATCAAGGCCATATTTTTGTACAATACTAGCTGATAGCCGCGACTTTGTCTACGTTGTTTATTATCTTAACAATATATTTTATGTACATAGAAAAAAACCTAAATAAAATTGAAAGCAAAATATACTTTACTTACAAAATTTCTTTGTGTATAATGTTATCCGTTTACTTCCTCTTCTGCGCTTGCGCACCTGCGCTTGCGCACTATACCGCTTGCATTACTTCACACTTCGCTGAACAGGTAGTGCTTATAAAGACTGTAGTTTCTTGAAACTTTAATATCTTTCTATTAAATAAGGATATCGTGTAATTTTTTTTTTGAGATAAGAACCAAATGTCTAAGATATAAAAGTAAAAATTGTTCGAAATGTGTGTAGTAGTTTTTACGCCATGCGCGCAAAATGGTAGACCTCTATCGGTTTATTCATATACGTGAAGTGTTCTGTGATTGCAATATTATTCATTACTGAAATTAAAACGTTATATTGAACACTTAAAAAAATTTAGATCAATATAATTATAAAATAAACCACCACCTGATCGAAGCCTGATCGGCTTCAAACCTCCCATGATTTTTGCCACTCACGATTGCCTACTCAGGGTTCGAAATTATTATAGTATTATTTATATATTATAATTTGTTTAAATAATTTGGTAGCAGTGTAAATAATGTGTTATATTCATTCATTTGATTATATATTGCTATTGAAAATTTCATTCATGGAATAATATAATAAATAATCTTTAGTGTTAAAGCTATCTTTAGATAAAACCGATATTGTGTATATTGACTAGTTCTCAGAAATTTGCGAAAATCGTGTCCATTTTCAGTTTTGTGTATTATTAACGTTGTATTGTAAACTTTGTATTTTTTCACGAAAACTATACTACTGAAGCTGCTCGTACCAAATATCATTTAGGTGTTTTAATCTCATAATAACAAATGGCAGGTAACCATATACCTCCAATATCATTCCCTCATCGTATCCCAAACTCAATATTTAAATAAGATTATATCATTAATTTATTGCGCTTTATAAATTTGTCTAGTTTTGGTCATTACTTATATTAAAAATAGTGCATTTAACAGTACATACACTTTTCATTAGGTACCGAGTAAGAAATGATGAGAAAATTTAAGTTTAATCTGGTTCCAAAAAAAAAGATCGTTCCCTCACTTTTTACTAAAACCTGGATTGTACTTTTTAATCAGATTGTAGGTTGCCGCGCTTATAATTTTTTTGCAGTTGGCAACATTCTCAATGTAGCCTTACTATCATTGTTGCAAGGCGCGAAGAGATGTGTTGTTGTTAACTGGTTTTTAAATGTTACATTTTTATATCTCATTGCCTAACACCATCTGAATATAGGGTATTTATTTCATTTCTAATAATCATTATGTCGTTTCACATGTTTTGAGGAGTAAAAATCTTGCCTCGAATCAGAATTCGATTTGAGGTTAATGTTTGACTAGTTTTTGTAGGTTATGTTTGATTTTATCATTCCCTCACTTCATTCTATTAATGAGGGAATGAGAGCTTATGAGGGAATGATAAAATAAATTCATGTTGAGATGAACAATAGATGTTTATCTTGTTGATTTCATCTAAATATACTAATAGCGCTAAAAAAATTCATTCCGTGACTTGAATCATCATTCCTTCATAATTGATTTTTTCATCACCCCTTTACTTTCATTTAAACTGAAAAAGGTGGGGACCACATAGTCAGCTGAGGTAAGTTACTTGTGTACTATATATTGCATATATAAAATTTTCAATTTTTACAAATTATATTCTTATTATTAGACGACGTCATTTTTCACAAATCAGTGAGAACTACTCATATATTGTGTGTATACATATTGTGTGTGATAGGTAAAGTGTAAAAATAAGATAACTATACTTCGTTTTTAACCGATTTTAAAAAGGAAGAGGTTCTCAGTTCTGTATTTTTTTTTCAATGTTTGTTACCTCACAACTTCGTTATCTGTAAACTAATTTGAAGATTGGGCTTTGATTTCGAAAAACCACCAGGGAACTCCTCAAGATATTGGTAGGTTTATGATAATCCAACACTATACATGTACTTAACTGAGGTCAATGACGTTCTGGTGTATTTTATGGAGTAGATATTTTTGAAGTCAGTTTTTTTTGTATCATTTTATTATTATCATTGTTATAATATAAAATTTATCATAATGTCTATTGCTTTAATATTGCGGATGCGAGTTGCGTTCGTGTGCGGCCATGAGTTTCACGGCTGGACGTTCCGCAAAACATAATGCAAGCCCGAGTAGCTCCTGAATGGGCTCTTATTACCCACCTGACCAATTTAGCTCGGATCCCGAGCCGCGTCGTAAATGTTATGGCAACAATCAAGTATAAGTACGGATCACTTTTTTCGTCTTGGCAAGTATCGTGGCTGCGACATTTCTACGATTTGGGTAATGTTGTATTCGTTTTTTTGACCGGATTCGAAAAGGAGATTCTCGATTCGGTTTTTTTTTATGTTGGATAACCTATTTGGAAAATTATATTTTTTTTTATTGGAAAGGGGAGTTGTTTTGAACATGTGGTACATCATTACATTGTGACTTGAGCTATTGGTAGGCGTATGAAAATTCTAGACTAGGTAGATACCTAACTATGGTGAATTTAGTTTTGGTGTTTTTTTTTCAAGTCGGTTTTATTTATTATGTAATAGAATAAGTATGTCATATTAGTACCGAATCCTAAACAAATTTAGATGTTTCTACTGTTTTGATGTTTTTAATATACTAATGGTTGTCCAGTGGTAATTTAAAGAAATATTAAAAAAATAGGTTGAAGTGAGCCCTTCAACTTTACTTATTCCCTCTTTGTATTCAAGCTACTTATTTCTTCGCGTTATATTGAAACTCCTTTGAAGTCTTATACATTTCAGTAAATTTTTAATGTTTCTAGGATCTTATATAATTCCTACTTTGAACGAGACCTCATTTCGCCCTCGAACGCTTCTGAGTTCTCCGAATCGGAATATTTATAAGATTAACTGCTATTTGGGGTTCGGTAATGCTCTGATTTATTATTAAATTTCATCGTACATCAGCGGGATTTCACCAGTCGAAAATGTTGTATGTGATTAAAGTCAAAATTACGTTGAGAAAATTAGCTTTCCATAAATAAACGGTTCATAATTTTAATACAGGCAATGTTTACCTTAGAATAATCGTTCATCGTCTCAAGAGCGACAGTCGAGAACGGCGTCGTTTTGGCGAGCGGCTCACGTAACACTACCGAAATTGCCGGCCAAGGTTTTTATTTTAATAGCCATTGGTTTATGGACTAGAAAATGGTATTCGTTCGGAATTGCTTTGTCGACACTTCAGTGTTCCCACGCGTTCATTTCGATTGATATCTTAGTTCATTTGTATTCAGTTCCTTTCTTTGATTTTATTTTTTTCGTTAGTTGTAAAGTCAAATCGGCATGAAATGATCTACGTTTGCATCACAAGAACTATTTATAGAAGTTATTGTCATGAGAGTCATGAGTTGGTGCGATTTAAGTTCGGCTTAATTTCTAATCACCACTTTCTGTCTTGCAGTTTCTTGTCACTACTTTCTGATTCTGTCTGTACTTTAGTGTCAAATATTATTATAAGAAATCCTTACTATCATTATAAATGCGAATGTGAATTTCTTTGTTTGTTACACTATCACACGTAAACTAATCAACCATTGGCCATCAAATTTTGCATACATATTTGTCAGGTGTACAGAAAAAGATATAGGACAGTTTTCATCCCAAAAAAGTATTGTTCTTGAGGGATACGTCAAAACTGTACTAACGCGAGGGAAACTGCGAGCAAAAGCTAGTAATATATGTTTTCGTAGGAGACATATTTCATAAAACATTTATCAAAAATATTGAGAACATTGTAAGAAAATTGGTTTAACAATTCTATTGTTTATTGTGAGTGATAACATGTGACAAATTAAGCGCGTTCGTTCCCTTGTCATTGAGTGACATTCTTTTGTATTACTAGCAGGCCCGGCGGACGTTGTCTTGCCCTGATAATAAAAAAATATATACTAAAGTGAATGAAACACTTAAGGCGGTTTGACTTTTTCCCGATTCTTTCAATAAATTTACAAAAAAAAACCTTGAGAATTTATATACTTAAACCTCCCCCGTGAATTACTCTATCTATTGGTGTAGACCGAATTACAATCCGTTCAGTACTTTTGAGTTTATAGCGAACATCCAGACAGACAGACGCGGCGGACGACATTGTTTATTTTTTTTATTTAGATTGCACTGAGCGAAGCTTGACCCCAGTCACACCTGATATAAAGTGAGGACGAGGCCTAGAGGCCTAGGATGTAGCGCGTTCGCTCAGTAAAACCGCATTCACTCTTCTATATACTACACTATATATAAATAGTTCGTGTTTATATAAATTATTATAATCTATGTTCTTTGGTTTATACATTTTACATATTGAGTAGGTAAATGATTTGATTTAAAAAATTATATAATTTTCTTTATACTTCATCGCGAATCAAATCAGATTAAGTTCACATTGTATTACTTTATAATTTTGGGGTTTTTACTACATATTGTATTACGACTGGCTATATCGTCAAATACAGACTATCTGATAATTTTGATGGGAACCAAATTCTATAATTTGATCGTCTTTTTGATACATTTCTCTTCTCAAAGGTGCCACAATACTTTGTAGCTTTTAGGATTTTACTAAAGTCTCACTTGATATTAAGGCACGATAGGTGATACGATAGTAACACTGTAAACCATGAGAACTGGCTATCAAGGCCAGCCGAACACACCTCTTGGGTATTCTAGGTAGTTAGCTATTTTGGAATTAGAAAAGCCCTTACATGAAACTTTAGTGTCATCACGATGTCTTTTGTCATGGAAAGGTTCGATTTATTCCAGGATTTATATCTACGTCGATCGACCCGTCTGTCCGAACATGCTAACTACTGAGTAAACTGACTAAACAATTTTTATACTATAATGGGTATTGGAATGTGCTTGATATGGTTATTATTTGTATATGGCTGTTATAATGAGAAGAGAATTAATTTTTTTATTTGTAATATATAAACTCAAAAAAATCTGTCACATGCAGAAAACTACATTTTCAGCCAGTAACGTGGGCTGTTTTTTTATCTACATAACGGCGAGGGAAATCGCAAGCAACAGCCACCAGTCGTTTATAAAGATATAAACCTAGATAAAGTCGCGCGCGGTTTCCAGTGTATAATATAAATAGTTATTTATTGTTTTAATAAATTAAGTTTATTATTTTTAAAGGGCGGTTACCCGGCTAAGCTGAAGAAAGTGTTGATCGTGACTGCGCCACTTTGGTTCAAGGCGCCGTTTAGAATTCTGCGCTTGTTTGTGCGCGAAAAGTTACGCGAACGCGTACACACGGTGAGCGCGCCGCAGCTGGGCGTGCACGTGCCGCGCGCGAGCCTTCCCAAACAACTCGGAGGGCTGCACGAAACTGATCACGCAGCTTGGTATGTATAATCGTGATTTTTTTTTCTTTTACTTCTACTGATGTCATTATGAAGATACACTAATTTATAATCAATTATAGGTTTTTTTATTATTGGAACGAAATTCCTTATCGCGGCTTACGGTAGTGTTGCATTGTAGAAATCGTCACGTAAGGAAAAAGCGTTATACCTCGGTATATTTCTATTGTATATTAGTGAGTATGTGTGTAACCTCAATACTAAATGTGTGGAAATTTAATTAAAACTGATTTTGTTTACTTTTATTTAATATATAATTGTTTTACTAGTCATCTTAATATATATCTCGGCTATAAAAGACTGGCTTCATCAATGTGGCTATGAGGACACCGAAAATTTTTTAACACGCCTTTATAAAAAATAAATTGATTAATTTGTTAATAAACCCGATACTCAATATCAATCTACGCACTATTTTACTCTCCGTTGTTGTACTCTCGCAGCCTTTTAACCATTTTCATATACATGTGCACTTACAAATATGCCCCATCAGTGCCATTTTATTTTTGTAAATATTAATTGTGTAAACTTTTTGGAGAAAAAATAATATTATTCACTATTTTATATCGGACTTTTAGTAAATGAATATTTTTCCCAAAATATTAATCGAAATTTTTTGATTTGATTCCATACGCTAAGGAACTTCGTACTGGATGGCGCAGGTGTCCCCTGACTTACATACGTTTTTATTTTTGTATTGGTTATTTGCATTTCACCACAATCTCACCTGGCGTTAGATGACCATGTGGCCTAACATTGTAAAATGTTAAATATAGAACGTGACTAGCTCTCAAGTCCATCTGCCGGAACACACCCACACAAGTGCTTGGATGATTATTGTCAACTTGAGGGTCAGGGACTCAGGGAGCCAGGCGGGCTTAGAAAAGGTCCTACCACCATGCTATGGTTTTATCACGATGTTTCCTTCACCGAAAGCTGCGACTCAGTTGCAAGGATTCAAACTTATAAAGATCGATGCGGTGTCCGAACATGATAAACACTGAGGCATATGTTATTGCTTACAGGTTGGAACACTGTAGACACTGTTACACGAATTACCTTCAGAATTCTAAGTTAGACGGAGTTATTGACGAATATGTCATTAGTAATCATATACCACCAATCAAGCCACAAAATGGTGAGTACTGAGTTATTCTCTGAATTTTTACTAAACCTACTTTCTAGAAAACACAGAGATATATTATCATATATTTTGCTTGACTACCGAAACACAGCGAATATGTTGCCAACTTTCGTTTAATCCCATTTTGTAGGTAATATTTTATGTGACCGCGTTCTTTCCCATATCAAGAATGGTTCAGATTTTTACTTCAGTACGAGCCACCCTTTGTATCATCTTTTTAGTTCAGCGGATATTACGTATATAAACAGATTTATTTTACTTGCAGTATTCATTAAATTACATTATCCAATGAGAACAGCTTATCTTATCTCGTTCGTTCTTGTCTCACAATGCTTTTTATTTAGGTTAGACTGTTAACATTAATTTATACATGAATTAACATATTTAATATTGAATAAAACGAGTAAGTCGAAATACCACATTAATGTATCTCTGCTTGGATTTATACAGATAATAACGTATAGTTTGTTTTATCAACATTAGGGTATATTTTCTTTACAGTTTAAATTGTGCTGTTTATGATTGTGAACAAACATGTTTTATTAACAATTCCACACTTTTATGTTTGCACGTAAGTACACGGATATAACTCATGAATACAGTGTTGTTATTCGGGTTAAAAAAGGTTACTCGAAGCTGATTCAATATATTCGTATTAGGCGTAGGAATTATAGTATATATAGATGCTTAATATAAATAAAATGTCGTGATTTTTTTAACTACTTTTATGTCACATATGATATTCCACGACATATATTTCGCATAATGTGTGGTTAACGATAAATCTGAGTCGCGAGGGAGCACGACGACGAAAAAACACTGCAAATGAAATAATTTTACCGACTTAAAAGTTAATACAGTGATATAAACAAACTTATAGTAAATGAATTAACATTTCATTTCAATCAAGCAAGTTTTCTCTTTTGTTTAACATTTGGCACATGACGTTGTAATGCTATGTATTATATCTTATTTAAATATAGCTTTATCATCGCGTATAATTCTGCTAATTGTAATGTAGATCGATCGACGTTAATTGAATATATCACGCTCGCCTTATATGTAACTACTGGTGTAACCAATATAGCACGTGATATGTTTATCACTGGTGATACGTGAAATGTTTCACGCGTAGGTATAATAGAACGCGAGGGTGAATGTGACATGACAAGTGACCGCGCGTCCCGGCTCGCCGACACCGACACAGACATGCACATCAGCGGGGACCCGCTCTACACGTGCGACCCCAATCCGCTCAGGTAACATTAAACTCGTACATCTTCAATTTTACATGTTTTCATCTTCATTAATGGGCTAGCTGCCCGTGCCGAATTCGCACGATTATACTAACCAAGAATATGAGACCAAATCCTAACTTTACAATATGACCATTTAGTTTACCCCTCGGCTAATTTTTAAGATCCAGATCTCAAAATAGTGGATCACGTTTTTAATTTAACGATATCGTTCATTGTAAATATCATAGTTTAAGAAAAAATAATTCATACAAATGGAAAAATATTTATAATTTTTCAATATATCATTTGTTATTTTTTCAAAGTTTTGTAATAAATCAGGTATTTTTAAGTTCATGCTGCGAACAGTCTGTTGATCTGTGCCTCATGAGGTTTATATGGAACTTAAACCTTTGTGGTTTTGGACAGTCCAGGGGTTAAATAAAATAGCAACGGAACAAATGAACGTCAATCTGTCAATTCTAACATTATTGTATTGTTTTCTGTCACAACAAATTAAGACTTAACCAAATTGATGCAGTCATTCTGAATTAATGCACTCACATACATTCTGCAATTGATTTTTATTCATATAGATACTTAACATCAAGAAATACTGGAATTAACTCTTAAATGCATATTACATCGCAAATTATACAAGTTGTCTTTTCCCTAAAGTATAAGTGTTTTTTTATTATCTTCCTAATGTCTAGATCCCTTTACCTACGTACTACTTTACCTACCCTCTTTTGTGAGAATAAAATTGATCATGCATTTAAGGATAATTGTTTTATTAACTATAATTAAATGTAATGAAATTAGTATTTAATACTAAGAAAATACATTAGACACTCTATAGTTAAAACATCACTGTTCTGGTGTTA
Source organism: Antheraea assamensis (assembly GCA_035772565.1). NCBI lineage: Eukaryota > Metazoa > Arthropoda > Insecta > Lepidoptera > Saturniidae > Antheraea > Antheraea assamensis. The sequence continues at coordinate 194,509 of JAQQSE010000014.1, forward strand.
GTTCTGTCAATGTCAATTTAAAGGAGTCTGAGGATTCTGCGCAATTTCAAATATTGTTAATACTTCTTGAATAAAATCCAGATTATGATAATAAATTATCTTTTAATACATACATCTAGGTGAATTAATAGTTTCAAGCAAAACATTCGCATAAGAATTTTTTATTTTAAAAGTGTCTTTTATATGCAGATATAAATAGAGATTTTCTGCAAAGTAGTTAATTCCACGTACCGCATTGTATAAAAGTAAAAATTAATAAACACTGTATATATTAAAATAGGAACGAAGAATTACCGCATAATATTTAATATTGTTTTTTTTTTCCACTTTAGGCATACACACGACTACAATGGAGATGTGAAAAATAGGCATGTAAATTCAGGAGACGAAGATGATTTAGACATAAGCAGTAAGTTTGTTTAAAATAATTATAGGAGACTCATAATGCGGTCGTTAATCGTTTCCACACGCATATTACATAACGTTTTTTCAATAAGCTTTTGATTATTATAATCATTATAAATTCTATTATAATGTATTATAAAATTCGAAAATAATTCATGTGCAATAAACGCGCGAGGATCTGTGGCTACAGTTAACCAATAAAAAAAACTATACTCTTTGGAATATATCTTTCCTCGTAAAGATTTGGAAAAAATATGTCGTGCGTCACATATTTGACACACATTTATTTACAAACATAACATATTTTATTGCACAATATTGTTGTTAGACGAATGAGTGAAGACAAATCACCGCCTGGTATGTGTTTTTATTGGAATTCATGATAGTGTTAATGCGAAATTTGTACCCTTATCAGTACAAATATAGATTTTCAAACGTCGTAAACAAATCAGTTTTTACGTTGTTATTATTGTTAGGAGCTAATCTTATTGAGTTTTTTCTTTTTGTACCCGAAAACAATCATTCTCCGGGTATTGTGATAAAATTTCGAGAAATTAATATCTGTGCCTCAATTGCACCCTTTGTAGTACGATTTTTTTTCTCATAAATAAGAGCACGGCAAGTTTAGTTATACATCGTGTAAAAGATATTGTGTGAATTACAGTATAATAATTTTTTGCCTTATTAGTACGATTGCTTTTTGCCACATTATAAAAAGAGATAGAGTTTATTCAATACTAGTTTTTGTCAGCGCTATCACTTTTTTTTTTTATGTGGGAACAAATCCTTCATTGGACACCCACAGCCATGGGGAGCTGTGGGGTGTCAGACTTACTGACTAAAAAAAACCCACAAGATACCGTCTGCCGCGCTATGGAGTGGCACGGGATCGAACAAGCAAGCACCATGCCACCCCGGCGACAAGGCCCAGCGCGAACGCCCTGACCGCGACGACAGCCCGGTCAAGCTGCCTACCCGTCTACCGAACCAATGTACAATGGAAAGTCAGGTCCACAGCCCCTTCCCTCCTTGGTCCGGTTTGGCAGTCAAGGGGTTACCCCCTCCAACCACCACAGCCTGTAACTTTTTTACGTGGTTTTATACCACGGTGACTTTTTAACGAGGTTTTCTCCCTCTCCCTCCGCCCGAAGGCCACCCCTCTGTCACTTTTTAATGTGGTTTCCTCCCACAGGAACTTTTTAATGAGGTTTTTCTCCCTCTTCCTCCGCCCGAAGGCCTCCCCTCTGTCACTTTTTAACGTGGTTTCCTCCCACGGTAACTTTTTCTTGAGGTTTTCTCCCTCTCCCTCTGCCCAAAGGCCGTCCCTCTGTCACTTTTTAACGTGGTTTCCTCCCACGGTAACTTTTTAACGAGGTTTTCTAGCTCCCTCCGCCCGAAGGCCTCCCGTCTGTTTTTTAACGAGGTTGCCTCCTCAACACCCGTAACTTTATAACGTGGTTTTCTCCCACGGTTGACCACACTATCGCTTGCATTAACCTAACCTATCCTTTAGGAACCTTTTTTTTTCTAGGTGAACGGTATCCTAGGTCGTTTTACATATCATGGTACACCCCTGATAATATGTTTGCAGAATTTCGGTTAAATAATTACATTATTAAAGCGTAACAAATAAACTCATATTCGTATATTTTATTATTATTTAAGATTGTTACGCAACTCCTGTATGCAAAATATAATAAAATATTTTACGATAGTTACGGAAAGTAATTGACTGAGGCTATTTTTGAAAGTCAAATAAAAGTTACAAAGGTTTATGAAATCAGAATCATATAATGACATGGATTTTATTTCAACTGTATTGTTATTCAGTAAGTTATGACTTTTAATATAAGTTTTGCAAACAATGTCATTGTTTTATCGTTGTAACAGTACTTTGTAATTTATAATGCTGTGTTTTATACTCAAATACTATTCTGCATATTTTAAGTGTTATGTTTTTTTTAATATCTCAGATTTACACATGTAATGAAAATTGCAACGCGTCGGAATTATGGTTTATACTCTTAGGTATATCTGGGGTTACATATGTTATGTAAATTTGAATTGAGTATCAATAGTTTAAAACTATAAATTGTATTTGCTTATTTCTTTCTTAGAAATATTATTTACTAGCTATTGTTCGCGGTTTCTCTCGCGTTAATGTAACGTATTTCTCGGAGCCAGTTTTTTTTTTGTGAAATATATTCTATGCCCTTTTCTATACCCCTGACAATGTATATGCAAAATTTCATGATGGTCGATTAATCAGTTAAGACGTGAAAAGGTAACAAACAGACAAATTCGCATTCGCATTAATAATACATTGGATCCACGGTAATCCGGCTACTGGTTAATCTGACGCCCCTTGTTACCCGACATACATATAACATGCAAATTCATTTCAGCCAATCTTCGTTAATGCGTGTAATTTTTTATAAATTTCTTGGATCATATAAGTACATGGTATCTTTGAAAACATATGTAATTTTAGTATGGAGTAACATAATTCAGATGAAATTAAATGTGTTAGAAATGGTAATTACATAGAAAATGCCTCGTACATATTTAATGTTACAAATTACAATTGTCTGCAATAGCGAGTACCGAGTACGATGACGCATTTTTTTTTTCAGAATGTACTTGCAGTTCTATTGAAACGTTGAGTTTACTGACCTCGAGCTTTTATTTAATGAAATCCTTATTGTTAAAAGGAATACATTTTACATAGCTAGTGAATGGAAGTTCAAATTCTTCGCATCGTTTCTTGCTATTGATGTGTTTAGTAAATAAAAATAAAATTGTTTTTTTTTTTTTTAATATTGAAACTTGAAAAGATAATGAATGGTTAATTGGCTAGTATGTAATAATGTCGTGTAAAGAGAAGGGGAATTCTATTCCATTTTGCATATCATCGTTGACCATCGGGAAGGTCAAGCGATTTGCAAGTTATCATTGTTAATGATCACCGCAATAGTTTCCTCGTATTGTTCATGGTTTTTTAAATAACCTTCTGTGACTACTGGAAATAGTTATACTTAGTTAATATTACAAGGTATTAATGTTTTATATTTTATAAGTGATTGTTTAAACTTCAACTTACGGTTTGTACCTAAAAAAGCGGATATTTCAATAACCTCTACCGTCATGCTATGGTTTCATCACGGTATTTTGCTTTACCATAAGTTAGAGTTTAGTACAGGATTCAAACTTACCGAGATCTAAGACTACTAAGACACACTATTAGTGAGATATCATCGCTTTGTTGTATGTCTGTTGGTTACTTTATCACGAGTAAAATGACATAGGCGCTACAACGCACAGATTGTAACGGACTTACTATAATCAAATTTGTTAAGGAAATTCATTTTATGGTGAAGTAAGAAGTTTAATTTAAAGTATAACTTATACTCAGTACCAAATAAATAATAAGGTTTTTCCTATGCTTTTCTGGTTAGCTACCACCCTAAGTAAATGTTCCGGCAGCTGCACATGAGGGCCAGTCCCCAGTCTTGTCATCTTAGACCATATCGTTATTTAATATTCTATCGAGATTGTGGCCAATCGCTAAAACTTATGAAGTATAAAAAAGAACAGAGAGAAAAGAGGCAAGTCACATTCGAAATCTGTACTTGATAACTTGCTATATTGGATGAAAAAGTGGAGAGTTCATAGTGTTACTACATGTCTCTGGAAGACAGTGGTGCGCAATGTTTGTTATTATGCTATTGAAAAGGGTGTTTTCTTACGTAATTTTCAATATGTTCCAAATTTTTCAAGGTCAGTGTAGTTTAAGTTTTTGTTTATATACAATATAGTTTTTAACGTTTAACTGCAATGTTATCCGATGCTAAATGACGATGTGGTCCAAGATGTGGTATGTAGTACACACGCTAAACCTAGAAATATTGGCTTTTAGTGCAGCCGCCGGAAATCACCTATAGGTGTTTGGCGATAGATTTCTAAGTTGAGGGTGATAGCTAGCCAGGCGGAGTTAGAAAAACCTGTAGCAGCATGCAATAAAAGTGTTATTCGTCGGTAGCCCGTGGCACGTGGTCGTCCGGCGAGGTTTCACCCGGTCTGTCGGACGAAGAGTGCGGTGGGGGAGGTGCGGGCGCGGGAGAGTCACCGGCGGCGCTCGTGGCGCGCGTGCGATCGCTCGCCCGCCGCGGCCTCGTCGCTGAGTACGAGGAGATACGTTCCCGCGCCCCCCACGGTACCTTCCACCACGCCAAGTTAGTACCAAATATACATCTCACATATACTAGCAATCCCCCAAATTAATAAGGATATTAAAACAATAAACCGATCATATATGATAACAATAAGTACTTTTTCGATACATTTCTTTATTCATCTAAATATTTTACAAATTTTCTTTGAACGAAAACATTTTTAGTATTTGCGATTGTACAAAAATATATATCACCGCAGATAAACCATCCTAAATTGCTACCAACACGTATTTTCTACTATTGAAAGAATTGTTAGAATTAGGTCTGTTATGATACATAAACATTACATCTTTATATACTTCTTACTATCTTTATATAGTGCACATTTCGTAATAATAATAATTGTTCGGCACTAGCTGGATGCGTAAAATATTAGTGTAGTTATAAGATCGAGAGCCAGGTAAGCTTTAAACGTTACTGAATTAAACAGTAATTGTTAATGGTAAAATAACCAACCGACCAGTGTTTGAATCGTACCTACCTGTGTGTGATTGGTGCATGTGTGGGAATCGTACCTGTCTACGACTGGTACCTGTGTTGTTATAGATTGCCGAGTAATCTAGCCAAGAATCGGTACACGGACGTGCTGTGCTACGACCACTCGCGCGTGCTGCTTTCGCAGACGGACCCGGACGATCCCACTACCGATTACATCAATGCCAACTACGTAGATGGCTACAAACAGAAGAATGCCTATATATGTACACAGGGTGAGTTACACTCACAACGACATTTTGTTTTGAAATAAACGATTACTAATTAACACAGGATTGCCTAGTTTAGATGCCAGCTGTCATTGACTTTGCCAAGTCAATAACTTTTAAGCTAACAGTTAGTATTTCTAAATAATATGTTTAACTATGTGCTTTCGTAATTGTACTAAATAATTTACTATTATTATTTAATATTGTCAAAACATTACTACTTCTTTTCTTCTAGTATTACGACAAAGTGATTGGCACTGTGCCTTGTGGTAAGCATAGTACAATCTGAAAATGATAATAAACATCTAATGCCTGGTTTAATATTTCTTCATTTAAGGTGGTTACAATTACAACTAATACTGTGACGCATTTTTCCTACGACAAATTCTACTGTTGATTGATCCGTTGTCCGTTATTATTATTGATAATAACAATGGCCAATGTTATAATAACGTGTGAATAAGCACGCATTATTCAAAATTCAATAGGTGTGAAAAGGAGAGCATTTCGCGTTGTTCAAATTTAAAGTCTCGACATGAATATCTAATATTCATATCTTTGTTACAAACTGTAATACATTACAATATAGCTGATTATTCAATAACAGAATAACTAACAGCAATAATATTATAAAATAACACAACAGTTTTTGATTCATATATTACTGTCATTGTCATCGTGTTACAAGGTTATTTATAGGGTAATCGTGTACGAAATTAAGTACTCGTCAAAGCCAATCTGTTTTAGATTTTTCTTAAAGTTTGTAGAAACGTTATCCGAAGACCAAAATTTCTCCTTTTTTTCATCACACGTCGAATCAATACACTATTTGCTATTTGAAAAGTTTTATTTTTCAATTTTACATATTTAGCCCGTGTCTAGAAATCTATTTAATTGTGTTTTAGATCCTGTTGCCAATAGATAATTTAAAACGACAGACTATCGTTATTGACTGAGAAACAATACAGGTTATATAAACTTTACACACTATAAAATTAATTCAAATTCGTTAGCTGAACTTTTTAAATACCAGCGTCCCGTTTTTAAATGTGCTCGCATTGAATGTAAATTTTTTTACTTGGAAATATCTAAATAGTGTCGTAATTTTGGTGAGTTCGAAGAGTTTCTAAATAAACACAAAACATGTATATTATAAGAAAGTCACGTCAACTGTATTTTACGAGGTTTTTCGTGGACATAACATTATAACTTTTTTATAAATAACTGGCGGATTTTCCTCATAATTTTTTTATACAATGGGTTTTCATTCTATATATTATTCCTGTTTTCGAGACGACTTGTACTGAAATAGCTGCCTACCGTGGTTTCATACGGGGGACCTAACGAAGTAAATGAGACTATATCTTCTCAATACAGGAGGACCATGTAATGAAATAAAATAGCAACAGAATGTCGATGTGTAATTTTGACAATATTTCTGAAGGCCGTTTAATTCTACCTCACTAACTCGCTCACTGACTTTTTATATAGAGATAAATTTTTCACTTTTCCTTTTCCGATTTTTCAAACATTTCCTTTCGTACAAACCTTGTTATGGCAAATATTAAAACGACAACAAGAGAATTAATGAAAAATAGATGCAGCCGTTCCGAAGTGATTCGCTTTTACATACATTTTACATATATTTGGAAATTGTTATTTATTTATAAGATTTACTTTATATAAATTAAATAAATACGTATCCTTTTTGATGTGAATGGATATTTTATGCATATGTAATAATTGTGATGATCGGGTGGTATGACCGGCGGCATATCGTATTCGTATCTGCAAATATGAACTCCGAGGTGTACCAATGAATTTTTCGGAGTTTGTGTGTATTGAAAATGATTTAAAATTGGTAACGGTGGAGGAATACACCGTTGGATTATACTATTATATGGGGGGAAAAAATACATAAAACTATGGATTTCTCGGATATTGAAATCACCAATACGTCAGAAAACTAGAGTGGTAACGTCAATGAGAATGTCGACACTCGTTTAATTTTCCTTTAATGTTTTTGGGTGAACTATTTAAAGTATAAAAGCTCTTAAGAACAAGTTAAACATAGGACGATTCGACCGTATTCCAATTTAGGTTATACATATATAGAACTGAGTGTAGATAACATTATTTGGTAATTATGGCGTTAGCATAGTCTATAAGACTCATTGTATTAGATGGATTTATATATTGGAGAACTTATCGTTATATTTTTTATATCTTATAAATTTTAGCGTTTGAACACAATCTCATCTGGCGTTAAATTATGATGTGGTTCTTACACAGTAAAGTTTCAGGGGTAGCTTATGAACCACGAATGCCATTGAAACTCAAAGGGAAAGTGTATAAAACTATTATAAAACCAGTCATGCTGTAGTGAATCTGAGTGCGCTGGGCTACAAAAGAGATGAATGAGACAAGACTACACGTGGCAGGGATGCGAATAGTTAAAGATGGATCTGTGGTATAACTAGAATCGATAAGATTAAGAATGAGTATATCAGAGAAATTTGAAAATAGCACCAGTCACAGAAGTTCGCATGATATTTGCGTGTCATAAAGAGAATTGAAAGCCAAGTAACAAGAAAAGTTTTAAGTATGAGGTTGGATGAATATAGGAGTGAGGGAAGGTCCGAAAAGTATGGATAGATTGTATTAAAATGATATGTGTATAAAAGGTGTCAATACTGAGAAGATATCTGACAAGGGAGAGTGCAAAAGGAAAACATGTTGTATCGACTCTGTTTAGGTGGGATAAGGGTAAGAAGATGATGTGGTGTAAGACGGTCTAAAGACCCGAAATCTAGATTAAGACTGGTTCTCAAGTGCAGCTGCCTGAACATACTAACAAGTTCTTAGTTTGAGGATGGCAGATGGTGGACAGTGAACTTAGGAAAAGCCCTACCACCATGCCATATTTTCACCACATTGTTTGTCTTCACTGAAAACTCCGATTCAGTGGCAAGGATTCGAACCTTCGTCGATTGATGCGATGTCCTAACACGATATCAACTGAGCCACCATCGCTTTGCTTTTTACATACACAGTACTACACTTTCATAACTTTTTTAAATTGTTAATTATTTAATGTGATATTTCTTAAGGCCAAATATAAAATCGATGTTAACGTTTGTGATTACGTAGCAGCCGGTTTGTTTTGGCTCAGTTTCCGTCCTACGTAGAACAATATGACTCGGCTGTGACGCAAATACGCGGTTCTGCGAATTCTTAGCCCATTATTTTCACATCAATGATTTAGGTGGAAATGTGCTGGCGTAAAAATAGACTGGGAATATTTACTTTGGAATTATGGGGTTCGTTCTAGTGATTAATTTATTTGAGACCTTTTTATTATATCATTGTTTCTACGTAGTATCTTCGAACAATATCTTCTATATAGTTATAGATGAAGATACGATAGTGTAGTTACCTTTTCCCTCTGTGTTTCTCCAGTAATGTTCTTTTTTTTTGCTTAGTAGATATTTCACGTACTTTAGTGTTATACATTTTTTTTCATATCATTTACATTTTATTTTTATTTCAATAAATTAATGCATGCTAGTGATTCTCTAGTGGTCTAGACTCACCTGTTGCTAACATGAAAGTTCGACGTAATCTAATAAATAACAAAAATATATAAATCGGTTGAGAAACAGATAAGTGAGATGTATTTAGTAGTTTTGTCTCTGTTTATTTATATATGGATTGACGTATTTGTACACACGCAAATAGCATAAACGAAAAAAACATAATTATGCAATAATTTGGTACACTCTTTACCAATAAAGAAATTTGTTTGTAGAAATTAAAAAAGATGTTGTAAATTATATAAGTAATAAATTATGGTAGCATATGGGTCATTGGACATTATTATTGGATCATACATTAATATAATATGTCTACCAAGTCCTAGAAAAAATATGCCGTCCACCTTTTGTATTATATTTTATACCATAATCAATTATTTTTTTGCGGGTCGATATAGTGGTCTACAGGCGATTTAACTGTTACATTTATGCAGATTATAATAAAGTTCGTCAAAGTGACTGTCTTTTGCTTAGTCCCATCTTGGAATTAAGTTGCTTAAATCCAGTTGTCGAGAGGCTAGAAATCCGCATGACAGCGATGGATTGTAATAGGTAGATCTTGTGCCGATCGCTATTCTTTTTAGATGGAACTGTGTTTACTTTCGGTTACAGTGCCCGTAATACAATAAAAAAGTAAACGATTGTCGCCTTCAGTTAGGTTTTTGCAGCATCGTTTAGAAATAATGTATCGCTGTGTTATCTTAAACACATTATAAATAAAAGCGCAAACAACTACTTGGAGGAGAAAGTTTTTGTTTGTCTAGTAATATATTCAAATGTACCTTGTGATTTGTAATAATAGACTATAAAAAGTTCTATTCTTGGATTCTTATGTCATTTCTATGAGTTTCTTTCTCAACTCAAAATTCATTTGAGCTTTTGATTCATTACAACAGATTTATTAATTAAAATTTTTCATAAACTATTTTGGACTCTTTAAAGCCAAAAATTATAACAGCTTTATGGACTCCTTGATTAATTAAAATCATTATAAGGGCTTATTCATATACTTAAGCAATGAAGTTTGTATATAATACACATAGATGTACCAACGTGCATTGGCGCTATATAAATAGTCATTGAATACCAGTAATACCATAGAGTTACCTAGTTTTAGTTTTCAGTTTAGTCATATCAAAATGTATGGAATCGAATAGTGGGATGTAATAATCACTTTTGACTCGAAGTAGTTTTAGGTATCGAATAGGGAACACGTAGCAAACGAATAAACCAGCGTTTATAATATAAGTAAGAATTAGAATGAATAATAACGTGTCAGGTCCCCTGCCGAAGACGTTCAGCGACTTCTGGCGTATGGTGTGGGAGCAGGGTACGCTCGTGATAGTGATGACGACGCGCGTGTCGGAGCGCGGCCGCGTCAAGTGCGGGCAGTACTGGCCCGCGGCGAGTGGGTCCCGCGCGCTGCACGCGCCTTTTGCGATCACCGCGGAGGCGGTCGAACACGAGGAGGACTACACCGTTACGCATCTACTCCTCACCGACTTGAGGGTTCGTATCTATATCCCTTTTCGCCTTTATAGGTTTTACCGTTTCGCTACAATGTCATCTGATGTTAAACGACAATGTGGTCTAGGATGGTAAACTGGGTAATCCCTAGGTAGGTAGGAGGTTATCGAGTTTGTACGTTAAATCAAGTGGTGTTAAATGGATGGTGTTTACGTTTTATTTTTAAGTGTTAGGTTATACATTTTCAACTTGAGGGTGGTAAATGGTGGCAAGTTTCTAAATAAATCAGTTTAATTTCATCAGCTCCTTTTGAAGATGTTAAAACTTTGTCTTGTATAGAAAAAATGTTATTTTTGTGTCCTAATATTTTCACACATGCATTGTAATATTGAGTACCACATTATTAAAACACACATTAAAAAAGGTACCTAATCTTGAAACACCACAGTACTTGTTTCTTTAATATTATATTTAGTGCGAAATTACTAAAGTTTAGTGTAGGTTCACGTTGTAATATGAATTGTAACTAAATTTTGAACCAGAAGAACTTAAAAGAAAATAAATAGTATATTGATTATTATTATAAAAAGTAATGTCGACCATACATTACATGATCACAAATTATAAAAACTCATTGTCTTAAAGGGTTCAACTATAACTATAATTTTCTAAGATTTGCTCTGGATGATAAATAGTATGAAAAAAAGCAAATAAAATTTAACATTTTAAAATACAATACATTTGAGAAATACACAGGCGAAAATTAGAATTAATTGTATGTAACTTGTTGCGTCTCTGGTACTTTGATTTATTGAGTAACATTTATTGCTTTTGATTGCTGAATATATAATCAACACGTTTGGTTTATCAGTAAATAATTTGTTTTGCCAGTAGAGTAATTTAAATCGCAGTGGTGTATCTTGTTTTACAGACGGAACAGACCCGGCGTGTGTGGCACGGACAGTATACGCGGTGGCCGGACTACGGCGTGCCGGGCGGTGGCCGCGCCCACCCCGTGCTGCGCTTCCTGCACGCCGTGCGACACGCGCAGCATCGCGCGCTCGCTGAGTCAGTACATATATACAATTCTATGCTCTCATATGCACGCACGCGCACGCAATAACGCGCACAAGCACGCACGCACGCCCTAGAGTTGATGCACATACACAACACAATACTCACACACGTACAGGCGCTCAAGCGCACACTAAGAGAGTAAACGACGAAATTAAAATACAATCGGAATCTTTATAATTTGAGTTTCAACAGACCAGAGAAAATGTCAAAATAACAGGAGTTTCAATAACTAAGTGAAAGGGAAGGAAAATTTTCGAAATAAGAAAAACTAAGGAAACAAAGCTGGGGTAAACATTTGTACAATTATTCAAAACTTTTTATTTTGATAAGGAGTTTTCGAAATATTTTTGTTAACGGAGCGATTTGAGTCTATCATTATCCAATGAATTTATGATCGTGATGAGAGTTGAAAAGAAATCGTCGCTTGAGTCGGTTCGTGCTTAAATCTGCATAAAATAATGCTTAAAATTATATAGAGTACTAAAGCCCGGACTTCATCAAAATATTATTCCTTAAAAATTACCAAAGGGACTGATTAATATTAGTTTTATTCAATTTATTGAGTATTTTTCAAAGAACCGTGAAAAAAATTCAAAGTGTGTAGTAGAGATTCAAATTACTGAGTGTCAAATTATCGAGTGTCCACTGTATTAGAAACAGTAACAAATTGGTCATCTCATGTTTCTGACTCACTATGACCAGTAACAGTTTTTTGTGTAGTACTGTTAGGTTTTATAACATAGTGCTAGGGCACATTATCATTTTGCTGGATTGTGAGTTCAAACACCATGTCGAGTGGGTTTTAATGACTAAAGTATCATAATAGGTCTCATACCGGTTCTTCTCGATGACTGGGTTGATTCCGAACCGGTGGTAGTTTTGACGCTCTTAATCGCCTTCTCAATGTGTGTAATAGTAATATTATTGTCTAGTAATAGGGTTCTTCGAAACGATTGAAATTGTTTTTGTATTTGCAGGCTCGGCGACGCGTGGGCGGGACACAGTAAAGGACCTCCGATCGTCGTTCACTGTTCAGCCGGTATAGGACGGACAGGTTAGTATTACAAGAATTTGGTAGGTGATATTTAAGGATTTACCTGAACACCACAAAAATATCATAAATTTTCCCGTATCAGTATATTTTATAGTCCATTTTATCATATTTTACAAATTTGTAATAATATATTACAATAAAGTTTATAATTTTATATAATGAAATGTATTTAAGCTCGGTTAAGGACATGTATTCAATTTTACATACAACCTATAGTATAAAGGACGATCCAATTCTGTTAGTTTTATTTTTCACACTAGGTTCTTTTCTAAAAAAATATCATAATGTCTTAATATAAATTTATTTAGGTTTTAAAGAAACAACTACTTTTATAAGCACTTTGCGTTCAGCAATGATTGAAGTAGGGCGAGCGGTGTGATGCGCATGCGTAGGAGCGATAAAGTTAATGGACATAATCAGAGCGGCTAAAAAGTTTATATTTAAAGTATTTTTTGTGCACAGGTTCGATTCTTGTATACAGAGGCAGTACCGTACGAGATAACTGTTTGTTTCTATCGTGTGTGGGTGTCGACGTACGACGTAGTAACGGTGTATAATGTGTGTGGTTGTTGGTTTACAGGCACGTTCTTGACGCTGGACATATGCGCGTCGCGTCTGGCTGCGGAGCGCGCGGTGGACGTGCGCGGTACAGTCGAGCGCATCCGGGCGCAGCGCGCGCACTCTATACAGATGCCGGACCAATACGTCTTCTGCCATCTCGCCATCATCGAGTACGCGGTCAGTCACTATTCTATATTATCACTTACTTCGCTTCCTTTATAATATTGTCGTCACATCAACCTTTAGGACATCCAGTACAGGGCCATAGGCCTCTCCCCTAGTGAAGGCATGAGCATAATCATCACACCTGGTTTCAAACCCCGTGAAATCCTAGAATTATATATTTTCCCACATACTCCTTATAATTTACAAGAAATTTGTCAAGTTCAGGTTGCATTACCATGTCCTATTTCACTGCCAGCCGATAGTGTTTACCGATTTAAATTAGTAAATGTACGTGAGTGCCGACAAAAAATGCTTCGTTAGTTGTTGCTTGCTGATTGATCTAGAACTATATTCTACCAGGCTAGTCCGCATTCCTCTTGAAAACCCGCTGCAGCTTTTATACACAAGTAATAGCGCGACCAACCGCTCGTGACTTCAAGCTCGCACAGCGTGCGACCGGGATAGCGATATATTACATATGAGACGTTACATTTTATAATGAACCAAGTAATCGTCCCGGTGAAGTAGGTAAAGGCCTGTCAGATCATAGCGTAGACAGTTCGAAAAGAAAAGTTAACCATCTTCAATATTAGTCGTTCATAAGTTTTAAAGGTCTGTAAATTGTATACACGTAAAACTTACGAATCAAAATTAAAAAAAAAACCGGATCGGCAATATTTGAACTTTGTTTGTTTTGAAATATAATGACTCAGTATATTTCTTAACTGTACAATTTACACATACATCACATATCCTTACAATAATCCAAACATTTTTTTCTATCGTACAATGTCTTAGTTGCATTTTATTCCTTATCACTTGTCATTATGATTACAAATGTCTTAATAACTTCTTCAGATGGAACTTCCTGTCCACAACAGATAGTTACTATGAGTTATCTGATGAACATTTTGTTAAATAGTTAAATTTGATTTTAATATTCCAGGTGATGCACGGATATTTAGAATCGGCGGATCTGTCCGGATTCGACGAGGACAACGAGGACGAGTCTGAATGAAGTCTGGCGCGTTCTTCCTGCATCATGCTGTGAGCGCATTTGCAACCTGAATCTACACATCGACACTGAACCTATATACCGTTGTTACATAAGCAGTGTTGTACCCACTCACCACCGGACCACCGGTACAATGTCCTAGCAGAAATAAAATCAGCGTTTATATATATAAAAAATAGTCATAAGTAACGTTCCTGTAGCGTGAATAATATGTTCTATACCATGTGGAAGGAAATTTCGTTGTTCAAATTCTAAAGTATTTATATTGAATTACATATAAATAATTGTTTAAATGAAAATTTATTTCTAATATAGCATGTTTTTTTCTATAGCGAATATAAAGTGTTAAATAATTGATATATGTTACAATAATACTTGTGTGAATAGTAGAACTGAATCCTAATAATTGTACTATATTAAAACTAAGATGATATCCGAAATTTTGTCTGCATTTTTTATTATCTTAACAATATATTTTATATACAACGGAAATAACATAAAATAATTATATCAAAAATAGACTTTGTTTATGAAATTTTTTGGTAAAAAATTTTATCTGTTTACTTCTCCTCTCTTGCACCGCATGCGTAACACAACGCTTGCCCCACATTGATAAATGCATACTTTCTTAAAATGTAAATAACTGTGTATTAAATGAAGATATCGTGATATTTTTTCTACATAATGACCAAGTATCTTAGAAGTACAATTTAATTTAATTTCATTTAATTACACTTTAACAAAAATGATCGATATCTATCCAGTACTTTTATTACGACATACGACAGACACAGGTGTTGGAACGGGAATTCTGTGCCTTTATCGGAATGATTTCTGACGTTAATTTTAACGCGACCAGTAGGCAAAGCTTCGTCACGCAGATATGGCAGTAGCATTAGGGTAATTAATGACAGCTACTCTCTAAATTCTTTATGATTGTCTATGGATAATCCACACATATATTATTATCATATGAATAATTTATTTTACACTTTGTAATCCATTTTAGAAAAGTAAATTAGAAATATTTTTTTATTTAAAACATTATTATTCTCTGTTTTATATTGAGTATTGAGTGTGAAATTTTGAAATTTATTTTAAACATTTTGAGACGATTATGACAAAGATAATTGAAGACATGAGTGGATGAAGGTGGGAGGTCACAAATTTCTAATTTTACAGAAATACGCTCGAAAGTTACATTAGTTTGCAATAGAATACATATATATAGACATAACATTTTCATTTAGGTCCTAACACGATAAACTGAAAAAAAAAAAACCTTCAAAACTACTCATGTCTTAAATTAACTTAAAATCGAAAATTAGTATTGAACAGGCACTTAATAAAGGCTAGATTAAATTGAGTCAATTTTAAGTATCCAGCTCATCGGGAATAATTTAAAATGGATTATATAGATTTATACCATACAGACAGACGAGAAAGAGGGTTAATAATAATAATAATTAAAAAATACGTTGAAACCCAAAAATAAATGTTTCCCCGTAATAGTTGTCTGTATAATTTTTAGTATTTATTTATATATGTTATAAGATGTATGGCTGTGTGAAGTTTTTGTCTGTAATTCGTTTATTGTTGTAATACTGATGATGCCTTGTAAATTTCGATGACAGCTATGCTCTATATACGATGAGGTGCTGGTACTATTAAAATCATCAATATTGTATCACCATCGTCGCTTCATAATAAAAATGTAATTCATTTAACTATAACAATGTAAAAGTTTACCTTTTATCGTTATTATTATTAACTTAGGATTATATTTATCACTATTATGAAACTTTGCATTAAATTATAGACTGAGTAAAATATTATTAATGCTCCAATATGTTAATAATATCTGAGAGTTTAGGTATAATAATTAATTAAAAATAAAGTATTTTTCTCTGGTTATAAACAATTTTAAAAGCAAGTTATTGTATAGTCCAGTCAGCGATTTTAAATGAGAAAGATTAAAATGCCAATAAATAAAATTATAAAAATATTTTATGCATTGAAATGTTTACAGAAATTTATTTTTTAAAAGTAATATTTGAAATAAGTAAATATATTATTATCGCAGAACAAATTATATTTGTACCGCCGTCCTCTTAGTAATCGACATATCGCATTAGACGTTCCGTGTATTTTATTAATTATACCGTTCTCGTATAATATTTCCTTCTGCGTAATGTTATGAATCTCTTGTTCTAGCGACGAACCACATTCGCAACACTATCATAATACCGTAATACAGCTTGAGTTAAGCAAAATATTAAGTAAACTTTCACTTTGTTTCGGAGTTTATACAGATTTTTTAACCGGTTAGAAAAATTGCTGTGACAGACTAATCGACTATTTGAACACGTGCATACTCGGTTTAATTTCATAGAGTAAATTGACAATCACTAGTGTCAAATTTTAATAATGTTGCCATATTAATTTTTTTAGTGTTGAAACTCCATTCGTTTTATTTCAAATATTTGAATGAGGTATTTTATTTACGAATCGAGCTACATATCTTGTATTATTCAATATACTTGATAATCAATTGTTATATTTATGATATCATTTATAAAAGTAAAAAAAAATATACATTAAATCGCTTGAAGAAAGTCGCTTCAGTTGGCCGATGACAACCACTATTTAGTCAATCTGCACCTTCCAAGCTTCTGCTTTTTCATAAAAGCCTTACAAAAGGAATAATATCTCGATTGATTGTACGATAAAATGATTGGTGCACTACACTATTTATAATTACTACTGGCAACACATGAAATGTCATTTTACTCTACAAAATTAAACAAAAATGTATATTGAGTAAACTTTAACTTTTGTTTAGGATCGAGACATTTTTTTATCGGTTAAAAAATTTTCTATGACCGACTTTAATTGTCTGTTTGAATTCAGACTTTTCAATATATGTGTATCTATTATTTAAGATTTATAGTAATTGTTAATCCGGAGCAACTGTTGGTTCTTTGTATATGTAAATATTTTATCATTCTGTTTTTACAATTTAAATATAAAAAAATCCTTGTGAAATATGTGTGAAATAAAAAAAAACGAAACCTGTAATATATGTAAATGGTTGTTTTAATAATTACACATCTACTGCATTCCCCAATGCACAATTATAGCACACTATAGAGAGACCTCATAATTCTGAATCTCTAGTGTAGCTGCTGGGACATACCTAAGGCTACCTACGCACTATGCGGTCATCCGTCCGGCTAACCGCAAGCGCAATCGTAATGTGCGGTTGAGAAACCGTCTTGTTTTGCGGTTGGATCGACTCATTTCCAAGATGGACGTCGAAGAAGTCGCAGCTATTTATTATATATACTCGCGTTATATAAAGACAAAGATACAGAGAAAAAGGTATTGGGTACGTCCTTATTTGCAAACACGAGATAAGAGCAAGTATTTTGAATTACTTTTTGAAGAGTTCAAAAAGTATGGAGATAGGTTTTTTCGATATACTATGTTAGGATAAATTTAAAACCGTTTGAAGAACTTTTAAGCATTTCCAAAACCAACACAACAAAGGAAGAAACACAATTGGCGACTAACCGCATAGTGCGTAGTTAACCCCCCTTAAGGTGATTTTCAACTTGAGAATCATGATAGCTTAGTGGCGCAAGCCTTGGATAGTAATATGCTAATATTTCATCAGCAAAAGAAAGCACTGAGGCTCGTAGTCAGATTCGAACCTATATCGATTGAAGAAGTGTCCAAACACGTTACTAGTAAACCATAATTGCTTGTAATAGGCACGATGATACTAAAATAATGATATAATAAATAGCTTTAGAGATAAACATATGTTGAAAGATTCTAAAAAATGAATCAGTGTTAATAAAAAATTGATTAATAAGATTTTCAGTAAAATAAAAGTAAACAATACAGTAATCGGCCATGTTAATTACAGTCAGAACGAATGATGTCACACTTCAGTAAATTTCACGTGACGTTTGAACTTTATTATGATTAGGTATGCGTTTCGGTTGATTATTGCATCATTTACTTGAGTTTTTTTTTTCGTGGTATTGTGGTAAATATACTAATTACATTCGGCTGAATGTCTTAAGCGTTCGCCCTAACAACCAGTGAAGCTGTGAGGATCTCGTCAGGCCAACAGCAGTTAGGTTATTTATGGTCGCTTACGGGCTGAAACATAGTGTGAACAACAGACTATGATCGCTTACGGGGTTGAGATATTGTGGGAACATGAGATTACAAACTCGGTATGCATCGATCTATCTCCTGATAAAAATGGTACCGAGACTAAGTAAATGATAATAAACGTGTATATAATGATGTTTAGGAAAAAGAAGCATCTCGATTAATGACATAATTTAATGATCGCTTACGGGGTTGAGATATTGTGGGAACATGAGATTACAAACTCGGTATGCATCGATCTATCTCCTGATAAAAATGGTACCGAGACTAAGTAAATGATAATAAACGTGTATATAATGATGTTTAGGAAAAAGAAGCATCTCGATTAATGACATAATTTAATTGCAAATAATAATGTAAACAGTGTTTTATTTTGTTATGAAATTAGTACCTTAAACAAATGGCAATGGCAGGATGATTTATTACAGCATTAATCATTCTTTTATCCACTCGTAACAGTTTTGTGACGTCACAGTGTGGCTTCGGGACTGACCGTATGTATTTTATTTCGTGTATATCGCACTGCGACGTAATCCATTTCTGCATTCCTGTAGCTTCTCGGATGATATTACTTAATTATAGAACTTGTCTATAGTTATGCTTTGCTGAACATAAAGTTTTAGTAATAAGTGAGAAATAAAAGAGCGAGTGAAAGCGTTACACATGATAGCAGTCAATTAATTGTCGACGTGTAGATTTACTTGAAATGTATAATTATTACTCACTGTGAAGTAGTTATTTAGTAAGTAAACAATTATTATTTAATCAATAACACACCATGTGTTTTTTTAATACTCGTTTTTATTGCTACATTTCGTGTAACCTTACAACTGTTTTATTTTGTCACCTTCATGTATTTCCCTCGGTTTATAGTATACGGCAGTATATGAAATCTATTATTTATAACATAGTTTTGTCTTTCTCTCTGTTCCTATATTTTTTTGTTAGAAACATTGTGCAGAAAAACACATTAAAATTAAACTCAGGATTTTACTTCAAAAGGTTTTATTCCACGATACAAATGGTTTCATGTCGACCTTTCCATCCGTTCAAACGTAAATAATACGAACAAATAAACATATTTTCACATTTACAATATATATTAGATAGTGTTAAATCTCTTAATTTTCCGTTTGTCGCTAAGCGTCGAGTACGTAGTTGTCGTTGCCACGTAGGAATAGCATCGGTGGGAGATTTCGACTCAACACTTCTAACCAGGACATGTACATCGCAGCAGATACTTCCTGAGGGCAGTTCAAAAAATAACCAATTTTGTGATTTTAGCAGCATCTTCAGTAGCTAAGAATTTTTAGCAACATATTTCATTTTTGAGAGCAATTATTACTACTTTTTATTGATATTTTCAACTTCTATTTGACAATTAACAAATTCATATACATGCAAATCATGACAAATGAAGTTTCAGTTCTTATAAATTCAGGAAACATCTTATTTATTACATAAGTTAAGAAGAGGCAAGTAATACATGTCTCATACCTGCCTAGGTAAAGGTAAGGTCATAACTATAAGCGCTGCTTTCGATGACTGCTCTAACAATAACTCGCGAAGACGCAAATATCTGTTTATTTTCCCATGGAGTGATTTCCGATCAGTGTGTGAACCGAAAATATCTACAATACAAATATAATTTTTTAACGAAATAATTTTTCATAGTAACTCCATTCTATAAGTCCTATGGCTTGGCAAAGGTCTCTTTCCGTTGAGAATAACAATGCCAGCATATAACGTGGGACTTTAAAACTCGAGAAATCGACAAGTTTTTCTTATATTTAATGGTCCTACTGAAACATTTTCCACGCTGAGGTTTCTTGACGATTTTATCCTTCCCGTTAACCGACAGTCTTACCAATGGACATTAGTAAATATACACGAATTTCTAAAAAATCCAAGGTTCGAATCTTTGGACTTTAAATCGTTATTCCGCCGATTAAATTATTTGACACCACGATTTAACGACATTTTAGATCTGTTATTGTATTATATGCTAATAATTTATATCGGCACCAGAAGTAATGATCATATTTGGTATATTTTAAAGTAAACTGACCTTCTTTATCTATATTATTTATGTTTTCGGTGATATCTCTCCAGAAACTTCGACTTTTAACGCTTGGCTCCGCGTTTATACCTGGTATGAGTATTAGATCTGAGTATTCTATTCGAAATTTTTCAAGCAAATCCTTCATGCTGTAAAATAATAAATACATTATATCTATACTCATTAAATCAGAGGGTCAAATACGAAAATCACTATTTGGCAAATACATTTTGTATCATATAGAAATAGTAAAAGTTTTAAAAAATTGAAGAAAATACCCAAATATGCGGGTAACGACAAACTATGCTTAAAAGGTCTACCTGTATGAATACTGTTTATCAAACATGATGCACATGAGTTACAAAGCTACATACAATTTTTCTCCATCCTCTGTTTTGAGGCGCTCTTTAGCTAGAGTGAATATTCTCAAAGGCATTTTCTCCTTAGTGCCTCGTCGTGCTATAATATAAGATAATAATATATTTAAACCGCCGTCATCATAAAGCCACCAAACATCTATAGTATTTTTCTGAAATAAAAACAATTCTACATATAACGAGAAAACATGATATATGCTTATTTTATTTATTTGTGTTCGTAATTCAAAGGACGTTTGAATATTATTCTTTTTTTCGAAATATTTACTGTTCTGTTTTTTTTTGTATTCAATTCTCGACGATATCATGCTTAGGCTCGAGCTTACGGTTATACTCAAGGGGGTTAAAAGGTTGACGAGCACTTTAGGTATGTATACATATTAACCTGGTAGGTAATTATGCTTAGTTTATAATTTAACATGGAATTATGTCCCTATATTTAATTTCAAAAATAACATATATGATCTATATTAATCCTAGGGAAATCTTACATGTAATATGACTCAGTATATCGGTAACATAATTTACTGACCGCATCACTGTAGTATTACACTTTTTGACTCTAATCATTACTCCTATAAGACGATTTAAAATCACGCCATGATGACTTTTTTTTTTTTAAAGTCAATGAACGGAGGAATACAAATTACTTTAAAAGACAATGTAACCAGAAGCATATCATGTGATAACTGTTTTTCTCTGGCTCAAACTGAAATTACTTACTTGCTTAAAACTTATGGGTATGTATTTACAACTTGGTTCTGAAGATGTTTTATTCAGTAAACTTTTCTCTTCATTTGTTCTAGAATGATTAGACGACTCTCTTGAAATTCGTGATTGTAAAAGATCGCCTATTACACCTAAAATGAAATAAATAATTTATAAACGTTGTAGTACGTATAATATAGTGTTGGTTGCTTAGTAAGGAAAGCTGATAGAATAAAAAGCTTTTTCTAGAGCTTCGGCTACGGTCCCAGTAGCAAACAAAAATTGAAGATCAATTGTTTGACGATCGATATCTTTGAAACTGAGTCGCCAGTCAGTTCCTTGTACCTTGTTCCAAATCACGGTAGAAGAATATATGGATTCAAATTAGATATGTTTAAACATGTACTTTTGGTTCAAAAAAGAGATATTCACCGACTTTGGTAGAACCCGTGCAAGGTTCGATTGCAGATGCAGCACCATTAAACTCACTTTTGCCTCATAAGTACTAGATTTAAAATGGTAGTGTCAATCGAATCTAAAAAGTATATAAATACCCTAGAACCATCTACAAAAAGTCCTTTGCGGATACGTCCATTACTTTTGACGTAATTAGGCTCCAAAGGAAATGTATTTTCATTAATAATATATGGATTACATTTTTTTACAAAGTAAGGTTTCTTCTCCAACTGTTAATGTTATTTCAGTGTACATTTGTGACAACAGGCTGATATAAATTCACCCTGCAGTTTAGAATGAATTGGTAGTAAGGTTTATAATTCCAAGTTATGCAGTCAAATTAACGCCAAATTGTGGGAAATATTTTAACAACAAATATAGTATATCAGATAGTGATCATTTAGGAAGATTTTTTACCTTTTTTTTGACCGGTATCATTTTGTGTCGCCGTAGCTTCGTTATCTTCCATATCAGAATTAGAATGCATGACGGCAAGCATTTGCGCTCTTATAGCATGGTCTGTAGTTATATTGGCAGGAAAGTCTACTGATGGTACCAGATTGTGTTTCTGTGGACGTGCTGAATCTGGTACACGGAATATTGCTACCGGCATGTTATGGGTGAATGCATACCTGTAATATGTAAATGATCTTAAAAAGTTCTTATATTACATGTCTAAATTACAAATTCTCAAATAAAGAGACGTTCGATTTGAATTACTGTAAAGAATATAGGTATAACTCGTAGGAATGGATAGAATAGAGTAAATTGCTATTTCCAAATAAGTATTCGTATATATAAGGTCTATTGACACTAACTTACTGTATTATACTGTAGTATGATCTCAAACGTTCTCGAGAAGTGACTCGCCAATTATTTTTATAGCCCAACAGTAAAATATTAGGCGCTAGTCGTCCCATCCCTGTACTTTGTATGAGCGCTTTGGCTCCTTGTTCTAAATCGAAGCCATGGATAAGGGTGTAGAATGCGCGAAGTTTACGTCTTCTAAGCCATTGTTCACCGAGGTGATATCGGCCAGCTTCTTCTGTGTCGGTTAATTCTGTCTGGAAATTAATTTAAACAATTTATGATGTTTGCGTTTTGAGAAATTCCCGCGATTTCAATGAAGTTTTCAACGTATGTATTCATTAAAGTCGATATTTGTGGAAAGCGGTGGATAAGCGGTCGGGTTTCTGAAATATATGTATACTAGCAGGCCCGGCGGACGTTGTCCTGCCCTGATAATAAAAAAAACGCAATAAATAAAATACAATAATAAAAAAGTACTTATGTGCATGAAATGCTTAAGGTAACTAATGTATTTTATTTGATAAGGATTAATACTGTATCCGTATTACTTACTGTAATTACCTCATTATATGTGACCATTTTTAAAAGATAGATGGGTATAGTAAGCTATCCTAAAAGATAGGTATATACCATCGTAGATATTTTTGTAGATCTATAAAAGAGGAATATCTCAGTATGTATTGTTTTGTTATATCTCAAAGGGCAGCGTTTTCGACAAAAGTGCCCAGGCGGCTTGACTTTTTCTCATTCTTTCAATAATTATCATTATATTTCAACCAATTTACAAAAAAAAACCGTGACAAATTATATACTTAAACTTTCCTCGTGAATTACTCTATCTATTGGTGAGGACCGCATTACAATCCGTTCAGTAGTTTTTGAGTTCATCGCAAACATCCAGACAAACAGATAGACGCGGCGGATGACTTTATTTTATAATATGCAGGGATAGTGATAAACTGAAATTATATAATAATATCCACGGCCATTTCATTTAACCCATTAATTTGGTTTATTATTTTTTATGTTCAATGATAATGGGATGAAAAAAAATAAATGAGTAATTCACGAAAGGGGCAATCACTTTTCGTGTCGTCTGGCATCTCTTGAATCTCGAATGGAGTTACTGGAATATTTTGATACGTGCTTGGTGATAAATAGCAAAATTAAATGTATAGTTAACCAGACCAATATGTTTTACCACCATGTATGTCTACTACTTTATCTTTTGTTTAATATGCTCAGATATACAAAATAATTTTTTTGGCAAGGCCTATGAATAGGGGAGAGTGGGGCTACAAGTTCCGATTATTTAACAAGATCACTTGTTATGGAAATTTGATTCTGGTAAAAGTTAGAAAGTTAGAAGTTAAAATTTATTAATATATGCAACTGTGGCATGAAGACAGTTTTTAAGGGCGCCTTTTATGAGATATTTCTATAATTAATAATACAATGTCTAAAGCTGGCAAGTAACAACTTACCCCGATTTGGGGCAAGTTGTTACGTTACTTATGGAAGATGTAATCTGTAAAAGAATTCTAATCTTCCGAAATACGATTACTTACAGAACGAATAATATTTGATACCTTAGAATTTTTACAGGTCAAATTATAATCCCCTCTTAAGTTGTTATTTTTAAAATACAGTATAAGCCTTAATAATTATAAAAGATATTCTAGTAAGTAAATCGGACTGCAATAAAATCTTCAGCATTAAAATTAAGTATGGCCGGCACCTTTTATGATTATCGGCTTAAGTAGTCCGGTGAATCTGTAAAGGTCTCAGGTTCAACAGGGTATCTCAGTTCGAAAAAAAAGAATTTATGGGCTTAAGGGTGTTGAAATTAATCTATCTTAAACAAACAACAATCTATGTTAAATAAAACATTTAAATGAATAAATATTCTTACTTTATTAATATCCGCAACAATGATAAATGATCCCATCTTAGTAATTAGATCTGCGATATCTAGAAGGGCCGGTCTCGCGTAAGGACTTCCAGCTAACACTAACAATTGAGGGTTATATGACTTGGCATGCACTGTTTGATGTGTCATCTGCATTATGAATGTTATAGTGTCTCGGTACCGCTGTCCTTCTGTGCTGCTACCCCAGTTAACATCTGGAAATACAGTTTTATTCCTATCATCTCTATATTTTTAGTATCTAACCAGATCTACTACAATTATATGTTTTCATTTTTTACACCTGTGTAATTAAGTACGATGCTAAATGATTAGTAGAAAACAAAACTTAAAAATATAATATAGATTGCATTCTAATTTGTATTTTATATATTTATTGGGTATCCCACCTGGTTTTCTATAGAGTACCAAAAGGTACAAAATCATGAATATGATGGTTGTTAATAATGCCATCAACCAGCTAATAATCATCATTATCGTAGCACACATGACAAATCCCATCAGTGACAGCCATTTGTTGTAATACTGGAAAAATATTACATATGTTAATAAGTTTATATGCTGATTTGATTCCACCTGATATAGACGTAACATGCGCATTGGTGTAATCGAGTGCTCGGTTCATATGAACACTTTGACGAGTGTTCGGCCGACTCGAAGCTCGATTAGTTTACTAAGCCGAGTGGCCATGACCACTAGAGATGGTCGTTTTTAAAATAACGTTATGACGGTTTACGATACCGGCATCAGACACAGATATTTTGAAAAACGAATGCCAACAAAGGATGCCTCATTCGATTCGGTGCAAACGTTACTGAGCTGCTCGACCGATGCCAGTGAGCAATATGGTGGCATGGCGCGGGTAATATCGATTAAAAGAAAAAAATTACATTACTAGTAGTCCGGTGAAGCTGTAGAGGCCTGTCATGCCAATACTGAAGTCAGTTCGAAAAAAAATTACATTACTAAATATATCTTTTATCGACCCAAGTCAACCTAATATAGAAAATTTCTAAACTTTGTATTAAGCTCTTGACCATATTATGGGCAAGCTAGAACTTACGGCTATATTCATCCAAAAATATATAGGAGGACTGTATTTTTGTTTGATAACAAAAATGTACTGCTTACCTATGGATATACTCGTACACATGTATATTATATATATTTATAACTACACATCGTTGTGTATATTAAATAAATAAGCATTGTTTTTTATTCTAATATAAAATTAAAACTTTCTTTAAAACTTTCTTTAGTCTTTAAAAACTTACTCGAAAAGTAGGTCTCCAACTAATCTGTTGAACGAATGCAGCATGAAACGTGCAAAAATTTATTAGTGCGTATGAAGCCAGATAAAAGTTTGTAATCAACGGTGCTATTGTGTTCAAATCCGCTAAAATAGAAGTAAACATTATTTCAAAATAAAAAGAGATATTATTCGTTCATATTTTATATTTGTATTTCTAAGTTCGTGACGAAAACTAAGGCTGTCGTCAATGAGTTACTTTCTTTGATAATATAATTTACTACTAGGACAAACTAGCCATGATCTTACCCAAAAGTACGTTCACAGCAACCTCTAAGTGGTGTAAATTTACTATTTATAGCGTTCTTTTCAATGTTCTTCATATATTTTTTATATTTGACTAGCTAAGCTCAGGGGTTTCACTCTTATTTACGTTTTAAGGTTTCGAATTTTTGTCAACATAGGAATTCCCTATACAGTGCGACTGTTGTGTAGGAAGTATTAATAGTTCCGCATCTCAAGGTAATGCTCGATTGCCATCGGACAGTCAACCCGCTATCAATCCCTATACCCAGCGGAGCGTCACACGGCCTGCTCGCACTATTACTTCGTTTTCGCTTAGTGTACGCTTATATGGTAACCAGCCGATTCCTTTATTTTGGTTAGGTATTAAAAAATGTAAGGGGCCAATCGAATCACAAAAATAAGTAATCTAGAATCTTCTACGAAAAATTCCGGATCGAATGGTCCTATGTCGATACATTCAGTGGTTTTGACGAGATTATATACTTATGGATAACACTCATAACCTACCTCAATATATGCATTATGCTATAAAAATGCAAACATAATAATACTTCAAGTTTGTTAGTTCCAAGAGATTTCAATGTTCATTCAAAGTTCAAGAGAAGAATTTCTAGAAGTCTTATATTAGTAGTATAGATAAGGGTGTATTGCTTACCTATGAGGAGAAACAATAATGACACACAAAATGTAAGAACGTAGCCTCGGTAAGGCTCTCCATATCTTCCGTAAGGTTTCGAAAAGAAAATGAGTCCAGGGTATATTCGATCTATACCGAGCGCTTGTATCAGCCGCGGTACGGACAAGAGATTCGTTAGGGCCGTCGAGAGAGTCGCTGCCCAACAACCACCGTATATTAGTGGACCCCACAACGCCATCAATTGCATTATCTGTTCCAACATATTGAAGTTAATAATACGTAGTCGTGATGGTCTTTCGATCGAATCGATTCGATGTCCGTAGGTACGAACCCCGGCATGTACCAAAGAAATTTTCGGAATTCGCTTACATTTACTAATTAAGGTTGGTGACACTATCAGCTGACGGAGAAGTAAATCATCGCGAGGAAACCTGAACTTGAGAAATGTTCTAGAAGTACCACCGTATATGGGAAAATACACTATTCAAATTGATACTTACATGCACACATACTCGTATACAATAAAAAGAAAAAAAGTAGGACGGAAGGGCTATAACGTTTATTCCTTACGTTATTATTTCTAGCATTTAACTCCTACCGCAGGCTGTGTGAAGGAGCTTCATTCCAACAATTAACACGTTATATATACATCCAATTATTTGACATAGCTTTTCTAAAGCCAAGTGATTCCTATACATCGAATGCAATACATTTACTTCATATTTCAATTGAATATGAATCAATACTGACCTCATAATTATTGTGTAAACCAAATTCACAATTAGGTTTGCAAGCCTCTAGCGCTGCTATGGTCATGTTTGAAGTATTGCCACTAGCGTCACGCAAGGCTCCGACGCCAGAGAGTATGGCCATAACTAAGTAACTAGTGATTGATATTGCCAGTGCTATTAGTGTACCTTTTGGAATAGCTGTGGCTGGATCCTTGAAAATATATTATAAAGAGCTCATTATTCGTGAGAAAAGTTAATTACAAACAGTTTTGACATCTAAAGAATGTTGAAATAATTTTGAATTTATTTGGGGTGGCAATAAAATGGATGAAATCTTAAGAATACGAATATTATCTACTTGATAATCAATTATCTATATAAATAAAAATCAATTACCCACTGTATTTAAACGCATCACTTCAGAACGACTGAAATTATTTGGCCTTTTCTTTTTTTGTCGTGTTTGTAATTGCTGGACAGGGTTTGTATGAAAGAAAACGTTTAAAACATCGTACAGAAAAGTGGGAGATTTATGTTAAAAAATTCTACATACAAGAAAATTGAGCGAGTGAGTGACAAAGGTGAGTTCGAAGTTCTTAAAAAATATTGGCAGAATTAGGAGATTGACTTTCAGTAGTTCAGTTGCTATTTTATTTTATTAAATTGTCGTACCATGTAGGAATAATTTAGTCTCATCTCTGTTAGTACTGGCATCCGAAGTAAAAACTCTTAGAATAAAGACACCAATATGACGGGGTACATTTTAAAACTGAATATTTATGTAAATATACCCTTAACAATATTCCTATACACGACCGTTTAATTAGAAACTAAGTACATTTTGTACTATGATACATACAATTGATAACAACTAATATATATATGGTATATCAGTTGTTATACATATGATATTAATGGTTCTCATACAGAAACATAAAACCAAAAATAAAATCATGGCCACAGAGCAAACAGATTATATAGCGTTACCATAAAACAATCATATAAATCTTGTGGGTTGATTGATGGATCGTGGGCGGTAATTATTGCTTATCTAAGAAAAATGTCATGAGAATATTTGCGGAAAAGAGAATTTCATTGCACATAATTACCTATCACTGATGAGGAGTTGACTCGGTCGTTTAAAATTAGACAATACATAAAATGATAAAACGACAGAATGTATAAGTAATCAGTAATAATTTTCCAGTGGTTAGACAACAAGTTGGTCTATCTATAGACATAATGTATTCTTATTGTGAATATTGTATCAGTTAACTTATTTGATCGCGTTTAATTCGAAAAAACCATTTAGCATGCATGGTAATGATAATCCTCCGAACAACCGAACCTATGAACGAACAAATTGAAAAACCATAAAAAAACATTCTAATACAATTTAAACGTTTCTTAATGAAAATTATAATTTCTTGATGAAAATATTTCAAACTGTTTTACATAATTACCTTTTTCAACGGCGTCTTTATGTTTAGAATGTATCTAAATTAGCTAAATACTCGGGCACTGATCACATTTAAGAGTACAGTGGGAACAAACAAATAGTGATATTTGATTAATAAAGACGTTACTTTACGAAAATGCATTATTAAATAATTGGAATGGATTAGCCGCTGACACGGTTTATCGCAACTAAAAATGTTTGTTTTTATTTCCATGTCGTGTCTCGGAAAATGTTAAATCTGAGACTAGCAATAGGTGATATCAGTATTTTTAATTCCAGACGGAAGGTGTAGAGTATTGTCGACTCCAATATTCAAACAGTATGGAGTATAATCTGGAGTACGCAATCTATCAATTATGAGCAAATTATATGTATTAACAACCCTTAGATCACCACATATGTTGGCACCAGCTTGGACTCCAGTCACTGCCGGGAAGTACACCGCAAAAACGCTGAAGAAGTGATGGTGGCCTTCATCAGTCAATCGAAAGTCAGGCATCCAGTTGGTTTGCGCAGTCTTCACTGCAATGTGAAATATACATTAAGAATCTCACTGTACTTTCTATTTATTTGATACTTTTTTATTGTCACACGGCAAAGGGACTGCACTGTGCCTGAGAGTAAGCATAGTAATCCAAAAACAACGGTGACCACCGAGAGACAAACTATCTATCGCTAGTCGCCACTGTTATGCCGATCTGCGTAAATATCTTTTCACGTTACAGTTGAAAGACGCCATTTCATAGAAAAAAACGAACACACTGCCGGGAGATTGTTACACAGCTTCACTGTATGGCAAAGATAAGACGTTGCGAACTTTTTAGTTCATGTCCAGATATAATTTACTGTAAAATTGTGGCTCGAAGTCCAGCGCGCAAGGTTCAGTTGGGGAAAGAAGAGGGATGGAATAAATTGAATAGCTCTTTAGAACACTCGCCAAGGTACATACAGTAGAACACGCTCAGTTAGGTAATGTCCTTACGCAACTGAAGCGGCTCTATCAACTCAATAACCTTATGAAGGCCCTTAAAATACTTATATGTAATGTAGTGTTTTGTTAAGGAAAATTTAGGTACCCAAAGAGTTTACTCATTCATTTGGGACGAGAAACTCAAATATACTACATATTATATTATTAAGACTTAATAATAATAAGTATGACTTGTCTATTCTATGAAACTGAATATATTTTTAAAAGTTTTCTTTATAATAGCGTCATTTATGTGTATTTTTAAGCTTTAGTTTTTCTGCTATCTGCTTAATTCTTATTATTGTTATTAAGTTGCATACTTACTATTAATACCCACGAATCCTTGGGCTCTTGTATTGTCATCTCGTGGTCCGATGCACGCTCCGATTATGTAATTGAATATCGCTAACACAATCACGATGATGAGGAAATTCTAAATAAAAAGCAATATTATCACGATCACAGTACTTGCTTATAAAAGAAATAATATCTTTTTTTAATACTTTATAGGTTAGCGTTTGACCACAGTCTCATCTGACGTTAAATGATGATGTGGTCTAAGATAGTAGTCACGCTAAAGCTAGAGGGAGACTGGCCTCCAAGTGCAAAAGCCAGAACACACCAACAGGTGTTTGGCGACAGATTTTCAACTTGAGGGTGGTGGTTATGGCTAGCGGCGGCGGCGGACTTAGAAAAAGCCCTACAACCACGCTATGGTTTCATCATGATATTTTCCATCATCGAAAGCTCGACTGAGTTTGCTAGGATTCGAACCTACGTCCATCTACGCTGTGTCCGAACACATTACCAACTGAACCATGTAATTGTTTTAAATATTCTAGATATTTTACTCTTAGTCATATTTAAGAAATATCTAGGAATATTATTCTGTGTATATGCAAGCAGTTCTCTAATAATGTATTCTAATAAGGTATTTATGAAGTAAGCAGACAACTAATGTATTAGCTATTAAGTTATGCTCGTCGCTTTCGGTCACGTTAACTTAAATTTAATCTATCCCTCGGGAACAGTAAATTTTTTCTTCATTAAAAGTACCTACCCTGGCAGAATGCAAAATTTCAAAATCACTGATTGAGTAGTTAAGGAGTGAAAGCAGAACAAACAAACAAACTCACTTTCGTATTTATAATATTAGTTAAGATACATATTACATTATTGTCTGCTAATCTTTTAATTGTTGATAAATACACGTGAAGTTGAACTTTACCTCCAAGTACGCTGTGAATGTACTTAGTAGGCTCTATATTTATATAAAATTTATTGTAAACTAGCTGTTGCCCGCAGCTCCACATGCGTTTTTTTTATAATCGTAAATTACTTCTTATAAGATCAGCTATCTATTAGTGAAAGTTCCGTGAAACCTGGTTCAAACGTTCTGGAGATAGTACTGCAAACAAAGCTATGGGTAAAAGCTAGTCCAAAATAAAAACAACTTTAATTACTTTTTATGACGTTAACTAACTGTCAGTGAAAGCCCCATGAAAATAGGTCCAATCGTTTGGGAGATAGTACTACAGACGAAGCCACGGATGACAGCTAGTCTAAAATAAAGTAGCCTATGTCACCCGCTATAATTTTAATTATCCATCAGTGAAATTTCTGTCAAAATCGGTCCAGCCGTTTCGGTGATTACCCGGAACATACAGACAGACAGACAAAAATTTTAAAATTGTATTTTTGTTATCAGTATCGTGTATACGTTCATATCCAATCAGTAAAAAGTCGTTATTTTGCTATTACATACAGACACTTCATTTTTATTATATGTAAAGATGATATAGCATATACAAAAATTTACTTGCGCCTTAGTCTCCCAATCCATCCCAACAGCGCATATTACACACATAACAAAAAGTGCAATTGCGCCCACAATGCGTACGTCGTTCACGCTGTTGTCAATGATCTTGAGACCGTGTGACTTCAATAGGTCATTGAGGGAATCGCAAAATCCTATTGTGTTCATGCTGGCGGCGACGGCATTCGCGAAAGCAAAAATTATGCCAACTGACGCGCCAAGTTCGGCGCCTAGCGATCTTGATACCAGATAATATACTCCACCTTCAATGATATAATCAGAACAATTCTAGTCGTGTTATATACACTTGGTAACGATATTAACGTAAATGGATTTATAATGTAGCTTAGAAAATAATTCTTGAATGAGACGTCGATTTTGTACCAAAATACCAATTATAAACATTAAATATTTATTCAATATTGTTTAACTAATATCATACTCTTCAACTGCTTGCAAATATTTTAAAATGCCCAAAGATATCATCATATATATGATGATGCGCAGACGCTTCTTTGTAAATTTTATGTCACACTAAGTCAGGGTTAATATTACCTTAATAAATTATGACTTGTTAAGAATATGTTTACCTCCTTGCAAGCGGCCGTTAGTACAGATAGCACTCAGGGAAAGCGTTGTAGTAATACAGACCACACCAGAAAGAGTTATGATGACAATAGTGAGTCCAATACCAGCTTGCGCCACCACCCATGCGATACGCAGAAACAGCATCACGCCCCAAATGTTTAGTAAGCATGGAATCAGAACTCCCTAGGACCACGAAACATCATGATGGTTATTTAAAGAAGGGACTACTAAACTCTAGTCACCATCATATCTGCTTGCAAGGCATTAGGCCAGTGTAGGGCTATACGTCTGTTTCCGAAGGAAGGTATGGGCATAGTTACCACGTCGCGCCAGCCCACGACGGACTAGAAATTTCATACCCCGAAAAATCCACAGTTATATATTTTCCTACGATCACAGGTTCAGATTTCTGTTTCTGAGTTGATGTTTTCCTTCAGCGTCAGCCGAGAGTGTTATCAATTTCAATTAGTGAATTTATGCAAATTCCGAAAAATTCGTTGATATAATTTAATTTAACATGACTCCTTCTCCTTAGATAAAGTTTATTATAGGACATACATATCCAGACATTAGATTGGATCATATAAATTGAAATATCAGAGGAAAAAAAAGTAAATAATGGTTACCCGCTGTGATTTCTCATCTGCAATATTTCAAGAATCATTCTGTTTTTAACCCTCTATCTAATAGTAATATTTAGGTACGTTATGCAAGAAATTCCTGTACTTAATTAATGCTTATAAGCCGGTTTAAGTCGTTATGTTAATTATGCTAATAAGCCTTCATAAAGAATTTTATTAATTAATTATTTTTGCATTTATTACCTGTATCCATCCTAATTTGATTCCACCGAACGTAGTTAACTCGGGTGTAGGGTTGGATTTTCCATCTCCAGAGAAATCCAGTTTACACTGTTAAAACAATTACATACCTAGTTTATCGAATGTAGTACTTATTAATGTAGCACAATAGATAATTGAAATCGATGATGGCTTAATATATACATATTATACCGTGTCCGGACCGTGTCTACGGAGACTTAGGTTCAAATCCTTGCAACTGAGTCGGAATTTTCGGTGTAGGAAAACATTGTGACGATACCATAGCATGATGGTAAAGCTTCTTCTAAGTCTGCCTAGTTAGCTACCACCCTCGAGTTCAAAATCAAGTCCCAAGCATCAGTTGGTGTGCTCCGCAATGTGGACTTGAGAGGCAGTTCTCCTCTAAGTTTAGCGTGTTTGCAATCTTAGACCATATCGTCATTCAACATGAAATGAGACTGTGGTTAAACGCTAAAACCTATGAAGTATATAAAAAAACACAATGTCATATTAGACACATAAGTATTTATTTTTGCAGACATTAACTTGACATACATACCGAACCATTTTTTTAGAATAACCAATTATCCAATAAACAGGTGAGAAGTATAAAAAGAAAATGAAAATGCAATAGTGGAAACTGGTTTTTGCATGGTATAATGAAAAAGTACTCATAGTTTCTCCAATAGTTCGTTAAATAAAGACAATACGATAACATTTTCAATTCAACAGGAATTTATATTTGCAATATGTTAGTGTATTATATGTTTACAATACCTCATCGGTACCCGAAGTCGTGGCAACTCGCCGGGTGCTTCCATTTTCAACTGATACACTCCTTCTGCGCCTACATCTCGGTGGCTTTGGAACTGTTAATAATTTCATACCTTGTAACGACTGATAGTGTTAAGGAATATTTTTTTATTATGTGAAGATTCACAGAAGGATGTAAATTACAAACAGATGTTCATATTATCTATTTAGGTTTTATTTTAATCTATCTTCTATAATATATAGTAATTCTTTCCATATGTTTGTATGTTACTCTCAATGGTACCAATACCTCTTAAACGATTGGACAAATTTTGATGAAAACTTTTGTATGTGTTCTTCAGGTGGATTCAAGAATGGTTTAGATTCACAGCTGGATCCGGTAGATGGTGGTGGGGACTGATTCTGTTTTTTTTTTTATCAGCAGGACAACGTCCACTGGGCTCGCTAGTATATTATTGCAGTGCGAATTTTTGAATGTTTAAATTGACTCTAGCCTGGGAAATTACATCCAAATAAAAATGCTTGAACAAAGGTCTTATAATGACGTAGTATTTAAATTGTAAAAAATTCTTAGAAAAAATAACTGTTATCATATAAAATATCCAAAACACAGTAATTAATAAGTTCAATGATAATGTACGTAAACTGATTAATTAAGTCACGTGCAGTGGGATACGACAGTTTTATTCGACATAACGCGGCCACCATACATCAAGTGTATGCCGAGCATAATGGCACGCTTAGACGTGTCACGTACCAAGATCAACCAGTAAATATCCAGTGAAAGTGTGTTGGCAGAGATCAGAATCTGTCTCGGTCGTGACCACCATACACATGGCGATAGTCACGTCAGTGATTATTTTTAGTTTGTCACGTTTTTGAAAATCGTTCCGAATAATGTAATAAACCTAAATTGTAAATAATAAAAAAAAATTGACTATAAAATTATAGAACAACGACTGTGAAGCATATTATCTATATACATAAAAATCAATTGCTCAATGTATGGCTCAATGTACGAGCATTACTTCAGAACGACTGCATTTAACTATTTGGCTCATTCAATTTTTTTTTGTCATCAGAAGACTGATATCAAACTGAATATGTTTAAATACCTATAAATACTGATTTAATATAAGAATTAGAAATAGAATCGAAACCGGACTGTAACACACCTGGTTCATAAATATATCGTAATAGTATCGTAGTAGTACTGGAAAATACACACTAAGAGTTTTTCAGTATATTTTTGACGTGCCAACTGCCAATACTTGTTTTTTATTTTAATCAATATACTACTTAACATATTCAAGAAAAATAGAAAATGATATTCAAATTAAACAACATTATATTGTAAGTAAATAATAGAACTCACCGATCTTACCACAGTCACTTAAAAGGTGGACGTTCATTGTAATTTTACTAAATGAAACAGCATTCTACGGTCTTAAAAAAATAAATGATTTCTTTCTATGTCATAGATCAAAACGCGTTTTAATACGAGTTAATTGAAGTGCTGTAATAATTAATGCAATGAACGTGGTCGACGGGTGTCTCGTCTCGACTGCCTCGATACCGCTCTTCTCCGGTTACCCTTAACTACAACACAATATTAGTAAGATCTCCCCCACTATTCTCCATCGGAGCAAAAAATCAAAATGGTGAATACCTCAGCAGTGATGAGAGATCTTTTGAAATTGGTCGATTACAGTACAATCGATCATTCCGAACATGAACGTGTTGTATGTTTTTCTCAGTATACCTACATTATGTGCCCATTATTGCACCAGGGTTAAAAGTAAGCCTTTAGTGTGTCAATTAAATTGTACTTGATCAGTGATGTTTTGAGCTTAGAATATTTTTTAGATTTGTAATGTTTAAATCTCCTTTCAAATTTCAATAAATAACAACGAAATAATATCATAGGACTTAAAAACTATTCTATTACAAGACAAACTACGGTGAACCACATCGATTACACTGGTTCGCTTGTTATAAGAATAAAAAATAACAAGCTAGAAAATACGTTATCCACATTACTATTTCTTGTAAATTATTTTCCACTCGTAACAAAATAAAGCTAATTAACATAGGTGAGTTTAAAATTGTTGTGAGTAAAACGTTTTAGTATTGATAAGAGTATTCTGAAGCTACAGTGACTTGGTAAAAAACGAATGGGTATTATACTTTATAGAAAAAAAAACCACAAAAATCTTGTACCAAAAACAATATGCTTTTGATATTCAACATTTACTTGAAATTAATATAATAGCGACGCATTTTTCACTTGTCCTCCTGTAATGTCTCATTAACAAGACTACAGTAAAAAATAAATGTATGAAGCGTGAATGTGATAACCCTTAAAACGATATGATTTGTTTACAAAATCGACATCAAATTTGAATCAATAGGGTTGGTATATTGATTACTAGTAACTCAATACCACAATTCAAAAAATGCTTTAAACCATTCTACAAATACTTTGTGAGAAGATTCTACTACTGTATTTTATTATTTACCTATAGATCTATTGTTGAGAACGTTGTCGCTTTTATACGGCATTCGATTTCTGTTTATCCAAATGTTTAAGTTCACAATATATATCATTTCATAGTTTTTGTATTGTATAGTGTTATTGTACGCTCATTACGTTTACATCCTGTCATAATTCTTGCAAGTCAGACTAGCTATAAAAAAGTTATACAAATATCACCTCTGTGGTTAGAATTACCGACACTATAATTGTATATTGTGGGATGTGAATAGTAAAGAATGCATAAACCTATTATTGCATTCATAGTATGTTTAGTTATACCTATAGATATTATCATTATAATGAAGGCGTTATAAGTCAGTCGGAATGAAAAAAAAGTTGATTCACATTTTTGTTGTATTGCCAGCTTTTCTCGGAGATTATCAAACAGCAGCCTTATTATATTTTTCGTGACAGATGTCTAACTAATTCACTTCAAACTTTTATTTTCAACATATATTAGGATAAACTACATGGCTATAAAAAATTGTACTTTGACCCCTAAACAGTTATTGGATTGTTTAGGTGACAACAGACCTTTCAAGTTAGATATATTGTCCTTATGGACGCGACACTTACATGTTTTTATTATAAATCGGTCGCGGCACGGCGCGTCACGGCGCGTGTCGCTTGGTATTGAATAATTAATATCATAAATAAAATATTACAATTATAGCAATTCAACCCGGGTCTTTATTGCCATATCGCGCTTGTCGTGGCTGTTTGCCTACGCGCCTGCACGAATGAGAGGGCAAAACGACACTGTGCATGCGCGTGCGTTTGTAGACGCCGCGTCCTCACGCCACCGCGAGCTCCGCTAGGAGTAATATTATTCTGTGACCGCGAGTCTGCCTAGAGAGCCTACAGCGGCTCCACGCTCTAGTATTAACCGACACGCGCCGACGACGCACACCCACGCGCTCCTTCTTTCGTTTCCCGTATATATGCTTAAAACTATATTACTATTAACTGTGAACACCACTGTAACTTTTTGTCTAGAATAAAACTGTTAGCCCTGAGCAATAGTCTTATTTCGATACTATGAGGACCACACCCCCTCATACAATATTATAATTAAGTCATGCTGTATGCCCCTGAGTGCTGCTGGGCTATGAAAGAGACGGATGAGAGAAAATTACACGTGGCAGAGATGCGAATGTTAAGATGGATGTGTGATATAACTAGAATCGATAAGATTAAGAATGAGTATATAAGGGGAAGTTTGAAAATAGCACCAGTGACAGACGTTTAGGAGTAATAGTTTAGCATGGTATGGGGCATGTCATGAGGAGAGATGAAAGCCAT
Source organism: Antheraea assamensis (assembly GCA_035772565.1). NCBI lineage: Eukaryota > Metazoa > Arthropoda > Insecta > Lepidoptera > Saturniidae > Antheraea > Antheraea assamensis. The sequence goes on from JAQQSE010000014.1 coordinate 232,493, forward strand.
GTAACTAGAAAAGTTTTAAGTATGAGGATTGACGGATATAGGAGTAGAGGAGGACCGTATAAGGTATAGATAGATTGTGTGTAAAATGATGTGTATAAAAGGTGTAAATAATAAGATGACGTCTGATAGGGGAAGAATGGAAAAGGAAAACAGGATTGCGGCTATACACTAAAACTTATAATGTACAAAAAAAAATTTTAATGTATAACCTATGCCTTTGATTATCAAGATATGTGAACCTACCTTCGACTGACTAACAACTGTTATTAAACTATGCCTATCCTGAATCAAAATGAAGAACGATCTTCAGGGGTTGTTCGTCTGGCAGGGTTTTCAGTGAAAAACTTGTTTTTCTACATAGTAGCGAAGAGTGCTCTTGGATTGTATAAACAAAAGCAATGACCTTTGCTTGGTTTAACATAAAATGTTAGTGTAACTTTTATATTCTCTGTATAATAACGACATATAGAAGAATACGAATTAACATTGAAACAAACAATGAAATTGTTAATACATTTAATATTTAACATGGCTTTGTCTTTCTGTCTTAAAATTTATGTTAGTAGGTATGTTATATTTTAATTTTATAGAAAAATAGGACAATGATAACATTATTTCTAACATCAGGACCTGCCCACTTTGGTCTACATAAAATTGAAACAATATTAAATTAAATTGAAAAAAATTCCATCATATTCTGGGTGTGAGAGTATATTATTTAGGTGTTATCTAGAATATTGCTAATAATTACGATCTTACTATTTTAGCTAATCCATCCTTCAGACATAAATAAGCAACATTTTTACATAAAATACTAATTATATTAAGTAAGTAGTATATAAAAAAATAACTTAATAGTAATTGTTCAGTAATATCACAACATAAAGAATTTGGTTTGTTTGTTCATTTGTTACAAAACTATTTTAATTATTAGCTAAGGTGTATTACAGGGGAATGCTCCAATCCAATCCTTACAAACATATTTTCATAATACTAAGCAAACAGTGAATTTCTATTATTTATTATAATAATTACAATTTACAGGTTTTACTGAGAGGAATTTGTGAATAAAAATCTTTAGAAAATATATGAAAATTTACTTTTACTACAAACAAAAAAAATAATATTGACGAGAACGGATAAGCTTCGAAATGATTGAAATCGTTCATTCACTGGAGCGCTTACCCTATATAGTTGTCATAATGCTATTAAAAACTATGCATATGAATTGTTTGATATAGCTAACTACTGTTATAAGGATACATTAAATAAATGAAATCATCATTCAATAAAACTCGTTACAGTCTCTTTGTAAAGTATACGTGTAGTCACAAATTTCAGTTTCTGCATCAACAGAATATAAAATTAATTTGAAATTTTTAGGTTATAAAACACATGGCGTATACCTTAAAAAATGTAAAATGTTTAAAGGTGAATGTTAAAGAATTGAATCATATTCTTATTTGGACGTTCACATATATAGTTTTAAAACTTACTTGATTAGAAATAAAATTCATCAGTTAATTACACAATAATTAAGTATCGTTTTTGTACATGGCATAATAATTTAAGTAAACGATCAGGAAACACGGAGACGTACACTAAAACAATGTATTTGCGTATCTATAGTCCGCAGTTGTAGCTAATAAATTAATATTTAAAAAAGTTCTTGGTATTTATAAAGCGCAAGTTGATCCGATGCATTTTTTTTTGCCAGTATTATTTCAACCTTTGTTTTTAAGACGTTGATCATGAGGTGTCGGGTTGAAAAGTATGTCCATTCATTAGTAAATTTCCTACCATGTAAATAATGTACAATCTATAAAGAATATGAATAGTTTTGATATAAGATTATCGCCATTTAAGGCTCTGGTCCTCCCTTCCTCCCTTCATTGACGTCATACATTTTTCATTTACAGTTATCATAATAGTACAATTTTAGGATGTTAAATAAATAAATAGTACACATAAAATACTTTCACTGGTGTCTTATAAATAATAATACATGTTTACAGGTGTTATGAAGAGAAATATGTATAAGAAATTTCAAATTCTTAGGAGTAGAAGGTGAGCACGGAAGTGTGGTTCCCTCGAACGAACAACATTGGCGGCAGATCGCGGCTGAGCACCTCCAGCCAAGCCATATAAAGAGGAGCAGATATAGAACCCTGAATATAAACAAATATCCTTAAATAAACTTGTCGTACTAAAACATTTAATATTTGGCGTTTAGGGATATAATCCTAAGTAATATATAAACGGGAATGTCAGTTTCTCTGTTTGTTACGTTCTCACGCCTTAACTACTCGACTGATCATTATGACATTTTACATACACATTGTCAGCTGTACATAAAACGTTATAGGATACGTCTCATCCACAAGGAAAGTACTATTTCCAAGGGATAGGTAAAACGAAACCGGAACTATAAACTTGTTACATATACTGAGGTACCATTACTTTACTGACATTTACTTATGGCGGATACATGTAAAGCGAAATACATAATCGGGAGGCAGATAAACAAAAACCTGATTCCGCCCAAACGTTCACTGTACGTTTTTGAATGTGTTTGTATATGTGTACATTTAGTTGAATACTATGACACTAACACCCGGAATAAGTTATTAATTAGTTATAATTAACTTTAAGCCATGTAATAATATTTGGCTTAGATTTACAATCTTACCTTTCTCGGCATAGGTAGCGACATAACGATGAGTTGAGAGTCTTTGGAATTAGCTAGAAGAAGTTCTCTTAACCGCAGTTGCCTGTTCGTTTTCTCAGCCAAAGTCAGCAATTCCGTTTCACTTATACGACACTCTGAAATATAATAAACTGGATAAATAACCGAAAACAGTTCAAAGGTAATGTGGAAACATAAAAATTAAATTCTTCCAACTAAGAATTCGATAATGACTGGAAACAGTTGAGGCTCCTTTTACTTTTGCACAACATCGCACCATACTTTAGAGATCTTGCATCAGAATTAAAATTTAAAACTCGTAATGATTTCATATTATATGTACATATTGGAGAATATCCTTTTGTTCAACACGTAATAGGTACCTATTGGAAAATGCTTATTTCTTTTAGGTAACTGAAATAATAATCAGGCCATGTCTCAGTGCATCGAGAAGACGTATATATTAAAAACATATCAACGAACATAATTTCTTTAACTATATCCCAAATTACACCATAGTTAGCAACCTTTTTTTATTTGTGTACCAAGTTAGTTTAAATACTAAAACGTAGGTAAGAATCATAACTTGGAAATTGTAGTGATTTAATTGTTTATACATATCGTAAATTAAAAAATCGTTGATATTTTATATAATTTCGACTGATTGTGTGCGCGAGTCATTGATATCGATTACACATCCATATTCTAAGTAAGGGTTTATTCAATATTACTTTTATATTAATGTGCCAAAATCTTTTCCTACGCTTAACAATTACTCTAGTCTATGTAATATATTAACGACTTGCACATACTGAGCTATGTCGATAGAAATACTGAATTCGGCGTTTAATTCCAAAAAAAATTTTTTTTTGATGTCGATACACACTGATGTATTCATATTAATTACGAATACTAATGACACTAATAAATATTGTTATGGCTCTACCTTTATTAAAGAAATGGAGACATTAATTTCCGATAAAAATAGGGCCATTAAATACCTAGAGATTAAAAAAAGACAATTTACCTGGGGATCGTGTTTCCTCTGTGAATTTTTTGGTGATTTGTTCAAAAAACATTTTAGTGTCTTCTTGTGGAGGATCCGTTATGTCCTGCACCATTGTTAGCGACGAATAGTCTATCCGGAACTTGGCAAGCAAGTTGGCCATACTGTCAACATTACATTGTACAAGTTATACTAAACGCTTCCATTTGATTTACAAGATTTTTTAAGCACAGATTCAGTGTCGAGTCGCGCTGAAATTTCTATAACTTCAAATTTATTCTTTTACAGTGATATTGTATACACAAAGTAAGTAAATAGTGTAACGGAGTATTAGTGTCTCGTTCTTCCCATTTCAGTGTACGTTCTGATACGAGAAAACATGGAAAATCATAACAGAGTTGTAAGGCATTCTCATTTGACCATTATGAATATGGTAAAGACTTTCCCATACCATAATCCTAAGGTGTAATATTCGGAATTAGCCAGTGTAATAACACACAACACAATTGTTTTTAATAAGACACAAATTTATAACTGTAATTTGACATCATATTTATGGATTTTGAATGTGAGTTGTAACTTGTATGCACTAATCTTCTTATACAGGTTACAGTTTACAAAATATAACAATGAAGTTTCAAAGCAAAAGGAAAAATGGTTAGTTGAAATATTATTTATGATATGAGATATGGAAATCGATTATAAAGTGGAATTGTACATTAGAACAGCATTGTCCTTTTTTTCTCCAGCGACTTAGACATATCAGAGAAAAAAATCTATATAATATTGTATGAGGACTTTTGAAAAATTTGATTTTTATCTTTGAATAAATGATGTCATATTTCACAATATTCCTGCAATATAATATAGTGTTCTAATGTGATATGTGTGTTATGTATTTAAGCTGCACTACATTTAAAACGATTTATAGTTTTAAAATATTTCAGAAAAAAAAGTGCGGACCAAGAGTCTACAGAAAAATAAATACACTTTTAAGAGAAATGTAATATGTATAGTATAATAGATTTAAAGTTTTAGGTGTATGTAGATTTTAAGTTCGTTCCTTTATAGCTTGAATTAAAGAAAACGTTTGTAGTAAATAAAATATAGGTCTCACTTTCTTTCCTCTAGTTCCATTTCATGTAGTCGATTGGCCAACGCGAAAATCCTAAGCTTACAGTTAGCCCACGCCGACCGCTGGGATATTATGTAAGGTAAAAGAATAGTCAGGCCTCCGTCATCGTACAACCACCATACGTCTAGGGTCCCGGACTCCTGAAACAAGAGTCAATAAAAATATATACCTAAATTACAAACATAACTAAAATATAATATATATATATATATATATATATACATACATAACGAATATTTAAAAAAAAATTAAACAGCCATCTCAACAACAAATCCAGAGTTACTAACATAGTTTAATATATATACATATTTAAATAGTTGTAACTAGTTAAGTATAAAAATCATGAAGAGTCTGCAGGAAAAATAAATAAACTACTAAAAAAAATACTACTAGAATATCATGATCGAAAGATTTCTTAGTAATTCACATAAATTTTTACTAAGGAAACCTGAATTCTTAAGAAATATCCTCTTGGTAATTCCTATCTATGGAAGAATCGTCAATAATATATTCAACGGTATTTTAAATCGCCAATACGTCGAAGCCTAACGTTATAATTAATAATGGAACTTCCCTCGTTATCTTTCTTATCTTTCCCCTAGAGTGGAATGTTTAAAAGTTGGTATTATTATTAACCACGAAAAACTCTAAAAGTAGATTAAAATATGAAAATATTAAATGCGGATAATTTGAATCAAACTCAATATATTTAAAGATATTTATTAAAAATCAATGCGTTCCTGTTACGTTTTTAGGAAACTTTGAGACACGTAAATTATTATCAAATGTTTAATTACCTGTTTTCTTTGAAATAAGGTCATCTGTGACAATTGGTCCTTAGATAACTCGATGCCCGTCGATGTGTTGTACACGATTTGCCGGTGCATGTCGTTAGGTTTTCTGTTTTTCTTCTTTTCCTTCACATCCTTGCACTCGGATATTGTAAATGATCGTGATGTAGTCAGCGTTAATAAATCTGTGAATAATAAAATTATAATACTATGTTCTAATAATAGCATCTATATATAAATAGACAGATAAATATATTTTAGTTTAGTAGATATTGATGAGTTTTAGTGTTATCAAGAAAAAAATTGGTTTTTTTTATTTCTCTATTATTCATATTTCACGATACACAACACAGGTAATTGGAGCAAAATTTTGGTACCCCTTATTATGAATGACTACCGACCACCGGACGACCACTAGTATATTGTTGCGAAGAGCAGGACATTTGTAGATCATTTAATGTAATTTGATAGGCTTAAATTAGAATTATAAGAAATCATATGGTATTAGGTATAATAACATAATGTTGACGCCGCCTTGAACGGATGTGGCAAAAATATACGATTCGCGCCACATGGGGTATAGAAAAAATATAGCCCGGCGTCTATACGAAGGAATTTCTATCAGCTATACGGAAACATATTGATATTTGGGCCGTTTATTTAGAAATGTTTAAAAAGATGGTTTACTTTCATTCACTATTCAACGGGCCCAAACAAGTTTTCACTCGAAAAACTTTAGGGACGTTGAAGTATATATTCCGGTTGCTAGAATGTCGTAACTTACTGGACAGATTATTCCTGACGGGTTGTGAATCAGCTCGTATGTCAAGGTCAGAGTCTGCGTGCATGATGAGAGGGTCGCGGCGGACACGGAGGTCGCCGCTACCGCTCGAGGTGGCAGTCAGCGTGCCGGAGCCCGCCGGCAGCGCCTCCTCCACGCACACCGCGCTGTAATCCAATCCTCCAGGCACACGCAATATGGCGACCGCCAGGCGATTCTCAAACGCAGTGCTGTAGAAATAAACCCATTATAATATGTGTGGAGTGTAGAGGTAACCAGGTAACCAGAAGCAACATGGTTCATTACTGTACAATGATTTAAAAAAAGTTTATAACAGCAAATACTCAGAAATGATTAAACAAGTTATTTAAATTTCGCAATATTCCATCGCTCTCCATGTTTTGTCATAGTAGATATTTTAGGTTAGATTTGTTAAATGATTACGGAAAAACTATGCACCCTTTGCCTATGCTAGTAACACTTTACCTCTACCCTCCATAATAATAAGTAATTGTGTATTCTATATGTTAATTTTATGTAGAGAGGCACGTGTTAATAAACAACACTGATATAGACTCTACGTGCGGTTTTTTACCGTCATAATTGAAGACACTATAATTATATTTAATTTATGTGTAATTATTTTCTAAGAACATTTTTGTTTTGTTCTCGCTCACGACTTGCAATATGCGATCATATATGCACGACTATATATCAATTTATATTAATAGCCGTATAAGATAAGTACAGCGAATGTAATACATATAATGTATTTACAACAATTCAATTTTACAAATGATTGTCTAGGCTCCAATATTATAGTTGGTTTTTTTTTTAACAATGACTTCAGAAATATTCTACTTTAGTAGACGTGAGGAACATTAAGCATGATAAATAAAGAGATGTAAAATTTAAAGTTTCATCTTGTCGATGACAAAGAAAAACACTGATTATTTTCATAACACTTAAGTTGGCCCATAGATACTAAATAAAAAATTAAGAGAATGGGGTTGATAAACAGAGGAGTAACACGAACTGAACTGTTTTATTTTCATCTATTTTTATATATAAATATATTTTCCATTATATTAACATTGGGGTTTTACAAATATATTACGTCACGCGAAAACAGTTTGTCACTATTACGTTACTTCAATGCTTACTGTGCAAACTGTAACATACAAATATTGCTTCTGGAAATGAAGGAAACACAGTACACGTAGGACCAACATATTTGAAGAAGTAGTAAGGTAAGCACAGATATTTACTGTAACACGTTGAAGTATGCGACGAGGTCGTCACTAGGTGCAGTAGTCCAATCGGCCTTGTAACCCATCAGTAGCACGTTGGGCGCGAGCCGACCCACGCCGGCCGCCTGCACGAGCGCGCGCGCTCCCGTCTCGAAACTGAACCCGTGCACGCGCGCACTGAACGCACGGACTTTGCGACCTCTTAACCATTCATCGTCCATCCGCGTTATTGACGACCGCTGCTTATATGACAATTTCTCCTGTAATTGCAACCCGACCGATTTAACTCATAGCGTGGAGAATCTCATTTCCATAATAAAAGCTAACGACAACACCCCTATACATTTAATAAATTATAACGTTAATCGTTTTCAGTAAAGTTAATTTATTTTTCTATATAACCATGAAACTGTACACGTAGTTAAACAACATTTCAGCTTGTGCCAGGACACATTAAATATTAGCTTAACATTTTATCACTACATATGTTTTTGTTGAAACAAGCATCTTTGAATTACAAGTCTGATCGTTTACATAACGTAAAATCCTTGAATTTTAAATGGTATCAGCAAATACATCTGTTTTTAATAATCATGAAATTTAAATGCAAGATAATAAAAAATAGTTTACAAGGAATAGTGAAAAGAAAAAACAAAAATAAATCCTTCTATTTTATTCACAGATATTATTAATTAAAAATACATATACACCTAATAAGTCAAAATTCATAAAATCATTTAAGCATCAGAGCGTGCCATAGACACGGCATACACAGTTCGAAAAACACTACCGTGCTCTGTGCATTAAGGTAAACAATATAGAATTTTTTCAACTCTCACCTGTGATACGTCTCCGACAATCATCAGTGAGCCAGCTTTCGTGATCAAATTACCCAGATCTACTAAAGCTGGTCTAGCCTGGGGTCTACCAGTTAACACTAAAAGCTGTGGCCAATAGTTTTTGACATGTTCGCCCGTGCGGGCGAGATTGTGTGCACTCGACAGAGCTGTTTTATACATTTGAGCTTGGGTACTGCTTCCCCAGTTGACATCTAAAAATATTGTAATATTTAATTTATTCTACTTAAAATACATGGTTTTATGTTACAAACAGTTCAAACTACAATATCAGAATCTCACTTTTTGTATATTTTTGGTGTCTCCTCTAAATTAATGACATGAAAGAGTTCTCTGTTTGATAACGCGTGACAACTCTAATATATGCGACTTTATTTCGTTGGATTATTATATCCAGCATTTCTTATGTAAAGGCTTGCTGATTAAATGTAAATTTAGTGGTTAAAATAGTCAATTTCAAGAATTACTGTATACATACTATAAATACTACGTCGAAACCGAACATATGTATATCTGTTAACGTCAGAATATCTTTTAATAATTGGCATGTTCCTTGTTTAGTGGCAATGTTTTGTAAGGGTTCTTTAACCATTTCTTGTGATATAGGACTAACTTGGTATCTGGAATGTTATTTGAGATCTTATATATTAATGAACTACTTACAATGCCCATCATTTTAACAATTAATTTGTAAAGTAATGCATTTGGGTGATATTCATCTATTCGATTATTTTGACCGACAAAAATATAGAAATTGTAATTTATGTACAACTCTTCCAGTATATCTGTATATCAGAAATATATTTGTTTTGATATAAAACTGCATTAAGCATACAAACACAGTAGTAAATCAACGATAACATAAACTCGGCCAATATTTTTCAAGGAGTTCCATTAGTATATGAATACCATAGCGTGTAGAAGTTTTTACGTAAACAATCACATTTTTGCACCGTGAATCAAAGTCAATTATTTAATGAATCTAAAAGCGTGGATAGTTTTTAGACGAACATAAACTATTCTGAAACCGGTTTTATACAGAGTTAAAGAAGTTCTAGTGAATCTGGTTATGTTTGTATAATTTGTGGAATTTTTGAGGTCATAAAAATAAAACGATTATCTTCTTTTACTATATAAAGGTAAACAAAACCTTTGCCTTTGGATTATATTTAATTAAGAAATAAATTCGAACCAGATAGAATAAGGCACGCGCAAAAAAATTATATATAAATTATTATATATGTCGTGAGTAGGTCTTTCCGAATTCTATTTTATTACTTATACCTTATTCTTGCTATTAAAAAATAAGATAATTTCTTAAGCCAATTAACATTTTTATAGATTACTAGCTGATGTCCGCGGCGTCGCACGCGTTCTTTAAATTTTGTTGAAGTAATATAAAATATTGAGAAGAGGTAGAATTACAGAAATACTCTTTCAAAAACATTTGTAAGCACGACACGCGCGCCACCTACGATTTGTACCGTGTACATTAAATATATAAATATTAACAATGTGTTGGATGGGATTTAGCATCAACAACATATTTGGAACCTTATATTACTATAGAACCCCCTTCAATGCTTACTTACACTGTATAAGAAAGTAATAACAATTTCAAGTTATACAATAAATCTTAAAATGTTATTATATAGGTATTGTAAATATAACTAACTTTTTGCGATCACTACAAAAGCAATCAATCGCTTTTCTGTTCCGCAAAAAAAATGTATTATGGAACTCTTCTGCTCTATCTGGTCTATCATTAAAAAGATTTCTTCTATGTTCAAAATTCCTATTAAATATAGTGTTGAATTGTAAACAATAAGTTGATAATTATTTTTCTAATTACAAATACAGAAAGGGTTGAGTTCTTGGAATTTTGCATTAATATAAATCAAGGTATAATGTTTTATATCTATCTGCAAGAAGTTTTAAATATTTAACAATTAAAATAGTGCTCATTGAACTCGACGCAATATGCTTATACGTTGCTATGGTTAATGACTTATGTAGACGCAAGCGAGGCAAATAAAACAAACTGGCGGTCAAATGGACCAAACAGAAAATTATTCAAATTATAAATATATATACTAATATATTAATTACAATTATATTTATTCTTGGAGTCCAATACAGCGCATGCCTACGCACATGTTAACAGTGAACAACATATTTTTGCTAAATTTCAAACGGAAGTAGCCGTGAGTGAAACATAGTTTAAAATATAATAGCCTAAGTTAGTTCTTACAATTTCAGTTAGTAAAAGTCATGTGAAAATCGGTCCAATCGTTTCGGATGAAACAGCGAATAACAATTAGTTGAAAATAAATAGTTCATGTAAGTTCTCATTACTTTAGTAATATGGCAGTAAAAGTCTCGTCAAAATTGGTCGAATCGTTTTGGAGATTCTCATTGGACGGTAAAAAGTGGCGGTTAACAGCTATTCTATAATATAATAGCTTAAGTTACTCCTTATAAGATCCGCTATCTGCCAGCGAAAGTTCCGTCAAAAATAACCTTAGTTACTCCTTATAAGGTCAGCTCTCTGCCAGCAAAAGTTCCTTGAAAATTGGTTTCGCCATTCGGAATTTTCACCGCGGGCAAAGTTTCGAATAAAACCTAGTCTAAAATAACATAGCCTATGTCACTCCCTGTAATTTCAGCTCTCTGCCAGTAAAATTTCCGTCAAATTCAGTCTAGCCATTTCGGAGATTACCCGGAACAAACAAACAGATAGATGGACAAAAAATTTAAAAATTGAATTTTTACTATAAGCAGCTTATACACTTCCATATCCAGTCAGTAAAAAGTGGTTATTTTGATATTACATATAGACACTTCATTTTTTTATATCTATGGATTACAAATCAAAAATTCGAAATAATCAAAATTTTGTTAAAATTGAAATGCTATAAAATTGTTTAGATTTAACTGAGAAAGTATATGTTTAATAAATATTTTAACTAATATTAATTTATTATTGTAGAATTGAATTACATTGTAAATTAAAGTTTTCTTTCAAGAGTATTTAAATCTTGATTTGTAAATATTTTTTCTTTACTGAAAAATGTTGTATCTTTTCCTATAACTATTTGTTTAACAATTCTACCTTATTTTAAAAATATAGAAATAGTTTGAATTTTCTATTCAAAATTAGAATTTAAACATTATTATTAGATTCGGTTCGATTCGAGCATTATTTGCATAACCCTAAAAATAAACTTATTGCCACGGATATAATATTATTGGTTACTATAACAACGGTTGCCTAATGAGAATATGTAATTGTAGCTGAAAAATGTATTTAGAATGGGTTTTAACCAAAATCCGTTCTTAGTGAGCGTCTACGTCGCAAAAGGAATAACTGTGGTGAATTTCAAGTCAATCGGAGATACAGTTTCGGAGAAATCGTGATGAGTAAGTCAGTGGTATTTCGCTTATATATATATAATAATAATATAGAATATAGATATAGATATAGATTAAATAGTATGTCAATTACCTGTCTACAAATTTACTGCCACTGCTTTCTTATACCAATGACCTCTACTAAAAAAAATTACGCTATATCAAGATGTGTTTATTTATTAAGGTGACTAGTCTGCTGGATTTGCTATTTCGTGGGCACTGCATGTTTGATTTAGATGTAATTTGGCCTATCTTATTTTTTGTGTAATTATATCATTGCTGCTTAGTCTCTATGGAAAAGTGTAAAATATGTATATTTTAAATAACACTCTTAAAGTTATCTATCTGTCAGTAAAAGCCTTGTCATCTTTGGTCTAACCATTATTACTTTGTACTATTTTCTACTTCGCGCGTGTATAATAACCAAGAAAATGAGACCAAGTCTTCCTTTACCGTACGACCATGTAAGGTAATGTAATCAAATAGTTACTGAACAACGGAACGTCAATTTCTTCATTTTATGTATATTATTTCAAGTAATTTCTACTGTCTTCTGCCTCGCTCAGATGCTCACTTTTTATTTGGAGACATTAACCAAAATTTCTTGCTTTCCCGTAAATTTTTATTCTCATACAATCTTTGTCCTGACATTTACAAACACAACACAAAAATAATTAACACGTACTTGGTTAATGCAGCAGTTCTCAAGTGATTAGCTGACACACATTTAGCAATTTATTTTTATTTATACAAACAAAGAACATAGATGCTTTTACTCATATGGATAAGTCGTGAAGGATTCTCACTTACACTATAAAGTAAAATAACAAGAAACAAACAAACCTGGCTTTCTGTAATGAACGATGAGATATAGCGTGAAAAATATAGCAAACGTGACGAGGGACATCACCCAGCTGATGAGCAGCATGATTGCAACACACATCAAGAAACCAGCCAGGGACAGCCATACGTTGTAATACTGAAATCATGCAATTAAGCAACAATCTTACTTAAACGAAACAGTTCTTTTGAGAAATTTAGGGTCCTTAGCATTCTACTTATTACTACTATTCGCTTGTCTGCAACTCGAAAAAAGTAAAAGTATAGTGATTGAACATTGACCCCTCGGCTGATTTTTATAGACCCAGCTCTCAGAGCTCAAAATGGTGGAATATGTTTTTTTTTTTTATTATATTGTAATTTTCTTAGTTTAGTAAAAAAAATATCTTAAAAATGAAGACATAATTTAACAATACATTTTACAAAAATTTGTATATTTACAACATATCATTTGTTATTTTTTAAACCTTTTTTTTAAGGTTATGCTCTCAATAGTCTGTTGACCTGTGCCTCATGATGTCTACATTCGTTTGTATGGAACTGAAATTCTTATAATTTGGGACAGTCCAGGAGTTGAGTTAGAATTAATACTTAAGATTATTATCCTGTATGAAAAATCTTGACGACCTTACTTTTCTATGTATTGACTAGCTGATATTAGGGACTTCATCTGCGTCGTTTATTATCTTAAAAATATATTTTACGTATAGAGGAAAAATATAAGCACCACATCGCTTGCCCCGCTTCTCCATGGTAAGAAAATACATATCGCTGAAAACGTAGTGCTTAGAAAAATCGTAGTTACTTAAAAGTTTAATAGCTTTATATTAAATGACGAGATACTGATTTTTTTTAGTTTAGATAAACACCAAGTCTAAGTAGTAAAAATAAAAAAAATGATCGAAATGTATTTGCGTAATGCGTGCACAATGGCAGACCTCTATCATTTTAGTTATATATCGTAAGATTTCTTAAAATAAATGTATAGGTACCAATTATTCACAAACTAACTAAAAAGAATTCAGAATGTACCTTTCCATCGGAAAATAACTTGTTAGAGGTGAGCGGGAGACAATTGTGTACTATTTAGTACCAACATTTTAAGTAATAAAACAGATATTTATAACGCATGATGTAATCTAAAGATGCATAATGAATATCATTTTCCTGTTACCGACTCATAAGTTCGTGTATTTTTAAACTTGTATTGGGGCTTACCCTGAATGTCGGCCGCCAACCGAGCGGACGCACCAATGCCGCGTGGAAAGTACAGAAATTGATGAGTGCGTACGAAGCCAAATAGAAGTTCGATATTAGAGGAGCTATAGTGTTCAGGTCAGCTGTGAACAAATGAATATTAAACTATTTATGCCGTAGCTTGGTTTTTTTGAGTTTTTATAAAACTTTTATTATATTTTTAGAATTTATAATACGTTAAAATTTATTGAGATAATCTGAAAGTTACTCAAAAACTATAGTAATTATGTAGTAGTATAATAGGTAGTTAAATTGTAGGTTTCATCAAAGTTACTTTATTTTAAAAAGGTGACAGAAAGGTCAATCTATCAGAATTTAATGTATAGTGTCGTGTCGAGAATGAGTTTTTATTTAGAAACTAATAATTACCAATAAGCAAAAATATAAGTGACACGAAGAAAGTAAGAACGTATCCTCTGTAGGGCTCCCCGTGTCGTCCGTACGGCTTCGAGAAAAATATAAGCCCAGGATAGATACGGTCGACGCCAAGTGCCTGAATTAATCGTGGGACTGATAGTAAATTAGTGAGCGCAGTGGAGAGGGTCGCCGCCCAGCAGCCTCCGTAGATAAACGGACCCCACGCTGACATCAACTGCATCACCTGGGATCAGAAACAAGTTGTAAGAAAATTACTTATAAAATTGAGTGGTCTTATGAAACCACGATGCAAGTGAAACTTTTTTTCAGATCGTAGACATTTCACTGAGAATTTTCGGAGAATTATTCAATTTTGGGTATTAAAATCGCGTTTTTCAATCTACGTATTTGAGTACGGAATACATAATAAATACAATCATTCAGATGGTAGACGTATTTTAAAAGCTGAACTGAAGAATCATTTCGAATTGAGCCAAGGGCACCACCATATTGGCCTTGTCTGCTCTGTTGAGCACTTTTCACTTTACCCCTACTCCGCGGCTGACTGTAATGCGACATAGATAGACGAAAAATTTTGAGGCAATTTAAAATAAAACCACTTTAATTAGCTATTTATATCCTAACTTCCCAATTAAAATTATAAATGCGAATGTGGCTGTGTCTCTTACTCTTTCAGGTCTTGAATATTAAACTTATCGTCATGAAATATTGCATACACTTTGTCAGTGTTAAAGACATATCATCATCCTGTCATCCAAAAAAAAAGCGCAACTCTCGTTAAAATTGGTTCAACCGGTTCCAAAGGTAGTAGAGCTAGATAACAGATACATTAATTTCATTTATATGTATAGATAATGTGTAGTCAATTTATTCGTTTTTTTGACATGATAATGTCTTGTA
The DNA here is from genome assembly GCA_035772565.1 of Antheraea assamensis. Classification (NCBI taxonomy): domain Eukaryota; kingdom Metazoa; phylum Arthropoda; class Insecta; order Lepidoptera; family Saturniidae; genus Antheraea; species Antheraea assamensis. Next base: position 247,785 of record JAQQSE010000014.1, read on the forward strand.
AATCAATGAACGCCGGCTGCACGCACGAAAATGCATGACTCAGTGTCACGTTCCACCTGAGCCGAACGTGCAAGCGAGAGCGCGGAACAAGCGATAGAGAGGCGCGATCGGCTTAAGCGTTCGGCCTGTGACGCATCAATCTCTCTTCCACTCCATTTGCCGATACGTCCGAGTAGAAGAGAGACAGAGAAGAGACAGACACACAGCATACAACCTACACGTGAACTGTTTTGTCAACAGGGAAGTGAAAAGTTAATGTGGTTTCCATTGTTTATTACAACAACAAAAAGTATACAATTTTTCATCAATGTTTTCTTATGACGTAAAATTATCGTTCGAAGACCGACTTTACAGACAACCAATTTTTTTATGTAAAGTCTCCTCTGTAATATTTCATAGTTTAAACACTAGACAAATCCTTCGTTCGATTACTTCATTTTAATAAAAATGGAAAATTAAATTAATAAGAATTATATATTTATACTTACCGAGTAACTATTATGTAATCCATATTTGCATGTAATGTTGACTGAGCGCGCACAGTCTGCAACTGCGCTATAATCAGTCACAGTCCCATTGACAATGAAAAGGTCAGTCATGTTCCCGGACGCGTCACGCAGAGCACCTGCACCAGCGAACAGCACCATCAAAGCGTAGCTGATCATTGAAATCAACAGTGAGAGTAGTGTACCTTTTGGAATTGCTGATGCGGGATCCTAGAAAAAAGAAGAGACAGTTACATACATTTGTCTCTATCAGGGTCATTGTTGTCTAGCTCCAGATGCAATGTATGCACAAACAATATTTTGTGGCAACTTAAGTAGTATATAATCAGATTTGAAATTGAATTATTAAATTATATATTAGTATAATAATTTGAAAGTATAATTAAATTATATAATATATATAAATTAAATAAAATTAAATTATTTTTGTAAGCATGTTGATATTGTCGTGTGTGTTCTTCTAGGAAAGGGGAAAATTCTAAAATTTTATTATTTACTAGCTGAACCCGCGACTTCGTCTGCGTGGAACGGAATACAAAACACAGTGATTAATGAACAATCTGAATTTATATCTGTATATTTGTAATGTAAAGTGTCAGGCTAAAAACTAATAATGGTCACACCCCTTTGTCACTTCAATAATTACTCAAATTAGGGCTTTCCAAGTTCCTTTCATGTGTGTAAAAACCGAGGACATAGCTATAGTGCTGCATCTATCGTCATACAGTCATATTTGTCATATACAGAATGTGTGTAAGCGCATAATTTCAGGAAGGCTGCACCTTTTTTTCTGTTGATATTGTCGTGTGTGTTCTTCTAGGAAAGGGGAAAATTCTAAAATTTTATTATTTACTAGCTGAACCCGCGACTTCGTCTGCGTGGAACGGAATACAAAACACAGTGATTAATGAAACAATCTGAATTTATATCTGTATATTTGTAATGTAAAGTGTCAGGCTAAAAACTAATAATGGTCACACCCCTTTGTCACTTCAATAATTACTCAAAATTAGGGCTTCCAAGTTCCTTTCATGTGTGTAAAAACCGAGGACATAGCTATAGTGCTGCATCTATCGTCATACAGTCATATGTCACTTCAATAATTACTCAAAATTAGGGCTTCCAAGTTCCTTTCATGTGTGTAAAAACCGAGGACATAGCTATAGTGCTGCATCTATCGTCATACAGTCATATTTGTCATATACAGAATGTGTGTAAGCGCATAATTTCAGGAAGGCTGCACCTATTTTTGCTAATTTTTCTTTGTTTATTTTTTTGTAATTGTCAAGACAAGGTTTGTATGAAAGCATATGTTTGAAAAATTTGGCTTAAAAATCTTCAAATAAACAATAAGAGTAAGGGAAACGGAAGACACTCGCAAGATTTTCAAAAATTCTGACAGAATTGACAGTTTTATGTTTAGCTGCCTTGTCTTGTTACATGGTCGTAACTATCACATTCACCACATGACACGGGCTGAATTGTGGATGGCACAGCTGCCAAATATAAAAAAAGTAACACTGTAAAGGGAAGGTTTAGTCTGTGGTTTGATCTCATTGTTTTCGTTAGTAGCTAGATTTAAAATAATTTGCTAATAATGCTTTCTATTACAGATATTAGTAATTTAAATGTTAAGGTTTCGTACATATGTCTACAAAGTATATCGAATTGTATTAAGTCGAAATGCATGTAGTAAGATAATAAACATGACCAAAATTGTCAATGAATACGATTCTATGGAAATTTGGACGAATTCCATGTTCTTATTCAATTGTTTGTACTTTCCATGAATATAAATGAACCAACCAAATTATAGTTAAATTCCTTTCAATTATTCAAACTAAATGCTGTACCAGAAATAAGTGTTGAATCATCACATAGGAACGTTCCCCAATTGGTTATAATGATTCGTTTGGGTTTTTATAAGCATCGCTCTCAATACTTATCAATTTTTGCAGGTTAAATGAATTGACATATTTATTGCCTCTAATGATTTATTCGATTTATTAGCATTTGATTTAACAATTATATTATTTCGCGTATCTATCTTCACCTTTTGGCTCACCTTTACCACTTTGACTTTGAATGTTCCGTGTCAGTGATTCAACTTTTGAACATTATATGGATTGTATTGTAGCTATTTTCAGACTGAATTTTTAATGAAATTTCAAAGAAAGTGAGGAAGTTTGATTATAATAGTATGTATGTATGACATAATGTTTTTTTGGATTTCCTCTTACTGTTATTGTCGAGTAGGTAATGATATTTACAAGTTTCTTGCGATAATTTCCTTGTACTAACAAGATGGTGGGCGTCTTGTTAATACTTTCCAGGGAGTTTATGTGGCAAGTTCGAAACCATGCTTTCGTGGCATTATTTACCATTCACTTCACTTGTGCACAATAACCAAACTATATTACGTAAAACGCCATTAATATTACAAAATATAGAGCCGAATAACACAAGATTATGAATAGAATCCACTACATATAGAATTTGTAAAGAATTTACATTTAGAGGCGATGATGGCTCAGTTGGTAGTGTATTCGGACTCAGCGTCGGAGGACGTAGGTTCGAGTCTTTTTCTAACTCCGTCTGGCTAGCTACTACCCTCAAGTTGAAAATCTGTCGCCAAGCACCTGTTGGTGTGTTCCGGCAACTGCACTTGAGAGCCAATCTCCCTCTAGGCTAAGCGTGACTTACCTTCTTAGACCACATCATCATTTAATATCAGCTGTGATTGTGGTCAAAACGTTTAACTATAAAGTATAAAAAAAACATGACATTCCAAGACCCCACCAAAAACTCGGTATGATTGGTTATGCAATGCGCGGACTATCGCAGATTATATGTAATTGTAAACCAAAATAATGACATGGCCTAAGTAGTCATGCTAAACTTAAATGGGAATTGTTCTAAGTGTAACTGCTAGAACACACCTATAGCTCCTTGGCGACAGATTTTCAACTTGAGACGGGTATTACTATCGTTACATTACGATGATTTCAGTTACTGAAAGCTCCGGTTCGTTACTGGATTCGAACCTAAATAGATTGATGCGGTATGCAAACATACGACCTGTGAACCATGGTCGCTTCAAGGTGGCCGATATAAGCTTGAGATAAGATCTTATCTGAGACAGAAACCTATTTGCATTTATGTAACGTTTATTCTTGCCGTCTCCGGATTATTCTATGTGTATACTATGTAGTGAGATGTATTGTACGTATATTGTATGTACTGTACGTATGTCTGTTCGTAACTAGGACAAACATATATAGAGTTACACAATGTTTTTTCTAGATTTAGTCATTTTATAATAGTTCATAGTACACGCTAAGGTAGCCAATAATATGGAGTTCATTAAAGTAAAATAAAAAATCATAGTACAGTCAGATAGAAATTGATCATTTGCATTTTTCATGTGCATTTCAAATTATCCTTGTGTTATGTTTTCCTGTAATGTATAGGGAATGTTATGGTTTGTATATAGAAATGTGTAAGCTACTAATAAACCAATCACCAGCCCTTGACACCGCTCAGCGGGCACGTCGAGAGCGTGCTTGCATTCTAAACATCAAAATGAGCTTTTCATGGGACGGATACCTCTTTGCATAAAATTACAAAAATAGTTGTATATTTAGAGTGTTAGTAGATATCCAGGAACAAATGGGAATAAAATAAATAATAATTTTAATTAATTAATAAAATAATCAGTAAAAATTATATTCATAAATTCCATCGCATTTATTTCCGAGTTTTCTCGATAACAGAATGTTGTCCGAGTCGGTAGTAATATTGACGTTCATAAGTGTTTCTAAGCGCCTCAATTGTATACATCAACTACTAGCTGATTGCCGGCCGTTGGGAATTTAAAAAAGGCAAAGGCCCAATGGAACCCAAGAAATAAGTAGCTTAGGAGCATCTACGAAATATTCCGCATCGATTGTCAATTGGTCATAGTGCCATGCCAATACGTTCAGTATTTTTGCCGCCATTGAATCTCAAAGAAACTGTATTTTCAAGATATATTTGGATTTTGAGTTTAGATTGGGAGGATAGTTTCAAGTTCCATAACTTCCAAGAATTTTTATGTCAATACATCTGTTTGAATATTGTTAAAAAAAAACTTATTTACGGTTTTCCTAAATTCTTACGAAGCAGGTCTAGGAAGCTTCTTCATTACGAAACACCGATGTAAGCTATTTTAAAACATTAAATATATAAATGATTGAATCTGATATTGATTACATTCTTATAAGGAAAACCATTCTTTAGTGCGTTATCACCTTTATGAATACCGTTGATACATGCGAATCATTTAGTAGGTATAATAAAACGGGCGTTCATAGACAAGTTCTTATTAGTAATATATTAAAGTTCTATTGGTTTACAATCCACTAACAAAAATTAAGTAAGTATAAAAATTACTAAAAATATAATAAAAATAACTTTAATGAAAGTTTTGATGTGTTGCTGAATGCGAGATCCAGTTTTAAAAAAAAACAACACAATAAATAATTTTTACCTTGAGATCACCGGAGATATTAGCTCCAGCTTGGATACCAGTTACAGATGGGAAAAATATAGCAAAGACGCTGAAGAAATCTTGATGGAGTCCTTCGCTGAATCGAAAGTCAGAGTTGAAATTTTCCGAAAAGGTTTTAGCTGTAAATAACCATATTATTTATATATTCAAGCATCTTTATTTATTACCATGTTTTTTAGTTTTATTTTTAATCGATCACAAAACCTTTTATCCATCTCATCTTATAAATAAAATGTTATAGGTCTGTCGTTGTGTGCACATCACGCAACAAATACTGGACACATTTTGATTACATTTTTTTTTGTTTTACTTCATAGACATTTGGCCCTTATTTAAAATCTTCATTTCATACACGGTTGTTAAAGTTGTAAGAAACTACGATTATCATAAACAGTACGCGTTCAACAACGTATACAGTGTGCAAGCGGCGTACTGTGGATAGGGCAAGAGATAGTAAATAAACGAATAACATTGCTTACAGAAAAATATTGTAAGATATTTTTCGTTCTCAATTTTATATTTAATTTCTTCTGAGATAAAATATATCATTAACATAATAAACAACGCAGACGAAGTCGCGGGCTTCAGCTAGTTGGTAAATATGTTCTCTTTGGCACAGCGATAATAATTATCTTGTGTTATAATAAAAAATGAAATGCTCAAGCTTCTACTAATTTACATAGAAACATGTTTATACTTACTACTAAGACCAACGAATCCTTTAGCAATTTCTAAATCATCTTTAGGTCCCATTATAGTGCCCACAACAAAATCAAACATAGCTCCGACTATAATCGCGATCAAGAAGTTCTGTGAACAAAAATAAAAAAATACTTATAAATATTGAATAAACCTAATAATGTGAAATGTTTATTTTTGCTTTTAATTATAATTTTTTTATAATATTTTCTATGTACATAAAATATATTGTTAAGGTAATAAACAACTAGCAATGGATATATTTCGCAACAAAAAGCGCACTACTTAAGCTGAATATTTTGTATTAAGAATACGAGTATGTGTAAGTAATCTAGATGAATTAAAAATGAAGTCCCTTAAATTTCTGGTCCATTATCACTGTATGTGAATACGTGCTTAGCGATTTGATTACTAATTTATATAACACCGTTTTTCCATCTTCATAAAGAAGTTATTATTTGAAAAAAGTAATTCTTTAGAACAGTCCTCTTTCCTCACTACTCTTTTTATGAAATGCGCCTTGTTTGTGCCTTTTTAAATAGAATGACATAATACTACACATTACATATTTTTAAATACTACAATACAATATGACAAAAAATATATACATAGTAACCTTGGTAGCCGCAATCTATGATAAGTTTTATTACAATTACTTTACAATCGTCCACAGATCAGTACTGTAGTTCCGCCCGTAAACAATAGTTAGGATTTGCATAATTACTTATAATAATAATAACAAACCGCGTACCTCTTATATAGAGTAATTAACGTAATTATAAGCGTTTAAAGTAATAATTTACATACCAGTTCAACAAGCGACATATCCTTACATTTAGAATTGTTATTAAGAAAATATCTAGACCAAATGCGAGGAAACGTTTTATATTTCCTCACTTCTTCTATTTAATAGAAACTAGCTTTATCACGTTTTTACTTCCAAAAAACAGCGCCGTTTCACAGAATCCTTAATGGATTATAAATATTAGTGTACTTACAACACAACTAAACCTTTATAATATTTTTTAAATTCTAAATTATATTATTCCTTTCCTATATATAATTATATATGTAGATTCGCTGGTCAGGATAATTACCGTAATAAGTTGCGTTAATATTTAATGCAAAGCAAAGCAGCATTTGATTAAATTTTTGTGGAAAATATATCGACATTTCACGGTGCTATTGTAATGTGTCAAAACGGCCATCATAGCGTGCTGCTACTAAAACGTAATTCACTCAGTGTAGCTTAAATGGTGTCGCATGTCTGTAATCAATCTTGTTCTATGTATTTCAATGTTTTGACAAAAAACTAACCACCGCTCGTAAGTTCTAGCCTTCATTTAAATGAACAAGGAAATTATAGAGATAAATGTCGACATATAATTAATCGATTTAACAGTGGAGCTCTTCGTTTATTGAAATAGGAAGGTTCTGAACTAATATGCAAATTAATAGAATTAAAATTCCACAAGAATATAGACAAAAATAATTATCTTAACAGAATATAATTACTTACGATAATTACATTGCAAATGTTGTTTTTGAATTGTTATTATTATTTATTGAAGATTTTGCTTACATTTACTATAATAAAGTGTTATTACTTTATGTTACTAAAATGTACTTAATGAAATTATTAACATTTACTAATGGACAATGTACTGTTTAAAGCCGTAGTTCAGATTTCTTAGAAACATGAAATTATATTTTGAAAATTCTTCCCTTAAGGGAATTTAAAAATATCTATTTTTCTATTGCTGTCTACAGGAAATATCATACGCCAACTTCATCAAAAACTTCTAACGGTATTTTACACTGCTTTATTTATTTCGATATCACAATAAACGATATAATAATCCTAAAGGATACCTTACAACTGCAAATTTAATATATCGTTCCGTTTGTTAATGCCCTTACAAATTAATAACCCATCGATTAATTACCCGAGACCGTAGATAGATTTGAGTATCTACATCACAATTCTAGTGAAGACCAGGGTCAATTGGTGTTTGCCCTTAGCACAACGATGAGTACTCCGCATCATTGCTGATTTAGTCAATGAGTAAGTTGCGTATCAATTACTTTAATAGATGTCACTTAACTTTACAATACATTAGAGTGATGTTAAATAAGATATGGTATAAACCTCAGAACAGAATAAAATATATGTAATTGTATGAGTAAATTAATAAAGTTATTCAATATGTCTAAAACATTCTTAAATTTGGCAAGGACATACTAAGCACAAATAATTTTCAATAGCTTCTGGTTGATTTAAGTATAATATTCTTTATTGGAACATATTTGATAGTAATAAAGTTATTGTTAAAATACATGTGGTGTATGTCAACTAATCGCTACCAGAAAGAAACTATCCAAAGAAGACCAGACGTCGCGGCGAGCTACTTCTCACGATAGTACGAAACGTAAATTGCAATGCCCCAGTTTCAATGGTTAAGGGTATGACGAAATGATCCGAGCATATTTAGCTCATAAATTTAGTATTGTGTGCAAAGAGCTTCCGTTGGGCGATCGTAAATCAGTTTGTCTGATCCGGCTTCAGGTAGCTGAGAATACACGAGTAAAGGACAACTTACCTAACGATACGATTATAGAAATATTTTTTACAATAAACCGAAGTTTTGTCATCTTTTTTTGTATTAGAAGTATATGAATTCTTATATATGAATATTATCCTTAAATAGGGATATGTCAGTGAGGCGTTTACATCCAATTGAAATAAACTTCTCTACAACTTTGTCGTAGTGACCTTACTTCAGCGTGTCACATTACAAGTTCAGTCAATATTCAACTATCGTGTAGGTATGCTAGTATTACTCATAAATCGATATCGACTATAATATATTTTTGATACAAAGTGAGTATAAAAATAATTGACTGTCAAAGAAAGTGTACATAAATGAAATAAATAACTTTTTTAAGAGAATTTCCTCTGTCTGATCATATTTCTACCCGTACAAAAGTGTTACAACTGGTTTGAATGATTTGATTAGTTTCTAAATATATTGTCAGCTATTAATTACTCTCTCTGTGCCACTCCATAAGCCATAACAAATAATAGTAGATATAAGAGCGAATTTGTTTGCGTAACATTGCTTACTTATTGTTAGATTCTTACTTATTTAGGCAACACATTGCAAGGACGCGTGGTGGCGCAAAAATTGAAGTGACCTTGATTTTTTACCTTTAATGTATAGCACAAACAGTTATTCTCGTGTGAGAGACGTATAGAGGGGTAGATGTTATGTTTTACAATATATTTACAAAAAATAACCAACCTGCGCTTTACTCTCCCAGTCCATTCCAACGGCACATATGACACACATGACGATTAAAGCGATTGTGCCGATAATCTGCACATCGTGCATACCATTGTCAATGATCTTCAACCCCTGACTCTTCAGCAAGTCGTTCATGGAATCACAAAAGCCGATCGTGTTCATACTGGCTGCGACCGCGTTAGCGAAAGCAAATATGATACCGACAGACGCTCCGAATTCAGGTCCCAACGATCTTGATATTATGTAGTAAATTCCACCTGCAATAGAACCATGTAATTTAGGATAACCTTCCTTCAGTTTCAATCAAATCTACACCAGTAAAGTAATTTTGCAAGAGTAAGGATAGATTGGTCTCAATAAAATGAATGAAATTAACTAAAAAAAATTCAATTAAGAATCTTATGTACGATGTATTTCTGAAGTAATAATGCCACTGTGATAACGCATATAGACACCGTGTCGATCGACGTAGTATCGAATCACTGTAATAAGCCTGAGCCTTTGCAGTGAAGGTGAACATCGTAATGGAGCCACAGCGTTCTGGAAGGGTTTTTCTGACACACACCTGACTAGCTACCTTCAACTTGGATATAAGTCGGTAACCGCCATTACCTGTGTTCTATAAATAATAGTTCTAAATAGCCGCATTTGTAGGCCTGTTCTTTCTAGTCTAAGCGTATTACTGTCACGGGTTTTATCGTCAGTTATCTGGAGCGATAGTGGTCAAATATTAAAACCTATGAACAATAACAAAATCTAAGATCCATAGAGTTCAACACCATTTGATCAAACACCATTTGATCAATCACCATGATAGCTGGCACATTAATGTGAATTGTCTTATACGGAGGACATTTTAAACTTTTCATTTTCTTATAACTAAACTAGTATGTATTTTATGTTTTATATTATAATTCGACAAGGACGAAGTCACGAACATTGCCTAGTATACTATAAAAAAATTAAAAAAATCAAATAACTACTAAGTGGGAAAGAAAGTTCTTATAAGAGAACTATTTTAAATATTCTTGTTTATAACATTCATTTGTAGTAGTTTAGATATCCTATAGACCTAGGCCTTTCGTATTATAATAGCAGATATTAAATTAGAAAATATACTTGCAGAACGGATGTTATTAACGGTAACTGAAAAAATACAGTATAATGGTCTCTAATGTTGCTGAGTCCCTGAGGTAAACAAATTAATCCCAACAACATTAAGGTACATATGGTCAAGTTTTTCAATACAATTTTATTAAATCTCTAAAGTTCGCGACTTCGTTCTTTTGAAAATGGTCAAGACTATTTTTATTCCATAGGAACTATGTAATTTAAAATATAAAATATGGTCTGTTTTTTATAATTTAAACTAGCTGACCCCGGCGAACTTCGTAACGCCTAACAGTCGATTTTTTAATACTTATTCTGCTATTCGGGACCATCGTAAATATATTGACAATCATATTTTTACGATACTAACGTCACTCAATTGTTTTGCCTTCCTGGAATCTCTCCACTAACACTTAAACTTTATGGCATTGTATTAAAGTTCAAATTGACTTTTAAGTATTATTACGAATCATTTGTATGGGAGTATAGAAAAGTGTCGTTTTAAGACTTTGCCAGGTAATTTTTACCTTACTTTAAGGAATATTCTAAAAAAAGAATTAGCGAAATCGGTTCAGCAGGTCTCGAGTTTTGCGCTTAGCAACACATTTAGCGATTCATTTTTATATTATAGATTGTAGTTTTCTCATTAGTACTTTACTTAAATGTAAACGTTTCTGTTTAACCTCTATGTGATAGGGTAATTATGTAACCCACATAATATTCTGGAGAGTCCTCTATCTGCCTGTAAAGTTCGCGTTAAATAGGCTTAACTGTTTTGAAGATTAGCCCATACAAATATAAAAAACACTTCAACTTTATACATAGCTAGCAGCCGCCCACGACTTAGTCTGCTCGTGTTTATATTTAAAGGATTATATTTACACGGAACCCTTTTTTTTAAAGAAAATGAATCTAAGTTACTCCTTATAACATCAGTTGCCTTTTAGTGAAATCCTCGACAAAATCGGTTCAACCACCTCGGAGATTAATTGGAAAAAACACGAACAAAATAATAATAAAAATTTGGGTGTTATAAATGCCGTATATACTTTCATATCCATTTACTCAAAGCTGTTATTTTGACGTTACAAGCAGACACTTTTATTAATTTGTATATTATGTAGACAAAAAAAAATGCAACAAACCTCCTTTCACTTCTCCATTCGTGCAGATAGCGCTCATCGAGAGGGTCGTGATGACGCACACCACGGCTGATATAGCAATGATAATCAATGAGTAGCCGATACCAGCTTGAGACACCACCCACGATATTCGAAGAAATAACATAACACCCCATATGTTTAGCAGACATGGTATTAAAACGCCCTGAAAAGAATGACCTGTATATTTACTTCTTAAAGTAGTAAAATTAGCAAACGGGTATTATTTAAGGCACGATTTCTCTCTTTTATCGCATATTGACATTAACCTATTGAAGTTCCAATGTTGGACTAAAGGCCTCATGCCGAAGGAAATTATGGGCATAATATTATAAAAATATAGAATAGGGAAGTGATTGGGTATTTCGAATACGTTGTTCTCGATGACTGGGTTGTTTTCTGAACCGGTGGTAATTTTGACGTTCATAAGCGCCTTCTTTGGACCTAAATCGAATAAAGTATATTTTGATTTTGATAAATCCACAGTTCTAGAAGTTACCCACATACGTTTATATTAAATTAGAAGTGTAGCTATCACCGTTTCGATAATGTAATAGTTGTGTAACCAAAAATTCGTAAAATATTACCCACAACATATATATATTTTAAATAAGTTGCTCGTAATTAATTAATAATGAAAATATAGACACAATAATGCCTTATAATAAAAACTACATATTTTTAATTATATGAATAGTAATAAACATTGACTTACTTGAATCCATCCTAATTTAATACCAATAGCCGGAGTCGGTGACTTAGTGTCTCTGTGATTATGTTCCTTATTTTCCTGTTCAAAGTGCATAACGTTATTTAACTATGATTTAAACAAATGTTATGTTTGTACGCAGTTTTATAAGTTTTATTTATCTATTTCTAACGCCAAGTTCTAATTCTACGCTTATTTCCTAATAATGTACTTATTTGCATCCATTGCATATTAATGTAAAGGATTCATTGTAATTTTTAGCGATGTTAAGTTACCTCTGTAAATTTTATCATTATTACTTAGCTCCTAAGGTCAAGTGTAATTATGTATATCCAAGATAATACTCTGAAACATCTTCTATGGCATTAGAAGTAAAGCGCTTATCAAAAGCGGTTCAACCGTTTTAGATATTATATGTATTAACCCGGATAGATAATATACACTTCCATTCTTTATTTTTTAATATATATACTTAATTATTATCATAAGGTTGGCTGTGCGTCGAAGATTTATAAATAAGTTTAGTAGAGTAGATTGTTACCTCTGTAGTAGTTATTTATGACGTCTAATCTTTCTATATCAATAAAAGACAATTGACGAATGTATGTAGGCGCATCTCTTTGAAACATGTGCAAGTACTTGGCTAATATTTTTTTTTGTAATGTATGTAAGCACAAGGTTTATATGAAAGAAAATGTTTGAAAATACGCACGCAAAAGTGAAAATTTTGGTTTACAAAATCTCCATATAGAAAGTCAATGAGTGCGACAGAAAACCATAGGAAGTGTTCTAAAAATATTGACAGAATTGACAGTTTTGATGGTCAGTTGTCAGATGCTATTTTATTTCTTTATATGGTCGTGTACTGTAAAGGGAAAATGTAGTCTCGTTTTCTTCGTTAAAACACCCGTACAGAATAAAAAACCATAGCTTATTTAATTTGTGTCGTAAATTGTAGTAAATGTTATATATATAAAACAAATATGAGATTGTGATTAAATCTAACATAAGCTTCTTTGACAGTTACAGTAATAAACTGCGTATAGATACATATGTAGATATGTAATAACTAATTGATAAACAACAAAACACGTTATGTCTAGTAATGTATAACGAATGTGATCTATACGATAATCAGCCGCGTTACTGTGTAACAATGGATTAGTAACAGTCGTGCCGACGACACTGTTTGCTCTGTGTTGATGATTTTGATGGACATCATGTGTTTTATAATGCTGATGTATGCCACAAGGTACAATAATGTAACGACTCTGTCACTAAGCGGAAAAAATCACTGTTTTTTTTTAAATGAGGACATAATTTCACATATGGTTTTTTTTATTTTACGACAATTAAGTTTATCACTCAAAAGCCAGTCACATGCGAGAATGGATAGCCTGAGGTAAATACTAGAGCTCACGAACGCACCCCGAGCCCTGTAGAAAGAGTTTTTTTTTAAGAATTTGATAATCTAATCCCAGTCGAAATTAAGACATTTCTGTACTCTTGAATATACACCCATAAACGACCAACTTTGAATGAAATGTTTTTGAATATAATCAAGAGGCATGTGCTCATGTGGTTCCTTAGTTTTCAATATTCGTTTTCAAATTTCTGCAACGCATTTTCAAAACAACTTTATTTTTGAGAATCATTTCATTTCGTTCAGGGTTTTAAAATAATCGCTTTTTATATTTATATTATTAGATAGGCCCTACAGTTTCATCTCCTTGCAGTAAGTCAAGTAGGTCCAAATATAGCACTGGCACTTGCGTTCCATCAAGGAGATATAAGAGCAAAAACTATATTCTTTCATTTCTTTATTGACCGAACTCTGTCTAGCGCTCGTTATTTAATTTATATTTTATATAAATGAATGGAAAAATGCCAAAAAGAAACTAAAGAAAATTAAATAAAAATTAAAGATTAGTAGGTTAAAAACTGAACATTTGTTCTGTGATTTCAGAGGCCCATACAGTTTTTGTGATATAATTTTAAATCATGTGCTCATACCTACCTGCTCCAGTTTTAGATACCTCGGATGATTTATCCAAAACGACGGTGGAATAGACAAGGACGTGAGGAATATCATAAATGAAGGATGCATGAAATGGCGAAAGGTTTCTGGGGTGGCTTGTAACCTAGAAATGTCATTGAAATTTAAGAGGAAGTTGTATAAAACTATAATAAGATCAATAGTGCTATGTGGATCCGAGTGCTGAGCTACGAAAGAGACCGATGTGTAAAGTTTACATGCAGCAGAGGTAAGAATGTTAAGGTGGATGTATTGTGTAACTAGACTGGATAAGATTAAGAATGAGTATATTAGAAGAAGTTTGATAATTATACCAGTGATAGAGAAGTTGAGAAGCCAGCGTGGAGGTCAGAGGGCAGCATGGTACAAGCATATTATAAGAAGAGATGAAAGTCACATTAACTAGAAAAGTTTTGAGTATGAAGGTGGTCGGAAATAGGAGTAGAGGAAGACCGAAAAAGGTATAGATAGATTGTTTAAAAAATGGTGTGAATAAAAGGTGTGAAAACTGAGATGACATATGGCAGAAGAGAGAGGAAAAGGAAAACATGTTGTGCCGATCCTACTTAGGTGGAGTAAGGGTAAGAAAAGTCGATCCTTTTAAATATTGTTAACCTTAAGTATATTCAGTTAAGTTACAATATCATCATCTTCTTACCCTTATCCCACCTAAGTAGGGTCGGCACAACATGTTTTCCTTTTCCACTCTCCTCTGTCAGATGTCATCTCAGTATTCACACTTTTTATACACATATCGTTTTTCACACAATCCATCCATACCTTTTTCGGTCTTCCTCTACTCCTATATCCGTCCACTTTCAAACTCAAAACTTTTCTTGTTACATGACTTTCATCTCTTCTCATAATATGCCCGTACCATGCTAACCTACTACTCCTCAACTTCTCTGTCACTGGTGCTATTTTCAAACTTCCTCTGATATACTCATTCTTAATCTTATCCATCCTTGTTACACCACACATCCATCTTAACATTCGCATTTCTGCCACATGTAATCTTTTCTCATCCGTCTCTTTCGTAGCCCAGCACTCGGATCCATATAACACGGCTGGTCTTATTATAGTTTTATACACCTTCCCCTTGAGTTTCAACGGCATTCGTGGGTCACAAACTACCCCAGACACCTTTCGCCAATTCATCCACCCTGCATTTATCCTATTCCTCACGTCCTTGTCCATTCCACCGTCATTTTGGATTAATGAGCCGAGGTACCGAAAATTGGAGCAGGCTGGTAAGAATACACCGTTTAAGGTAATATGACTAAAACTGGATGGACCTCCGAAGTCACAGAACAAATGTTCAGTTTTCATCCCACTAATCTTTAAACCAAAATTCTCCAGTTTCTGTTGCCATTTCTCCAGCCTACTCTGGACCTCGGCAGCATTTTCACCAACAAGAACAATATCATCAGCGAATAGCATACACCAAGGTGTTAAGTTAAGTTACAATATCGTACAGTAAAAAGTAACAATTTTCTAATGTGCCGACTATTGTTTCAACATAAACGAACTTAATTGGCGAAACTGCTTTGCTTCTGAGGTTCGAACCGGGAAACATAGCCTAGAGAAAAATAACCTAAAAATACGAACTTTTCAACTTTACCATACCTATTAGTATAGATTAAGTATTCTGTATATAGTATGTATTCATTCATAGGTTATTCTATCATGGGTTTTTCAATTTGATAGAAAATTGTGAATACTAGGAACAATGATAAAATTGGTATTTTCTTTATCCTATTACTTTAATTCATTTATTACACAATCCATACATTACTTATAATTTAAATAAAAATCAATTACCGTATGTATGTAAGCGCATCAACTCAAAACGGCTGCACCTATTCGCCTAATCATTTTTGGTCGTGTTTGTAATTGTCAGGACAAAGTTTGTATCAAAGAAAATGTATGTTTATATGAAAAATCATGTGGAAACGTGAAAAATTATATTAAAGAATTGTGATGAAAGTGAATTAGTGGAAATAATACAATAGAGATACCTTCAAAAATATTGACAAAACTGATAGATATTCGGTTGTTGTTGATTTATGTATTGTAATAATACACCGTTGTTTCTGAGGTATTTTGTCTTTGTCTTCAATCACTCTAGAATGACCTGACTTCGGATTAATTTTAGACTTACCGTCAGCTTAGACTTAGTGGGTATAAGCATCTCTAATAGCTGTAGATAGAAGTTCACTTTTTAATTAAATTGTAAAGTTACAAATATATTTTAAATACATTGGACTTATTCGAAAATTCGTATATTTTTAAGTTATTGAATAGAATTCCGTTACAGCACATAAGGAAGCGTCATCGTGTCCATACGAGTTGGGGCGGTGTACACCGGATTGCGCCAGTGCAATCCACCTAACACTGCTAAGCCTTCTCCTGTCTGAATAGAGGTTGACTCATAAAAACAAGCGTTGAAATATCAACAGAACAATAAATGGCATCTTTGTTTTAACAGTTAGCGTTAAGCTATGAATTTCTGACAAACAAGACACGTTAATGTTTTGCAAGAAGGATCCCTACGTAGCATTTAATAAATATTTATATTTTTTTCTGCGATTACACAGAACAATAATTATCGAATGTTTCTTTGAAACGCTTTGTTGGATTTTAACATAAAAGGTATCGTTAGATTCGTCTTAATTGTGTGTTTAAATATAAGTAATGTAAAATAATATTAAGTATTACGTCTATGAATCATACAATAGAAAAAGAACAAAAAAAAAAGATTTTTATGTACAAATTCTCAACTGAACAACTCGTCAATATGTACAACTTTTGTTGTACTTTTTATGATTGTAGTTGTACGATTTACAATTTATCCAATTTAAACTGGTGAATACCGCATCAATTATTTAATGATCTTAACAAGGCGAAGTCATTGAAACCACCTCTATAACGAACATGAAGAGATACGACCTGTGTGCGTATTACACTTATTAATTACAACATGCCTTCAATGTTTTTTGCCGAACATAACTGAGCTGTAAATTTGGTAGATATTGGGTACTACGTACTAATATATGAAAAAAAAAACTATTTAGCCACCAAGCAGTCGTGAGTTGCATGCCCGAACATAACCGACTTTAGTTTGGATGAGTACATTTTTAGTTCGGTGTCTGACTGTTAAATATATAAATGTATGTTATATATATGTTTAATATTTAGTTAACATATTCAAATGTATGCTTAGTTTAGAATGAAATGACCATATGATGTTTTTTTTCTTAGCACTACTAGAGTTAACCGTCATTTTCCGTATTATTTATGTATGGTAATGGTGTCCTTAATATTTTAATATTAATCTATTGTCAGTAGTTGTTGTTTGT
The DNA here is from genome assembly GCA_035772565.1 of Antheraea assamensis. Classification (NCBI taxonomy): domain Eukaryota; kingdom Metazoa; phylum Arthropoda; class Insecta; order Lepidoptera; family Saturniidae; genus Antheraea; species Antheraea assamensis. Next base: position 265,217 of record JAQQSE010000014.1, read on the forward strand.
AGTTACTGGTGTCGAATGCACTACGTTTTTTCTTTGAACTAAGTGTGGTAAAATCGAATTGTCAATACAAAAGATAACAAATAAAGAAATAATTAAATCGACTTCGTTATCAAAATAGATTGAAAAACAAAGAGGCACTCAAAAACGATCGTAATTAAATTAAAAACACAAAAATGTTGCGAAGACTACTTATTTAATATTGTTTATGTAGACCCAGTATTAAAATTACCGACTAATTTATTTCTGTACATATATAATATTATGCTTCATTTATATATAATTAATGTGACAATAACACTTGCCTATTCCAAGTCAGACAGCCGCAGTCATTTCAAAGTTTAAATGCCTTTACATGATCAGATGTTTTAAAAAATTACCAAACAATTTGATAGCAGTCTCCTTCTACACCAAGCCCAAAAGATCGAAGGGATATTAATATATGCGCATATTAATTGTTTACCTAATAACCTATTTGAAGTTGGTGCAATCTAAACATGTATATAGCATCTATCTAAAAAGTTAAGGTCTACTCGTGTCCCAATTATGAATATAAAAAAATAAGACATTTACTCGTATGTAGACAAAAATGTATGGTTCTCAAAGGATATGTCCATTCTACATAACCGCAAGCGAAGCCGCGACGAACAGCTCGTCATTTATAAAGATACAAATGCAGGCGAAGTCTTTTTTTTTCGAACTGACCTACACTGTTAGCTGGACAAGGCCATTACAGTTCCACCGGACTACCGCAGGCGAAGTCGCCGACAGCAGCTAGAGTAATTATAAAATTATAGTTTGTTTGTATCTACAGACAAAAGATATTACAGATACGATTCTAAAAATTCTTTCAAGCTCCGGTATGTAGTCCGGTGGAACTGTAGCGGCCTTGCCAGACTAACACTGTAGGTCAGTTCGAAAAAAAAAAGAAGATTTTTCATGAAAAGTTTTACTATTCTTAAACGATATAAGCTATTCCTTATTACACTTTAACGCAAACGAACTCAGGGGCTATTTATACAATATATTGTATTTTCAATTGGTTTATTAAACTTTACTTTAACACACCAGAATGGCAAACAAGCTGAATAATCAGCCTGCAGAATAAAATCAGAATAATTATTTTTAATGTATAGTATACAACGAAAACAAAAAAAAATATGTACTTTATGGGCGCAAAAATAACACCGCAAAAAGTTTACAAACTCAACGAATCTAAATTTCTTAACCGTGTTTCATCTAAAAGTCTACTAATCTTATAAAAGATATAAGAATATTTATATAAGAATTAGTTGTTAATTTGTTTGAATGCACAAATCTCTGTAACTACTACTCATATTAATAAACAATCCTTGTATCTTATTAAGGGAGATTATATGGTATCTAACATCACGCTATGAGTCTTGCGAACAGAGTAGTTTTTTTTTACAAAATATAAGAAAGAAGCGCGGGTGTCGAGACGGGGTACCGGATGCCGAGGGCGAGAAAAGTATAACCTAGTAAAACCACGGAGCACATCTAGTAAGTGTATATGAACTTCTTCTTGAAAGATATAAATGAAAACTTGAAATGAGTAATATATATTTAGATAACAGAAACAGCTATACCGGGAACCGCGAGATAAACGATGATCTAAGATGAATTATTTAAATAAACAGTGGTATTTGTGTTGAAAGGAACTACCATCAAAACTATTTATAAACACGCCTATGTAAATGTAATAACAGAAAAACCAATCAAATTTAAGAAACAACGCGGTATGAGGTTTATCCTAAGACATACAATGAATTTTTCGATATTAGTGTATCCTGGCGCCTGAACTAGACTGAGCCTGTATCTCAGACACTATAGACTCTTCCCGTAACTTATCACAAAGTGACTTTATTTACATATTCATTGAATAACATAATTATATCTGAATATGACACAAATTAATTATATTTTCGTTTGCCTACTTTTAATGAATATTCACTTGTACTTCTACTTCTTCTACTTTTATACTACGTTATAAAATAGTTATCAGTAAATTAGGCATATACTATAATTAATCAAGATGTCATATCTGTTTAATTATTCTTGGTTGTTATTATGCTACACGGGAAGATAGAAAGCGACGTGTAGTTACTTCTTTTTCGCCGCTGGTATTAAAAATATGCCACATCTCACTTCCACATTTTATCCAAGTGTAACATTACAAAATTTCTTTACGCATAAGAGCGTTATTGTGCATTTTTTTTTACGATATTTAACCTAATCTTTTGGATATAATATCATTGCACACACAAGTGTGTTGTATGTTCGATATTTTTGTTTCTAAATACACATTAACGAACGCACAAATAATTGTCATTTGTGAGATTCGAACCCACAAGACTTAGCGCGGCGACAGTTATAATGATGTATATGAGCTTGAATGAAATAATTAAATTTTAGCCATGAAAGATAATCCTTTCAAATTATGACGTGGCATTCAAATGGCGACTATTAGCTAATAGCTTGTGCGAAATTATGTATTTTGTAATATTATCAATAATTTTCTAATTTCAGAGAATATATTTACATGTGATGTGACAAAAACATCGCTTAACGACATTTTAATAGCATGCCCAATTTTGAATAACAAACATAGGAGTTTGGATTGATGTTTTTTTATAACGTAGGTATCTGTTATGATAATTGTTGCATCATTAGAGCATAAATTTGGAAAAATATGTTTTTATTCACGTCATTTTTTTTTTCTCATATGCCGTATATGTTAGGCGGCACATACAGTATAATGTATGCATATATGATTGATTTATGTATAAATATATGAAGATAAAATGGTTCCGTATAATTTTATGCTCTGTTTTTCAACCGATTTTCTTAATTTTCTATTTGTTTAGTAGTTATTGCTGAGCTTTAGTTGTAAACAGTTGATTTTTTCCATATTATCGACTACTTTGTTGTATTTCAATAAATCTAAAATTAATACATAATCACATATTCACACACGCTCGCAATGAACTTAATAGAACAATATTAAAAAAAATATCATCATAAAATCCCCCGGCAGAGCCATAGGCATCTTGAAAGGAATTAGGGAAATTTTTTTTATCTTACAGTGGTAGTAGTAGATACCCTGGCAAAAAAAAAACGAAATAATATATAAACTTTAAAAAAATTGAAATGTGATTAAATTTTGACCACTGGATCGACCACCAGTATTTATAAACCAATATAAAATAGATTACCCACAATTAAAATGTTTAAATTGTACCTTTTTTGCACTAAATAGCTTATGTTAATTATTCTGTCCACATGAATACATACCAGTCAGTATCATTAACTAATTTACGATAGATTCGTTTTTTTTTTTGGACTAATTCATTATTCAGATGTTTTGTTAACAAGATGCATAGTATCTTTTTACGCAACAAAAAGCAAGCAAAACTTGTAAGTCAAAGAAACTTTAATAATAACTTTTATTACGATAATATAGATTGCGGAAACCGATGCCGATGTGCGGATCTGAATGCTTAGTAACGAATTAAACGAATCACAGAAGATTGCATGTGACGATCGTTCAAATATTAGGATGAATGCATGGTATGGATGGATTATAGACTGGATAACATCAGGAATTACTATACCAGATCAAATATTAAAGTTCAAAGTGATAGAGGAGTTAATGAGTATATATTTGAGATGTTAGACCGAAAAAGGCATTAATGGTTTGTATGTGAAATCATGATCATAAAAGATGACAGTTGTTGGTGGAGATCGGAAAAGGAAAACATGTTATGTTGATCTTACTAAGCATTACCTAAGAGCACCAAAAAAAAAGGAAATTTACCTCTTCCGTGATTAGAATATCTCCGTGTAACTCTCCAAGACTGGGCCGTTTTAACGCTCGTTTAGAATTCCTATAGTTTTCCAAACGAGGCAGTGCCTCTCTTGTCAATTGTGCTAAGGATCGTTTTCCTTTTCCATCCCCCATCATGAAGTCCTGCGTCAGGTTGTGGGTTGAGCACCGCCCCGCGTTCTACAGTTTCCGCTGAGGAGCGTAGTGGTCGAGTAATAATGTTGGCACCCATGTGAATACCATTCTTTTTGGAATCTCCATTCACAGAGGAAACAGTAAATCTAAAAAGCGTATTAAAATTAATTTTATTTGTACTAGAACTACATTGTTAGATCTGATATTACACTATTAGGTAAGCACGTAAAATCTTAATTTAATAGTTTCAACAAACAAAGACATTTGTATTTAGTTACTTATTGGAATATAAATTAAGCACTAATATATTAATTAAATTAGCACCTACCTATTTTCTTCCATTTCTAAGACTATGTCGGTGGACTACCGGAAACTATTCTTATACGAAACTACTTCTCGTAGTTTAATAATTGATTGTATGTTTGTACTTGGTCCTCCCAGCCACATAGTTTTCTTTGATCCAAGCTGAAAATATGACATTTATTAATAATATTATTAACAGCGTTTAAAAAATAATTCTTATTATTGATATTAATGTTATTATGATATGTCTTATTATTGATAGTTCTTATATAATGGAACTTCTTGAGTGGTGCGATGCTATAGATCAGGGCTGTCCAAACTACATGGGACCCAGGGCCAACAAAAATGACTCAATACATTGGGGGGCCGCAAAATATTTATAATAATAAAATACAAGTATAATAAGTATCATTATTTTATTATCTACTTTTTCATTAATTTGTCTTTTAAAGCCCAATAAATGAACAATGCGCGGTGTCGGGTGTACCTATTATACGTTCGGGGAATTCCCCGAGTTCTCGAGTGAATAGTGTTATGTGCGGCATAATCGAATACATATCAAAACATTTGAATTTCGTCGCAAGAAAAATAATTTACTCATTTAATGTATTTAAACAAAGAAGATAAAAAGATTCTGCGGGCCGCAATAATTCATGCCGTGGTTTGGACAGCCCTGCTATAGATTATAACAATGCAGGACATCGAGATCAATCCTTTTTTTTTTTTTTATTAATGTGGGGAAATCCATCATGGACACACCACTCTCCAGGGGGAGAGAGTGGGTAGTGTGAGACTCTTATTCACTAAAACCTCACGGTGTACCGTCCGCCGCTAGGTTGGGGCGGCATGGGATCGTGCAGTGCTATCACCATGCCACCCCAGCAGCCAGCCCAGCAGAAAGTGTCTGCCGGGCGTCGTCCTAATAAGGAGGGCAAGCTGGGTACACACCAGCCGCCCCCTTCTCGTCAACCGAACCTGTACAATGGGGACCAACCTCAATCATCATCATCTAACCCTTATCCCACCTAAGTAGGGTCGGCACAACATGTTTTCTTTTTCCACTCTCCCCTGTGAAAAGTCATCTCAGTATTCACACCTTTTATATACATATCATTTTCCACACTATCCATCCACACCTTTTCTTCCTCTACCTCTTTATTCGTCCACTTTCAAACTCAAAACTATTCTTGTTACATGACTTTCATCTCTTCTCATAATACCACCCGTACCATGCTAACCTATTACTCCTCAATTTGTCTGTCACTGGTGCTATTTTCAAACTTTCTCTGATATACTCATTCTTAATCTTATCCATTCTAGTTACACCACACATCCATCTTGACATTCGCATTTCTGCCACATGTAATCTTTTCTCATCCGTGTCTTTCGTATCTCAGCACTCGGATCCATATAACACGACTGGTCGGATTATAGACTTTTACCCCTTCCCCTTAAGTTTCAACGGCATTCATGGGTCATAAACTACCCCAGACACCTTTCGCCAATTTATCCACACTGCATTTATCCTATTCTTCACGTTCCTGTCTATGCCACCGTCGTTTTGGATGAATGAAACGAGGTACCGAAAACTGGAGCAAGCTGGTAAGGATACACAGTTTAAGGTAATTTGACAAAAACTGGATGGACCTCCGAAGTTACAGAACAAATGTTCAAATTTTAGCGTACTAATTCTTACACCAAAATTCTCCAGTTTTTCTCGCTATTTCTCTAGCCTACTCTGGACTTCGGCAGCATTTCTCCAATAAGAACAAAGTCATCAGCAAACAGCATACACCAAGGTGCCTCCTCCTTTATGTCTGATGTTATTGCATCCATGACAACAAGGAATAAATAAGGACTTAAAGCTGATCCCAGATGCAAGCCTACAGCCACATGGAAATTGTCAGTAGCTCCAGCCTCGGACCTAACATGTATTTTCACTTGACTATACGTACAATGGATAAGTTCTAAGTATTTCCCAGGAACTCTTTTCTTTTTCAGCGCCCACCACATAACATCCCGAGGTACTCGCTCATATGCCTTTTCTAGATCAACAACCACCATATGTAAGTTTTTATGTGCACGGCTGTATTTTTCACACAGTTCACGAAGTGCAAAAATGGGATCTGTTGTCGCACGTTCAGGTATAAACCCAAATTGATTCTCAGTCACTCCAGTTTCATCTCTTATTCGTCTCGCTATCATTCTTCCCCAAACTTTCACACTTTGTGACATAAGTTTTATTCCTCGATAGTTATTACAGTCCTGTACACAACCCTTATTCTTAAAGATAGGAACTATTATACTACTGTACCATTCATTTGGGATCGCCTCCTTTTGCAACATCTTATTACAAAATAAAGTCAACCACATCCATCCATCTACCTTTAAAAATTTCCATACTCCAATAGGTATACCATCTGGCTCTACAGCTTTTCTGTTCTTCATACCATTCACAGCTTTTCTTACTTCATCCTCGCTTATCTCCTGCACAACGCCTAAATTTAAAGATGCAGCCTCTAAAACGCTGGTCCAATCATTTTCTTCATTCATCAGTTTTTCAAAATATCCCTTCCAACGACTCTTTACATCCATACCATTCGTTAAACTTTTTCCTTCATCGTCTTTTATACATTCAACATGTATAATATTCCTTGTATTCTTTTTTTCTCTTGCTTTTGCTAATCGATACAGATATTTTTGTGTTTGTGAGCTCTCCAGTTATTGGTACTAATCATTTTGCACTTTAGCTCTAGCAATTGCAACCACTTTTTTTGCATTCTCTTACATCCTTCTCTTATTTTCTTTAATCGTGCTATCCCTGTAATCAATACTTTTCCACTCTTTAAAAGTTGTTTTTTTTCTTTCAATGACTTTTGTATCTCTTCGTTCCACCACCAAGTGTCCTTATCTATATTTCCTCTTCCTTTAGTTTCACCAAAGATATACCTTGCCGCGTCCCTTATACACGTTGCTATTTCATTTTAACATTCATTATCTGTCTTGGATTCCATATCCCTCGTTTCTATCATTTTGTCAACAACTTTTGTCTTAAATTCATTTGCAAATTCATCTTTTTCTAACAAAAACCATTCAATTCTGGTTGGGGGTCTCGAGTTACTAACATCCACAACTGATAAATTATTTAATAAAATTTGTATCGGTTCGCCACCTGGTTACTATTATATATCTATTAAAAATAACTCATTGAACCATTGAAATTGTTAATAAAATTTAAATAAAACTTTTAAATAAAAAATGTTATCAGTCATATTTTAAAACTAAAATAAGAATTTCATAAAGTAACTTAAAAAAAAGGTAATGGTTAAAAATATTTTTTGACGAATATAATAAGAATATTATGATTGGCATATTCATTAATCATTATCATTATCTGATATATCAATTCTCATCACTCTTAAGTGCACTTGATTCTTGGATCAGCAATCGACATAGAAGTACTGATAATGCTTAGTAAAATAATGATAAATAATTTTACAGTTAACAATATATGCCGCGTTACTCTCACTTATGTTTATTATTTGTTATAAAATACAATTCTAATGAATAAAATGCACGTGAATATAAATATGATTGGTAGAATACATATAAATAATTATTATTTATAATAATATTATTTATCCTTACTATAAGAAAATATAATTATGTATCATTGTATGAAGACGTCTATTTGGCGTGTTTTTATTTAAGTATAAATTAGCACAGACCTGAGAATAAGTTTGTTTTATAAAGTAACAAAAAAATACAAGAAATTATGTACTTAAACCGGAAATTAAATGAAGTCGTCGTCAATATATATCCTTAAGTTGTTTCGACGTTATACCTAGATAGCAAATCGTTCTTTATTACTATAAAATATATGCCCACATTACTCCCTGATTAATTTAAGCAACATTAAAAACATTTATATAATGTAAATTTCATTAGTTCTGTTTTTTATTTACAATAAAATATTATTATTAAGTGAAAGCAACGTCATTTCATAAGTTTGAGTGGTAATGCCTAATCTCAGCGTTGCTCAGATGTTAAAAGCTTAACTTTAATTGAAAATGGTTATGTTTTCAATGAGGTGGCTCAAACATTACGAGTGCCAAGTCTGTGTTTTTTCCTTACAGTAAATAAAACCGGTAGACTGGAGAGTATACAAGAGGGATATGGTAGCAAAAGAGTAACAACAGAGAGTGACAACGGATTTATTGTCAGAAACCGCACTTCGACTTCTTCCGAGGTACGAAACAAGCTGAAAGGTGTTCGACAAGTGACAATTAGCACCAAAACGATTAGAACAAGAGTTAAGGTGCCTGATATAGGGGAGTACTTGCCCGCCAGAGGCCCTTTGCTGACTGCAGGTCATCGAGTAGCTCGGTCCAACTTTGCTTGTTCTCATCGAAATTAGGATGATGACGCATGAGCAAAAATACGTTTTACTGTTGAGTATAGATTCTGTCTTAAGTCATATGATGGAAAGAATAATAAAAATGAAGACGACCCGAAAAATGATAAGCTGAGTGTATCATTATTGGTAGAGAGCCTTATGGTGGAGGGTTAGAAATGGTATTTGCTTAGGAGCACGTACGGAGCTGCACATCGAAGAAATCGGACCCCTGATTGCGGCAAGATACGTAACATTCATTTTAGAGTATATATATATATTGTGAAGCTTTTTGTCTAATTCATCTTTCAAACCTTAGTGAAGTCAGAATCCAAGTTTTGGTGTGGCCAGCATGCTCGCCAGATCTAAATCCGATAGATTATATTTGGGTAAAAAGTGCGAAAACAAATTAAACAAAGAAATCTAAGGCCAGCTAACCTAAGAGACCACAAAACTGTATTGGTTGAAGAATGGAACCTAAAGCCACAAAGTTTCATTGATAATTTAATAAAAAACGGCAGCAGGCAGTTTTGACAACGACATGAAGCAATACTAAATACCGAATATGGGTTACATATAATGAAAAAAAAACTGTCTCTAGTTCTCAGTTTTCGTTATGATGGCCCAAAATTCCTTACAATTAAAATATTGAGCTTAATGCCACTAATTTGTTTTTTTTTTCGTTTAATCTAATTTTTCCTATTCAAAAATGTCATATTAATTAAGTGATTATATTCAACAAATTTTAAAAGCTTATATTGTACAAATAAAACTGTTTTATATTTATTTAGCTCTTTTTTTACTGTGTTCCTCTATTACATTCATAATTAAAAATTAATTATAACAGCTTTGTTAGAAATATTTATTTATTTATTTCGAGGAATATCAACAGCTGTTAATACACAATTCAAAATACAATATACAACTTAGAGCTAATTAGAGATATTCACTAATAGACAAAGCTATATTACTGTAAATACGATGTTTTACATTCAACAAATTGATTAAAAATTGGTAAAACATTAAAGATAATACGAAACCATATGTATATGTATATATGTTCGAGAATTAAAGATTTTTGTTGCCATCATATATTTCTGTAGTTCAAACGATCGAGCTTATGATAGTAGTCGAATTGGCTTTTATGCCGGCTTACTCCGGTTATCGCCGGTTAATATGGTATTTAGAAAAGAATTATAATGGGTCAGCGGTCGCGTGACAAGCGCGTCGAAATTCAAGTCTACTCGTACATAAGTTTAGTGTTGCCGATAATCTTCTCAATTACTGTGACAATATTAATTAATATATTATAGGTACTTTAAAATTTAGATATTCAACTTTTTGATAATCTATTTGCTTTAAGGTACTATAATAAAAAAATATAACCAGAAAGGTTATATTATTATACTGGCTAACTAGACTACGTCTGCGTACAATTTCAAGTATAAACACTGTGATTAATAAAGTCATAGGTTAATAGGTGTATCAAACTCAACATAGACGATTTAACCGGGCATCGCCCTTTGGGAACATATCACCTATCTCATCTTAGAAATACTCTTCCATTTATTACTAGACATTTGTCGTCAACCAAACAGCAATGCAATACAGTCCGAAGGTTAAAGTATTATTGCAAAATTTAAGTAAAACCTGTTAGTAAAATAATCAATCTTAAGAATAACAGGGTAAAATCAATTTAAACATTAAACAATATTTTCTAGAAAATTTAAAAATAGGAACCAAGTTGTTCAATAGCGAATCTCAAATTTCATCCAACGCACCAAATCGAAACTCCCTTGAGAGCAGTCATGTTTATTGGATGTAATAATTTTATGCCTAATATCTAATACGTTCTATATAATCTAACGACTATAAAAGTCAAAGTAAAACCGCATAATGAATAATCCTATTATCTTAATTATTTTACACGTGACGCTAAGAGAAAACGCACCGTGGCCAAATACGTGAAAGTTTTACATCCAAAATAAATCAATCAAACATAAAGATGAGTTTGTACATGTGCTAGTAATAATATTGCAGATGTTCTGTTTTTAATGCTTCAGAATATTTAAAAGTATTAAAGCAGTAGGTTTATTTCTATCTCAGAATTATCAATGAAAGTGTATTTTCTGTTTCTGTTAAAACAATACTAAAAATTTGTGTTTTAACTTTATTTTTAATAACTTTATTATTAATTTGTGTTTTAACTTTATTTGAATGCTTATTTCAGTTTTATTATTTAACAATTTTTATGTTATTTTATTTTAATCACTCAAATAAATCCACATTACCGCTGGTTAGCTGAAAGAAAATGCCTTTTGGCGTTAAATGAACGAACTGAAAACTTGAACTGAAAATTATTCATTCATTCATTCAACACTACCAGAAAACTTAACTAAGACATTAGAATCAAGCCAAATTAACTAAAATTATAATTCTAAATAAATCTAACAAAGCTAGAAATAGCTTTATTAATATCTTTCTTGTGATACGTCTTAGACCATGAAATGTATATGTAAATGTATAATGTATATGTATAATAAATTGTATATGTACTTCTAGCTATAACTTATAACCTTACCAAATTTCGTCAAAGTCCGTACAATTCTTTTTGCGTGATGAAACGATAGACAGAGAGAGAAATATAGGTAAAACCATGAAAATGTGTTATGTTATTGATTCTAAAACCCGTATTTTTTCATCAATATATTTAATGTACAGATTTTGTCTCTTTACCCTTTTATTATATGTAAACATTTAGGTGCAGTCTGTATTTTTATTAGTCTTGGTGAATATTACATAAAAACGGAACTAAATTCTGTGATTACAACTCAAATACAGAGCAATACGCTAAGATAACCGTGAATTTGTATTGACTAATCGACAACATTTAGTTAAGCATCGAAAACAAAAAGAATAATCGATATCGCTAAATAAAGACGTTACGTCAATTATTTATTTACTTTACCTGGTAAAACCATGAAAATGTGTTATGTTATTGATTCTAAAACCCGTATTTTTTCATCAATATATTTAATGTACAGATTTTGTCTCTTTACCCTTTTATTATATGTAAACATTTAGGTACAATCCGTATTTTTATTAGTCTTGGTAAATATTACATAAAAACGGAACTAAATTCTGTGATTACAACCGAAATACAGAGCAATACGCTAAGATAACCGTGAATTTGTATTGACTAATCGACAACATTTGGGAAACTGAAAATAGTTCTTCCGATGACGAAATTAATATATTTGAAGATAATTTGCGTCTTAGAAAGAAAAAAGTTTAATTTCCTAGAATTGGAAAATGTCCACAGGACGACAAACGCTAACGTTTTGTCGTTGACATCTGAAATCTGTCATCAAAAATCTGTTGACAGTCACAGAATAACAATAGTGACACTTGGTGACACTTATAACAAAGTCCTGCCAAGTAAAATATATTACCCTTTTCGATTTTAGGGACTAATTGGCTTATTGAAGTAGCAACCCTAATAACTTTAACAATTACAAAATGTTTGACGGTGCAACTCGTTTTGGCAAATGTAACTGTTAGCAAGTCTTGTCATTGTTAAAGTTAACTTTAACAATTACAATAACCACGATTTTGGTGCAACTCAGCCTAAGTTAGGCATCGAAAACAAAAAGAATAATCGATATCGCTAAATAAAGACGTTACGTCAATTATTTATTTACTTTACCTGTTTTATAAGTCATGTTACAATGTGACTTTGGTGTTCTTAATTTGGTCTTAATAATTGGCGTTTAAAATTTATTTGGTTGACTTATATTGAGACTTATATGTAATTCGTTAAGTAGTAAACATGCTTTTATGTAATTATATTCACAATGTTAAACAGAAAAGTAATTGGTTATGGAAACTGAGATAGTTCGAGCTTGTTGTGAGAATCCTAACTAAGATAATGCGAAAGTGAGTTTGTTTGTTTGTTAAACATGACTTAAGTGATGACGGCTCAATTAGTAGTGTGTTCGGATTCAGCGTGGAAGGGCGTAGGTTCGAATCCTAGCAAGTGAGTCGGAGCTCTCGGTGAAGGAAAACATTGTGACGAAACCATAAAATGATGGTAAGGCTTTTTCTAAGTCCGCCTGGCTAGCTACCACACTCAAGTTGAAAATCTGTCGGAAAGCACCTGTTCGTGTGTTCCGGCAGCTGCACTTGAGAGCCAGTCTCCCCCTAGGTTTAGTGTGACTACTATCTTAGACCACAATATCATCATTAAATATCACATGAGATTGTGGTCAAACGCTAACCTATAAAGTACCTATATATAAAAAAAACTTACAAAGCCGATCGTCATGACATTTTGTATATACATTGTCAGGAGTGCCGAAAATGTCATAGAGTACTTTTCATAGTGAAAGAAATGTACTGTTCCCAAGAAAAAGGGCAAATTTAAAATAACACGGCGAAGGCGCAAGCGAAAACTAGTTTGTAATAATTTAAAATAATGTCCTTTGAACCTGATATAGGGAAACAAATATTACGCATAAAACGGTATAAGCTATAGTGTAATTGACAGCCGTAAAACGTTCTCTTTGATAATAACTGAAATATTAAACTTGAATGGACACGGGCATGTCCGTCGGCACAGCAGTTTAAACTGCACAGGCCCATGTGATGGAGGCTCATTGTGCCGATGCCATTCCAACAAGTTCGTCAAGTGGAAGTCAAATATCCACCCGTCCCTTTGAGGGGTCTAACATCTTGACCCCTCAGACTGCAGTCGGGGCCTTTCAGGAGGGTTAAAACCTGTCGGGGGAAGAGACGTTAGTGCCTGTAAGGGAGTCCCTGTTCCCCCTGGCCAAAAGGTATGAGAAGGCACCATAGGATATTTAGTCCGTGCGAATCAGACATAGCCCACCTTTGCTGCCCGGCGGAGTAGCTATCCGTTAGGGATTTCCCTATGTAAAAAAAGGTAAGTATAAACTTTCATGATGATCGGCGAACAGTGTTGGAGTTTACCGATCTCAGGTATACCAACATACATTTATATATGTAAATAGCAGCAGATTCCGGCCCGCTTTGTTGGACATTCAAAAATGGTAATGGGTCAATCAAATCCAAAAATATGTGGCTTAGAATAATCACAATTCAGTACCGAATAGTCATAGTCCTATGCTGATACGTTCACGTAATTGAACCTCAAAGGGACTGTTTCTTTTTTCGAACTGCCTTCGCTATTGGCCTGACAGGCCTCTACAGCTTCACCGGACTACTAACGGGAGCACTTAAGGCACTCACCAGATTGCAAAGGAACTGTATTCTCATTATATATATATAGAAGACCAATTAACGGTAACAGTCAACTTACGGGAGGACAACTTAATATAATACTCTCTGTATTATTGTGTTTCAATTAACAGGATTTTATTTTCGACATTTGTGTTAGTGATATGTTACAGAAACACGTCCAGGCCGCAGAAAAAGGCCGCCTTGACCGATACTGTCATACGATTGACATTGTCTTAGTAAGTTAATATATAAGTATACTGTGTGAAGGCCACTATTTTAAAAAATTTAAATAATAAAAAAAAACTATACTCAAAGGCTAAGATAATTATTATTCTTAATGTATAAATGAGTAACGTCAACAATGGACCTGGCATATCTATTGTAAATATAATTTCCATAATTCCGATGTCCCGCGAATGACATTGACAATACGGTTGCAACATTTAATCCAACAATGATGTACCTACCTACTGTGTCCACACAACACTATGTAATCATTGTACAATTTTATAGAAACAAAGAAAAACCTGCCCGAATTTTATTGTTTACTCAAGATTTATTTATGTATAGCTATGTAATCTATGAATCAAATTTTGAATAAATTATTTAGTATTCTTTAATATAATCTTCTGTATCTATGCTTAAACCATTTGTATTTATATATACCAGATCTCAGATATATGAGATTGCTGAGATTAAGCCAATACTGTTTAACTTACCAGCACGGAAGTTCACATGCATGCGAGTATTTTATGGGGCAGGTTTTTATACTATACAACTTAATATAACATATGTAACTCGATATTAAGTGACGTTAGGCTATACTTTGTTGTTATTAAATGATATATTATATTTTAATGTGGACAAATTCGCTGACCATAGCCAGTATAATATAAAACAGAATATTACAAATAATATCAGATATAACAATAAGTAAAAAAAAAGTTGTTTAAAAATAGGATTCTCGTGTATTTTATTATCGAGCTCATTAACCTTGAAAATAATTATGTTTAATTTACATTTTCTCACAAAACGTGATCAGTTAGAATGTCGCAAATAGGCAATATAATATTTTTGAGCTAAAATAAATAAATAAATACTGAAAAATATATAGAAAAATGAAGATTTAATTTTGTTGGTGGTACACATAGGACATAGCAAAAAAAAATCACTCAAGGACAAACTGACATCCAAAAACATCAGTATATTGATCAGAATAAACGGTAAGTACTTGAACTATAAACATCGACTACCACTATAATTTGAATCGTAAATTCGACCCAATATGTAGTACCGCTGTTATCTTTTCACTGTAGCACCAAGATGTCATCTTGGGTTATTTGGATCGGTCCAAAACGACTGTAAGAATCTTTGAAAATCCCAAATTCAGGAAATAATATCGAGCCTTTAAATTTAGGGAGAGACTTCACTCTTTGCACGGGATATTCCTTTTGTGTAATGGTTTGAGTTCCCAGGGATTCACCTTTCATCATTATACCACTCACCATCGAATAGCATTGATCCTCACCACACTAAAAACTAAAATATTCGTCAATCCCATTTTAAAGGGGCTTCCCTCCGCAAACACTGGTAATCCTGGTATTAATTGCTGACGTATTCCCGGGATATACTATAGTACGGATTTTTCCAAACGAGGAGTGAAAAGGCTTTTAAAACAACACGTATGTGATATTTGTGGTGTTGCAAGTGCCCATAGGATGCGATAACTGCTTACTATCTAATGAACCACAAACTTTGTTTGCTATCACCGCGGTAAAAAATATATTTTATAGTAAATACATTTAGGAAATCCTACTCTACTCAAAAGTCCTTCTCTACTCTAAGATTTCTCGTCAAAATTATAGAAAGATAAGTAACATTAAAAAAACAGAAAATATTTACACTAAGAGTACAGCCTGTTAATAATACCTATTTGTTCGCCTCACAAATTACTGGGCGGACATCGAGTAGGGCGGGTGGCACGCATATTAACGTCATCACTAGGAAGCTATGTTTATGGAACATGAACGTGACCGCTATATTTATGAAATATTGGTATTACGAACAACAGAGGAATCACCAATTAAATAAATGTTTTCTTTATATATTTCAATATCCAAGAACGAGAAAGTCACTGCATTGTAAATGATTGTAAGCACAGTGCGATCCAAAAATTACGGTGACCACTGATGGATCTACAATCCTACACCATTCACCGTTGTCATGCCAGCATTGTTTGTAATAGAGTAATTTATATTTTATTTTGTTTCACCCTTTAACCTCTTATTAATAAAGAGAACGATAAATTTAACCATTTTTGCT
This sequence comes from Antheraea assamensis, assembly GCA_035772565.1. Lineage (NCBI taxonomy): Eukaryota > Metazoa > Arthropoda > Insecta > Lepidoptera > Saturniidae > Antheraea > Antheraea assamensis. The sequence continues at coordinate 281,470 of JAQQSE010000014.1, forward strand.
ATGGAAGTACTATATCTCGTCTGCCAAGATACAGTGAAACCTAGTTTGGCAGTTAGATAAGGTGTATTACAATTTTGTATGAATCAAAGATTTTTACATTCAAGTCTCTCAACAGCTGGAGTAGAGTAATCCCGAAAAGTGATAATCCAAAAGAGAGCCATCATGTTGTCACTATGAGCATAGTTGTAGCGAATCGGTTCTGGGCCAATATTCTACCATCCCGCTCAAATTTAGTGTAAACAAAAACCTGCCGGTCGGCTTCACATGACAACTGATAATTAGTTGTAAATCTCTTAGTAATCACCGTTACTTTCGCATTGCAATACATTTACCAACAGGTCACTTTGTAGTGTTCAGGTAAGAAGCTGTGTGCATGTGACCACATGATAGAAGTGAAATGAAAAAGTCGAGTAAGCCCGATTCAGCGTCACCGGTCAGAGCGTGACTTTCAGTCGGTTCACTTTCGTTCAATGTACAATGCGTCTAAAGAAGTTATCACTTCAAAAAGCAAATGGCGATAAACAGTGAAGTATAATTCATAAAATTTTATTAGAATCAAATTACCCATGTGACGTAAGTGAAAAACAGCGTAATAGTCATCGAGTGACGGTTTGGTGCGAGTCAAGGGAGTGGTGCGTCACCCGCGGTTTAATCAAGTAATAGAAATACTTCCCACTATACGGTATTCATCGCGGAATAGGTATTACCACAACATACATAGTAGTGGTATATATGTTATCCACGTGTTTATATAGTAAATAAAAATCAACCAGATCGTTATAAGAAACTTTTCGAGACTTCAAAATACGCACATAGTTTTGTACCAAAGTTGTAAAAGGCTTTACAATTGCTAATATAAATTTGCGTGATAAATACTCCCTGTTATTCGTTAGTTCCAAAGGTTTTCAGATCTCAATTTGGTAAACGTATACGAAATTCTTAATAGGCTGTCAATATACAAAACAAAACCTTTAATTTACATTTTATTAGCCGTAATGTTTATAATACTATAGTATCATAGCGTTATGATGATTTTTGCGCTTAACGAGAATCTGACCTAATATGAAATAACGATGTGGTTTGATTACTTGATTATTTAGAATCAGATTAAATGTAGTAATTTTACTGAATTTGTATAATAGAAATATCATTAAATGCAGAGTAATAATTTAATATATCTATGATATATGTGTACATGCAAAGCTATAACTTAATATGTGCTATATTTTCAAGCAAGATATTAATTGATCGATACGTCACTAAGAATGAAGATCAATCTAATACTATAATTAATGTAGGTTTCTAAGAAGCCGTTTATGAACTACCACCGCTTCGTAAAACAACCCAGTCATTGAGAACAATAGGTAAGAAACTTGATCGGGTTTATCTCTTTACATGCATATATTGAAAATATGTTTACGTTAAAATCGTTTTTAGTGGAGGCACACAGAAAGGTGTCAATTCCAGACATCACCATCGTTCACATATTAATCCACCCTGTTGAGACCCACTTGCTTTGGCGCTTAAACGTACAGTTCAGTAAATTGGTAATTTGCTTTGGGACTTTATTGTAAAACCGAACACAATCATCCGAAAAACTGTTACTGGCTTTACTGAATCTGAAACATGGAATGACCAGTTCGTCACAGTTTCATGTATAAATATGCTGGGCTTTTACGATATTCAACTTTTCAATGTTTTTTGCGAACATACATTAAGTTATCAAAAATGTATTGGGAGTTAAGAGTTAAACACCGAATTCCTGAAACTTAGTCTTTAATAAATAGCGAGGCCCCATATTGTATATTAGTCAAACTGTTCGTTTTTGTAATAAAAGTATGGAGTTTACCTCAGCTGCTGTCTTCCACAGTAAAATACCATAATTAAGCTATAGAAGAAAGCGTGGTAGACCAATCTAGCAGAGGCAGTACCTGTCAGCTGGCGAATCTGCGAATGCAGCAGCAACGGAACTTAATTTTCTCGCCGATTTTTTAATGCGAGGATGCTACTATAATTTAGGATCAAATATGATACTCAAGTATATAGTATTATCAACTACCTTTTCCTTTTCTTTAATAAGTTTTTTAATAAAATCCCAAATATTTTTATAGAATGACTTATAACCAACTGCGGTTTCGAACACTTTAATAACAATGCAAAATGTTACCAAAGTAAATATAACCTATGTTACTCAGGGCAAAACATAACTTTGTATCTGTGAAGAAATCGGATCAGTAGTTTAGAGATTATTTCTACTTCTACTACATCTAATATACATTAACACGGGCGAAACCAAGAGCAAAATATAGTAATCAATATCAACCAAACAAATAATAAGAAATAATAATGATAATCATTATTAAGAATCTACGTTTTGAATCAAAAATACATTATTTTAACAATTACATCGTCGAAGGGAAAACCTATCGCTTCGCCACCGTATGATATTTGAATCGTTAAAAAGTACATAATGTTTATACAAATTAAGTTAAATGTTTCCATAAGAAATGTCAACTCTGAACTTACGATGACCATATTCTTAATAAAATAATATTGAACAATATTTTTAAAAACAAGCTTTATAACAACTACCATAAAAAATGTCATTGTTTATGGCGGCCATTTTCAAATTCGCCATTTTGTTTTTATTTCATTGTCGTTATGTAGTGTAGAGGAACCATCAATGTGTATGAAAATGTGTCCGTTAAAATGAGCTAAATTATGGTACCGCTACAGTAATAACAGGTTTATTATTGTTCAATTATGTTAGAAAGTTTTATAATAGTAAACAGTCCAAAATCACTGAACGTATTATATAACGTTCACAAAAATTCTATCACTCCCCAAGTTTTCTCATAGCAGACATTTACTGCTTAAAAATGAATGCATGAATTAATGCTTAGAAATTCTCTTATGAGATGGTTTTCCTTACGTGTACACTCCATAATTATCGTGTATTGTCACCAGAATCGAAACAAAACTGCAAAATTGCAAAATTTTAGGTCTAACTAATTCAACTGGCAAAATTTGATCGAAACCAACTAACAAAATTTACTAATTAAACAAATGTTTGTAATTAATAATATTTTTAATACAATATAATTACGAATGAATGTACGAATGTCAAAAGATACATGGAAAAAACATTTATATTCGGAGAGTAATTTAATTGGGTATGACGTATGCGGGCGATACGAATTCTCGATGCTTTAATTAATCTTCATTGAATACCACATCCCACGTCAATTGGATTTTACGTTGATCGCGTTGTACGCTACATGAGTTTATCCAAAAAGTTTAGTTGCAATTCTTATCTATATAAATGAAATGATAGATGTATGTCGTTGTCCGTGCATCATTCATAAACTACTGTATAGATTACTTTTTTTTTTATTGGTTTTACTTCTCAAAAAATTGGTACTTGCCTAAAGACTTCAATATCACGATAGCTTCATGTAATATTAAAGGTCATTAAAGTTTTCATGTTTTTTATAAGTACTACGCGTTTAGTGATGTACGTTTCTTGTCGCGGAGAAGTGTGCCAAGCAGTGTGGTGTGTATGTTTTTTTCCTCTGTAGATAAAATATATTGTTAAGATATTAAACAACATAAATGAAGTCGCGGGTATCAGCTAGTCTATAATATACAGATCATTTCCTAAAATGATCAAAGTATTATTAACACGATTCATTAAATTACTAATGCGTCAGTCAGAAACGATATGAATAATAGTGTTTCAGTAGTGAGGCATCGCTTGCGTCGATTGAACGAATAAATTTCCTCAAACTGAATGATTAATTAGCTTTTATTGAATACGTATTTATATGCAACACATACAAAAACTCATCTGAGATGTTATACAGTCTTGTTATGAGTTCTCATAATATCGGCAGTGCTTAATATCGCTGGATTACAACAAAGTGTACAACATACAGGAGTACAACAAGGATTTTTTGTAATTCTTATTCTTAAAGATGTCAAGACATTCCCTCAGAATCTTATAAAGGTTCAATAAAACATTAGTCACGCTTTTCTTATTGTTCTACTTCTTAAACTTATCCCAGCTATGCAGGGTCGGTATAATATGTTTCTTATGTTGTGATGTTATGATTTGGCTTAATTTTTACGATCGGCCGCGTGCGCCTCACGTCAACCCTCCTTGGGATTATTTTCGTAGTACCGCTATATATAGGGAAAATATATGACTATTGATTTCTCTTCTTGATTATGTGAGCCGAAGAGATGATTATGTGAGTTGATTCCTCCAGAAAGTTTTGCCCAGCAGTGGTACACATACAGTCTGATATTATGTAACAGGGTGTAGGAGTAAGGCCACCAAAATTATCATTTTTGCCTAGAGCAAATTATATCAAAAGGTCAAAAGTACTTAGTACTTTTCGGGTTATTACTCACTGGTTTTTGTTCAAGGATAAAGTAGTTGGTATCGCACTTTTCTTATGTTATATTTAATATAGTATACATTAAAATGGATGTCGGTATGTATATAGATTTCAAATTGATAAACCCCTAATACCAAGTAACCCATCACCATGGAATTTTGAACAAAATTTGAATATTTTTATACTATACATTCTTATTAATATTATAGAGGCGCTGTAAATTAGTGTGTCTCTTACGCTATCGCGCCTTACCTACTGAACTGACCATTATAAAATTTTATCAAGGGTACAGTTAAGGCCGTAGGGTATCTTTTGTCCCGAAAAAAGTACTACTCCTGAGGATTAGATATAATCTACACTATCGCAAGTGAATCGGCGAACAAAAACTAGTTTTACTATTACTCTTCACTAGGTTGCACTGCAACACTTCAACTTCTATTAGTTATTGTCCGGCAAATCAGTAATATGGTATAGGACCTTACTGTAAAACCTAAACATTATTTCCTAAAAAACTTTTATTGCTCTTACTGGGTCTAAAATATTGTTATATTATCTATTAGTTCAGCAACAAAAGTACATTATTAATTAAATGTGTCTATGTATGTACTACATGCTATATCTACATATTGACACGTGAAGGAAAAACTTTGTACATACTCCTTTTTAAACACATTGAACGCATGAAGGTGAGTGAGATTTTACACAGGTAAAGTTCATTTATGTATAATATATATTACAAATACATTAAATTAAATTAAATGAGCATTCATTATTTACGTTCGTACTGAATATAAAATACAATCACAGATCAAACAGTCACAGATCACTAAAAAAATTATATCAATTTTTGATATATACGTATTCATTAAATAAATAGAAAATTAATGCATAATTACGTATTTACGCTTGCTGTTGATGTAACAGAAAAAATAAATATATATATGTATATATATACAATGATTATACAGGTACAACTTCGACAAATGAACGACAACTAAGCGCGCAACAATAGCGCCTTCGCTAAGGTTTCTTTCGCACACTATAAACTCTTCCACTTAAAAAAAAAAAAAGAAACACGTATGCTTATTTGTAATTTAATTACGATCGGACTTAAAAATTTATTGTAATAAAAGTTTAAAAGTAATTGATAATGGAACCCTAGAAATGGATATGCTAAGACTGTAACAGATGAAGTAAAGATTACATACGTTAAATCTTGTGATAGATATTATGAAATAATAAAACTTCCATACGAGAAATTCATTTAATTATTACAATAAGTTTTCATTACTAACATCCAATCTTCACCCGCTTCGCGATTCATAGAAGCCAATATCAATAGAACTTCACTTATTTTTAATTTTAGGTTAAGCTCTGGATACGACAGGACAATTAATTTCTAATGAACATATATAATTCATCGCTTTACAACAAGTGTGGTAAGAGTACGACGACATCTATAATCTCTTGATGGAATGTCACAAAAATCATATTCAAAGGATGCAGTTTGTTAATATCGGGGATGTGGGTTCTTATCGCCATCACTCATTCTGATAGAACTGATATCGGACTCTGTCAAAAATTCTGGATATTTTAGGTTCCTTAATAAATCATTTTTGAGATGCATGCGTTTCAATTGTAGGTAAATATAGGTTATGATGGGAGTAACATATCAAAAATTGTAAAAGCTGTTAAATAAAATAAAGAAAAAACCTTACGACATTTTTAACACAATGTTAACTTTACGAAAAACTCCCTTTATAGGTGAGAATCATTAACAAATAAAGATAAGGGACCTATCAACTTACTAGATTCCTACTGTAACAATATTACATTGAAAATCATAAGTGATATAGGTATCAGTTTTGATTGTTGTAGGCAACAATTATATACTACATATGTACCTACTATTGAGCGAAGTTTTTCATTCATTCATTTATTTCTTCTTCATCTCATTGGCCTATGACTCCAACTCACATCTTATATTCATTTCATACGAGAATTGAAATATGAGTACATTACTTATTATATATTTATTATAAAAACTATAACATTGTTCCATTAATAAGTTATGTAAAAAAAGAATTCGTCATATACTATCATCATACTAACACATTTTTTTTTATTTATAATGTGTAAACTATATAAGAAATTATTTAGTTTCGCAATAAATATTAATTTTTGTATATATATAAAAATGTATAACATATGGTACATATTGTCTTCAGTGTTTTAATAAATAAAATAAGAATATAATGACTTATATTAACTACGAAATAAATATTGCATTAAAATATATATCAATTATTATTTACCTATTTAAATACGACAAAATTCATTCGAAAAGTAAAATAAAATATTATGCAATTACAATATTCATACATTGTTCTAATAACGTTTTGATAACGTGAGTTACAAACTAAGACGAACATATTGGAATGCACTACAAAAAATAATACCATTAATGTAACGGTGAAAAAGAGACACCTACCATGATCTTTCGTGTTTCTGGTTATCTGACATTCGCTCTGAATGTTTTGCATCCAACAATAAACAAACTCTTAAAACTAATAGATAACATTTCCTACCGTTATAATACACTCACCTCGAAATTGTTCTCTGTATCGCAAACGTCCTCACGATGATAAAAAAATATATATACACACACACTTTAATTTCACTTGTAACACTTGTGCGTGAACTAAAATCACTTTTAATTGTTATGTTAATTTATCGTTTTAAATTGTGATTTAAAAGAAAATATCTGTTTTCGTTATTGAGAATTACGAGCGTGCGTAAAAATAGAACTGCTGAAGGAAGTCGGAAATCGCAGAGACACGTGCGGCCGCCCGTACCGCCGCCCGATCAGAGCCGTAAAGCCTTCGCCCCGAGTGTTTTTATACACAACGCGCCCTTACTTACGATATTAATTACAATAATTATTAGTTCTAGTTATGACAAGATTTATCCCAGTTACAACAACGTTACGCTCGCCGATACCAAACTTAACTACGCTGTTTTATGTACGGATAACGTTTTATTTTTAGGCAATCCCACAGAACATTACGCGATGGCTATCCCATATATTATTGTTTATATTGAAGCAAGAGGATTCGCTCTAAAGCTACAATAAAATACATGCGTAAGTGAATATATTATTGATTTAAAATTTAAATATAGGAAATATATCCTATATTCATTTTCTATTGTTGATCTATTTACTGAATATTATAACCTATGCACTTATAAGAACTAGCCAATGCCAATTTTAAATTCAAATAATAATATTTTACTGTATTTTGTATTAAACTCTTGACAATATTACACACAAGTCCGAACTCACCGCTGTATCCAGAGCGGCCAAAAATTTAAACGAGGACTGTACTTGTTCCGACAAACGAGTTTTCGTATAACAGGGTTGTCAAAGGTGCCAAAAAACACTACACAAATCAAAACCGATTGTCACTTGCACGCGGACTACCCACGAAAACAAACAACGAAAAGTACAATATGGTAGCCCTATTTGTCTAGCGCTAGGAAATCGTCCAGTACATATCCCAACTAGAAATAAAAAAAAATCTTATGGACAGAAATGATTGATACAGACAACTATTCTACAACAATTAGGTATTTGTCAGTCTATATTAATATGTCTGTAGTTACATACATTTAATTTATCTCCAAGGGGAGTATAAGGTTAAAAAAAAATGCTTATATGTTTAACTGAAAACAACTTGACCTACATTTATGAACTTTTGTGTACGAACTTTGTTGTTCCTCGATTCATAGGAAGCATAGGAACAACCTTTAGAATCGTATTTTTTTTTTTTTTTGAGAACACGGAAAATTCTTGGTATTTAAATATTATAACACAATAAAAATAATCAATTACAAATGTGTTCTATTACCAGTCGATTTTGTTGGGGATTTTGTATGCGAGAATGGAAAGTGATTACGAGAGCTAAACAAAACACATAAAGTTCGCGGAGCCACGGGCAGCTATTATTAAATTATGAATATTATTAATAAATTATCATAAGCGAAATAAAATTTTATAAGAAGTAGTTCATCGTAGAAGATCTCTTTAAAAATATAATTACGTCAATCCATACAATCTAAATCAATCATTAATACATTTTTTACAAAATACAACCGAATTAAAAACAGTTTAATAGTAAGTGAAAGGGAGTCAATAATGGGTAATTATTATAATAAAAACAATTCCTACTATTATTTTACTATTATTACTTTCTCATTTTAATATAAAGCATTTTGATTTTTTTTATACATGCCTACTTATTTGTGTTTCCCATTTTATGTTTGCAACCATACAAATTTTAATTATCATTTATTAATAAAAGAGTATGTATATGTAATTCATACTTACTTTAATTTTAAAGTATAAAAATCTGCTGTTATAGTAATCACATATTATAAAACAAAGTCGTCCGCCGTGTCTGTCTGGATATTCGCGATAAACTCAAAAACTACTGAACGGATTGTAATGTGATCTTCACTAATAGATAGAGTAATTCACGGGAAAGGTTTAGGTATATAATTTGTCAAGGTTTTTTTTTGTAAGTTGGTCGAAATATTATGAAAACTGTTGAAAGAATCGGAAAAAGTCAAGCCGCCTTAAGTGTTTCATGCACATAAGTATATATTCAGGGCAGGACGGCGTCCGCCAGGCCTGCTAGTTACCTATAATTTCTCAGGATAATTATTTTTATATATTTTATATCAAAACAACAACATACGTGAAACAAAATTCACTGGAAACGCGTGAAACCATTACATTAATTGCCTACACAAAGCTCTATTGGAATGAAATTGAACGCAACATATAACTCAAATGCTATTCATACTTTTAATTTCTATTTCTAAATTAACTAATTCTATAGTGGTGATTCGTTACAATTCTTCCAAGATTTTATTACATAAAGAATACAATTTATAAATCTGATATACCTAGAATTACTTATCGTCATACAAAGTAAACTCGCGCGAGATACAAACTGGCATCTCAGATCTGCCACCTCCGTAGGTTATCGGTGTGCCCGTTAAGTGATCATTTTTAGTCAATTGCTGCAATTATATTTCGTTATTTTAAGTATGAAATTCATAATAATAATAATTCATAATTCTATATAGAAATGTTACATAATGTTAGCCTGTATGTGTACCACTGCTGGGCAAAACTTTCTGCCTGGAGGAATCACTTAACATAATCATTTCTTCAGCCAACATACTTGTAGTCAATTAAGAAACCTCGACATTTACATATTTTTCTCACATGTAGTGGTACTACTTTTTTTTTTTCGAACTGTCCTGGCATTGCCTCTACAGTTTCACCGGACTACTTAGTGGTACTACAAAATAATCCCAAGGAGGGTTAATGTCAGGCAGGCGGCCGGTCGTAAAAATTATGCCAAATCATATATCACAACATGACAAACATGTTGTGCCGAATCTACTTAGGTGGGATAATGGTAAGAAGATGATGATGAAGTATTCAATTCATGTGTTTCAGGTTGGTGTACCAGTTAATACTCAGCCATGATCGCTGAGACAACGCAGAAAAAGAATAAATAAGAAACTAAATCTAAATAAAGACAATGCGAAATGTGACCGCTTCAATAAAAATACCTACTGTATTTACTTCTACGATGAAAATAAACAAATGAAAAAATCAAATTACTTTCTTTTATCTACTATTAGTTGAGACTAGATTAATAAACCGATATATATTGATGTTTAACACAAGTGTAGCATCATGATCGTACATTTTATCATTGTCTTAAACCAGATTTATTATCGGTGATCTCTCAATACTCTTTATAATACGGCAGCTAAATATGATTTATTCGCTACAGTCTTATATTCTGCTTGCGTTACCCAAAGATAACGTGGTAGGTGTCAAAACACCTGAATTGTGTAATCTTTGTAAGTAAACTGTGGTAACAAAAAAAGAAAAAAAAATACATAATCTCGTTTTATTTTCTATCAAAATGGCAATACGCAAACGGTGAACTACAACGTATACATTGGAATTGTTTATGAAATAAATTGGTTTTTAATTATTACTATATTGTAACTAAGTGACTAAGTCTCAATTCATTGGGTTTTAAATATTGTATTTCGTTTAGATTTATAAATCAACATGTTTAATATATATTTACTTGTTTGGTTTTTTTTTTGTATGATTATTGTCGAAATGTGCTAGTAAATCGACTTACGCCACAAAGTTTTACCTTAATTACCTTACTTTTTTCGCACAAGTTCCATCTTCCACTCCGTTCATAACTGATCACTAAAATTGATGACGTCATAAAAATGCATGAGCTACAGCAAATAATTCAAGTACTTGACTGTTGAGACCCATTCCAATTAGAAGACGGTTTTTTTTGGAGGGATCTTACTCTGTCATGTAGTAGTTTTTATATTTTATTCATAATCTTGTGTTATTAGACTCTATATTTTGTAATATTGGTGGTGTTATACGTAATATAGTTTGGTTATTATGCACAAGTGAAATGGATGGGAAATAATACCACGGAGCATGCATTCTGAGATGCCATCAAAACTCCATGGAGAGTTCTAATAAGGGAGCCACCATCTTGTTAGAATATTAAAATTATCACAAGACACTTACTTGGCAAAATCTTGTTACTTGACGCTGGCTAGTGCACAAACCGTGCTGGAGCCAAAAAATAAAGAAGAAGAATTAGAAGACAAAACGATAATTTAAAACTTGAAAAAGGTCTCAGTTCAGTTGACAAAAGGTTAATAATTAATTTCTTTGAACTACATTTCAACGAAGACTGCCTTTCTAGTACGAAATAATAAATAAAAGAAATTATGTGGAAAAACTTTTAAATTCGTTAGATAACTTTGGTAGATTTTATGAAATATTCTAAGCCATAATATGTATGGATTACAATTTGCAATTTAGAATAACACGATTTGTTGTACCCTACATAACATTACTAGGACAAACACATATACATTTATTTTAAAGTATTATTTTATTTAATACTCGTTCTTATTTAAACAAAATGTGTATGTATTTGTTACAGATTTTACAAAAAGGAGAATTTATAAAATTATACCCAGACATACCTGATTTCGAATTCATGGTTACAGTATGGTTCCAGCTGTCACGTAATATTGGGGTGTTACTGGGCTTTCATTTTTTGTATTCTATTGTGTAAAACGATTTTGTTATATTACACTTTTCACTAGAACCATCCGAAAATTAAAACCGACGTAACGATACCACATAAATATGTAACAATATGAAAATATTGGGTAATTAAGATTCATGACATTAAAATTATTTGCATAATCATTTCATTATGTGCTTTTGCGATGAATGTAGGTAGAAAATTTATTCATTCTGGTACTGTTTTAAATTAACTGTTACCCGCAACTTCTTTGTTTATTATCCTTAACATTGCAATTTACATACAAAGGAAAAACCATAAGAAAACATTGAAAGCTAAAATACACTTAGCGTACAAAACTTCATTGTAAAATTTTTTTGCCGTATTTAATGATGATATCGTTTTTTTTTTTTTTTCATAAGGAATAAGTGTTTCAAATATAAAAGTAAAACCATAATTGATCGAAATCTATCCTGGAGTTTGTCCGTGACGCGCGCATAACGGCAGACCTCTGTATTTTATTTACATACTAGCTGTTGCCCACAGCTCCGTATAGGATTTAACATCAGCAACATATTTAGAACTTTAACACACTATATAACCCCCTCAGTGCTCACTTACACTATATAAGAAACTAATGAAAATTTCAAGTTGTACATTATCTGACAATATGTCTCTAAAAATGTTATAATATAGATATAACATACACAATATGGGCATATTGTCAATATAATTAAATTTTTGCAATCGTACAAAAAGTAATCGCTTGTCTGTTCGGCAAGATAGGTATTGTATTAAGGAACTCTTAAGGTAATACGTTTACGAGCTAATGTCTTATTAGGATAACCTTTTCTATCTTCAAAATTACTATTAATTATAATGTTGAATTGTAAACAACTACTCTTATTTTCATATCCAGTCAGTAAAAAGTCGTTATTTTGGTATTACATACAGACACTCCTTTTTTATTATATGTATAGATAAGAAGATTATAAAATTCAGAAATGTATTTTTATGATAATACCATGTAGTTGTACATGCATTCTGCCTATTACGATGCAGATTAACATGAAAAACTTTCCTTAATAATTCATGTAACGCGTCGCCTTTCAGGATAAGCTAGTCCGTGAGTATATCTTAAACTACTGATCATAATATTCATAGGTCGGCATATGAAGAGAGTTGTCGATGGACATTGGTAAAATTTAGTTACTGTTCTCCTTTTAGGTTATTTACCAGCAGATACCCACTGACCTAATTCAAGATATGACACCCCGGTCATATATTCTTTGACGCTGCATAAATTAATGAAAAAGGATAGGTAATAATTGTGAAATGTATTTTTGTGGTAAATGAAGATGCTAGCAAATTTATAAAAAGCACAGAAGCATTGCACAAGTGGAAGGCCCACATAAAATTACTTTTCTTTTCTATGCGCCCCCAAAAACATGGAATCCATCTTTATATTGATAACTACACAATCAACGAAACTAAGTGTGAATAAATTCATTTCTAATAATAGTCAGGGGTTACATAAATGGTAAGTCCATTTAGGGCATCAAGACAAAAAAGGTTGTTTGACAAATATACGTAATCGACGACGCGCGCCTGCAATGCCACTGGGTGGGGTCGGGTCAGAGCGGTTCAGACCGGCCGACGCCAGTTCAGGCCGTGATGAGCCATCCTGCCGGGCGATGGGCAATGTATTCCTATTAACCCCAACGATATTCGTTCTTGCCTCTACAAACATTTTTAATTGGTATGTTATCATAATATAAATGTTTTAGTCACCATCATATTATGTGTATTTTACGACGCATTTCAATAATTTGTTATCTTTATACGGTTTAAGTAATGTGTGTAAAATTTCTTCGGACTTATTTTGAATTGTTAGAAATCGCTTTTATTAATACATATTTATAAATTGGCACGTCTATCTACTTGTATCATATATTTACTATCTTAAATTAACTTGTCACATGTCTGTCATAATATTATCAAGATGTATACAATTGATTGCAAAAATTACACACATAAACACATAGCGATACATACATTCCCTGACGTTTCGTCTGGTGCAGGTACTCAGCGGACACGGATGTTTTGGGTGGTACATGCACAGGATTGTGCGCAGGGAGCCCACCGCCGCATGCTACGAGTGCGGCGGTTAGTAGGGATTTGTCGCTGCCGAGCGTGTTGCGAGCCATGCTCGGCAGCGAAGCCGCATGGAGAGTGATGGCCTCCTTCTACGAGGACGTTATCTCACAGACGGAGGTGGCGGAGAGGGTCCGTGAGGTAGACCCTCTAAACGGTCCCCCTCCGCCAGGGTTGGCAGAAGAAGGGGGTGCGCCTGGTCCCCATCTTTCCACTACCGTAGCCGAGCAAGGGGGGCTGGTTCGGTTGACGAGGGGAGGTGGCTGGTTGTGTACTCAGCTTGCCTCCCTATAAGGACGAACACATTTCGCCGGGCTGACGTGGTGATAGCAATGCACGATACCTTGTCGCCCCAACCATTGCAGCGGTCGGTACACCGTGGGGTGTTAGTGAGTAACAGTCTCAGACTACCCACTCTCGCCCCCCGAGAGGGTGGCGTATCCACGATGGATTTCCACATGCTAAAAAAAGTGGTTACGTACATAGCAAGTACGATACTTTAAATATAATTTAATGAAAATCGTGATATACTCGCAATAGTCTGTGGGTTGAACCCGTCGTTGAGAGAACTCAATAGTTCATACCATCTAAAAAACAAGTAGAACAATACATTTTGAATCGTTGTGGTGACTTATATGGAATATATATGTATCAATTATCTATTACATGCGCCTTGCGTTTTTAATTGTTTTTCTTTTTTAATTTTTTTTCTCTTTTAAAACTGCTATTAATTTGTAATACATTAAGCAAAGTGATTAGCGGTCTCATTAGCGGTGGAATATCAATCCAATGTCCACACTTTCGAATCCCGGTATGTACCAACAGATATTTCTGAATTCGCGTACTTAGTAGTCCAGTGAAACTGTAGAGCCCTTGCCAAGTCAACAGTGTAGTCAGTTTGAAAAAAAAATCGCGTACTTACCTTTACTAATTTAAATTCGTAACACTATCGGCTGATGGTGAAGACGGACATCGTTAGGAAATCTAAACCTAAGAAATGTTCTTGTAGCATCGCCGCATGTGGGAAAATATAGAACTGTGGATTTCTAAGAGCATCTCAGAGTGAAATAACCAATGCGTCATTGGCTACTGTGGTGATTAGGCCCATACCTTCGTTCAGGAAGAGGCCTATACCTCCTGTAGTCGCTCATCATAATTTGAAGGAATGGTAAAATAGTGGCAGGGAACACGATTTTCACACAAATTCCTAGGATGGCATTAAAGTCAAAATCAAAGCTAATCCTTTTTCTTTCAGAGATCCGTACCGCTTTCCCTTATATCAAAAGCCATACATAGGTATGCGACGTCTTTACAATTGCCGTAGCCCGGTGAAGCTGTCCAGGCCCGTCAGGCCAATAACGTATTCAGTTCGAAAAATAAAAGTCTTTAGAATTGCTATAGTTTTAAATACTTTTCATATACATGGCTACACAAAAGGACGACGAATTTAATCAATGTTAACAAACCAGTGTATATCGGAGTTGCAAAAAATATTGATTTGTGTTAGTACTCCGCTATTAGACGATGCAAAATTATATTCCTTTTTGTGTGCATTTTTATTTACGATATCTCGTAAATAAAAAAGCTATTAATTTGTAATACATTAAGCAAAGTGATTAGCGGCCACATTAGCGGTGGAATGGACATAGTAGTATCATATCTATCTGACATACTGTCGTTGCAAACCAATATCTACTATGTGCCCTTTTTGGAGATTTTGACTTATTAACTATTATGTCCAGTTTACTAACAAAATTGTTGTATAAGAAAATTGCTATGTGACTTTAAGCATTGTGCGGTGAACTGTGGTCGCTAAATAAGTATGATATATTCATTAGCCACAATATTATCAGAAACTCCCAAATTTAGCACTTAATTGAAAAGTTATAAGACTATTTCATTTTCATCTAACTAAAACTTCTACCACGGCAATTAGAAGTATATCAATGTGAATATTCAAATTTTATAACGTAACTTTTAACGACTCTGCACTTGCAGGAAAATGTATTTCGGCGTAATAGTAGTTCTACTACCGTTGTACCCAGATGCTATAAGTGTATCTTATACGTTTGTCATGAGTCAAAGTGAATGGCGCCTGATATTGGTGCATTTGCCTTGGATATAAAAACTCGGTAGCAGCATTTCGTGTCAAACCGTAAAAAATTATGTGATTTACAGTTTGTGTGTCAGTACAGGTATTTCTTAATATTTTATATTGATGCATCGTTTTTTTTTATATATAGGGGGCAAACGAACAGGTGGGTCACCTGATGGTAAGTGATCACCGCCGTCCATGGACACTAGCAACACCAGGGGAGTCACAAGTGCGTTGTCGGCCTTTTAAATATGTGGGCCTCCGGCGCTCTCACTGACCGAACGAAACGCAACAGTGCAACCACTGTTACTTCACGTTGGTTTTCTGTGAGATGGTGGTACTACCTCGGGCGAGCCGACCCATTCATGCGGAAACCAGCAATAGCTTCAGCGTAGCTCTACCACCTTTAAAATCGTAAATATATGATGTTATTAAAAATATATATATTGTTTTCTTTGAAACCATAGATTTATTTAGGACTAGCTGATTTTCGCAACTGCGTCAATTAATATTTTAACTATCGAGGGAAAAAAATAGCACCACACTGCTTGCTCCACCTCCCTAAGGAAAAAAAACAGATCACAAAAGGATATATTTCAAATTACATACATATATATGAAATTCAATTATATTTATTCTTATAGTCCAGTAGAGCGCACATGTTTAAAGTGAACAACATATTTTTAATAAATTTCATGCGAAAAAAGTTGCAGGTAACATCATCATCATCATCTTACCCTTATCCCACCTAAGTAGGGTCGGCACAACATGTTTTCCTTTTCCACTCTCCTCTGTCAGATGTCATCTCAGTATTCACACTTTTTATACACATATCGTTTTTCACACAATCCATCCATACCTTTTTCGGTCTTCCTCTACTCCTATATCCGTCCACTTTCAAACTCAAAACTTTTCTTGTTACATGACTTTCATCTCTTCTCATAATATGCCCGTACCATGCTAACCTACTACTCCTCAACTTCTCTGTCACTGGTGCTATTTTCAAACTTCCTCTGATATACTCATTCTTAATCTTATCCATCCTTGTTATACCACACATCCATCTTAACATTCGCATTTCTGCCACATGTAATCTTTTCTCATCCGTCTCTTTCGTAGCCCAGCACTCGGATCCATATAACACGGCTGGTCTTATTATAGTTTTATACACCTTCCCCTTGAGTTTCAACGGCATTCGTGGGTCACAAACTACCCCAGACACCTTTCGCCAATTCATCCACCCTGCATTTATCCTATTCCTCACGTCCTTGTCTATTCCACCGTCATTTTGGATTAATGAGCCGAGGTACCGAAAATTGGAGCAGGCTGGTAAGAATACACCGTTTAAGGTAATATGACAAAAACTGGATGGACCTCCGAAGTCACAGAACAAATGTTCAGTTTTCATCCCACTAATCTTTAAACCAAAATTCTCCAGTTTCTGTTGCCATTTCTCCAGCCTACTCTGGACCTCGGCAGCATTTTCACCAACAAGAACAATATCATCAGCGAATAGCATACACCAAGGTGCTTCCTCCTGTATGTCTAATGTTATTGCATCCATGACAAGAAGGAATAGATAAGGACTTAAAGCTGATCCCTGATGCAAACCTACAGCCACATGGAAATCGTCGGTAATTCCAGCCTCGGACCTAACATGAGTTTGAGCTTGACTATACATACAACGGACAAGTTGTAAGTACTTCCCAGGCACTCTTTTCTCTTTCAGCGCCCACCACAGAACATCCCGAGGTACTCGATCATATGCCTTTTCCAGATCAACAAACACCATATGCAAGTTTTTATGTACACGTCTGTATTTTTCGCACAGCTGGCGAAGTGCGAAAATGGCATCTGTTGTCGAACGCCCAGGCATAAACCCGAATTGATTCTCAGTAACTACAGTTTCATCTCTTATTCGTCTCGCTATCACTCTTTCCCAGACTTTCATACTATGTGACATAAGCTTTATCCCTCGATAGTTATTACAGTCCTGTACATCACCCTTATTCTTAAAGATAGGCACTATTATACTATTGTACCATTCATTTGGGATCTCCTCCTCTTGCAATATCTTATTAAAAAATAAAGTCAGCCACATCCATCCATCTATCTTTAGAAACTTCCATACTTCAATAGGTATACCATCTGGCCCTACTGCTTTTCCGTTCTTCATACCATTCACAGCTTCTCTTACTTCTTCCTCTTTTATCTCCTGTACAACACCTAAATTTAACGGTACAGCCTCTAGCTCTCTGGGCCAATCATTTTCTTCATTCATCAGTTTTTCAAAATATCCCTTCCAACGACTCTTTATATCCTCATCATTCGTCAAAATTTTTCCTCCACCGTCTTTTATACATTTAACGTGTATAATATCCCTTGTATTCTTTTCTCTTGCTTTTGCTAATCGAAACAAATATTTTTGTGTTTGTGAGCTCTCCAGTGATTGGTACAAATCATTTTGTACTTTAGCTCTAGCAATAGCAACCGCTTTTTTTGCTTTTTTCTTACATTCTGCATACATGTTTCTCTTATTTTCTTTAATCGTGCTATCCCTGTCATCAACACTCTTCCACTCCTTAAAAGCTGTTTTCTTTTCTTTCAAAGCCTCTTGCACCTCTTTGTTCCACCACCAAGTGTCCTTATCTATGTTTCCTCTTCCTTTCGTTTCACCAAATACATTCCTTGCCACGTTCTTTATACATGTCGCCATTTCATTCCAACATTCATTCACTGTTTTCGATTCCATATCTTTCATTTCTATCATTTTGTTAACAACTTTTGTCCTAAATTCATTCGCATATTCATCTTTTTCTAACAAACACCATTTAATTCTGGTTGGGGGTCTGGACTTACTTCCGTCTAGATGTAATTTTATTTTTAAATCTAACACTAACAAATTATGTTGAGTAGTTAATACCTCTCCAGGCAAAACCTTGCAATCTTTCACTATTTTAATGTTATTTCTTCGTAGTAGAAAGTAATCAATTTGGGTGGTGTGATTACCACTGTTATATGTGATTAGGTGCTGATCTCTTTTTTGGAAAAAAGTGTTAACTATTGCAAGATCGAAAGCAATTGCAGCTTCTACGATACTTTCCCCCTCTTTGTTTTTATTCCCAAAACCCCACCCTCCATGCACTCTCTCATAACCTCCATTCTCTTTTCCCACATGCCCATTAAAATCGCCTCCGATATATACATCCTCATCCTGTGTAATATCCATCATCACCCCATCAAAGTCTTCCCAAAACTTCTCTTTTAAAACTTCACTACATCCAGCTTGAGGTGCATATACACTCATTATATTTACCGTTATCTTTCCTACCAATAACTTCACCAATATTAATCTATCATTCACTCTTTTTACATCCGTTACGCATTTCTTAAACTCACTGTCTAAAACAATCCCTACACCATTTCTCTTACCGTTACTCCCACAGTAGTAAAATTTATATCCAGCACCAATCTCTCTCGCTTTCGTCCCTTTCCATCTCGTCTCTTGCAAACAAGCCACATTTATGCGTCTTTTTTGTAATACATCCGCTAATTCTCTTCCCTTCCCAGTCATTGTCCCGACATTCCAACTTGCAAATCTCAATCTTACATCACGAATTCGTTTCTTACTTAGCACCCTATCCTGAGGTAACCCTAGTCCACTTTGCATACTTATCATGTTGTGAAGTATGATTTGGCTTAATTTTTACGATCGGCCGCCTGCCTGTCATCAACCCTCTTTGGGATCAACACGTAATATTCTAAATATAATTAATCATAATCCTAACAAAATACATATTGAAATAAAAACTAATAATAATCACTAGATACGAATACAATTTTAGAGCTAGAAACTAAAATAAATAAAATGAAACTTCCTTTCCACTTTTACTTCGGATTACTTCTGAGCAGTGCAAACGTATGGCATCAACAATCCTTGCTCAATATTACGGTTTGTGCACTTCGTACTGCTCCTTATAATCTCCAGTCAACAGTATGTCGGTATAAAAGTGGAACTATTACGAAATATTCCAATATTTTAGATATTTACTGCCAAAATCAATTTTTAATGAATTTATAAATCATTTTACATGTTTGAAGTCGAACGTCAAACGTCACGTCAATTAATATAAAATAAAATAGCCTACTTATACCTTCAGTTATTTGCCAGTGACAGTACTGTGAACATTGGTCCAATCATTTCGGAAATTCCACGCGGATGATGTCGCGGGTAGCAGCTAGCCGAAAGTAAAATCGCCAAGTTACTCTTTATAAGGTCAACTAGGGTTTTTATAAACTTGACATCAGACAGTTTGTTCTGACAGGTGTACACGAGAATCAATCAACTTTTCTCAGCTTAGTTTACGAACTTTGCCTACATGACCACTAGCATCTGGTGTGATTCTAGTCACTAGTATAAAACTGACGAAAACATTGCATTTTTTAACCATTTAAAGTGGGAAAGAAATAATGTATCAATGATGAACTGTCTTAATAAAACTCAACATATCTACACAAGATACTTTATTGTAAACCTGTGCATTTTTTTTTTATATTTTTCTTAGCCTAGAGATGTATTGAACCACTTCACTTGAGTGGGATGAACCTGGAGCTGTGAGTGGCACCAATACCGGGCCTACCGTGTTTCACAGGCTTGTAAGTTACTGAGAACTCGCCTAGGTAGTGTCCAATCATCTCGGGCTTGATTTCAACCTGGAAATAAGATATATAAGTTCATTAATTTCCTATTTTCTTAAGAATAGAAAAATATATAATAGAAGATAAAAAATACAGTAGCCTTTTTAGCTAAGAAATAGCTGCTGTGAATGTATACATGACATGATTTATTTGATTTGAGAAGCAGACAAGTCTTGCAATGATCAAGGAAAATGGTTCTACATTTTTTTAGGCTCTGAAGTGTAGAAAATATAATATATAATATCCATGCCTGACATGAAAATATTGATAATACTAGATTTATTTTATTTTACATTTATCTCTTGATGGTATGAGAATTTTAATTCTCAAGACACTTTATTATTTGGTAGCTACATGTCAACTAATGGAAATATTAACCAACTAGACACTATAAGTCTTCACATATTATACAATTAATCTTTCCCATGGCAATATGTTTAAAACATAAGTATGATGCAAAGTAGTTATTATTATTCTTAAGCAATTCTTGGGATAATTGTAATTGGAACATTTTGCAGTTATCCTAATGTAAGTCACCTGTAAATTATAATAACTTCTTAAAATCGAAGCAATCAATAATATACAAAATAACCTTATGAGCTTGCTAAGATAACTCTAAAAAAATATTGCCTAAATACATCATTTAATTATAATAATTTGATCAATTTCCAAGAAAGATATATATATAAAAGAATCACCCACTCAATAGTATTGGATAGAAGTGACAACTATGAAAACAATATATTAACTAAAGACACCATTATTCTGCTGTTGCTTATCCATTATCAATTATTATTAATACTATGGATAATGTCAATGGTTGATCACTCTTATTGTAACATATAAACAAGCAAGCATTATACAACTATCAACAGGTATGAAAGAGATAGAGAGCAAGAACTTTACTCATATTCAGTCATTATATAAATAAAGAATATTCATTTAATATAGTAGTATTTTTTTCCATTTTGCAAAATGATGAAAGACAGGAAATTACCCAGCAGCAGAATATCTGATAACAATCTGTAAGAACAGTTGTAAAATACGAGCTAACAGAAGCAACACTCATTATTAGAAAATATAGAATAATCATTTAATTTTTTAGACAATTACTATTTTTGTTTTGTTATCATTTTCTTCAAACAAAATGAAATCAAACTTTTTGATTACATAATACCACAAAAAGAAAAATTATACACTTTGTTAGGTGCTTAAACAGAATAATCTCTAAAAACAAACACCAGAGAAACTTTTTTAAATTTCTCAATAGTTTTAGTAACGTCTGAGAACACCAAAGTGGACAGATAATTGTGCTTGTGAGTGTATTTAAAAATTTAGCTCAAGAGCATACTGAAATGGTGATCCGAAAACTATTCAACTGTCTAATGGTTTAAATCTGGATTGAAATCTACAACTGCACGCTTATAGAACAATATAACACAAACTAAAACATGTGTTCTATTAGTGTGTATGTAAAAAATATATACACTTTGGTGATACAATTTATAATTTTCTTAAAGAATCCAATGGCTGATAGAGGAAGAATTATTTAAACTTTAAATATGTGTAATACCCGAACTATCTTGTAGCAAACAATAAATAAATTAGCAATTAAATATACCATACCTCTACTTTAGTCTTTATCTATAATGTAATAACCTAAATGATAATATTGTTGCAGAATTCCATACCTGGTTGAATGTTTTTCCATTGTAAATGCCAACAATTGAGCCAACCATTTCAGGAACAATGATCATGTTTCTTAAATGTGTTTTCACAATTTCAGGCTTTTCATTCGGTGGTGCTTCCTTCTTAGCACGACGCAGTTTCTTCACCAGCGCCATTGGTTTCCGCTTGAGACCGCGAGCGAATCGCCTGCGAGCGCGCGCATGCATCAATTCCATAAGTTGTTCACTGAAAACACAGTAATTAATTATAATGATGATGATATGTTAAAATCCTTAATAATATTATAAATGCAAATATGAGTTTGGTTTGTTACGCTTTCACGCATTAACTAATACACCGATCATTGCGAAATTCTGCCTACATGTTATTAGGGATATTGATAATAACAAAAAACTTCATCCAGGCAAAAAGTACTGTTCACCAAGGAAAGCCGGATAAGAAAATTTACATTAATTCGAGATACACCGTGGTTTAAAGCTAGTTTTAATTTACATGTTGTTTTTAAATATAGTCTGGCATTTTTAACCGAGATTAGTTAACCTTTTTGATTTTTTTTTATTATTATTAAAAAGTTTCCCAACCTGGCAGCATGAAATGTAAGCAGTTCTGAACAGTGGCAGTATTTCATTTACTTTATCATATGCTAAAAAAATGTAGATTGTTGGTACAATATCATCCTCATGGTAAAGCAACGAAGTTTTCATAACCAAACAAACAAGTAGCTTATTCAATTTGAGTGAATAATAGATTTGTAACTTACTTTGGCATATCAAGAAGTTGGTCTAAATCAACTCCTCGGAAGGTAAACTTCCTGAAGGTACGTTTTTTCTTTAGAGTTTCCTCGACCTGAAAAATGTAAACACTGTCGTTGACATTCTTGAAATAGCACTTGGACTAAATTTTTGGATAAAATAGAGCCATGTTTTCGCCATATTCGTTCTCATTGAATGCACGATTATTAAAATATCACTAGATATTCGTAAAAATTAATTACAAACCTCAGCCATGTTTCTGATTTCTTTGACAGAACCGACAAAAAGAAAGACAACTTGGTGAATGTTGCCAACTCTCTATTCCCTGTTCCCAAAAAAGAGCAATGTTAAACCACAAATCACATTAAACCTCTAATATTATATTGTTATAGCATTCATATAAAATGTATATATTAGTACGTTATTGCAAAGGCCGTGAATTAGGCTAATGCAGGGAAATAAAACATACTTTTTATATTTTACATTTAATTTAATTAATATTAAAAGTTACATTAGTCATATTAGGGCAATTACTAAAAGAATCACTTTGTCTCTAAATATATATAATCTGGGGCTTACATTAAAAATTGTTTTATGTTTTCGCCAGAAAACATTTTCGATTTTTTCTTTTGAACCCGGTCAATTGTCGTTTAAGAAAAGTAGTGAAATTTCCATAATTTTTCAAGTTAATGCCGTTTTTAAAATGAACTGTACATTCCAGCATGGAATAAATTACCCATAACGTAGGTGTATTTTTCTTTTGACTTTGCTGGAAGCAGATTTTTCATTGCCAATTTGGCTTCTGATCTTAAATCTGGTGGAGTACAATCAGTCTCTATTTCCCCCCATCTATATCCCCGGCCCACCCCCCAGGTTTGGCTACGGAAGTGGAAGGAGACGGACAAAACGCCGCCCATCCCACCGACCCTGCGTTGGCGGAGAGGGCCACTCAGAGGATTCTCCTCACGGACCCTCTCCGCCGCTTCCATCTGCGTGATGATCTCCTCGCAGGAGGTCACTGCATTTCATATTGCTTCGCTGCTGAGCATGGCCGCGACCACGCTTCATTTCAATTCTTCATTAGTCTTAGTGATGATACCGGATCTCAGCGTTGTGCAGGTACCTAAAGCTGTAATTTAATTGACAATGGTAAGATTTACAATTAAGTAGCTCAAACATCATGAATCCAAGTCTGTGATTTTTCACAATGCGAAAAGATAAAGGCAGACTGGCGACTATATAAGATGTAAAGGACAAGGTCACAAAAAAATAAGAACAGAGAGGAACGAAAGATTTATTACAAGCAGTATCCTTAGAAACCACACTTCGACTTTTTCCGAAGTACGAAATAAACTACAGGTTGAATAAAGTAACAGTTAGCACCAAAATGGTTAGAAGAAAACTTAAGGCGTCTCGTATAGGGGCGTACAGTCCGCGTCAAATTTCTTTTTGTCAAACGTTAAACTTGATTTTAAAGTGAGTACTGTTATAAAACTTTTAAAAATAATTGAACAACAATAAACCTCTTTACTACTGTAACGCCACTATAATTTAGCACATTTTGATGGGCACATTTTTATACACATAGATGGTTCTCCTTATCTCTACACTCCATAATGAAAACTAATTTACAAGTCCCAAACATGGAAGTTATTGCTGAGCGAGTCACTGTCACTGGAACTGCTACGCGCTAGTCTAGAGTGCATCAAAATTTTATTCTCTATTATCTATATTCTATGTTTTATCGGTAAACATAAATGTATAGCTGTACTATTTCATTTATTTTATGAAATAAAAAAATAGCAATCATATTAACAATAAGTATTTCATCGATTGAACTCTTTATTCCTCTAATCCATACTAATATTATAAATGCGAAAGTAACTCTGTCTGTCTGTCTGTTCCTCTTTCACGCCTAAACGGCTGAACGGATTTTGATGAAATTTGGTATGGTGATAGATGATAACCTAGAAATGGTCATAGGCTATAAATAATCACGCTATCGTTCTTAGGGGGTAGGCAGTAGGCAGATAACTAAATTGAGTTAGTGATTTTTAGTCGTTTTTGTTGGGACTTTTGCTCTTTCATGTATAAAAGGCTGAACAGATCTTGATGAAATTTAGTAAGGTAATAGATGGTTACCTAACTCAGTTTAAGAGATTACAGTTTCCGCTGAAAATCGCATTCGCTATGACGATAAATAAAGCTCAAGGGCAAACATTAAAAGTAGCCGGCATTAATTTAGAAAAGAGTTGTTTTTCTCACGGACAATTATACGTGGCTTGCTCACGTGTTTCAAGTCCACAGAATCTCCATGTGTTGGCCAGAGAGGGAAAAACAAAGAACATAGTTTACAAAAATGTACTACAGTAATAAGGCCTCTTATTTTTAGCTTCCTGCATTATTATACTACTTACATTAAGTTAGTACTTCCTACGCAGACGATGTTACGGATGTCACACTGTCTAACATCGGGGGTTGGCAGATAGGTAGTTAGTAGTATTTTAAACCGATTTACATTATTTACTTTTTATATTTACTAAGGAAACATTCGGAGCTATCCATTATGTAGCTTAGGTTGCTTTTGAACAAATTTTGATGTGAAGTTGAGGACTGCAACACGATAGTGGGACATTGTTGCAGGGGGACTTATAGCCGGGAGAAAACAAAAAAACTTATGCGGACGAAGTCGCGGGTAAAAGCTAGTATTTTATAAATTATCTTTGAACAAAAAAATGTACGTATGTATGTCGTATATATTATACTTGCATATATAGCCACAGATAAACCAAAACATTCCCGTCCTTTCTTTATCTGTCATTTCTTCCATCCTAAATTGTTGCCAACAATCCTTTCATTTTGTGATCAATTTTTGCCTATAGTGCGGCAGTGCACTGTCTATTTTACTAATTTTTAGAAAACATTTTTTTTGTGCCTCTATCAACCAAGAAGTTTAATAATGATTGCCATAAACACGATATGCAATACAATAAGACATAAAAGATGTCTCTGTTGATAAATAGATCAAAAACAGAGTCGTAATGAAATTAATGATATAATTATAGTGCAAGCATTTGTATTTTTAACTATTACTTGAAATTATCCCACTTATTTCATAATTGCCGAAAACTGTATCAAGAAAACATTTTTTTTATCAAATACAAAAATGTTACATGAATTATCATGGCACATGTAATATATATTAAAAAGTTTGTTTCATATGTTACGTTTCGACGTATTAATTTTTTTAACTAAATTTCTATCATAATGCACTAAACAATAGTAGATGTAATATCATTTGTAGCATCTCGAGCTTAGATCCGTCCCTCGGTGTGGAGCCCTCGAGGATGTTATCAGCGTGATACAATGACTCCGCATTCACTAGCTATACACACATAGGTATATTGGAAAGGTTTTCTATATTTGCTTAATCGAACAGAATGAGTTTAGTTTAGCCAACAGTCAGATTCAAAATACATGTAAACGTAAGCGAGTTACAAAAAAGGACAACCAATAGTATATAGAGTTACTAATGTATACAGATATGACTAACTTTGCTAGTTTAACTTAGACAGATTCGCAGTGTGGCATCCTAGACAACAGCCCAAGCAGAGGTTCAGCCTTTGAGCTTGTTGCCAATCGGCTGAGTGCCTTAAGCGCTCGTCTTTATAGTGAAGATTTAAAGGCTTCCTACGATAATGGCGTAGTCAGTTCGAAAAAAAAAGAAATGGACACAAATATTGGTACATATGTGTGTCTCAGAAACTTATATATGTGTAGCGTTTCTTGACGAAACATTTTTGTACGTCCGCAACCCCGAAAAGGGACGCCACAAAAGAGGCATCGCTTGGGGAGAGACAAAGGACAACTACCTGAACGATCTCCGTTAGGAGAACCATATTTAGATATTATTCATTCTGTGTGCGCGACTGAGTAAACTACATTATATATAACTCACGTGATGATATATTACTCTGTGTGTGTTTATAACGATTAACTTGTGCAGTCATAATAAACTTTATACATTATATATTTAAACGGTGTTTTCAATCGAAACCCCAAACTGGTGACTCCGACGACTGCGCTACCTGGAAGCTAATCACCACGACATTGTTGGGTGATAGTGTTTTGGCGATATAAAAGTTTTTCACCATCGCAACTTTAGTACATCAAGTGGTGTGAATCTGCTTCGGCTTGTTCTGAAGGTCCATAGAAGCAGCTACACCGGGACACACACAAGATTTTTTTTCACGTCTAACAAACTTATACACTGTACCTGGTATTTTAATTTTATTAATTATTAACAACATATTTCTAAGTATCACTAACTCTGTGATCCATGTTTTAATTAATCATTGCGTTGACAATTTATTACATGTCTCAAATGTTGCATCGCACTTAATTGGTAATATTGTTGTTAAATCAGCTGTACAATTACATAATCATATATAGTGTTACACAATTTAATGGTCTAGTATTAAGGGGTCTATGTGGTTCACCTTACTTTTTATATATTTTTGTATATTACTGTGGTATTAAGGAATTCCTGCATACATTTTAACCTATTGTTCTCATTTTGTTGCGTTTATTATCATTGTTCTAACTATCATTAGATTTATGGTTCATGGTTGTGAGACTAATTCCAGTAGTATAAAATTTTACTAATACTGATTTATTTTATAGTATAAATTTGTAATTTAACAATATCTTTTTTTTTTGGTGTTCTGTATTTATCATTGTATTAGCGTGTTTTGTCTTATTGGAATATTCTGTAACTAATATAATCTAATTAGTTTTAGCAAACTTTACAACCTGCTATTCTATTCTGGTTTGTCCAGTTAGACAAATGGAGACCAATAAGAATTTAATAGAGGAGAATACTTTGTTGCATCAGCAAAATGCAGTTTTACTTGCGGAAATACAAAAATGCAAAAGTCAAAATCCTGAATACACAAACACACCCCCTGCTGACTCAGTTCCTATTCCTCAATCTCCTTCGGTATGCAAGGTGGCGGTCAAACTCCCACCATTCTGGGCTGACCGTCCCGCTATATGGTTTGCACAGGTGGAGGCACAATTCTCTATATCAGGTATATCTGCTGATTTGACCAAATTTAATTATGTTGTTGCTCAACTGGATACTCGTGTAATAGGTGAAGTCGAAGATATCATTCTTCGACCTCCACTGGAGGATAAATATATTAAACTTAAGTATGAGCTCATTCGCAGATTGTCCACATCTGAGGAGCAACGAGTCCGGCAACTCGTCAGTGATGAAGAGTTAGGTGACCGTCGTCCCTCGCAGTTTTTACGTCATCTGAAATCACTTGCAGGGAATGCTCTTACAGATGTAAATTTGCTCCGTCAGCTGTGGATGCGTCGTCTACCTCAACATATTCAAGCGATATTGGCTGCTCAGTCCGAACTTTCTTTGGACAAAGTTGCTGAGCTAGCGGATAAAATTTTAGAAGTTTCACCAGGCATGAATATTTCTCATCCAGCGGCTGTATTTTCAGCCAGTTCTTCTAAAGTATCGCCTTCATCTCTTGACGATATCATGCGACGCCTTGACGAGCTCACTCATGAGGTTAATTCACTTAAGGTTGAACGATATAGGGAAAGATCTCGAGATTGTTCACATCAGCGCGAACGTTCACGGACACCCAGTAATCCAAAAATGTGTTTTTATCATAAAAAATTTGGTATTAAAGCAGCAAAGTGCATAAAACCTTGCACCTGGACACCGTCCCTGCCGGCGGGAAATGCGGACAGCAGTCTTTAGCGGCGACGACTGACTGCTTAACGGAGAGTCGCCGATTATTTGTCACCGAAGGCGTATCAAAGCGCCGGTTCCTAATTGACACAGGCTCAGATCTCTCCTGTTACCCATACCAGTGGCTAGCAAATAAGCCAACACGGTCGAACTATACATTAGTTGCTGCTAATGGTAGTGAAATTCGTACCTTTGGCCATATTCAATTAACACTCAATTTAGGGTTGCGACGCGACTTTCAATGGCAATTCATTGTCGCTGATGTTAACGTTGCCATTTTAGGCTCTGACTTCTTGGCACACTATCGACTAATGCCCGATTGTGCCAATAAGAGGCTAGTTGATAGTAATACTGGTTTGAGATGCATCGCGACTATTACAACTTTGGCTGAATCCAGCGTCAAAGTTATTTCTACTCCATCATCAGGATTTGGGGCCATTCTCGCAGAATTTCCATCAATTACTAAGCCGTCCGGTTTGTTTCGTGAACACAAACACAATACAGTGCATCACATATTGACCACTGAGGGCGCACCCATTTCTTGTCGTCCTAGGCGTTTAGCACCTCAAAAGCTTCAAGAAGCTAAAAAAGTTTTTGATGACATGGTGAAATGTGGGACAGCTAGACCATCGCAAAGCTCTTGGTCTTCACCTCTTCATATGGTCCCTAAACGTGATGGCACTTGGCGACCTTGTGGGGACTACCGCGCATTAAATTCGCGCACAATACCTGATAGATATCCGGTTCGTCATATCGGTGACGTCGGTCACAACATAGCTGGCTGTACCATATTCAGCACAATTGACCTCGTCAAGGCGTACCAACAGATACCAGTTGCACCTGAGGATATTTGTAAAACGGCAATCATAACACCGTTCGGACTTTATGAGTTTAATTATATGACGTTTGGTCTGCGTAACGCAGGTCAAACTTTTCAACGTTTTATAGACGAAGTTGTCCGAGGGTTAGATTTCTGTTTTGCCTATGTCGATGACATTTTAATCTATTCTCGTGATGCTACCCTACATGCTGAGCATCTCCGTGTTGTTTTCAGACGATTTGAAGAATACGGAATAATCATAAATCCCGCAAAATGTGTGTTTGGTGTTCCTGAGGTAACTTTCCTCGGAAATCGAATTTCAGCAACTGGAACTCAACCGCCACCTGAACGCATTCAAGCTCTGCAAGATTTTCCTCTTCCAAAAACCGTACAGGGTCTCCGCCGTTTTCTTGGAATGATTAATTATTATCGCCGATTTTTGCGAAATGCTGCAATGTTGCAAGCACCGCTAATTGAAGCAATTGTTGCTACTCCAGGAAAGGGCTCCACACCGGTCCATTGGACACCTGAACTTGAGGAATGTTTTAAGACCTGTAAAGAAAGCTTGTCATCTGCAACTCTTTTGGCTCATCCTGTGCCTAATGCTGAATTAGGGCTTTTTACCGACGCTTCCACTTTCCACGTCGGTGCCTGTCTTCAACAGAAAGTTGGCGATGCTTGGGAACCTCTGGGTTTCTTCAGTAAAAAGCTGAACTCTCGCCAGTCCCAATGGCCAGCTTACTACAGAGAACTGTTTGCAGTATATGAGAGTGTGCAACATTACCGGCATGTCCTGGTTGCACAACACGTAACAATTTATACTGATCATAAACCATTGATTTACGCTTTCTCACAACGTCGTGAGAAGCTTCCACCGGTTCAGTTAAATCAACTTTCTTTTATATCGCAATTTACAACAGACATTGTTTTCATAAAAGGCATAGACAATACAGTAGCGGATACCATGTCCCGAATAGAAGCGGTTAGTTCTCAGTCTGACCATTCTGCTCTTGCTTCTTGCCAAGAACTTGACGACGAGTTGAAAATGCTTCGTAACGATGCAAATTCTTCTCTTAAATTAGAGAACGTTGCAGTTCCTGGCACAAACACCACGTTGGTTTGTGATACCTCTTCAGGTCGACCACGACCATTTGTTCCAGAACCAATGCGCAGAAAGTTTTTTAATCAATTGCATAACCTAAGTCACCCTAGCGCTAAATCTACCATCAGGCTTCTTTCCGATCGTTTTATTTGGCCGGGAATGGCCAAAGACTGCCGCCGTTGGTGCCAAACTTGCTTAGCTTGCCAGCGAAGCAAGGTGACTCGGCATACGCAGTCACCGCCTGGACACATCTCTAGCCCCACAGCTCGGCTCAAGCATGTTCACATTGACATTGTTGGTCCTTTGCCAGTCTATTCTGGTTACCAATACTGCTTAACTGCTGTGGATCGCTACACTCGGTGGCCCGAAGCGTGGCCTATGAGTGGAATAACCGCAGAAGAAGTAGCGAGTACCTTTGTGGCTGGCTGGATTTCTCGTTATGGGGTGCCTGCCGTTATTACAACAGACCAGGGACGGCAGTTTGAATCTGACCTGTTCAGACGCCTTACAGACATGTGCGGTACGAAGCGCATTCGAACTACGAGCTATCATCCTTGCTCCAACGGACTCGTAGAGCGCATGCACAGGCAATTAAAAGCCTCTCTCATGTGCCACGAAAGCCCTTGGTTGAGTGCACTACCGTGGGTTCTTTTAGGGATGCGCTCTGCCTTCAAGGAAGATTTGCAAGCTACAGTTGCAGAGTTACTCTATGGAGAAACATTAACTCTTCCAGGGGAATTTTTGTCATCTAGTACATTATCTGGATGTAAGGAACCGTCGGAATACATACTAAAATTAAAACAGCAAATGTCGAACTTGCGTCCCGTTCCGGCTTCTCAACATAGCAAACCCTCTGTTTTTATATTTAAAAAGCTAAGCGAAACGTCACACGTTATGCTTAGAGACGATGCCATCCGACGATCCTTACAACCACCTTATTCTGGTCCTCATAAAGTTATTTCTAGGGCTGAAGATGGGAAGACATACGTACTAGATGTAAAAGGTAAACGGATGACGGTCAGTGTAGACAGACTCAAGCCTGCCTTTATCGAGGACTGTCCATCGCATCTCAACAAAGTCATCCCACCTGTTCCTTCTGTACCTTCATCGCCTGCTGCACCTGCACACGAAGCTAACTATACAACCAGGTCCGGTCGTCGAGTTCATTTTTCGAAACCTTTCGACCTTTAATTCCTTTTTTTTCTCGCTATGTGGTTTTTCCTTCTCCGTAGGGGGGTGGTGTAGCGTTTCTTGACGAAACATTTTTGTACGTCCGCAACCCCGAAAAGGGACGCCACAAAAGAGGCATCGCTTGGGGAGAGACAAAGGACAACTACCTGAACGATCTCCGTTAGGAGAACCATATTTAGATATTATTCATTCTGTGTGCGCGACTGAGTAAACTACATTATATATAACTCACGTGATGATATATTACTCTGTGTGTGTTTATAACGATTAACTTGTGCAGTCATAATAAACTTTATACATTATATATTTAAACGGTGTTTTCAATCGAAACCCCAAATATGTATGAATAGTCAGTTTAGATTGATTCACGATGTTGCATCCAAGACATCAGCCCAAGCTGAGGTTCGGCCACTTTGGCATCGTTGAGCTTGTTCCCAATAGGGTGAGCGCCTTAAGCGCTTGTCTTCGTAGTCCGGTAAAGCTGTGAAGGCCCGTCAGGCCAAAAGAGCGCACTGCGATTAAAAATCCGGCGGGTTCCTTAAGACCTGTTACGGTTTATCATCGCGCAGCGCAGAATTTTAGTAGAATATGGACTCATGAATCCTGCACCTGTACACACTGCGAAAAAATGCATAAATTATCGCAATAAGATATAAACTACGGTGAAAGAATTTCGTTACTACGTATTTTGGATAACAAGGTGGTATAGATTCCGTAGTCTATATTTGACAATAAACTGTCCATTGGGTTTATGGTCATTTTAAAGTAAATATACAAACATATTTTATTACAAGAACTTTTCACAGGTTTCATTCATTAAGGTTATGGATGTGCCCTTTGCTATATTTTTTGTGCACTTATGCCTATAAATATTAAAGAACTCGCTTTCTGTGTGTTTTTCCTTAGTTCTTTTAAACTACGCAATACATTTTGAGTTTTCACCATTTAAAGCATTTCTTCGGTACGTTGATATGTATAACACATGTATATTATATTCATATAAAGTAGAAAAAAGTCGGGGTATTTCAATAAACACGCAAGCAAGAGGGCGCTTTTGGTGCATATTGATAACTCTCTCCAAACACTATGAGATACATAGAAATAAGGTCGTCCGAAACGTGTACCTTAAAAATACCTACATAATAATGTTGATGGTAAATGCTTATCTCGACAACGTACAGAAATTATTTTCATTTTGTACATTCGCGATGCCAGGGCGTGTCAATAGTGCTAAAAGTAAATAAAAAAACTGAAGTACTGTTAATACATGTGCGCAATACTTCTTGTATATATTATTTAAGCTATAAAAAAAATGGACCTTAAGTTCGTAGTAAATGGCGGTTGTTCTTCTACGAAGGTTAAGATACAAATGGTAAAACTTGCGGATTTTTTTTCGTGTGCGACATAAAAAACGTGCCGCAGTGCACGCCACGGAGTACCTCATATGAAGCGCGCGCGAGCAATTACAGTATTTAGTATTACGATTTACTTGTTTTTGCTCGAAGCTTCGTCTGAAGTAATAGAGATAGTAACTATCCCTCGAGTACAGTATTTATTTTCTGGATTAAAGTTATCCAATCTACTTTTCTGTTCACCTGACAATATGTGTTAAAAATATCTTTTTTTTTTTCCGAACTGACCTACACCGTTGACCCAGAGGCCTCTACAGTTCCACCGGACTACTAAGGGGAGCGCTTAAGGCACTCACCCGATTTGTTCAGGCGATCAGCGCAAGGGCACTCGGTGCGCCTCGGCTTGAACTGTCGCCGAATTTCCCGATCTGACTAAGCTAAGCTATCTATCCATTTCATACACATATGAATTCGTGAAAAATGCATGTATGACCATGTATGTTTCACGAATGTGTACGAGGTGTGTTCAAAAAGTATCGCGAATTTTGAATTTTCGCGGGTTACGTATATTCGAATTTCGAATTTTTTGTGGCGTTATGTTGGTACTCATGTCTCTCACTTATGCCGACAAGCTCGGCCATTTTGAATGTTCATTTAATTGTTGACAGCTGCTTTGCTTGCACGTGTTTTGGATCGTCTTCGATTTTTACCTATTCAAAAAAATGGATCAAAGAACCTGTATCAAATGTTGTGTGAAACCCGAAATTAAGTGCGCGGATGCATTCCGAATGTTGACTGTGGCATACGGAGAAGCTACCTTGGACCGAAGCAACGTTTATCGGTGGTACAAAATGTTCTCAGAAGGCCGAGAAGATGTGAACGACGAAGAGCGTGCCGGACGCCCGAGCACTTCAACAACAGACGAAAAAATTAATGAAGTGGAGAAAATGGTATTGGCCAATCGTCGAATCACCGTTAGAGAAGTTGCTGAGGACCTAAACATATCGATTGGCTCGTGCCATTCGATTTGTGGAAGAACAAAGATTGGCTTTTGCACCACGATAACGCCCCTGCTCACACATCGTTGCTTGTGCGCGACTTTTTGGCCAAAAACAACACACTAATGATGCCGCAGCCACCGTATTCCCCAGATCTGGCCCCCTGTGACTTTTTCTTGTTCCCTAAACTGAAGAGGCCCATGAAAGGACGACGTTACGCTTCTCTTGACGAGATAAAGACGGCATCGAAGGAGAAGCTGAACAAGATAAAAAAAAATGATTTTTTGAAGTGCTTCGAAGATTGGAAAAACCGTTGGCACAAGTGTATAATATCTCATGGGGATTACTTTGAAGGGGACAAAATAGATATTCATGAATAAATAAATAATTTTTGAAAAAACACAAAATTCGCGATACTTTTTGAACACACGACGTATGTGTATTTTGTATCTGACTGCTATGTTGTGTGACCTATTTCAGTCCGAAAAGGGCAAAAAACAGCCCACCACTATGTGTACCTAGGTGTGCACGTGTGTGGGGTGATCTGGGTAAATGAAAAACAAGCGTAAGTCACTGTATTCGCGCGAGTAACATACTCGAGGGCTCCACACCGAGGGACAAGCCTAGGCTCGAATTGTTACAAGAAAAATTGCGACGAGTGTGCGGGATTGTATCTTCACCCGCCGCTCACGGCGGCGGGAGCAGAGAGGGTCGCGGGCGTGGGCGCAAACACGCATCTTTTAAGAGGACATCGAGCGAAAAAATAAAGAACAATGACGCGGTACCAACTTAACTATACAATTACGTACGAGTTCCTAATGTATCGGTCTAATGTATATGAACACGCGGGTTCGAACTAATATTTTGATTAACGTGAATTTATTTATGCGCGGCGCGGGTTAGACGTTGTAACGTAGTCCCAAAGGCCGAGAAAGCTGAGATCGCGTTAAGAGCCCGAGCTCAGACGTACTATTGACGAGCGCGTTGAACGCGAGTATTTCTTGTACATCGTGTACTAAGTGGAGTTGAGCTATCCAGTCGATACCGGTGGTCGATACTGAAGACGCGGCAGGTGGCGCAGGAGTGGACTCAGCCTTCTGAGGCTGGGGCTTGGCTTTCGGAGCCGAGGGAGCTGGCGGGGAAGGCCTTACTCGATAGTTCGCGGTATGACCCGTTTGCTCGCAGAGGACGCAGCTGGGAGGCTCGGTGGACTGAGGAGTGCGGAGGCACTCCCTAGTGGAGTGATCCCCGAAACACCTAACACACCTGGGACGCAGGTGGCAGTGCCGGGCGGAATGACCGTACACCTGGCAGTTGTGACACTGCGAGGGTGCATGGCACTTGCGAGGAGGCTCTACGTAAACACAGGAGAGGCCGCACACAAAGGTGAGGCCGAAAATGGCCTTACCTTCCACGGTACGGTCCAGTGTGACCTGTACCAGGTTGTAGGGGGCCTTCGTACGGGGGTGGTACATACGCTGTACGCTTCGGACCGGGAAGTCCTGACCGTTCAGGCAATCGGAGATGTCGTAGTTAGAGAGTTCAGCAGGAACTCCACGTATGACGGCACGGAGGAGGCGCTCTTCCTCGAGAGCCTGAGTGAAGAAAGAGAGTTTTCGCTCCCGGAAGTACTTAGTGAGCTGGCGATGCTCATCGGGGGTCGAGACTCAAAGATGCCGGCAACGGTGTTGACGGCGGACTTGTAGAAAATCTGTTTCTGTTCTTAGCCGCGACCGCGGGTTCCGCGGCCGGAGCTTTAGCCGAAGTCGAGGCAGAGGGCGCGGGAGAGGCTCGGGGCACCCGAGCACCACCTACATTGGACTGCTTTGGGACGGAAAGTCCCGCAGCCGAGTCACTATCGGTCGGATTCGCGGCGCGTGGGCGTTTACCGTGGCGCGTAACGGTTATGAAACCGTCTTTATCGGCGGACGTGGTCGCGGGCGCGGACGCGGCCGCGTGATAAGCGTCGAGCTCCATGTCGGAATCGGAATCATCGTGTGAGTCGCAGTTGGACAGAGGCGCGAACGGATTATCGCGAAAGCAACGCGGGACTTTACAACCGCCTAATTTGCGAGCGAAAGTGTGTTTTAGTCTATCGAACTCGGAGACTAATATAAGGTTTTCCTGACACGCAAACATGTGAAAACGAATGAGGTCTTCAATTTGGGTGACATCGTCTAGGGCCTGAGGGGCCTGTAGGGGCCGCGGGGTTGCAGGGGTGGACATGACTAACCTCCCTGCCTGAGGGGCAGGGGGGTGCGCCTAATTAAAATTTAACGGACAATCCGTGTCCGGGCCAAAGGAAGACGCGACGCGAAATCTTCTCTCTTCGTATCTGCACACGGCGCGGCACGAAGAACGACGCGCTGCACGACACACGACGCGCTGCATGACTCTCGAAGCGCAGCACGAAGCACGACACGTTGCACGGCGACTCGACGCACTGCACACAGTGTGCATGGCTTCGCAACGAAAAGTGCGGTTTAAATGGTACATTAAAGAAGGTGCACCGTCGCTCTGAAAAGAGCGTGACGATTAACAGTAGCCGTACGAACACACTATAAGTGCGGCTTCAGATGTCTTCTATCTTCGAATTTCAAACGCTCGAACACAAAAGAACCGGGCGGTGAATTACTCGGCAACAATGCGGGTCGGGCAGCGGCGAAGCCGTTGGAATGGCAACATCTGGTGCGCAGGTAGGCTAGCACGGATTAGCCGGAAATGACCAAAGATAGCCGAGCGCGGCGAACCGAACGGACCGTCAGAGCTGCGAGCGGGCGCACGTGTGCACTCGACCGCTGCTCGAACGAGACTCTGTTAAAAGTATCATGGTGATCGGTTTAATAGTTAAGGCATGAAAACATAACAAACAAACACACTCACATTCACATTTATAATATTACTAAGGATTATTCATAGGTAGGTTGAGTTACCTAAAAACATGGATTACAAAATATTTTTACTTGAGATTCATTATAGTATTCTAGTAAATATAATTTTAATTGAAAAGAAAGTATTATAAATAAAAAAATATATATATAATTATCATAGTTCTTCAAAATGTCTATCATCAGTAGATCGAAGTAACTTAGATAACCTTTTTCCTATTAATTTTGGATACATTTTAGTTTTTATCAAAAACTCTTTAGACTGATGTGTAACTGCCCCATTTTCTAACTGATATCTACATAAAGCATGTAAGGGTTGAATGAGTTGCTCCTTAAATTTCGGATCTTTTTCTAGCTGAGAAAGTGCTTCTGCAGCTGTTTCTAGAGTGCTTAAACATCCTTCTGTAGGTTGTGTTCTAATTATGTAACTACTCGTATTATTAGTTAACAATTTTACTTGCTTAATTCTATGCAGCATAGAACTTGATGCATAAATTGCTTTTGCTTGTGGCCAAGTACCATCAATCAATACTAAATTGTAAGAATCACTATCATTTTCCAAGTCTCTTATATTTATTGCAGTTTTACTTGGATAAAGCAAAATAGTATTTGGTTCCATGAGAATCTTTTCTAGATCTTCATGTTTCGGTTGTGGAAATCTTTTTCCTTTAAAAATAAGACATTTGTTTGATGCTAAGCCTAACTGTAGCATTGGAGCAGTACGCAGACATCTTTTCTCTTCTGCTGGATGTTGTAACAAGATTATTGTGCTCCTAGGACTGAGTCTCTCAGATGGTAATGCTGAACACCAACAAACAACTGATGGCCTTCTGGAAATAATTTTAAGAACATTATAATTGGAATGAATAAACAATTTACTAATCATAATGTTGCATACTTTATACATTATATTTAAATTTCAAATTAAATTTAAAAGTAAATGTAACAAATAAAACTTTTGCAATGAAAACTAATTTTTTTTTTACACTGCACATTCATGTTGATCTTATAGCAATAAAAAAATAACAATATTTACTTGCAATTCTCACATAAGTGTCTCATTAGTGGAGGGTCAGCTGGTATGTTTGCTAAATCTTCCCATACATTTAATTCATCTTCTTCATCCATAATGCTTAAAGAAAAATCTATCTGTTAATTTTAAAACATATGTTCTATTAATTAAAAAACCAATTACTTTCATAATAAATTGAGCATTTTTTTATTGTTTATAGATTTTATATTTGACAACAATCTGGGTGTTGTTAAGCAACAATGTAGCCCAATATGAAAGTGTGCTAAGTATACAGAAAACTGCTTCTTAAGTGTACCTACAGGTGTTTGCTAGCAAAATCATTATAAAAACTTTAACCAACATATTAAGATATCATCATGACCTTTTTCTTCACAGTAAGCTCAGTCTCATTGTAGAGATTCAAACCTATGTTGATCAATATACCTGTCAAAAGTGCCTAGCGCTGAGCCCTCTTTGTTTCCAATCATCACAGTTTAGCCAAAAGTTTAGAATAACACAAAGTTAAGAAAAAGCTATTGTAAAATATGTTCATGCATATAGCTGAATGAATTAAAAGATTCATTGTATAAGAATTACATGTGAAATGTGTAGGTACCAAAGAATTCAATGCAATTACAAAAAAAGTATATATAGTTTATTACGTATTATATGACTTAAAAAGATATACTCAAATGCTTCATTCAAATATTATATTTTCTTGTAGAAAACAAAAATATTGTTAGACATTGTTTGTGTGATCCTGGTTTTATTTTATACGTCAAATGTAGAAAACATGGATTATTTCTTACTTCTATTTCAAACTATACATACCTATAATAACATATCTCTTTCTCAATTATTTTCTATATAACATTTTATGCATCATATTATTGTTACACCTACATGGTATACATACACAGTGATACACAGAATAATTTACACCTAGCGGAGCACACATGTGTTTAGGGATGTAAACGATACATCGACGTGACGTATATAAACTCTGATGTTTTACCATCAATATTGAAGGCCCTAACATTGATGATATATCCCTGTTTATAAACGATGTTCCATTACGTGTAGTGGAACATTAGTGTACGTAATCTATCGTATTTCTTGAGTTACTCGTGTACAGTTTATTAGTATCTTGCTTTCACTTTCAATTGCTTAAAGTTAATCGACGGCCGTTGTTAGATTTATGTGTACTAAGCCTCAAACGAAGTAAATAAAAAAGAAAACGTCGTATAAAATGAAAGCAGTATTACAATTTTACATGTTTATAACGTCCCCAGCAATTCCCGTAATACCAGATGCTTTAGAAATGTAGGTTAACGTGAAAGGTTTATTTTTTTGCTTTCATAAATTGGCTATTGTAGACACATGGGTAACCAGTAAGCGGTTGATTTTAAAAGCTGGGACTACGATTACCCAAGAAAAAAACCGCTTACTAGGCACAAAGTTATTGTTTTTTAATTCTATTTCATGAAATAAATATAGGTTTTCTTGTTTTAAATCTACATTTTCATAATTTCTATCTTAGTTTAATTTTTTTCTAAAACTTGATATATCGTTAATAAACATTAATGCACTCAACGCTGATGTTGTGACATCGATGACTTTTATGAGCGATGTTGCATCCCTACATGTATTACTAATGTCAAGTATCCGAATTTCCTGAAAATCCTAGTCATATTTTCCACATTGAGGATAAAAAGCTCAGTTTTCCCAAGAGAAAATAACGGAAATCATATTATTAGTTGCAGTGTAACAAGTTTATAATGGGTATCAGCATGTATTAGGTAATATTAGAATTACGAAAACGTAAGTTTCCAATTTGAACATGTACCATCGAAACAAATATGTTAATCTATCATTGTTCAAATACATAGAAGAAAGAGGTAAGGTTTATATACTATTTCAAAACTATACTATTTAATTTATAAAGACACGTTTTAAATTATCAACACACTTAAAAAAGGATTGCATCGTTATCTCAAATAATATTTAAATAACATATTGAATCGTTAGCAGTCTTATGTATTAGTGTCTAATCTACTTTTAATTTATTTTGATAATCAAGTAATTCACATCTGCGAAATGGTTATTGTTGAGGATTTTTGGTTATTTAATTATACTTTTTTAAAAGTCAATTATATTTTTTGTTATTTACGTACTTTCTCTATGCCCTTTATTTATAGTCTATGATCAGCTGAAATGACAACATACCCTTAAACATACCCACAGAGTACATTTGTATATAGGAGAACATACCTACTCAATTATTATTATAATAAAAACTTTTTATCTACCTAGGAGTAATCACTTGTATTATTAAAGTGTGATACAATCAAAAAATTAAAGGAATGTGAACTTTTATGTTTAAAAAATACCGCTGCAATTTATTATCTTTACATTGTTATACAAAAGTAATGCGGGACGCCATTTTGCGCTGTTATTCTAAGATTTTAATGACAGTCTCACTCTATCGTTCAAAACTTTCATATGAAGAAAAGAATAAGCTACAAAATTCACTAACTTTCTCTCTCTCGAATTATATACATAGGTATGTAGGTATTTATATATAATTTTTCAGCTACGAATGATTTGTAAACATGGAGGCCAAGTGTTGTATTGGAGTGTAAAGCATTTTGTGTTTTGGCTTCATGTCACTCTTTATATGAAGTTTCACGATATGGTTAGTGAGTAAAATTGATATATTAACTCCCAGTTCTTATAATGTAACGTAATTTCAAAGATCTCAACGACGTTTCTTTAGACGAATGTAAACGTATGCAGTTATTTGGCGCCAATGTCTCAAAAGACCGTTATACCTTTTATTATAAGGTTTATTGCGACGCACGACTAACTTTTTATAAAGTGATCACAATAAAATATTGTTAGAAGTTCATGTATCGAGACATAAAGACTAGTATCATCGCGATTAAACTGGTCCTGCGAGTGTCGTCAGATCTGTCATTCCAACAAATTATCTTGAATAGAAATAGAATGTTTTATAAAATAACGCGTAAAAAACGAATTATTAAAACCAAAATAACAAATTTTTGAATTAAATTTCAGGTTACTTTTATGGTTTGCGAAATACACAGATTGCAATGAAGGAATTTATGATTTTGTATTTGGAAACGTCTTGACCAACCTTGAAGTGAGTACTCTATTACGCATTTGCCATGTAATAAGATCAATTTATGTAATTAAAAGCTACAAAATGATAAAATTATGTTTGATTTTGCTATGCTTATACAATTTTAATTCATCTATGTTTCAAACATGCCCATCAGTGTTATTAAGGGCAATCTGCTAGGTGAATTTAGGTTTTACTATAATTGACTACCACTAATCGATTCTACTGTGTTTAATATCATTCTGATTTGAAATAAAATCATTAATTCTGATATTGCATAACTCACGGTATTTTGGGTATATACAATAAAACTTAAAAATTTTCAGGATGAGCACTGATTTGCCAAAAAACCGTGGCTTAAGTGGCGCTACAGATTCAAACAGTGATTCTGAGGTATGTTTCTCTTTTGGATCTACATGTAACTTGTAATTCTTTTCCCCTTAAGTCAGGGTTGTCACATTATTTTATATTTATCCTCTCATCTAAGATTTTTTAACATTATTTTGGTTATAGTATTTTCTTTAAATTGTATTAAATACATGTGAATATTACAATTTACCTCTTTAAACTACATATGTGATTGTTTTTATTAACTGTAATATTGTAATCAGTTCTG
Source organism: Antheraea assamensis (assembly GCA_035772565.1). Classification (NCBI taxonomy): domain Eukaryota; kingdom Metazoa; phylum Arthropoda; class Insecta; order Lepidoptera; family Saturniidae; genus Antheraea; species Antheraea assamensis. The sequence continues at coordinate 323,315 of JAQQSE010000014.1, forward strand.
TTAGTTACTTATTCTGGAAAATAGGGTCAAAGTTATAAAATCTTTTGTAATTCTGTGTCTCTTAGCAGTGTTCACACAAATTAGCCTTTATTAAACTTCATGTAATAATGAATGAAATGATGAATATTGAAAATGTTTACAATTTTTTTTTTTCCTATATTTTCATTAGTACATATACATGTGTTTATGCCTAAATTAAATTTTGGAAAATATTTTGTTAAATTACAGAACAGTACTTCTAGTGACACGTCAGGTAGTGACTGGGAATGCTCTAGTGTGAAGCAGAGCTCAGTGCGAAAACCACACTTCTCAGTCACTTCATGTGATACTGGTCTGAAACTAAAAATTGCTGCTGTACCACCACGTAAAGTCTCTCCAAAGAAAGTTTCTAAGCCGACAGTGAAGAAAAAACTTGACACAAAATCAGTGCAGACCGTTAAAGAGAGGGCAATAGTGAAAAAGAAAAAAAATGAGCTTTCTGAAACTAGTTCAAGTTCAGACTCATGCAGTAGGTGCTCTTCTGATTCTTCAAGTGATGATGATTTGCCTCTTAAAGCTGTATCAAAGTCTTTACCAACAAAATGTTCACCACAAAAGACACAGCTAAAAACAACAAAGAATTCAGCAGTAAAGAGTGAAAGTGATGAAGAAAAGAAACCTACTGAAGATGTTAAAGACAATGTGTTAAAAATATGTAAAGAAAAAAGTGCAGTAAAGACTAATAATGTCGTTAAAAAGACTAAAAGTGATGAAAATAATGACACTGGTGCAAAGAGGGGCAGAGGCAGACCACGTACAAAGGTAAGTTGAAGCTGTTCTTGAAATGTATTTTTTCTTCTAATTGTGCTTTATAAAGTTAGTAACCACTATGTATAGAATTTAATTTTTATTATAATTATTTGAGTTGATATGTAAACCTAACCAAAGCGGTATCTGAGTGATCCACAGCAAATCAGATAGTGTGAAAAAAAATAATTTACCCATTTTGTGATATGTTTCTGTACCCCTCAAAATAGATCCCATTATGGGATAGGGCTTAAAAATTGAAGAAATGAAAAAGATTTAAAACACATCGAAGCATCAAAGAGTACATTCATTTTTTAAAACTATAAAGTTCAAAATAATATTTTTTATTTCTATAAAGACCATTAAAATCGAAAAATTTCAAGACCTAAAAATAATCATTATGAAGGGTATTATTTAATTGATAAACTAATATATGAATTAAATATGCAATATTCCTAGTCTAGCCATAAATACTGAAACAAAGAAAAAAAAATTTCTATTGCAAATAATATTTATTACTTTTACAGTGTGTTAGCTTAATACATAAATATAAAACAATTTAAAATATAAAAAGCTTATTCGAAATGATCTTCATTGACTGCAATACTTTAAATGTTGAGGCCAGTTATCAATAGAAGCATGCACTCTTTCCATGGGAAAATTCATCACTGCCAATCAAACGGATTGTTTTAGGGACTCTAAATTATCATGGCGTTTAGAGCAAGCTGTACTCTCTAAAACTGACCATATATCATAATCCAGCAGATTAAGATCGGGACAAGACGACGGCTAGTCTTCAGTTCTGATGAAGTCAAAAATGTTTGTTTCCAACCAAGACTGCGTAGATCGAGCTTTATGACCAGGCGCCTAGTCTTGCTGGAAATTTTTAGTTATTGAACATTCTGTTGTTAAGGGATTTCACTACCTTTTCAAGAATGGTATCTTGATACGATTGTACTGATGTTTTGATACCTTTTTCACAAAAGTATGGCTCAGTCACTCCTTCATAGCTAATACCTCACCAAACTATCACTGAAGTCGGATAGTGCCCACGTTGCACTCTGTAGACTAATTGGAAAGCTTCCTTAGAGCTTTGAGCATAAATACGGTCATTTTGTTTGTGAAAATGTTGCTCAATTGTTAAAATGTTGTCATCCCTAAACAAAATTGTTCCGTGACCTCCCTTTGTGTACCACTTCAGTAGTTGTTTCGATTTTACCACCCTATTCTTTTTTAAATTATCAGTTACGTAATGACCAGTATGTCTCTTATAGGCTGCAAGTCTTAAGTCATGTTTTAAAATACGCGATATGGTTCTAGGTGCTATCTTCATCTCCCGAAATAAAATCTTTTGCTTTCGGACAGGATTTCTTCGACTTCTTTCCCTTACTGCATTGACCACCTTTTACGCACGAACACTCCACGTAGACCAGACGTAGGCCAGACCTTTTTCTGTCACAAACAGAGGAGGTCTCATTGTACCTATTAATAGCCGGGTACACAAACATTTTACTAATACCTAACCTATGGAAGGGTTTAAAAATTGCATTTGGCTCCATACCTACTTAGTGTAATGCAATCACAGCGATTTCGTTCTCTTTATCACCCCACTCCATTTAATATCGCAAAATATTGTACAATGTATTGGCGCCAAAATGAGAAAACTCAATGAACACAATCATATAAAAATGACAGATTCCAAATTTAAATGTAATATTTTGTTTATTTTTGATTGTAAGAGTATTTATGGTCAGACTAAGTAGTAATATAACTTTGCATACATATAGAGATATATATTTAGATTTTAAAGGTATATAGATAATAACTTCTTCAATAAATTGGCTTTTTAAAGTCAAATAGGTACTGAGCTTAATTGAAGATTAGCAGTAGGACATAAATTGATTATTTGTTCTATGACATTGGTGGACCATCTAGTTTTTCTCAAATAGTCTTAAAGGGTCCTTACCAGCCTGACACAATTTTCAACATCTCAGTCTATTGAACCAAAACACTGGTGGCATAGACAAACATTTGAGATACAGAATAAAGGCAGGGTGGATGAATTGGCGAAAGGTGTCTGGGATTACTTGTGACCTGCGAATGCCCTTGAAACTAAAGAGAAAGATGTGTAAAACTATTATACAACCTGCCATGCTGTATGGATCGAGTGCCGCGCTACACGAAAGAAAGGATAAATAAAAGAATTAAATGTGAAAGAAATCCAAATGTTAAGATGATATGTGTTGTAATCAGATTGAAGGCAGCGTGAGTGACAAAGAAGTTAAGGAGTAATAGGTTAGCATATTACTATTAGGAGAGATGAAATCTATGTAACCATAAAAATTTTAAGTATGAAGATGGAAGTATATAGGAGTAGAGAAAGACAGAAATGGATGGATTGTGTGAATGAATTTTATGTGTGAAAGGTGTGAGTATTGAGATAACAACTGGTTGCGCAGAGTGAAAGAGGAAAATATGTACTGAACCTACTTAGGTGAGATAAGCGTAAGAAGTTGATGATGATGGTACTGAGCTTAGTTCTATAGTTCTCTTTAATAGTACAGCCTGTTTTGTGGTCAATGAAACCTATTAAACATCAAAACATTTGTGTAAAATTTACTATTTTTCATAACATTGTTACTGTCACTCTTGTCATGAATATTACTAATTTTAAACTACTATGTATTTTTAAATTGTGATATTTTGTGAATTTATCATTTTATTTTCATCAGTTTCAAATGGAACATTGAAATTTACTATAATATAATTGAATTGAAACGTTGTGGCAAAGCACCAGTGCATATTTAAAAAAAATTGTAATTTCCAATATGTACTGGCACTCAAGTTGTTACATCTACGTCCTGCAGAGTAGGAAACAATAGTTGTCTGGCATCAGTTAGAACTATCGTTTTATTTGAGATTGTTTACAAATACCTATGGACTACAGTAACAATATAACATGTGGTGTACTGTGCACCTGGCATACTTGTGTCCTACTTCATACTGAAAACCAAAGAAAAACGAATATTCATGTATATAAACAAACAACCAGACAACAGACCAAACAGATTAAAATTTAGTGAAAATAATGATGTCAATTAAAGTTTCAGTATAACTAATAGCGGAAAATGTGTGATAAAAATCTGAATACACTGACTACTTTGCATAAAATAGTGATGTGCAATGCGATCTATATATACATACTGTTGTGTATTTATGTCATTTAACCCAAATAAATAAATAATTATCTGACAGTTGAGAAAATGTTCGAAATTCAGGTAGTTAAAAACTAAACATAAACAACTAATAAATAAACATATTCCTTTATTTATGTCCTTCAAGACCAATTAATTTATTGTAACAACTTTTGCCTAGATGGTTAGACATCTCAATCATACTTATTTGTGAAGTGTATAATTTTATTCATTCCCTTTTATTTGATTAATCACATCTACTACACATCAAATTACAATGTGGATCATTACATTTTGTAAAAATTAGTGCAATTTGTTTTTGTTACAATTGAGATTAAACCCATACTGGCCGATAGCTTCTGCGAAAATTGTTTCTTTGTTCTATCTTGCTCTGACATACATGTATATTATGCTCTTTTTCTTTTACACATTTAATCTATATTATAGTATATGTTAAATCTATGCTGTCAATACATTTATAGCCCCTAGGTAATTAAGGATACAGTAAAAAACTTTTATTGAGTTATATTTCTACCTATCTATTTATATAATCAAAGAAGGCAATCATAAATACATTTTATGAATTCAATTTAATTTACAAGCGAGTTTAAACTCTAAAACATGTCTGTGATAGAAGGCCACTATATAATATAGTAAATATCTCATTTACAACAGTAGTAAATATAGCCTGTAAATGTCACACTGAAAGTGTAAGGATTGCTTCCTGAGGGAAGAAAGGGTCTAATCACCAAGCTTACAGCTAATATTGGTGATTTGTAATACCGAATACATAATAATTATGTATTTTACTACTTAGATAGTGAGATACTATTTTATGATCCTTCAGGTCTTTTCAGGACCTAGTTTTAGCCATGTTAAATAGTAATTAATTAAAAGCATTCGACTTCTGAGACTTCCTCATATTTTACATTATAATAGATGGCAAATTGTGGTGGTTCTCCTTCCTACTATGTTGAATGAGAGTGTTATAAATACTTTTGCTTATTCATATAAAAATTTCCAAGAGTAGAAAATGGCTACACGTTATGCACTTTATGACGATGATAATACCATTAGTGTTTAGAAAATTTAACTATTTTTTAACACTGGTTCTTTTAGTATGTACTCAGTATCATGCGTTAGCATTGACTGATAGATGCCACCTGAAGTTATAATTATAGCGTTTTTAAAAGCATCCTTAGTTTAATTTTTACTTTTAGCTGCTTTATTAAGGCTCACTTGTACAATAGTCATCTTTATATGGGCACCGGTATACCCAGAGTATATTATATATCCGTTTATTTTTTTTTATATGATAGGGGGCAAACGAACAGGTGGGTCACCTGATGGTAAGTGATCACCGCCGTCCATAGACACTAGCAACACCAGTGGCAGTCGCAAGTGCGTTGCCGGCCTTATAAATATGTGGGCCTCCGGCGCTCTCACTGACCGAACGAAACGCAACAGTGCAAGTACTGTTACTTCACGTTGGTTTTCTGTGAGAGGGTGGTACTACCCCGGGCGAGCCGACCCATTCATGCTGAAACCAGTAATAGCTTCAACGTAGCTCTACCACCTTATAGAGGTATCACACTTTTTTTTAAATCAGCACCACTGGTGAGACGTGATAGAATTATTATCTCAGATCTATAGTATAATAATGTCAATTACATACAATGTTCGTATGTGTAGAGCGGTACTGCGTATGTCATATACAAACTTAAAAAATATATATATTTGTAATGGAAATGTGTTCATTTGGTTGTAAAATAAACCAAATATTTTTTTTATTTTAGAAATTGATGAACATTTATATAAAAAGTAAGAGAAATATAAATATAACATAATCAAACTATTTAACATTAAGAACTAATTATATATTTATTTTAATTAAATGATACTAAATTACAAAGTTGACACCTAGTCACCAACATGTTGCCAGTCGAAAAAATTTAATAATTCAAAATTAGGTACCAGCGCCATCTTGTTATATATTCCATATCAAAAGTGTAACTAATTAACGAATTGTATTACATGAAGTTAGGTATATAGTATATAGAACCTTTTGCGTAATTTCGCCATCTTTATTTAACTGTATATCTCGAATACTTAACCTTTAACTGGTGACATGACAAATTTATAACACTATAAAGGACGTGACGTCTCACAGACTACTACTTTCATTTTTGTTATGAAAAAAGGAAATTAAATACATATTAGTAAATCAAATCGACTTTTTTTGTAAAATATAATAAAGAGCATTAACATTTCGTGACATTTTGAGCCTCGATTGGTATTACACCCTTATTTTACGTTCCAGTTGACCTTATGTCAGAAAAACAACGAAATTAACACTTTTCACTTAAAATCCAATATAGAAAAAAAACCATATAGTCCCTTTCAAAAATGAGAAAAGAAAATTCTGACAATGACTCAATTTAGCATAAATTACTGGCATCTTTTGCACAAGGAGTGAGAACATTCCAAACATATGAGATTGCAACACCCAGCACAAATGTCATTCTCCGTAATTTGGGTGGACAAATCCTGTATGCCTTTCGTTTGCCTAGTTTCATAATTTTGGGCATCTTCTTAGGCCACCACATCGTCACCCAGAATTCGCTTTATAAATAAGCGTAACTCCCTCGTTCACTAACTACAGACTACATGTCTCTGGATATGGGAGAGAATTATTATATGCGCAGATCAGAATTTGATTTTAGTTTTTCGTCAAATAGTTCATTCCAGATGCTGAAAGGGGCTTTTTCTTCTTGAACTGGCAACTTTGAGGCACAAGCACGAGTTATTATATTATGTTGAGGGGTGCGTACCATAGCTTTTGACAGTTTACAACGATTTTAACTGTAGTAAAAATTTCACCGCCGTAATTCCGGGATAGGCATGTCGTCTTCATCTATGCAACTATCGCTGTTAGTTCTTAGAGAGATACGACTCTCTCCGAAATCTTCAACTCGATAACTTTCAAGATGATGTAAATTTTTGATCTCAGATATAATATAATCATCAAAATCGGGTGGGACCGAAGCTAGCAACAGAAAATTTTCAATTTTTTTTTCACTCTAATTTACCAAATGACTTGTAAAATTGAGAAAAAAAGTGCAATAAAAAATTATTTTTACATTTTTATGAAGATTATACAATATTTTAGAGCAAAAATCTCGCTCCTTTAATTTTCTTGAAAACTTTAAATAATCGGTCCGGAAAAATCGCTCAATGGGTTGATGCAGATTCATAGGGTTATTGACTTGAACACATTCCTAAAAGTCTTAGTCTCACCATCAACATTTGTAAAGTTATAGTCGATATATTAGCGTAGTAAAAGCGTAGCGTAGTAAAAGCGTTTTTTCCACTTTCTTTAAGTCGATATTGAAGAAAGAAAATATATAAAAAAACGCGTCTTCTAAAACCGTCCTCCAATTTTCTGTGCGATCATTGGGTGTGCTGAGATATTGGTGGTTAAATATAAAACGAATCCTTTTTTATTCCATATCGGATATATCCCCGAAAACTGAACGTAGCGGAAGGCAAAAAAAATGAAGTTAAAGCTAAATAAACAAGCTACCTGGTCCATTTAGTCGTTTTACTAGAATTGTGGAGCTTTCAAATGTTTCTTTATATTTACAATATGACCATTCTTGACTTAGAAACAGCCAATCAAAATTCGGGTAATAATTTCATTTTTTTTGCTACCTTAGTTTTTGTGTGTAGTGTACTTACTTTTAACCTTCATGGTTTGCTGACAGTCGTTGGAGATTATGCCCATAGCTTCCTTTGGGAAGAAGACTATGGCACTGCAGTGGGTCTCTTACAGGCTGATGATGATGATGATAAGAAATTAATTTCTGATCTTAAATTATTAGTTTGTTTATATTCTGAGATTATTAATACCACGGAACTTGTATATTAGTATTCTTTTTTGCGAAATTTTAATTGACAATTAAAAGGAATATAATAAACTATTCTAATTTATTTTAGTTTGTGACAATGTTTCATTTTCGAATATCGATTAAATAATGAGTCTCAGAATAAAATTGTTATTATTAGTATAGTTGTTTAACTTGTCATTCTCCTTATTTGTACGAACCCTCGGTGCATATAAACTAGTTTACAGGGTGTCCCAACGAAACGATAAATGCATGTTCTGCTTTTCAAATTACCCATAAAAAGATATCCCACCTTTGTATCATCTTAATCTGATCCAGTTCTATTCAAAGCTTTTATTCGTGTTCACCGCACACCCTTCGAATACCAGTAGACGTATAGTGTGGGTATAAGTATTTATTATTCTGTTGAGATATTATTCGCTATAATTTATTAATTGTGTCAGTATCACCGTCAGTACCGCAGATGTTTCTAATTTTATAGGTCTCATTTTATTATAATATGGTATGGGAATATTTTGAATGTTTGTATGTTATATATAATGTCTAAAATACTTGCATTTGGTGGATAAGTGTATATAAATACAAGTTTTTCTAGCAGATTATGCTAGTATAACTATCGTCATTTCCATTCCTTTTATGCTACTCCCATACTTGCATAAGAAAGCTTCGACTACTTATCACGCTATAAACTAACTTCAAAATAAATTCCGATAAAAGCTCAGAAATACGTTCGCACACTTTTGTTGTTCCAATAATAACCCGAAATTAGAGTTTCCAAGTTCCTTTAATGTGTGACAAAACAGATAGTTCGTGACGCATGACAATAATGTCTTTCCACAGCTGCATTTATTGCGACCATAGACAAAACTTTGTGTCGATATACGCAGGTGTATAGAAGTAGTTCCAGGAGTAGATTACGACGAGCGTATGCAAAGTGGGGTATGAAATATTCGTTCCTAATTAAGCGATGCCTTGAAAATGCCTGTTTTAAGAATTGGTAAACAGATATAGTGTTTACACTTTATAATATTTTTTATTGCCAGCTTGAGAAAATGTTAAAATAATGCGTAAATACTAGTGTGAAAGCGTTCACGTAATTGGATGTACTCAAACGGATTTGGTATTACGCCTTATAATGGTAATACTCTCGTGTGTCGTAAGTGACAATTTTTTTCTCCTACTTAATTCATTTAAAAACCTAATAATTCGGTTTATATAAATGATAGGACTAATCTTGATTCACAAAATATTCACGAAATATTCAGATCGTGACCAACTAATTTCATACAAGCTACAGAAACTGAACAGGAAAATTATATAGCAATTTAAAACTATGATAAAAATTGCTCCGATACGCGACGTGAGAAAGATCAGAATTTCGACTACAGTGGCACTGTGGACGTTGTTACAGTTAATCGTTACTTATACACATAATATACTAGGATGTGGTATTGATTTTCCACTTGCGTCATATTAAATACTAGCGGCCCGCTCCGGCTTCGCACGGGTATAAAATATATAGCCTATGTCATTCACTGAAAAAATGATTACAATCGATCCAGTAGTTTTGATTTATTCATTACTGCCCGTGGCCCACACGCGTTAAATTTGCAGTAACCTCAAAAATAACAGTATTTCTCCACTATTTAATTTATGCTATTATACATATAAACCTTCCTCTTCAATCACTCTATCTATTAAAAAAAAACCGCATGAAAATCCGTTGCGTAGTTTTAAAGATTTAAGCATACATTCCCTATGTATATATAGGGACAGAGAAAGCGAATTTGTTTTATACTATGGAGTGATATACAACATATAGATAATAGAGGTAAAAGCTAGAGATTCCTTTATTATGTACTTACAAAATTTAGGCATTTATTACGGATTATGGATATCTGATATTATTACTTTAGGATTTTTATTTATAGAAGTGCTAGCTGTTACATTTATTATTATTACTAAAGTCTGTGAGGCGCTTAGTAATACTCGAACTAAAAAAAAGTACTCTTTATCATCGCTTGTGCAAACAAGACATATTTGAATCGACAATGTTATTAAGCTCAACATTTTATTGTTATTGTATTTAAAAAAAACAATCTATAGACCCCTGTCATATATTTAAATTTACACAGCACTCACTACAGTGTATCTTATTTAAAAGTTTTACAAATTTTATATATGTAATTTTAAAGCAGTAATTATGTTATATCTTCCAAAATTTGAAACCTCATAACATATATATTAAGTCGAATTTCGTTTCACAGAAACTGCTTAAAATGTATATTTACGACAAAAATCAACTCAGTATGGATCTTTACAATAGGATAACGTATCTCTTTATTTTCATCAATTGCAGTTACGTCATCGTCTGTAGCTTATATTTATAAAACGAGTAATGTGAGGTACCATTTTATTCATTTGTTTAACGTAAAGCACATGATTCCGATATCGCTATGCTTACTTTATTTTAGCATACATATTTAGTTCGAAAGACGTGAAATAATTGCTGTGGGAGTAATTGAAATAGAATCTTGTTTGAAAATACAAATATATTTATTACTAAAAAGTTCTTATTTCTGTTATGAAAACCGTATTATTACCACTTATGATAATTGATACTTCGTATAAATAACATACAAGTAAGAATTTGTCATCATATTATATCATGTAGTGCAGAGAAAAAATAGAACATTTGTAAAAAGTTTATGGAAAGATCTAGACTATCGAAATAGGTACGTGTCATGCATATTTTATACGTTCACTCGTGACTGAATAAATCGTCACTGGTAATAAAAACAGAGATACTTTCCGGAATGTAAACTGATTTGATAAGAACTTTTGCGATTAAAGTATAATGACAGTGTTTACGTTCTTGTTACTAGTGACGATGTGTGTGCATTCTAAAGGTGGGGGTGTAGGGTGCGAGGGCTAGGTATCCAGCATGCAGCATTTAATTAAAGCGGTGGGTGCGTTTGGCTCGCGTGCGGCCGTGCTGCACTTCCGGCAGCCCCCAGGGGCTGCGCTTTTTCCTTTAAACCGGGGGAGGGCGTTATGCGAGGAAAGCTCGAACGATCGACACTAGCGTTGAGAAATTAAAATTTTTCACGTAAACTGGTTTGATAGCACGTACTCGTGGAGTGGGGGGGTCGCGAATACGCGCCACAGCGCGGCGGTCATTAGCTGGTCCGCGGCGCGACGCGCGCGCTCGTTCCTGCCACTGCGTGCGCGGTTGCTGTCGCTCGCTCGTTTCTCGTACGTTCGTGAAGTGTGTGCTCTGAACATTCGGCCTGTGTTTCGTCTATTTATCAGCTTAATATATACTCAGTAGCATAACACTCTTATGTGATCTTAATGAAATAGTGAAAAACGTATTATTATACGAACTCGGGACTTTGATACAACTGTGATTTTTAAGTTTTCTTCGTACTAAGTTTGTCTTAGAATTCAGATATTTTATAAACAGTGCATACGGATTCAGTTAACGTACTTTAAAATCGCAAAAATACTTTCAAAGTGTGCATAAAATATAATAAATAAATAAATATTTTACTTTCTTATCACTTAGAAACAGTTCATTAATTCGTGATCATGTCACCGCATTATAATGCGGCTCGCGCGACACTAATTTCATGCAAAATAAACAGCGTGAGATAACCGTCGCGGCGTCAGCACAAGAGTGACAGTGCGAGGCGACGTATCTGCGAGGCGCGCGGGTGAGGTTGTGCTCGGCCGCGGGTGTAGCGGGGAGCGGTTGCCGAATTTCCCTTATCAAACGTTTAACGCGGTCCAAGGTCGCGTGTTATCACTCGCGACGCCGCGTCTCCAATGGATTTGTTCTGTGATTGTGCACAACGTTGCATTATTCATTTTTGATGAGTGCACACTAACTATATGATCCGTCGCGACGCGAACCATTGCCAATCGTTCAATGCGTATGTAATGAAATATTAACTATCGGCTTAGAATTAACGTTCTTTATAATTGTAGTACGATGGGTTTCAAATTCATCAAATGCTTATGAAATCCAATAACTGATATTATAAATTGAATGCCTGAACTTTGCTACACATTTATAATATACAAATGAACTGAACATTTTATAACGCTAACTAACGTTAATAAAGAAAATGATAGCTTAATGTGATTTTCAAAGTACACTACGAGATTGAACTTTTTAAAACTAATGTTTATTAAATACCTGAATCTTAATATAGAATGTGTGTTGGTTATAGCAAATTCGTTACAGTAAGGTGTGCTAAGCTTCGTTCCGTTGTAAATCTCTTTCAGCGTGTGTGATGTAGATCGCGACCTAGTTGCGCATGATTGAGGATAAAACAATATAAATAGCTCGTCAACGCTAGTGGACGTGAGCGTAGAGAACTCTACGCGCTTGTCATAACGCTAAGACATTTAGATACTGTGTTCGTTTGTGTTTTTTTTTTGTGAAGTAAAATTTATACGATTCACCAAAAGTGAGATGCTGGCATGATGCGGCACGCGGCTAACGCAGCAGCGTGGACCGCACCCGGCGAGGTCTGGGAGTACGTCAGCCAACTCGTCAGTTCCTACCACGATCAACATGATTGCCAGGTGCTGTATCACAGCTGTGTATACAAATTGAGCTTCAATACAATATTCGACGATATCCCAATATATAATATTTGGTTATTATAGTCATGAACTCAAATGATTTTTGAATTTTTCAATGACAGAATTTATTGTGCAAATATGGTCTCGAATGTGAATAAATTGACTGATTCCAATGAATCTCTTTTTCTGTCGTTACGTTGATTATCGTAGTTCGTATGTATATGTTTTCTAAGTTTATACATTTTTTTTACTGTTATAATTTACTGATTAACTGGATAAGGTAAGCTGAAGACGCCTGGAAGTTCAAATAATGCTGTAAAATGCATAGCCGAAGATTGCATTGTCCACAATCTTTTCAAGAAATCGTTTTTAAATAACTTTTTTCCGGGTAATGGTTCTGACAATTTTAGATCGTTTTCTAGAATTCAGATCTGAAGTTGAAAAGGACTAAATGCCACTTTTAGAATAGCACATTTTCACATCAAATGTGAAATTAACAGTAAAATAATATTTAATTAATTCACGGTAACGCAATTTGTTGTTTCGTGTAATTTCGAACAAACGAATGTGCGGTTTTGTTTACCGCGCATTTTTAACATTATAGCAAATTTAAAAAAAATATTGCACACGTCTACTCTACTGGTTGGGTAAACTGCGGTTTGATATATGCATTCGAGATCCAGGCTTTCTGTGTTATCTTCACCGGCCACTTGGTCACCATCAAAATATTATGATCAATATTATTATAACTTATTAAAATAATTACACTATCTATATAAATCAATCTGTATTTTTTTCTGTATATGTAAGTTATGGTCCAAATCTTGTGATATATATATATATATATATTTTATCTGTTAATGAGATTTTGTATGATCTGAATTTAATTCAGAAATTTGCTTGATTAATTTTCATGTAATTTTGTACACTGTTATTTCTTAATTGATAGGCTATAAGAATTTTCAACAATACCTCTAAAAACTGGTAGAATATTCGAAATAAAATAATTACCAGACTACATTGCTCCGTAAAAATATGTTTAGACCGGCGGGCACAGCTAAATTAAAATACGTTTGGTAAAATCTGAAACCATAGAAAAATAATACAAAACACTCATACAGACTATTAATATCATAAATTGTATTATTTTCATCAATTTTTGCGGCATAAACTATATAGTTCTTATAATATGTATGAACGATTCGTACAGAGATTTGTTATTTATCTTGTGTTCATTGAACTCATTTGTTCAAATAGCAAAAAGTGCCACGTAATTGACAGATCAAACTTCGTTTATTTGACCGTGAAATTGTGATCGACCGCGCGTAACCGTTTCGCGTGCTTACCTATATAGGAATGCACCCACATCTACATAATGCCTATAAACATAATAAGTACTGTCTACTGTCTTTACGAAAGAGTTTAATCAAATATGGGTTTACAGATTGTCTACTTGGATTTATTCTGTCTATTGATTCAACCATAGCAAGGATACACGTTTATTAAAATGTATTTTTTATTATGTACACACTGTAGTATTAAGAATGATTTTTGCTAAGCATATGCCATTCTTTTTGGTTGATTTTTAACACGTTTTTTTTTGTAGGAAAATGTCGTGCGGTGGGGCCGTATTTTTTGTAAGCAACTATTTTATGATTGTCTACAATTAAAATAATTGTCGTATTGTCGATTTGTTCAAGGATAATGTTAAAATGTATGTACATATTACACCGATAATAATGTTAATCTGTGATATAATAGTCATGCTTGATGACAATCGTGATGTCAAGTGGATTATGATCGAATATGGTTATTTTCGGTGCAAGTCTCGAAGGAAGATTGACTTCCGAATGCATCAGTATTGAATGTCGCTGTCTGCGGTGTTTGACGAGTGTTGAATTTGCAGCCGAACTTACGAGGGCGCGGCGCGGTGAGCCGGCAGGAGGCAAGTGGTAACTAAAACCGGTCGGACATCTTTGTCGCCGCGCGGCCGCCGCGTTTTGGTGATATCCGCAAAAAGTGCGCGATGGTATGCGATCCGAGTTCGGTTGGCTCTTGGTCGATGCTCAGATATCGAAGTTAACGACCAACCGCCCCTTACTAAACTCGATCTCATTATATGAGACATTGATTTGCTGGAATTGCTATTTGAACCGGTTCGACTCGGTCTATTCCAAGTACGTAGATGTCTGCAGCGTTATCACTTTCCACTATTTCACGATGGGACACACGTCGGAATTGTCTTTATGTTACTGTTAATTAATAAGTAATTAGCTTTCCCTATTTTATTAATTAGGAACGGATTTTAATATTTTTGTTTAAAAAGTGAAAGCTATTTAATCAAATATCTAACTAACATAAAAGTAAATGATATAGAAGTAAAAGGATATATATTTAATACTTGTATCTTGATATTTTCGTCATCACTACATATTATAAAACAAAGTCCTCCGCCACGTCTGTCTGTCTGTATGTTCGCGATAAACTCAAAAACTACTGAACTGATTATAATGCGGTAATTCACCAATAGTTAGACTAATATATGAGGAAAGTTTAGGTATATAATTTGTTAAGGTTTTGTGTAAATGGGTTAAAATATAACGATAATTGTTGGAAGTGTTGGAAAAAGTGAAGCCGCCTGGGAGCTTTCATTGAAAACGCTGCCTAATACCTTTGAGATATAACAATGCATAGTGAGATATTCCTCTTTTATAGATCTGCAAAAAGTTTACGATGGCATATACCTATCTTTTAAGGATAGCTTACTATACCTTTGAGATATAACAATGCATAGTGAGATATTCCTCTTTTATAGATCTGCAAAAAGTTTACGATGGCATATACCTATCTTTTAAGGATAGCTTACTATACCCAGTTATCTACTTAAAAATGGTCACATGTAATGAGGTAATTGGAAGGGACTTTAGACGGATACGGTATTCATCCTTATCAAATTGAATACATTAGTTACCTTAAGCATTTCATGCACATAAGTATATATACTTTATTATCATGGCAGGACAACGTCCGCCGAGCCTGATATTTTTCAATATTTACGTGTTTAATGCACAGGTGACGCTCGGTCACGTACCTTTGTTTAATAAACAATACATAATAGTATAACAAATTGTATAGATAAACATTTGTCAATATCACGTATATCTTTTTTTTGTGACAATGATTACTGGTATGAAATTAAATATCTAATATAGCTTATATAGTAGTTAGTCATATTTAATCAGACACGGATGCAAATGACTCTCATTGAAATAGAACGCTACGTTTGGTTTGATTAGTTGCAGTGATTGTATGCGGCGCGGCATGCTCATGTTCAATCGCAGTCTTTATAAATAATTCGCCGGCCCTCATATGGGTCTCTTGTATTAACAATAAACGCGTTCAATGAGACTGTCCTCGTCTGCCAATTAAATATTTACAGGGGCATACTTTAATATATGTTCGTACTTGTCTATTCTTTTATATATCCACATTATCTTTCTCTCTCCTTCTCTCTGGAAATCTCTATGAGGTAAAGGTTATGGGTTTCTTCATTTACCATTTCACCGCATTATTATCTATCTATATAAGTATATAAAAATGAATGTTGGTATATATGGATAAATTCTAACATCTTTTGACGTATCCATCTTTAAAGTTGGAACACTTAAGTATTTCTCATGGAGGAATTTAAATTGTCCATTTCACTGTAACTCGTTAATAGATGGTGTTACTATTCATCAACTTGGTTTCTGTAAACTGATCGTCATGAGATTTGTACATCTGTAGATGTTTGAACACAGAATATTATCCAGCTCTTCATTTTGATATAATTCGTTACTAGATAGCCCTGAAAAAATTACGAGTAACATTCACATACCTATGCGAAGTTACGGGCGCGTAGTTTCTTGTAGGATTCGAATAGTCTTTTTTTGTTATTATGTAATAGTCTAATAAAGTTCCAGAAGTTTCCAATTTATACGCATATTTTTATGATATCTTTTAGTGTGAATAATTACGATAAACATGTAGAAAAGTTACTTAACGGTTTGGATACTAGTTTTAAAATGTACAAACCAACTATATCGATTACTATATATCTTATTAGATGTTTAAGAATTGTTTTATACATTTCCCAGTAAAACCGGTTTTGTTAAATCTCGATCAAGAGCATTACTACAAGCGTATTTTAATTTAATCTGCATCTCGTCCGACCCACCTGTTTAGTGTTTTATTTCGGCGTGGAACGGAAGTCTGCTATGGATGTTTTTACTCGCTTGATGTATAAAACTAGTTCTCGTTACCTAATATAATTTCATAAAGCATATATAATGACACCTAGCGATAACTTATAGCATAATTATTAATAGAAAATTCATAGTCTTCTTATATGCTCAGTGGATTTTAAAAAGTTCAGTATAGGGAAGAGATTACTGAAGAAATGGTAAAGAAACTGGTAATATTGAATTATTGTGTGTGTGCGTGTATCTTTACACGAGTTGTGTATAATCATTGCGTATTGACGCGGCGACAAGGGCGCACCGGAATCGGGATAAGCCGGTCCAACGGCCATCTTAGTTTACTCAACGTTTAATAAAGCGCCTACGACAACTGCATGAGTTAATAGGGCTGTGTGTGTACCGTACCATACACCAGACCACCGTATAAGGAATTAATTTTATCCTGTTAACTAGCTTGTATGTGTTAATGACATCAATTACCGGGAAATATTTATATTCCCACGTGTGGCTTAAACAAAAACAATACATATACATTATGAATCGAATGAAATAAAACTGATTGGTTCTTAATTGTTGAAATAATGTAAGGTTCTCTTACGGTTGTTTTATGTAGTTATGATTCAGCCCTAGCTTCCGATCAGGTAATGCAAAACGAGGCTTGGGAATAAATCGTTTACATGGTTGTCGGCGTAAACTGGTCTCGCTGGCCGCGTCCCTTGCCTCTGTATCGCGATGGAGAGGTACATACAAAACTTCACACAATCATAACGATCCCCATTGCTGCTATTAATTTATATTCGCATTATATTTTATGAAATGTTTAATAAAAATAAAACGATTGGATATATTTTTTAGTTTTGATTTAGCAGATAATGGCTTATAACGGTCGTGTTTTAGAATTAGGAAGTGGTCTATCTGAACGTTTGCATAGTGTCATGCGTATTTTACTACGTTCGTGTCATTGTGATGGTCCGCCGTGTATCGGCTGTTGCGGTCTTATCTCGCCATTAGAGTTATTACGGGTCGATATCTCGACCATCGCATCGCTTCGATTGTTTTTGAACTCGCCACGGACGCGGAGCCGAGCGCTACCAACATAATTGACCACTGTTTACTTTCCAGACAAGCTCTTGTTTTATTTTACGGTTTTTGTAATATTTTAGACACTCCTGCTTAAGTCGTGGCAGTACATTGTTTATGTGGCGTATTTATTTACAGTAAAGTGTGGTCTTTATATGCTTAAACTGGTCATAGGCGAGACTCAAATTATAAGACCTATTTGACATATTAATGTTATTTCTTAAGCTTAGAAACTTTAGAATTGTAGTAGCATATTACCTATATCCATTATAAGCGAGAAAAATCGCTGGAGTAAAACTAGCTAAATACTTATATTGATATCTATGTTTTAAGTCGTCTTTTGGCGACGTCTAAGTGCAATGTTGCGAGATGGAAACTCGATGGTGACGTGTAGATAATATTGGATAATCGACGCCCACGTTCCATTTTACCGGTTGCCTACGTCTCGTTATTTACGACGAGAGGAACAATGAATCAAGAATTTTATTCGTTTAACTCGTCCGCTATTATTGAATTTGAAAATTCGTAATGTAAGTCGGGTGCTATTCACAAATCAAATTATTGTTCAATTTTCGTTATATTGATAGTACAATTCTCGTCAATCTTTTTGTCCGCTCTGAATGAAGCTGTAAGTTCGGGCTTGTGCATAATATTGTGAAGAGTTTAATACAAAATAAAGTTAAAATTTTATAATAGGAATCTGAATTTGACATTTATTTATACTTAAATTGTCTCGATGTTATGTATATAATATTATGTTTTATTATGTAATATTAAATTTGAACTTTACACAAAAAGTTTGACTAGAATTATGTTATTTGTAAAAAGAATAAATGTATGACCATTTGTTTACTCTTTTTATTGAACATCAGAATGAGAGGGACTGAATCAGAATTGTTTGTCAGATATTGTTGACTTAAGTATTTTTTATTTAATAATTTGATTGCCCAACAGCTGGAATCGTGTCCTTGGTCTCGAGCGTAGCTTCTTCTCTTCAATTAGTGCGGGCGGTGATCGGAACAGCCGACGTACCGCGCCGTATCCGCGTGCCCGTGGGAATTGCTTAATATCGTTCCACTCCCTCTTTACACACTTAATAAAGAGATACGTGGTATAAAAGGGCTTTAAAAAAAACTTTTGTTTAGTTATTTTGAAGTTATACTTAATAACTATCTGGTTAACTTAAGATTTATAAAATAATATATGATGTATTGTTTAATGAATCGTTAAATTGGTTTGTAGGGTTTTTAGTTTTAAGGAACCGATATGACTGGTTAGTTTGATACTGTTTTTTACTCATACATAATTTTAAGTTTTAGTTTATATGTATGTTTACAGGCGCGTCTAAGCGCGAGTTTTCGTTGTGAATTCGGGACATTTGCCAAGTATTTTTCGGGAATGAGAGCTATTTTGGATTCTAAAAAAAAATGGTTTTATAAGCTGCATGAGGATCTCGGTTTCTTGAGTTATTGAAATTACACAATTGAAAACAATAACATTAATCGCTTGATGAAAGCCTGCAAACTGGTATTCAAACGTCCGCGGTATACGTAAGTTAGGGCAGGTCGGGCATTCTTACGGCTTCACGGTGATTGTAGCATACTTTATGATCGCACGCTCCTGCGCGCTACTATTGTTCTAATGGGCCTTCGGCCCTGATTTGCTGTTCTCACAGAAACAGCCGTCCCTGTATTCGCAGAGTTGAGGTCACGCGTTCAGGCTTAATCTCGCGTATTTTCCACGATTTTATGAGAATCGTTCAGATGATTATTTATTTAAACGTTGTAAAATTTCCTTTCCTTGGGGAGTTTATATCTTACAATAAAACTATTATTATGTATTGACGTTATCTAATAAAAATATTTAATTACTGTAATTAGTGGTGTATTAGTGGTCATCTTTGTGACAAAAGATGCTCATGAAGTAGTGAGTTTTTATTAATACTTTAATCAACTTTCTTTATGAAAATACTAGCTGTCAACTCCAATTTTCCATGGGCATACTAATGAAGAAAATGTGATCAAATCTTTCCTTTACAGTACTACAACATGTAATGAAATAAAATGGGAACTGAACGTGAATCTGTGTCATTTCAGTCATTACTTTGAAGATTTCCCAACTGTCTTTTGTTTCAATCATTCATTCTCTTTTTATATACGAAGATTTTTTAACTCTTATCACTTTTCCGTATGATTTTTCAAATATATTCTTTCATACATACAAACACAACAAAAAAATAATTTAATTAGTCAAATAGGTGCAGCCGTTCTGAAATTATGCATTTACATACATACACCAATTTATTTTTATTGAAGTGAAACTACTTTAGAATTGTTGTGATTTCAGACCCGATGCAACGGAAAAAACGACAGGTAAGAGACACAAATATAAAAATGTGTAGGATGAAGCCGACAATGAATGAGACAGAATATTCATACTATTTTATATTATCAGTCTCTCCTCTTTGTGCCATGCTTCGTAGCATCCCCACCGTCTTCTAAGCATAGTCGCCTGTAATTAGTGAGTCAGAGCGATAGAGCAAATGTCGGTGTGTATGATTATTGCACACTGTTTAATACTTTCTTGTATTTGAGTATTTAACGTATGTTAATATATGTGAAAAGTACGTGTACTACTGTACACTGTATGCGGTTGCATATTACCGCTTATATCGTATTTTAGTTATCATAAGCCTCTTGTATCATTTGTTGAAACTGAAAATATGGAACTTGAGCAATGAATTATGTAATATGTGTTAAATAAAATATAAAATATCTTTTAAAATTAATCAAAATACTTTCATTTTTAAACAAATAAACTTTGTAATTATCCTACCCTTGTTTATGTTCATCTCATTCTTTTGTCGATTTACTGAAGTTTCACTTCTATCGTGTGTGAATCGCACACACACCTTTTTTATATTCATATTTCCTTTTCTCATTGGAAGTTTCTGTGTTATCTTTTATGAAGATTTGTGTATAAATTGTATGTACTCAAGTTATTTTGTTAGATGATTGGATATAGCAATTATGTCAGATTTTATCACGGCCTCAATAAAATGAAACATCCGCCATAGTGCTACGCTTTGGGGTGTCACGGTGAGATAGATACTTATACCCTATTCAGTCGCGACTATTGGAGGGTAGGGTTCTCTTTTAGTTTGTCACGTTTCGGGATCAGTCAGTGTAATCCAGGCCCGGTATGCCGGCGATGAATGCGATGGATTGTGAATCAGATTTTGGATTGCACTCTACTTGCCATCATTAGGCACAGTGCGAATCCTTTCTTGTGCTCAATAAAAAGGTATTACAGTAGTTATATATATAGATTTCATATAAAAAAAATCAGTGTCGCCGACACGACCCGTCTCGAAAGTTCTAATCGTGCAGTGACTATCGCAGTCAATTAATCTTGCATTTCTGCGAGTTTGACGCATCGTCCCGATTTCGTGCCGCCGGTGACTAGGAACGGCAATATTTCACACATGATTAGAGCGGTGCACACCGGCACTGTATGGGTAAGCAAATTGCGTCGAGGCGACGCGCGGTCACGATCTGAACCTCGCGGGAACCCGCCTGAGTTTCTACAGAATTCCAAAGTAAATGCTGCTACACAGATATTAATGCCGGTATCTCCCTTGATATACCGGTTCATATTAAAATGCCGCATTTAACGTATTTATATTTTCCGAGTTGATTCCCTTTTATAAACTTTCTAATCAAGAATAAAATGTTATGCCCAATGATTTAGCCTCTTTAATATTCGTGTTTTATTATTCATTAATTAAATTCTCATCGCTTATAACATGAACGCGCGTACCCTATCTACTCCCAACGGTGACTCGTTCTTTCACAAGGATGTCGGTTTTTATTAGGGAATAAATACAGGCCGGTAGTTATTCAAATGAGATACAGCTCTCAAGTAGATAGTATCGCGTAACGGATAAGGAAGTCTCGGTCCTGCTATAGTTTTATCGTGTTGTTAATATCATTGCTGGGGAACATACAATTTCTAGATCTTTGTTTCTGGCTTTTTATTCTAGTTATACTTCTCAGTCTGAAGCTATTTACAAATGCACTGTCAAAACATTCTTTATGTCAGAATATTTTTTTCAATTGTGAACGTTGAATGGTGAACCTTGTATAATAATATGTTTACTGATTTTAAAGTGTGTACTGCTATAAAGCTTTAAAAAATAATTGTACAATAATAAACCCTGTTGCCGTTTTACCAATGTTACGTCGCCATAAATTAGAGCATTTTAACGGAGACATTTTCATACACATTGATGGTTCTCTTTACCTCAACACTCCATAAAGTAGACGAAGCAAAGCAGGATATAATGAAATTTATAAAATATGTTATATTTGATGGATGTAAGCTATATTATATTATTATTAAACTTTAATAATGCCTATTAAATAGTATTTATAGCGAAAGAAGTCGCGGGTGGTTGCTACATATAACAAAAAAATTGCTTTACAATTTGTAACTGTAAACAGTAATGTAAGTAATGTAGTAGTTAAATAATAAAATATACTTCCGAGTCTTAGTCTATATGACGTCATATAACAATAAAAGTTTATTAAAATCAAATGTGCGATTTGGAATGATAAATAGAATTGCTTAGTTTACCAAATACCACTTTAAACTCGAGGACACTAAAACCATTTTAACGTAATTTATTATGTGGCGTTTTCGGTCGTTATCGTTCCTTTGAAATTTATATAATTTAATAAATAAAACCTCAGACCAGTGGAGGCAGAGGCCGCTATTGCAAATGTTAGTAAAACGTGCACTTAATTCTGAGTCACGCACGGTCCGAGGTAGAGATATCAAAACACGGTGTAATGCTGCGTATTGTAGTGACCGACGACTCGGAACGAGCCAACCCTAAGACGACCGCAAAAACGATCAAGACATAAAACACGTGGGTTGTATCTTTGAATGTTTATTTTAATTTCGATAAAGCCCTTCGTACTACGAATCAAAACATGGCATTGTGCTGTAATTTGCATTTTGGCACGATAAACAAAACCGATATTAACTGCTTGGTAAATCTTTTGAATAATTAAATATTTTCTTATTAGATACATATAGATAACAGTAGGTAGAGAGAATATATTTAACTTTCCCTTTCTTTACCACACCAAACATGCTAAGCTTCTAAATCACAGTTTTAAGGTAACCTCAGCCTAAGCACAAATCAGATAGTTCCCGGTATCGTATCTTTGCCGTATTATGAAGCCGTGGAATATTCTCCCGGATAATGTGTTCACTTCGACTTTGGGAGTACTTTAAGCGTAACGTGAAGGGACATTTACGCAGGTAGGCATGACAACGGCGATTAGGCGGTTTGGTCGTCTATATCTCGGTGGTCGTAGTTGTTTTTGGACTGAAGAGGCACCATAGTTCTAACAATAAACGTATAGTGTAATCGTCTGTTGGTCGAAATTTGAACAAAATTGATTAAAATTACGAGTTTTAATTTACAGGATAAGAAATTAACTTTTTCTAAAGAACTTTGTTAATAACACTAAATCTCGTCAATATCTACAAAAAATAAGCGGTTGAGAAATATAGAAGAAAGATATTTTTAACTGTTTTCTTTCTGTCTATTTATATATAGATTGTATAAACTCTTCCTTTTAGATGAAAGTACCAAATAATTTAATTTTCAACGTTCACTTGCCACATATTTCGCTTTTGTGTAACTCAACGCCTTATGTTTTTATAGTATACTATAGGAAGCCATTTAAATAACCAATTAGCAATTTAAATTTTAACATTAACCACAAAAAATAGAAGTATGTATAATTACGTAGAGAATTTTTGTGATTGTTGGCGTCTATGTTAATTTTCGTTTGTAGTGCGTGCTCCTTCCTACTATGCGTGCAAAGGCTAAGTAATCGACAATTTATCATCTCGGAGGGGAGTGAAGTGCGGTGTTGACTTAACGCCCCACATTAATTTAAACAATGGGGGAAAATTTTAGATATGTATTTTAATAATATAATGTAATCAAATAATTTTAACATTTTAAAACTGTTACCGATGAAGTCTGCAAACATTATCATGTTTTTATATCGGCGCAGGTTCATAACACTTGTGTGCGCAACGTGACCGAGCGAATGAGTGACATCACGTCTTACAAATGTCTGCGGCTTGTTGGATGATGACTTTAACTAAAATACTTATTGTTTCCATTTTATGAAATTTATTCACCACGACTCATGGTAGTATTCTGAATGTTGAGAAAAAACTAATGTTTACATAAAACACATCTCTTATTATTTATTGTAATTACTCTTTCTAGTGTTAATAGTTGATTTATATCAAAATAAATACAGTGGAAATATTCTCCGTATTCAAATATCTACAAATACCAATTTACAACGGTGATCGGGAACGCTATAGAAGTTGATGCAATGAAGCGTGGTCTATTAACGATTATAAGAAAACTAGTATTTGCTTGCGTTTTCGCTCGCGTTATTGTAGATTTGCTCTGTGATTTGAAACAGTACACTTTTTCTGGCTTTGAGCTACATATGGGGGGCCGTTTATTGTACCCCTTTCAACGTATATGCAAAATTTCGTGATGATTAGATAAATAGATAGTGAAAGAGTAACAAACAAATTCACTTTCGCATTTATAATATTACTCAGGATTGATAGCATGAAAACTTCCATGAGAGAATACTTGGTGTACTAACTGGATGATGCCAGACCAAATGGTATTGGTATTTAAATTTAGAAACGAACAATTAGAAAAATGAACATTTGCAGGTTTGTTCTTTATAGTTATTAATGATACGGTAAAATTCGGTGAGGTCTTTTCTATAGAGCGTCAAAAGAACTACAAAATTGCTATTGAAGATTTTATTCTACTTTTGATAGTTTAGCCGCAAAAACAAAAAACAACAAAATTTCAAAGATCCGTAAAAACTTAAATATTAAAGATAGAAATTTGACTCGAAGGAAGTTTTTCTTAAAATCTATCGCGTAATCTCATTAATAAAAAAAATATCCTATGATATTTATGTGGGAAAATTTTAAGTTCGACGGAGGACCTCATAAAATTGAAATGAATAGCGGTCCTTTGGACTGAAGTTTTGTTTGGATATGTTGGATATATTTAGGAGTGACAGCGAAAAATATCGACTTTTATGGCACACCCTAAATAATATACATATAGGTAATCATGCCATGCACCAATAACCATATTTATGTGTAAGATAGGGACGTCAATGTTCTTTAATTATTTTGTGATTTTATATCAGCGAACCATATTGGTAAAGTCGTAAACTTTGAGATTTATGTTTCGTTATTGCAACAGTCGCGAAATCTCTTGTCACGTTTCGTACATTTAATTATGCTTACCATATCAAGATGACACCTCATAAATATTATTTAATTAACAAATTAGACTAGCAACAGGCCTGCGACGTTATTCCTTTATATAACAATTAACAACGTTAAAAGTTTTGCCTATCTTTTTGCCAATGAAGTAATTGAATACGTGTTTATAGAGATCAGCTACAAAAAAAAAAAAGAAAAAACAAACTGCTTCTTTATAATAATAATATAAATAGATACACATATTATGACGTCATGTTCGTCGCGTTCCGCCAGTTCCAGTGACTCGAGTCGTAACCTTCAGGCGAAATAACACAATAATAATATGGTTGATAATTATAATGAAGCTGTGATGATAATAGTAATGGACCTTTCATTTAAGTGAATATTGTTATTGATAAGCATTATGAGAAAAATGTAAGTATAATTGACTATTATATTTAATTGGCGTAATTTTGTTGTTTCTTTTTTAATATTATTTTGTTTAGCGTTGGACCACAATCTCATCTGATGTTAAATGGCGATGTGGACTCATATGGTAAACACGTTAAGCGTAGAGGTTGTTATAGGTGCTTGATAACATCTTGTCAACTAAAGGGCATTTGTTGGTCAGGCGAGCTTTGAAAAAGCTTAACTACCATGCTATCGTTTTAGGTCTTCTTTTACAACAAACTCCGATTCATTTCAAAGTTTCTAAGCTACGTCGATCAATGCGGTGTACCGAGGATGCTCCCACAGAAGCATTATCACTTCAAAAAATATTATGTCCTCTGAGTCTTCAAAGTTATAGACGTGAAAATGTAATAAAAGATTAGATGCAGTTACTTTCACATTATGTATAACATTAATATGGATGTGATATTACAAATGGCCCGCTAAAATAATAATGACCCCACTTTATAATGAACAAGGATAATGTTTCCATTTCTCGTTTAAAGTTTTATTTACACTTGGAACTCATCTGAGTAGACTGTTATCGTTTTCAGGGCCAATACATTCTAGGTGTTGTGTTTCTTTGCCGTTCGTCTTTTATAATTAAGTTAAAAATGTTAAACAATGTATGCATTCCCATATATATCATGTTAATCATATGCATGTCATTATTTCAATTCTGGTATTTTTTGATATAACACTGTTTGTTCCTAATTTTATCACTGAATATTATTAAGAAGTCTGTTCATGTAATAATTATTTGTTATCTTATAATTAATTATCTCTAACAAGTATAATTTTATTTACATGTCATTTTTTTATGAACTACTACTGGCTTTAGCCTGCAGCTTTCGCTAGTACTATGTACTAATGTACACTTATTCCATGGGTATAGTCTATTTTACTGGATGAAATGTACTCGATGTTCCTTTCTGTAACCCTGACAACGTGTATGTTAATTTCATATTGATCAAACTAACATTCGCATTTTTATTATAGTTAGTTAGGATTAGAATTTAATTTTATTGTGAGTTGACAAGTCGGTGTCATGACCCATCCCGGGAAAGATGAAGAGGTGGTGTTATGCAGAATTAGAGAGAAATTCCTATGATTAGAAAAATACTAATAGAGTAGGGGGCGAAGCCTTACATACCAATGGGATGTTAATGTCCAATATTGATAGTGTGAGTTTTAATAATGTATATCTGAATATGTTTTTAGCCTATAATTTTTATTGAAGAATAAAAAAAATCAGGGAGATAACTTTTGCATAGTAAATATTAACCACCGCTAAACCTTGATTAACGTTGAAGATTGTACGTTCACCGTTCACGTTCATATGGTATGGGGCGTATACTGTTCAGCTTATCGTTTATATTTTGATCTTCAATTACAATTATCGTTATGATAATCTATTACAATCGTATCAATTATCACAGATATATCTAAAATTTTGAACTATCTAAAAATTTGGTACTAAGTGTAAATTTCGTAAAAAAAAGGTGGAAATGGTAGTGTTTTACTCATTCGAACAGTTGAAACCGTAGAAAGGAGGAATATACAGTATATTGCTAGAATGCTTAGACCAATACCTAGTCTTGTCATATATACTGAAACAAAGAAAAAATTTAAATTTCTATTTCAAATAACATTTATTACTTTTACTGTGTTTTAGTTTAATACATAAATATAAAACAATTTAAAATATAAAAAGCTTATTCGAAGTGATCTGCATTGGCTGCAATACAGTCCTTTAAACGTTGAGGCCAGTTATCAATAGAAGCACGCACTGTTTCCATGGGAAACGCACTCTTTCCATGGGAAAATTCTTCACTGCCAATCGTACAGGATTGTTTTAGGGACTCCAAATTATCATGGCGTTTAGAACAAGCCGTACTCTCTAAAACTGACCATAAATCATAATCCAGCGGATTAAGATCGGAACTCGACTACGGTCAGTCTTCAGCTCTGATGAATTCCGAAACGTTCGTGTCCAACCAAGACTGTGTAGACCGAGCATTATGACCCGGCGCCGAGTCTTGCTGGAAGGACCATTCTTGGTTATTGAACATGGTGTTGTTAAGGGGCTTCACTACCTTCTCAAGAATGGTATTTTGATACACTTGTACCGATGTTTTGATACCTTTTTCACAAAAGTATGGCTCAGTCACACCTTCATAGTTAACACCCCACCAAACCATCACTGAAGACGGATAGTGCCCACGTTGCACTCTGTTAACTAATTGGGAAGCTTCCTTACAGGTTTGAGCATAAATACGGTCATTTTGTTTGTTAAAATATTGCTCGATTGTAAACATTTTCTCATCCGTAAACAAAATTTTCTGTGACCTCCCTTTGCGTACAGCTTCAGTAGTTGTTTCGATTTTACCACCCTATTCTCTTTTAAATTATCAGTTACGAAATGACCAGTACGTCTCTTATAGGCTGCAAGTCCTAAGTCATCTTTTAAAATACGCGACATGGTTCTAGGTGCTATCTTCATCTCCCGAGATTAAATCTTTTGTTTTCGGACTGAATTTCTTCGAATTCTTTCCTTTACTGCTTTAACCACCTTTTTAATACGAATACTACGTGAACGGCCAGATCTTTTTCTGTCACAAACAGAGGAGGTCTCATTGTACCTATTAATTGCTCGGTAAACAAACATTTTACTAATACCAAGCGTATGGAGAGTTTTAAAAATTGCATTTGGCTCCATACATACTTTGTGTAATGCAATCGCAGCGATTCGGTTCTCTTTATCATCCCACTCCATTTTAATATCGCAAAATATTGTACAATGTATTGGCGCCAAAATGAGAAATCTCAATGAACAATCACATAAAAATGACAGATTCCGAATTCAAATGTAATGTTTTGCTTATTTTTAATTTTAACAGTATTTATGGCCAGACTAAGTAAAGGAGAATAGCTTATTTGGTAACGTTCTATTGCACTTTATGACTTAACAATAGAACTCATCCTACCAATTCTACTTTAGGGCTAACAGATGTATGAGAATATATATTGCTACTGCCGTATATATAGTTACGTAACTTTCAGCATCATCGTTAATGTTTAAGGTCATCAAAATTCAGCATAGCGTTTTATTATTACAAATTTGAAGCACTAGAATAAGTGTTGTAGATAAGTTGCGAACGCACACATGCATTTGAACGTTAATTTGGGCTGAGACTAGGATTTAAGCAGACACCGAAATTTCGGTCGGTTGCTAATTACGAATACATGTTTAACGCACGTGCAGAGTAATTTAATATGTTTATAGCCTTTCAGTTTACAATATTACCATACAAAATATAATAACGTTATTATAAAAATTACTTATAGAAAGACAGAGAAGATAAAGACTATAAGCTATAGAACTATATATATAGACTATAAGCTTAAGAACATCGATGAATAGCTTAGCTTGAATATGTACAGATTATTTTATTTATTACTAGCTGCGTGCCCCCGGCTTCACACGGGTGTACTAGTAAGAAAATGGGACCATATCTAGTCTTTACAGTACGACCATGTTATTTAATACAATGACAACTAAAAAATTTAACATCGATTCTAACAATATTTTGGAAAATCTCACTATTCCACACCGCACACCGAAAGTAATTATTTATAACTATGTTTTAAAAATATGGGTTATAATATGTTTAATGAAAAGATAAACCAGATCGAGTTCTTGCCCGTTCTTCTCGATGACTGGGTTGTTTTCCGAACCGGTGGTAACTTGACGTTCATAAGCGCCTTCTCAGGGCCTAACTGAATAAAGTATTTGTGATTTTGATTGTTTTCTGTTTCACTCTTTCACTTGTTATATAGAGATATTTTATTCCAATACTTTTACTTTTCCGTAAATAATTTCAAACATTTTCTTTTTTGAACTAGCCAAATAGGTGAAGCCGTTCTGAAGTGCTACGTGTACATACATTCGGCAATATATATATATATAAAGATATAGCATCTAGGATCGAAAACACCAAAACAATTTGACCGTCCCTGAAAGTTGGTATTCCTAAATTTTCTTTAATGGAGGTTTTCCTGCTGTCCATTTTACAATTATTCGTCATTGGGTGTTACTGCAGTATCTCAATTTCTATTGTTCGACTTATTCTAATTAAAATTGGTATGCATATATATTTAAACAAGACTAATACTTGTATATAAAAATAATAAATGAAAGTGATGTCGCAGTGTCTGCCTACCTAGTTTTAGTTAAAAATGCATACAAAATAAAAATAGTGCTACTAAATGTGTCAGTTTATATACACTTTTATTTTAAAGTTTTAAATCTAATGCACAGATAATATTATTATAATTTATTTTACTCGTGGAAATATACTCTTCTTCTCTTAGGATAAGTACATCATTTCAGGTAGTTTGTATACCGTTTTCACAATGTTGTTTGTTTTTTTTTACTATATGCCAATTTGCTTATTAGAAAATACTCGTCTTAATGTATGCTCTGTGGAGTGTAACTTGCATTGTTGAACTATTAATATAAGACCGTGATCGTCGATTACATACAGTTTTAAACTTCTTGCGATATCGAAACTTGCTTCGATCATCCGTAATTTTAACATCTGCTTAAATTACCATCGACCTAACCATATGCCACAAAAAACAGTGGCAGACAATGAGGTTCGCACATTCGAAAATATCGAGGTGACTGAACCCGTGTACACAACATAGTCGATACTTTTTGTTGATTTTGTCTACGCGAAAAGAAAAAACAGCTTTAAATAAATTGCCCGAGATATGATGTCAGGTTGGTCAAGCAAGCTTTACGAGTCTGTATTCAAATACGTCTAATGTTTGGAACGTTTAGTAAGAGAGCTATTAATTTAATGTAGTTAGGTAGGTACTACGTATTTCCAAAAGAAAATAAAGAGTATTTATTAATGTGCTATTAACATTTTAGCCAATACATTACTGATAGTAATCATTATAAAAGATATTTGTATTTGTATATTTGACTAGCGAATACTCGCGACTTCGTCTGCGTATATTGTTATCTTAATTAGGTATACCTTTCCTAACTTTTGTTTGCAGTTTCGCTCGCGCTAATGTAGGTTTGACTTAGTCCACGGGAGCAAGTCTTTTTTCTGGATAAAAGTACTGCTATGTACTTTTATTTGCGTGTATCAAAAATTCGATAATGATCTATTCAGTAGTTAAGGCGAGAAAGCGTAATATACCAACAAGGACAAAATCGCATTTATAATAGTAAGAATGGACAGAGGGAAAAAAAAGTTGAAAAAAAATTGAAGCAAAATATACTTCATTAGCAAAATTACTTTGTAAACAACTTAATCCATACTTCCCCACTCTTGCGCATGCGCACTAAACCGCTTACCTCACTTCATACAACGCTGAACGCGAAGTATTCATACAAATCGAATTTCCTAAAACTATAATAAATTTATAAAACTAAGCTATCGTGATAATTTTTAGTTAAGCACCAAGTGTCTAAGACGTAAAACTACTAAACATTTGATCTCAATCAATCCAGTATAGCAGACCTCTACTATTTCATTAATATAGGTAGATGCGCAAAAGCTTAAATAAATATGACCATAATGAACATTCAAATATATCGTTTGATCACTCGATAATATACTCGGAATAGGAATATTTTAATTTATAGAGATAACCGTCGATATGTATCATGAATATAAATGAGTAGAGACAAAAACAAGACGTGCGTCTGTGTGGTGAAATAATAAAAGGCGTTCGACAGCAATGATCGTCTAGCCGCCATCGTCCTTGAGTGCAGATATCCTTGATGAGTACAATCAACCGCCACCGGATAGTCGTCTTCGTACAGGGCTGCCAATTAATAATTTATCTACACATGAAGCGATTCGTCGAGACGGTTATAAGCAGTGACCACATGTTGCTTAAACTTTTTGTAACTAACAAAACGTTTTGATTTTTCCCATACTTTGCTAGTTATTCTTTTGCTATTTATAGAGTAGCGTTTGAACTTGTTTTTTTCATATTGTTATGTTAGAGAACTCTTAAACAATATGATATGCAATATAAAAAAAACCGTCGTACTGAAATATGTCACATAAATTTTCTAATATAAGTAACGTAGTGTTCGATTAGCTTTTTTTATTGATGTATTAAATTGCATGAATCCGAGAGTATTCTAGAAAATTCCATAATAAAAGGGGAATTTCTAAAGTTTATCGAAATATTGTAGAGGCAAATTTCAAAAAGTATCTCCGAATGTCACGAAATTGAAAGATAATAAATTGCTAGAGGCCTTAGCCGTCATATTTGGAGGTATCGACTATTGAAGATGCCCCATATTTGTCCGGTGAAGCTATGAAGGTCCATCAGGTCAATAGATAAATAAATGCAATATGTAGACGGTGTTCACTGTGTCTATGGTATTCAATATACTGCACAATAAAAAATGTTGTATCACTGGAATTATACAAAGATAACCGACGTTTTAATTTAATATAATTGTTATATTTATTTGCTTTAGTAATGTCGTTTTTCAAACTTTTGGTTGTAGTAAATTTGTGTTACTTTTGTTATTTCCTGACACACGTCTGCATATGCTTTAATACCGGCCACAATTTTTGTTTACAATCCACGTGAATAAACTATAAGTTTCTAATGCAATATTTTAATATGGATATTGTAATTATAATAGATGAATAAAGTAGCTTCATTTGTGAAATGTCGGTGACAATTTAGCTCCCATCTTAAGCTGACACAACGATATATTTCTATCATCGAATGAACGAATAGGGGACACGCTTGAGGATAATCTTTCATAAAAAAAGTAATTACTAATAAATACAAACCAAATTGTAAGTTAGGTTTATTATGTTTTAATGATTAAGATATGATTTTAAATATTTAATATATGAGATTGGTCCATACATGAATCTAAAGAGTTGTAGTTATTTATATTACTTTTATAGATTACTCAAAAATTAAAAAAAAATCATAAAAACTGTATTTTAACCCCTGGACTGACCAAAAACATAAATGTTTAAGTTCCATACAAACGAATATAGACCTCATGAGCAACAAGTCAACAGCAGCTTGAAGAAAAATCCTGCTTAATTACAAGTTGACTTTGAAAAAAGTACAAATTATAGGGTTTTGCGTCGTCTTAATATTTAACAATGCATATAATAAAATACCTCACTAATAAATGTATTAAAATTAGTCATAAAATATGCGATTAAGAGTATAAGTATACATTATTAGGTAACAGCATTTTATATTTATATAACACATTATTTTCCTATATATAACTATGATCCAGGATGTTCGGGTGATTTTTTTAGAATACATTTTATTAAGACAGTTTTATGTATCATTACATATTATAAAACAAAGTCGTCCGCCGCGTCTGTCTGTATGTCTGGATGTTCGTGATAAACCCAAAAACTACTGAACGGATTGTAATGCGGACAATAGATAGAGTAATTCACGGGGAAGGTTTAGGTATATAATTTGTCACGGTTTTTTTTGTAAATTGGTTGAAATATAATGATAATTGTTGAAAGAATCAGAAAAAAGAACAAAAAAAGCTTACTATACCCATCTATCTTCTAAAAATGGTCACATGTAATGAGGTAATTAGAATGGCTATTTAGACGGATAGCCTATTTATTAGTCTTTATCAAATTAAATACATTAGTTACCTTAAGCATTTCATGCACATAAGTATATATTTTTTATTATCAGGGCAGGACAATGTCCGCCGGGCCTGCTATTTATATAATAAAAGAATTGTGTTTAAATAAGATGTATACAGATAACACCCGACATGTATTTCAAATAAAAAAGAAAATCTATGAAAATATAATTAAACAGTGCACATTACCGTTAATCTTAACACTTTAAGTATTTGTTTAACATTTTGTTAATTTAATCCAAATTGAAATATCACATAAATATAGGACTCGCTTTAAATTGATTTTAACATTACTCACGAACTGTTAATATAGGTATCGAATATAAATTCTCTTAATGATCGTTACCAATTACATGAGCATTCAGCCTCGTACTGTATCTATGTATCTTATATAAATGTAACAACCACCGAATACTGCATAGGATTAAGGTCTGTTTGTGGTAGCGTTTAAGGGATAAAATGTACGCAACTGTTTATTACACGTTCATTGAGTTTTGATATTTCGTCTCTATGTCTCGAGGCGATCGAGTCTGTTAGTCGCTTTGATATACAAATAAATGTTATGAAATCATCGTTAGTAAACGGCGAATAGTCGTTGATTTACTAAACACTTAGAGACTAGACAGCATTGTCATACATGAGGAAACACCATTCGATTGTCGTCTACGCAACAATAGACATTATATATATATATATATATATATTTTTTTCAGTTAGAAACTAATGAGGAATAAATTTAAATTATCCGAGTTATAGTGATGAATACTGTTTACATTTTTTAATTTTAAAGAGTAGTCACAAATATGAATTACTAGCTGTTCGCACAGGTGTGTGCCGTTGAAGAAAATGATGAGACCTAAACTAATTTAAATAGTACGACCTTGTAATAAAATGAAATGACAACAGAATAACTAAATGTTAATCTTTGAATTCTGTCAAAATTGTTGTAGTCTCCTGTTTTGTCACTCACTTTCTTTATGGAAATTCTTAAAATCGAATTTTTCACATATTGCTTTTTATACAAACCATGTCCTATGAATTTAAAAAAAAACAGTCAAATAGGTATAGTCGGTCTGAAGTGATGCTCTTACATATATGCGGTAACTGGTTATTATTTGTAATATAGATAGATAAAATTAAAATTGTATCGGGTTTTGCTCTACAAAAACATAAAAAAAATAATAATCACAGATAGAGATCTGTGATTAATTTGTTATGTTTTACCAACTTTTCTGCATGCCGGTTTGACAGGACGCCTCCTATACCTTAGGGGCGCGACTGTCTGTCACAGTCAAGTTCACGGCCTCTCCGGCCAACGTTCCGCAACACTTCCTCATTCTGTCTCGTTTAACGTTTTCTTTATCATAGGTTAAATTAAAATCATCGCATTGATATTAAATGCAGTATTTGTTACCTTTTTGTGTTCACTTTGCTGGCGATTACGACGCTGTTTTCTATTTTCTATTCTTTTAATTTAAGATATTGCATCTAGATATGCTATTATTTTGTAACGTTCACTTAGTATTGTTCTCGGTATTTGGCGCGGGGTCAACGACCATTTCGCTCTAGGGATATACAGATATCTAATGACGAAAATAGATTTGACATGTAATTTTTTGTGCTAAACTAATGTCGATATGTTCGTCTATTGATTATTAACGGATTTTGTATTGTGCCTGGTTTCAGTTATGTGCATGAAAGTAATTTTGAATTTTCTACCAATGCGTTTCCATACCTTTGCTCTATTATTTTATAAATTCATTATCTAATATTTACATATTGGTAATACATTATTAAACGACATACAGATTATATTATACCAAACGTGTTTGCAATTAAATTGAAATAAAGATTGTTAAGTGGTCATTAAAAGAAACTGCCATCCTTCATATTAACATATATTACTTATCATGTGCCTATTCTTAGTTTACTAATATTTGTAGGTATTTAAACGAAAAAATTGCATTTAGAAATTTATTGGTATTTTTTTGATGGTAGTACCTCTTCATAAACGCAACGAGGTACGAAAACGTTCTGTGTTTGTTCAACGTCTGCTGTCAGATATAAATCTACGTAGATCACGAGGTCGTTAATGTGATATTCGTGTCGGCGTCATCTTGAATGTGTACAGTTATCCTATTGTCGATTTAAATAGTCCGCAGCTTTCATATTTGTCCGCACAACTATTGTTATATTGCTTTATAGATCGTAGATGTATTTGTAATAGTTGTTTCCGCTGTATCATATACATTATATATTTAGATACGTTAATGTTATATTCAAGGTAATGAGTGTGATTTATATTCATTTTTATACATTGAGAGAGCTGTTCAATATTTTATGTGTAAGGTTTTATGACTCATGAATTTTTTGTTCTACTATTTCTTTGAGATGTTCAGATAGAGCGATTTGAAGATTACTGATAAGTATTAGCGTTATTAGGCAGGTCTGTAATTTTGTGTAGTATAGTCGTGTGATTCTCACATTATTTAACATTGAAATTGTGACCAACACAATATCAACATGAACACACGATTGTCTATTGTACAGTGTTCTTATATCTTACAGTGTTTGTTGATAAGTTTAATCTAACCAACATAAGTTTTCTCGGATAACATCATCAATAACATAGTAATATCATCATATATATTGTAAGTGTAAAATAATAACAGTGAGAAAATCTGATATATCAACAATGACGGATTTCGCTTTACATTACAAATATTCTAATAATGCCCAATGAAAGAAATATTTTAAAACACGGAAAATACGTGCATTGTTACCGCGTCTACTGGTTATGGTTACTTGGGGTCGCTAGTTTCCGCTATATTTGATATGCTAGCCGTGATAAGACTGGCGGCCACGCGACACTTGCTCAACCCCTTGCTGCGAGGGTTACTCGCCCTTCCGCCTATTGATTAGCGCCCTAGGAAAATCAACTCACCTAATGGTTAAAACAATACATACCCGGCCTCTACGCGTATTCACCTTCTAGTATTACTGTAATTAGCTTATGTTTTATATCTTTTTGATTTTGTGTGTAATTAATAAGACGTTTTGTAGAATCGTATTACGTTTTGTATATTGGTTTAGACAATTTAGATGAAAAAAAAATAACTGATTAAAAATGATTTATGACATTACAAAGGAGACTGTGGAATAGGAATGATTCATTGCATCGATATCCGCTTTATGAATGAATGATGATATGAATATCTTTGAAAATGCTGGTGTCTAAATATGTTAACGCAATATCATATTTTCCACTATATATGTATATATTTCTTTCAAATACAGCTAAATACTTCGTATAGTGAATCTGCTATTTTATCATACACTAGCTGTGCCCGCGACTTCGTCCGCGTGGAACGTAATACAAAACACAGTGATTAATAAAACAATCTCAATTTATATCTGTATATCTTGTATATTTGTAATGTAATGTGTCAGGCTAAAAACTAATAATTGCCGTACCCCTTTATCAATTCAATAATAGCTCAAAATTAGAGCTTCCAAGTACCTTTGATGTGTGTAAAAACCGTGGGTCTAACTATAGTGCTGCATCTATCGTCATACAGTCAGATAGTTCGTAGCACACGATGGTAATGTGTGCCCACATCTAAATTTATAGCGAACATGGACAAAACTTCGTGACGATACACGCAGGTATAGGAGTAACATAACACTAATATTCTAATTTAACAACTGTAAAAACAATATTAACCCTTGGACTGTACAAAACCATAAAGATTTAACTTTGATACAAACGAATGTAGACCTCATGAGGCATAGGTCAATAGACTGTTGGCAGCATAAGCTTAAAAAATACCTGATTTATTACAAAACTTTGAAAAATGACAAATGATGAATTGTAAAATAATAATTTTCATGTAAAATGTATTTTAAAATTATTTTTCCATTTGTACGAACTTTTTTTACTAAACCATGAAATTTATAATGTACGATGAAATTTATAATCTACGATGTAGAGAAATTAAGAAATTACTTCACATAGCTCATAATTATTATTATTTTAAACATAAAAATAATAATAAGAATGAATGAATGAATATGTGAAGTATATATGAATGAATATTATAAGCGCTCGGCTGATTTTTTAAGACTCGGATCTCAAAATGGCAGATTATGTTTTCAATTAATTTCACTACATCGTACATTGTAAATTTCATATTTTAGTAAAAAAGCTCATACAAATGAAAAAATAATTTAATGATACATTTAAACATGAAAATTATTATTTTACAATTCATCATTTGTTATTTTTCAAAGCTTTGTAATAAATCAGGTATTTTTTAAGCGTATGCTGCCAACAGTCTATTGACCTATGCCTCAGGTCTACATTCGTTTGTATAGAACTTAAATATTTATGGTTTTGGACAGTCCAGGGGTTAATATTGTTTTTACAGTTGTTATATTAGAAAATTAGTGCTATGTTACTCCTATACCTGCGTGTATCGTCACGAAGTTTTGTCCATGTTCGCAATAACTTCAAGTGTGGGCACACATTACCGTCGTGTGATACGAACTATCTGACTGTATGACGATAGATGCTGCATGGTAGCATGGCCCACGGTTTTTACACACATTAAAGTAACTTGGAAGCCCTAATTTTGAGTTATTATTGAAGTGACAAAGGGGTGTGACCATTATTAGTTTTTAGCGTGACACTTTACATTACAAATATACAAGATATACAGATATAAATTCAGATTGTTTCATTTATCACTCTGTTTTGTATTCCGTTCCACGCGGACGAAGTCGCGGGCACAGCTAGTATTATAATAAAATTAGTAAATGACAGGTATAAATATCTGCAGTGAAATCCATTGTATACATAAAAATCCTGGGGCACGTTCTAGTTTATAAACTGTTTATTGACTACGGATTTATGCCTATATCGATTAGGTTTCATATCGTGCTTTGCTTGCAATTCATTAAATCTCTAAAATAATAATTGTTAAAGTTAACATTTATAAGAAACTATTATATCAGAATAAGTATTTGTAAATGTAGGTGCGTATTGCGGTCAGCCATGGACTAAGTTGTTTGTGTTGCGACATTACTGTCGTTGCTAGTTGCGCCAAATCAATCTTGCACGGTAATAACGTCTCTCGCCTTCTAGAGAATTATTTACCTGCAGCATATGTGCAACTTAAAGATCAAAAAATTATAAATATATTTATAATTTCCACGATTATTTCTACTTAAATATAAATAAATTTGTTGTATTTAGGTACTTTTCATCTTATTGCGGAGTGATATGTTAGTTTATATTTCAACTGTTCTTAATTTATAATGATCCGGGTGGCGTAGTGATTACAATATTAAAACTGTATATTAATAAATGATATGTTTAACAAGATAACTAATTAATTAACTAGTATTTATTACACTGCCACTCATTACTATTATGGCTCGGCCTTTATATTTTTTTTTTCCAAAAAATATAGAATCTTGATGCGCATATTCGAATGCAATCTCGTCATAATTTCAAATGAGTAGATGAAGAACATTCGGAGAGTTAACGATACGAACAAACAAATATTTATATACAATTGTGTATAGTAATCATTTAAAGAATTTCGATTAGTTATACGATTTTATCTTTATAGTTTGCGTCGCCAGTACCGGAGAGTGGTGCGTGTGGCAGTAGTTCTTCATCGTCGAGTTCTTCATCTTCCTCGTCTTCGTCATCATCATCGTCGTCTTCGTCATCTGACTCTGACACCGCGGAAGCTGCTGGCGGTCCCGCGCACAATTCTGCTGACGATTCAAGCGCAGCTCTCGCTGCCGCCTGTCAGTTACAAGTAAGTTCTAATTGCTACGAATATCTACAGGTAGGGCAATTTTTCGCATTATTATTATATAATCAGCACTGTCTCAGTTTCATATGTGCAGATTCACTATCATACATATATCAGTTCGCATATAACCAAATGTAATTATAATTATTTTAGAAATATTGATTTTTTATTAAGTAATAATGTTTGACGTTGTGCTTTCCACAACTATGCGATGTACGAACGATTATTAATATCAAATATTTATATAATAACTAAGAGAAACGTTTCTAAAATTATTTAATCAATTGCCGACTAAATAGAGAAATTCTATTTATCGATTTTGTTAAGATTCTATTTTAAACAGCTTAATTTATTCTGTAGGTTATTGACGATGCAGACCTCGCAGAACTATTTCCAGAACAAACATCGAGCGCGCCGGCGCAACAGCCTAATTTCGCGACCTTTCACAATCCGCCGCCGGATAATGATGACAAGTCCATCGCAGACAATGGTGAGATACTCTATAACATTAGCTATTTTTATTACAACTAAACAAATATCAAATATCTTTATTTTGAATTCCTTACAGGAGACGGATCGAGCAGTGAAATGGAGCTTACACCTCAGTTAGTAACAGCTGCTATACAAAGGGCAACCGCGGATTCATCGGGATCAGAAAACGAATGTTCCAATTCTGAGACCGGGCAACAAAATACTACTCATTATGCTTCAAGTCTACTGCAACAATTTGTAGCACAAACGCAACTTTTGAGTAGTACAACACCGTTGACGCCAATCAACTCTTCAACAACACCGTCGTTGAATTGTGGACTAAATGCTAACGCTATTGATAGCGTCGGCGGAATAAGTGATTGCGTTCTTGGACAAATCAGCAATTTACCAATTACATCGAATTTTTTAAATAATAACCAACACTTGAGTCCGCAACAAACTGAAGCCCTTTCGCAGATCAACAAAGATCTAGAAGAAATAACCTCAGTCACGGAATCAGTTGATATTTCCATATCTAATCCTCCTAGTCTCGATGATTGTGTTGACAATAACGATTTTATGAATCTTGATATAACTCATGGTGGATCTGAGTTGGGAAGTGCTGCAGATTTATTGAAAAGCTCCCCTTTAACTGTTGTGAGCGTTGATATAAATTCTTTAAGTCAATTAGATAATCAGAAGCTCGATACAATTAGTACAAATTCTATTGAATCTCAAGAAGATGTAAAAAATGTAAGTATAGAATCACGGAGAAAACGGGGGAGACCTAGAAAAGTAAGAAAACATGATGAATATGTTAACAAAGGTACGGAATCTCAAAAAGAAGATAAATGTGCCGTTAACGTTATCAATTTTCATAACAATAATGATCCGCCTAATGTATCTCCAGATTCTGGTATACTGTCAAATCATAACACTCCAACGCATTCGCCAGTGCGTCAGCAAGAAGTGGATGAAATACACAGAAGGCAAGAAAGAAAATCGGTCCAAAAAGAAAATAACACAAGGGAAAGAAGAGGTATGCGATCTAAGTCTAAAAGCCGAAATCGAATTCAAACTAGATCTGATTCTAGTGATAGTGAATATCAGAAGAAGACAGTAGAAAACGAAGTAAAAGAAATCAAGACGGAAGCACCTTCGCCTGTTCCGCTAAAGCAAGAACAAAATAGGCTTGAAAAAAGCAAGAGACTTGACCACAAATTAGATATAGCGGCGTTAGATAGAATGTTATACGCTACTGACAGAGTACTATATCCTCCAAGGAAAAAAGTAGGACGAAAACCACAGAGCAAAACGAAAACCTGTAGTAAGAACTCTCCCAAAACGTTAAAAGATAAAAATCAATACGATACTGGTGACAGTGACGATGAGTCAATACCATCTAATAGGTCTGTTTTATCTGGAGTTTATGCGAAGCGTAAAGAACTCAACAGCAAACTTGCGAGTGTACCAAAGAAGAACAATAAGTCATTTGGTAATGCATGGAGAGATAATCAGAGTGAAAATGAGGCGGCCGCAGATGATCCACTCGATCCTACATGGAAACAGATCGATTTGAATCCCAAATATAAAGATATTCTGTCTGGATATAAAAGTGACCATGAATTTAAGCCATATAAAAGCTGTAGCCGACTGATTGAATCGGGGTATAAAAGTGATTATGGTTGTAGATCTGGTTACAAAAGTGACTATTATCGGTCGGGCTATAAAAGTGATCACAAATCTGGCTATAAAAGTGACAAATCGGGTTACAAGACTGACTATAGTGTGAGAAGTATGCGTCGACGTATGAAGAAATTAAAAAAAACTAGGTCAGTCCGAGACCGATCGTATTACAAAAATCAAAAACACTTTGTTTCTGACCAAGAAATTTTATTATTAACAAATAAAACATTTAGCAGCTTAACAATAGGTAACAGTTCGAGTGAATCAGAATGCGAAAGTTACTTGCGAAAACCAAGTTCTAGCCCAAAATATGTAAGTGTCTGTACAAAATACCCCTTACCATCAAAATATGATTATGGATTTTCAAGAATGAATAAAAAACATATACTGAGACCGAATGCTTCAGATCCATTTGCACCAGGACCAGTTTTTAGTGGTTTACAGAGGCCTGTAATGACTTATAACATATTTAAAGTAAGCCACAACAATAACAATACTTTGTTAAAATCTCCCAGTAAAGTAAGTTATTCTGGAAGACCTCTGCCGGCGTTGAAGCCCGTATTCACACATAAATTTGGAGCATCACCTATACGCACACTTAATACTTTACCCGGATCAAAGAAAGAAAATGATAATAATTTGAAGTTTTTTACACGAACTTTATCACCTAAAAATCGTAAACAGTCAAAAAATGGCAGCACTTTGTTTTCAAATAAAGATGTCTCACATAAACCATTGCAAAACGTATTTGAAAAGTCTAGAAACACTTATGTTCCAAATAAATCTCTAATGAGAAATGTATTTTTAAATTTCAAGAAG
Source organism: Antheraea assamensis (assembly GCA_035772565.1). NCBI lineage: Eukaryota > Metazoa > Arthropoda > Insecta > Lepidoptera > Saturniidae > Antheraea > Antheraea assamensis. The sequence goes on from JAQQSE010000014.1 coordinate 365,387, forward strand.
TCTCATATAAAACCATCATTTCATACGAAAAGACAAAGAAGAACCGTGGTTTTAGCACCACCTAAAATCAATTTCAAACCAGCTGAAAGGCCATCACGGATTACCATAAAAACAGAAAATAAACACCACAGGCATAGAAGTAAAAGGAGACATCGTTCCAGATCTGTTTCTAAATGTAGAGATTATACAAAAACTGTTGATTCAGTTGATCAAAAATTTTGTCAAGATATGGATAATTTGATTTCAAATTTTATAAAACTTTGCCAAATTGCGCCTAAATTAGTAACTCAAACAAACATAATTCAAACCCAATCAAAGTCCTGTGAAAAACCTTCGCCAGAGTCAGCACCAAGTAAAGTTGTTAAGAGAGGAGCAAAAAAACGAAAAACAATAGATAGTCAAGAAATAATGACTCCCACTTCAAAAAGGCGTCACAAGAAACAATTTACTGAATCTCAGAACAAGGGAGGGAAAGAAACAAATGAACATAAATTACCTTTAAAAAAGAGGCACTACCATATAAATTCATCTACAAATAATTCATTAAGCTTAAGTCTTGTTACAACTGAATTTGACGAAAATTCGAAAAACGGTATTAGTCCGGAAAAATTTCTATGCACTGAAACAGATTGTTTGGGTGAAGAAATAAGTAGAGAGTCTCCCAAAATGAAATCAATACAGGAAAAAACAAAAAAGAATGATTTGAAAGTTGGTAACCAAATAAGTAACATTCAAGAACTTAATTGCCAGTCTACTGACAGTGAATCAAAAATTCCAAAAATGTCTTCCAATAGTGATGGAAGCAATATAGTATGTAAAGTTGATGAATTGAATTCAACATGCAAAAATGTAGCTTCTAACGCAGTAACTACCACAGACGATGATCTTTTAATAAAAAAGCCAGGTGCCGAACAATCTGAACTTTCGAAAAAAATTTACGAAACATCTGAAAAACTCAAAGCAGTTCATAAAATGGTACATGATTTAGAGAAATCCTTACCTAAACCTAAAGAATCTGAAATAAAACTTGAAACAGCTAAACAAGAAGGTCATAAAGTTGCATCCCCTAGATCTGAAACGAAATCATCACCCACAAGGCACTCTGCACCTATCGTTACACCCAAAAAACGGCACAGATTAGAGGCAGACAAAGGATCATGTCATTCTAGCTTGGATCAAGTAGTTCAGTCACTATCTAAGAAATTATCGGAGGAAAAATGTTTAAACACAAATAATTCAAAGGAAAAGAAGGATGTGAATCAAAATAATTCAAAAGAGGAATATCAAAAGTTCTTCAGAACTTGAATCTCTGCAAACACTTAATTCTGTTCCCGTCAATACTAATACTACTATTGATCAATTAAAAAGTATGTCTGCACGTACTTTGTATAAAAGTACAATACCACCGGCACAAAAATCGGAGATTATGACTCGTAAGAAAAATAGACTCGAAGGATTAACAAGTAATCTTGTATCAAAAATAAATCCTAGTGCAGCTACAAAGGTATTAGACACACTGTTGAATAATAATATACGTAAATCTATCGAGTCACGTATATTAGAAAAAGAGAAAAACAGCACTGATTCTCCTAATAAGTTTTTGGATAACAAGAATAAAGATTCGCCACAGATGAATACCAGAGCTACGGTAATTAAATCACCGGTTTCAAAGGGCAAGGTTATTGAAGTAAAAAAATCAAAGGTCGTTGAACCGTTAACAGAACAAACGATAGTTGTAAATGTCGATAAACCGACAGGAATTTTTGAACCTTCTGTAGATTTAGAAGATCAAATACCGAAATCATCCATTTGTGTTAATAACGTTTTGGCAGATACGAATAAAAACAAAGTGAAATTGAAGAGTGAAACCAAGACCACAAATGCCTTGCTCAGTCCCATTGATACTGAATCTGATATACCTCTTGCGTTGATTTCGGAAACATCTGATTCCATAATTAGACCAAAAAGAGGAGAGTCGATTGCATCAGTTTTGTCTGATAAAATTCAAGAAACTACCAGTGGACATAACTTACGACAAACTAAGAGAAACTTAATCAATGAAAATGATGAGAATAATGATAGTAAGAAAAAGAAAAAAGTTAACAACATTTTAAGGGAAAGCAAATTAGTTCTGCCTAACAAAGTTATTAGTTCCGAAAATACAAGCTGAAAGATTAGCAATTTCGGACACATCAAAAATAATTAACGTACTACCGAAACAAACTGATGGAAGTGATGGAGGCACAGATAGTAAGAGTATCGAAACTTCTAAGAAGAAGGCTAGAAGACGAAAAGCTATTAATAGGACAGGCTTTCCAAGCATTAAAAAGAAAAAGAAAAAAATAGACCCAAATAGCAATCAGAATATCACTTCTGATAGTCATTTTACATCTGAGGATACAGATTATAATTCTGCCTTTGAAAGAGTTCCAAAAGACGGTGAAGCTATGAGTAGTTTCCTAGAAAGAACAAAAAGTAAAAAACCTGAGTTGAAAGTAATTCTCAACAAAGATGAATGCCCAAAACAAGGTCGATTAACAGTTGTTGCTCTTGAGAAATTACAAGGAAAGGAGATTCCAGTAGATAATAACAAAAAATGTAATATAGTTGAAATGACAAGTACAGAAAAAAAGAATTTAAATACTTGTATATTAAGAGCTCCAGCTTTACAACTGAAACAGAATAAAACTGAAAAAGATCTTAAAATTCATGTTAACAAATGGGAGGTGCTAAGTGAAACAGACAGCATTCGTTCTTTAACTAGTTCAGTGAGTAATGACCCTGAAGATAGTATTCCATTGAGTCTACTTAATTTGAAACCTGGCAGACCTGTGAGTCGATTGGATACCTTTGAAAGGATGAAACGGAAGACGAGGGCTATGTCACCTTGCCAAGAAGTTGAAGAATTATTGTCCAAAAAGAAAGTCGTGGAAAAAAATAATAAAATTGGACTAAGGCCAAAATCAAGCTTAGCAGTATTATGTCCTACTGAAAAGAGATTAACCAGAAGTTCTGATAATGCAGTCGAGGAATCAAAGTCGAAAAACAAAAAGGTTGAAAACAAGAAGACATCAATTGAAGTTGAAAAACCTGTAAGCATAGTTACTCGAAGAAAATCTAGATCGTATCAGATGAACAAAAAGAACGTTGAAGTACAGTCTAGTTCGAGAGAAAGTTCACTGGACACTGTTGCGAGCCGAAAATTAAGCTGCAAGTCCCGTGAACCGTCTGTAGATACCCTCAAGGATCATGACGAAAATGACCCATTACCATTAAATGAAAAAGAGATAGACTTTGAGAAGAGTATAGATGTACTTTCTAAAAATATCATTTGCAAAAAACGTGTTGCGTCATCACGTGACGATAGCCCAGCTAGTAGTGTTGAAAACAGAGATAAACCTGTCGTTTCAAAAAGGAATCCAAGGCTTAGGAAGAAGTTTTTGGCTGCGGGGCTATTTTCTGATTACTACAAGGGAGAGTATGTTCTTTATAGTATATTTTAAATTTGTAAGTAGTGAATTTTCAAGTGTAACATGTGTTTTATTTTTCATTTTCAGTCCTAAACCGGAAGGAAAAAGCAAGAGTGTTATTTCTCATACAGAATTTTCACCTGGTCTATTATCTGCACCGCCGTATTGTGAACGATGGGTTCGACGAAGGTTACAGCATTTCTCACTACCGTACGACATATGGTGGCAACATCATTACAACCAGCCTGTTCCCTCATGGAATTATAAGAAGATACGTACCAGTACGTATTTTATTGCTTTATTGTATTTTTTTTATCATTCGTTACAGGTTTTATAGGCTTTAATGCCTGAATTTTCCAAAACCATAAAGGTTTAAATTCCATGCAAACGCATGTAGACCTTATGCAGCACAGGTCAACGGACTGTTGCTAGCACAAGCTTAAAAAATAAAACCTAATTTATTACAAAACTTTGAAAAATAACAAATTATGTATTGTAAAACTATTACTTTTATGTAAAATGTATTTTAAATTCTTTTTTTTCACTTGTAGGATTTTTTTTTTCGAAAACATGAAATATAACAATGTACGATGTTGCGAACAATAAAATAATTAAAAACATAATCCGCCATTTTGAGATCTGGGTCTTAAAAAATCAGCCCAGGGGTTAATGAATCTGTAATCTATAAACTATATTGACATTTGTTGGTATTTTGATATTTGGCGCCCTGACCTAAAAAAACTTCATCAATTTGAGATACACACATGTGATTATTTTCTGCTCATAGCCTTTATTAAAATAGGTACTTCAAAATAATCATGAATTGATGTGTCGAGTAACACCTATGTTATATATTCAAATTATTACATTGCACAAAAATATCCAGGTTTTTTTTTCAAACTGGACATCCCCGTAACGATACCTGTCGAACTATATTCGAGTTTTAAATATTTGTGTGCTATCTTAGTTTGATATATAGTGGTTTTTATGTATAGACTAACGTTATTTGGCCTTATATTGTGTGATGTTGGAGGCATTTTGCATTATTTATGTTGGTTATAATACTGAATTGAAGTGGATTAGAAATAATAACATGGATTCTGAGAAGTAAAAAAAACTCTCTAGAAAGTTCTAACAAGGGTGTCACCATTTTGTTACAGTACTAAAATTACAAGAATTCGCTAACATTTACTCACTTCATCATCACTGTAATAATGTATTCTGATTTATTTTGATCTATTTTTTGTCAGATTGGGACAATAAGCGAGTTAGTTTTAAATTTTCATTTTCAGACGTGTATTACGATGTGAAGCCATCTGCTGAAGAGTGCGAGAGTGTTGCGTGTAACTGTGCTCAAGTCTCAGGTTGCAATGAGGATTGTATTAACAGACTCGTGTATTCCGAATGCTCTCCACAATTGTGTCCTTGCGGGTAAATAATTTCTTTCAAATTCTTACGATTTTCTATTTATTTGATATTAAATACTCGGCCCGGCTGTAATAAATAAAAGTGAAACCAAATTTTCCCTTTACAGTACAACCACATGTAATAAAATAACCTGGCAATTGAAATTGAAGATGTACCGACTGTTTTCTGTCTCACTTGCTCACCTTTCTATACGAAAACATCTTCCTTCATACAAACCTTATCCTGATAATTACAAACATCAAAAAGAAGAATTAACCTATATAGGCGCAGCCGTTCTGAAGCGATGCGCTTACGAACATTCGGCAATTGATTTTTATTTATGCATATACACATATACTCGTATATACATAGTATAGATGTCCATATTATTATGTAATTTAATTTTATACTTAAAAATTGTAAAACATTTACAACATGAATATTTCAGATTTTGTAAAAAAACAATTTTCTTTAGGAGCATGTAATATACTTGTCTCATCGGCATACAACCTCTATCTGCTTTCCGTAGCTTTCGTACCCCCTCCTACCTATATTCTCTTACAATTTTTGCTCTTTCATGTTATCTTCACATCTTCATTGATTCTACAGTTCCAACTAATCACAGCATGTATTTTTTTGGAATTTTATAAAATAAGCTAATGTAATAATTTTCTACAAACTATATGTATATACAACAGGGACAAATGTAAAAACCAACGCATACAGCGTCATGAATGGGCCTCAGGGTTGGAGAAATTCATGACAGAAAATAAGGGTTGGGGCGTTCGAACGAAACATAAGATAACCTCTGGAGATTTTATACTCGAGTATGTTGGCGAGGTCGTTTCTGACAAAGAGTTTAAGGTTAGTAGATATTTGTTTTTAATTGGATACTATATTTCTTTGTTCATTAATTATTTTTAATTAATGTAATAAACAAATAGAATAGAAGTTTCAGACACTGTAATTAATGGTATAGTAAATACAAATCTATGTGAAAATAAATAAGGAGGGTCAATCAAGACTAAGTATTCAGTTTAACTTGAGTGTGGTAGGTAGCCAGACAATTTTAGAACCTACCACCACGCTATGGCTTCATTACGATGTTTTCCTTCACCAAAAACTTCAATCTCAGTTATAAGGACTCTTATAAACGCCTATCAAAACTGTGTCCGAACACAGTATCAACTAAGTCATTATCACTTATTTTTTAATACTGTCATCATCAGCCTGTAAGAGACCCACTGTAGGGTCATAGGCCTCTTCCCAAAGGAAGGCAGAGGGCATAATCACCACGCCAGTCCACAACGTATTGGCGACTTCAAACTCTAAGAAATCCACAGTTCTATATTTTTCCCACATACTGTGGTACTACAAGAACATTTCTCAGGTTCCGGCTTCCTCATGATGTTTTCCTTCACCGTCAGCCGATAGTGTTACCAATGTACATTAGTAAATGTATGCGAATTCCGGAAAATTCGTTGGTACATGCCGGGGTTCGACCCTGCGGATATCGTATTAATTGATTCCACCGGTCAAACCACTGGACCACCACGACTTTAATACTGTACATAACATAAATATATTGTCGCTTGTTGGAACCCTATCGGCTCGTATTTAGTAGATTTTTTTTTAATAAGAATAAAGTTAGGTGTGCATATATAGGAGCGCATGGCGACACGGTACGCGCGTGACACTCACCATTACTGCCTACACCTCGACGGCGGACTCGTTATAGACGGACACCGCATGGGCGGCGACGGGCGCTTCGTCAACCATTCCTGTCGACCCAACTGCGAAATGCAGAAATGGACTGCTAATGGTATATCTACGATAACTTAACTTTATTTTATGCTCCTGCCCTACATGCATGACGAAACTTCGACTACTTTTCGTGCTACAAAATAAACGTCAAATTTATTCCTGCAAAGGCGCATATTAAACGTTCCTGTGTCATTCCAATAATTCGAAATTAGCGTCCGCCAAATTGCGACCATAGATAAAACTGCATGTATGTATGATACACATACAGGTATGGGAGTAGGAGCACTAGGCACCGGACAATCCCGTATATATATAGAGCTTATACACAATTAAGGTATATGCCATTGAATAAAAATTTTGAAATAATTGCTTCCATCATTATCATCTCTCAGATATAATTTAAAATGTAATTAATGTAATGTAATAATTTATTATAACTTTTTACAAAATATTTACAGTTACTGTAAATAATTCTGCATCACTATTGACATGTAAAAGTTTTATTCTTATGTTAGATTTCATTGTGACATTTCAGTTGGGAATTTTAACATCTCTGTAAAGATATTGTAAAGTGGACGCGACTACCTCAAACGATCTTATACAATTTGTGACTAATCGCTAAATGAAAGAGACCATGGTTTTTTGCTTCTTTGATATTTACGTGAAAGAAATTTTATAGTGAATTTTTCTGTTGTGGAATATACCTCCAGATGGCGCTTTTACCTATTTTGGAATTCTTTACAAAAAATTTTTCATTACAAATTGTATCTAATATTATCCCATTAAAATTAGATTATAATTCGATCTAAAAGTTAAATAATTTGATTGTGTACTCTTTTTCTTTTTAAATAAATGTACTTGTTATCTCTAAAATAAACATTAATTAAAGGTGAATTCTAAAGTAATCATTTCTAAAATTATCCTATGAACCATTTCATAGCTCCTATTGGTTCACTTTGATGTCTGACGTATTTTTAGATATGCGTTTGAGAAAATGACATATAATGGAGAATTTAGCTGGTGGAAGGTCCAGAATATTATAGAATAATTTAAGTTTTAGATTGTTTTACCTTGTTATACTGCTAATAACTTTCGAGGGTTAAAGAGTATATCAGAGAGAATAAATTAATTTTGTTTATTGTTCTTTGACTCTTTAGTTTCTTTAAAATGTTTGCACGTTTCAATCGATTTCAGGTACTTTTAGAATGGCGCTATTCGCTTTACGTGACATTGATCCCGGGGAGGAATTAACATACGACTATAACTTCTCGCTCTTCAATCCTGCTGTAGGCCAGGTAAATAACCTTAAATGTCGCCGATTAACAACTTCGTACAATATTTGTTTTTATTTATTTGCTTATTCTACTATATTATACACTTTTAAAAACCTTTTTATGTTGATTGCCTGTGGTGTGGCCTTGTCTGTTTGCTTAAAAAATAGAAAACATTTACAGACAAGGCTTTATTGTTTAAAAAAAAAACTTGTTTTTGTCTGCGTACTGATTTTGAATTGTATAGTATTTATATCACAGAAAAAAAAGACTGGTCTCTCTGCAGTTAGATATGTACACAAGTTGATCCAGAAACTCTTCAAACCAGTAAATAATTTTTGTGATTTGTTTCTTACCATGCATATTATGTTGGTGACAATCCAGTCGAATACAGATTCACTATCACCGTGCTTGTTTATTGGATACTAGCAATTTTCCCCAGCTTCGCACGCGTTTTCTGTGGCTTACCTAATTATTTTCGATTTTTTATTTCATATTTATTTATATAAAAGAATAGCTAACTGACTGACGGAATTGTAAACGGATTTTCATACAATCTATTATCCTCTTTTCACAACTTAGCATTTAATTTCTAAAAAATCTAACTTAATATTTACCTACAGTATAAAAGGAACCCGCATGTAAATTTTCACGGATCTAGTCCCAGTAATTTGCGCTGTACTGTGATATGCAGTCAGACAGTTACTCTCTTATATATATATTGGGTTATATCGGTGACATAACGTTCCTAAGCGTACCACTGTGGCAGATGTTACATTTAATGTGTGGTCACTATCAATTTGTGCAATATACATGTATAATAAAATGTGTGTTTTATAGCCGTGTAAATGCGACTCGGAGGATTGTCGAGGTGTGATTGGAGGCAAATCACAACGCATTACGAAACTACCTCTCAAGACGCAATCGCGTACACCCTCGAACACGTCCACACAGTCGCAAGGTTCCAACGGGAACCAGCCTCGAGTGGGTCGACCGAGGAAAGCAGTCAAATGCAACAAGAAGTCCGAGCAGCAGACTGTCAGTACGTGCGACATCAAAAATATGACCATATTAAAGTATCAGCAGCACCTCAACAAACTATGGCAGGAACCGCAAATGAAACCTCTGACAGTGAAGGAGAAGAATTTAGTGAAGGAGCGCCATTGCTTCCTTTTCCGAAATTTGGAAACTGTGAGTATTGTATCTAAACTAAAGAGCTCTTTAAAATATAGTTCGTTCATGAGAACAAATAAAAGATAGCTGAAATCTATTAAACAACTTATTATTACAGCAACTAATAATGTAATGCGTTACAGCTATGCAATATATAACAAATTATTAAAGAAATAATTATTTTATCGTTCTTTATTATTATTGTCAATGACAAATATCGGCCGCTGTTATCGCAACATGTTAACAATCAACCTGTAATTGTAAAAGAGACAGTGTTTCAAAACATGTAAACAACAGTTCATAACAAGAATTGTATATATTATTATTTTTTATTGAAGGTTCTTTATGGCTTAGTATGATTTGCAAAATGTATGATTAATAAGGGTTCATTGGAATATAAACCCTCATAACAATAATCAGTAATACTCAAGGATAATGTAGCATTCTATTAAGGAAATAATTTATCAGATCCATAGTTTATCAAAACAATCTGGTTCGGCGCAAAAACATTATTAGAGTAAGTGGTTAGCTGGGACTTAGTAGCACCTGGGAAGGTTTCAGCTATTGAGCTCCCACGCTAGTAAGGGATGCGGAATGTTAAGTGCCGCTTGCTGCAGCGAAAGGTCGCTGCAGTTTTTTCACGTATTATTGGTGAAAAAGACTAATATAGTCGCAGTCAGTGTGTTGTCGTTCGTGGTTGGAATACAACGTGCCTAGAGACTTATTATAGTATCACCGCACCGCTCCTGAAATTACTCAAACCCGCCCTCACCGACGCAACAGGAATAGCTGTCTTCGGCCTTCGGTGAGTACTTTATAGTTCCGCTAATTTATTTACTTTAATAAGTGTTTATGCGCCTCAGCCCTTACGAACAACATATTCAAAAACTAATTGTTCAAACCGCGCCTGGGCTATTTACACGCCTTAGGTTTTACAACAAAACATTTTGGTCCTTTCGAGCAGGATTTCCAGTAAATTCTTGCATTTCTTATTCCGCATATACTTAATTTAAATTAATTAATTAATAGTATTTAGTTACTTCTCAACTTTGATTAGTTACATATTAATTTCATATATTTTTATTGTGCTCCATTATGGACAAAACTCTAAAAAAATTAATTACTAAGAAAGAGAGATTATTTGATAAGATTAACGCTTTAAATGAAAAATCCAAAAATATCTCGAATTTGGATTCTAAAAATAATGAATCCTTTATGTCGGAATCCGAGTTGGTTGATGACATTCGCCGCGAATATGAATTAATAGTAGATAACATAAATGATATTACGCTAACTCAGAACCCGGATAGCCAGCCTGATTATAAATGTCTGGACGCGTTCGACAACTTATATTCCCAGGTCAAACGCGTAAGAAATAAAATCGACAAATCTTTAGGATCGCTAGGGCGACAGGTTCAAATTGCTAATACCCGCCAAGTTAGTCTTGCACCAATACCGTTGCAAACTTTCGACGGTACCATGGAGAAATGGCCTGTTTTTTATGAATCCTTCAAGACCAACATACATAACAATGAGTCGCTTACTGATTCACAAAGGGTGCAATACCTTATGGGCACACTAACACATAATGCACTTAAATTAACCGCCGGTATAATACCAAATGGTGATACCTATAAAATAATATGGGATACACTTGTTAACAAATATCAAGATACACGCGCCTTGGGAACACATTATTTAAGTAATATTCTTGATATGAAAAGTTGTACCCACAGTGCCGCTAACCTTGATTCCTTTATAGAAAAATACGCTTCATCGGTTGCTGCATTGAAATCTTTAAATATTACGGATTTGACGGATTTTATACTGTTGCATTGTGCCCTCCGCAAACTAGACAGTCAAACTGTACAATCTTTTGAAATGTCTGTTAGAGACGAAAAGATTTCGTCTACGCAAAAATTAATAAAATTCATCCAAGATCAGGTAAAGATTTTAGAAAGATCAAATAATAATTCATATAAGTTGCCCGTTACATCAGGGTCACGAAATATGCAGCAAACGCATTCTAATAATTATAAATCATTCGTTTCAAACACTTCACATTACGGTTACGAACCAACCCGACGGACACTTAATAATAACAACAAAAAAACTACTCCGCCCGCTACGTCCCATACGTCACCCTGTTTAAAATGTTTTTTATGTAAACAAAAAAGCCACTTGCAATTGTATAACTGTGAACAGTTTAAAAATATGAATTCCCCGCAAGCGAGATTCGAATATATTAAATCACATAATGGTTGTGTAAACTGTTTAAGCCTGTCACATTCTGTTACAGCATGTAATTCGAGCTTTAAATGTAAATATTGCAATAAAAGCCATCATACATTACTGTGTTTTAGCAAAACACCGTTCGGACAACAAATAAAAAATATTTCTTTTGCTAATAAGAAAATATCCGCGCACGTACCTACCTCTCCGCGTATAATTTCACCGCGGGCTCAAGCAACCACTAGTAGTAATAAAACCGCGCGTGTGCAAGCGCTAACGGACTCAGAGCATCGCATCTCCGTATCCCCTACCACGCGTCTAGATGACTCCCGTACCACGTTATCGCATAATGCCGAAGTAGAATTGAATAACAATATTCTATTACCAACCGCTCAAGTATATGTACATTACAAGGATGGGGAACGTAAAGTAGTTCGATGTTTGATTGATAATGGTTCGCAAAATAATTTAATAACCGCGAGTTGTTGTAAATTACTTAACATTCCAGTTATTCCATTATGCAACTCCTATATTAAAGGAGTTGGTCTAACGTCGCGACCAGTGCATGGATACGTTTATTTAGATGTAGAGTCTCGTGTTTCAAATAACAAATATCACATTCACGCTTTGGTTGTTGATTCTATAACAGATAAATTACCTACTAATTTTATAAATTCAAGTGATGTTGATCGTATACGTAATTTACCTCTCGCTGATTTGAACTGGAACATACCAGGCGAAATTGACCTGGTATTGGGTGTTCAATTATTTCCATATATATATTTAGGCAACAGAATAGATATCGGTTCACACGGTCCTATTGCCGTTGAAAGTACTTTAGGAGTTATTTTATTAGGTGACGTACGTTATGACTGCACTTTACCTACCAGAAATGATTATTTTCCCTGTGAGAATAGTACGAACATTAAACGTAGTTACTACAACTCATTCGAATTAAACAATAATAACGCGATTTTATGACTATCTAGTATAAGTTATATACAACGGCTTGCTGATAATAGAACAAATATTCAACCCGCTTACATATTAAATAAATCATTCTCTTCCCTGGCATATAAAGACATTGAGTCGTGCCTACATAAATTCTAGGAACTAGAGGAAATACCCAACAAACGCTTTCTTAGTCCTGAGGAAGTCGAATGTAAAAATAAATATATTGCTTCGACGATCCGCAATAATGATGGTCACTATATGGTAGAGTTACCTTTTTCTAAACCACCCACAAATCTCGGTAGTTCTCATGCCGTTGCTCACCGCCGCTATTTAGCGCTCGAACGCAAGTTCAATCGATTACCTTCACTTCGCCAAGACTACAACAAAGTTATTGATGATTATATCAATAAAGGGTATTTAACAGAAATTAATACTACCGCTAATGAAACCGTTGATAGTTACTACATACCGCATCATGCCGTTATCCGCTCAGACAAAGCTACCAATAAATTACGCGTAGTTTTTAGATCTAACTTCAAATTCCTTTCTAGACGCTTTAAAACACTTTATGTCTCGTCGCGGTCCCGTTTCTTATATATATTCAGACAACGGGACTAATTTTGTAGGAGCAAAGGCTAAACTGAATGAATTATATCAGTTTTTAAAGGACTTCACATCCGCTTGGAATGACGAATTAGTTAAATATAAAATTATATGGAAAATGATTCCACCTCGTGCTCCACATTTTGGAGGATTATGGGAGTCTAATATTAAAAGCATTAAAACGCATTTAAATAGAGTTATAGGTGCACAAATTCTTACTTACGAAGAAATGCTAACAGTATTAAATCAAATCGAATGTCTCATGAACTCAAGACCTCTGTGTCTTTTATCTTCAAACCCGAATCCTGAAATTCTTACACCAGCACATTTTTTGATGTCAACTCCATTGCAATTTTTACCCGCATCTAAATTGTCTACCAACCAAGTAAGCTTAACGAATCGCAAAAGGTTGTTAGATGATTTAGTACATTCTTATTGGAAAAAATGGAGGTTAGAATATTTACATACATTACAAGTGAGACAAAAGTGGTGTACAGCGGATATCCCGTGAAAGTTGGTACCGTAGTTCTCATTCACCAAGACGATATTCCCCCGCTCCGCTGGCCATTAGGTATTATACAAGAAGTATATCCAGGTGCCGATAAAGTAATACGTGTCGCCCTAGTAAAAACGAAATCTGGTCTTATTAAGCGACCAGTTGTTAAATTATATCCCGTACCACTAGAATAAGTTTAAGTAACCGCTTGTCATCAACCTCTCGTATTTAAACCTAGACTTATTAGATATTATTATTAGTTAAGTGTATTAATGACATTCGCTCTATGTAATTTTATTACCCGCATTTGGAACTTCTCCTGTGCCCGATCTCTCTCTCTCTTTCTGTTGAAAGTCCTAAGAACTTTCAAGGCAGGCAGGATGGTTCGGCGCAAAAACATTATTAGAGTAAGTGGTTAGCTGGGACTTAGTAGCACCTGGGAAGGTTTCAGCTATTGAGCTCCCACGCTAGTAAGGGATGCGGAATGTTAAGTGCCGCTTGCTGCAGCGAAAGGTCGCTGCAGTTTTTTCACGTATTATTGGTGAAAAAGACTAATATAGTCGCAGTCAGTGTGTTGTCGTTCGTGGTTGGAATACAACGTGCCTAGAGACTTATTATAGTATCACCGCTCCGCTCCTGAAATTACTCAAACCCGCCCTCACCGACGCAACAGGAATAACTGTCTTCGGCCTTCGGTGAGTACTTTATAGTTCCGCTAATTTATTTACTTTAATAAGTGTTTATGCGCCTCAGCCCTTACGAACAACATATTCAAAAACTAATTGTTCAAACCGCGCCTGGGCTATTTACACGCCTTAGGTTTTACAACAAAACACAATCATTTGACTTAATTCTTGATTATTTGACGGCTGACATTTCTGAGATATAAAGTCTATTTGACAGGTGACATTTCTGAGATGTAAAGTATATTTGACATATGACATTTCTGAGAGGTAAAGTATATTTGACAGGTGACATTTTTGAGATATAAAGTATATTTCATGGCTGACATTTCTGAGATGTAAAGTATATTTGACAGATGGCATTTCTCAGATGTAAAGTATTTGCAGGTACGTCGCATACGTGACCGACTTGCTCTCGCCATGCCCGCCTCGCCCCCCAGCCCCCCGCCGCCGCCCTCCGAGCCTGATGTAGGTAGTTCGCCCCCGCCTGTCATAAACGTGAACCCGCTAACGTTGCCGGATACCATGAACCCGGATATATTCATCTCGCGGCTGCGGATGCTGCGAGCGACGCGAGATGATAACGTTAAACGGCTCGTGAAATTGGACGACGATACGACGCTGTCACGTAAGGAGCGCCTTAGTAACGTTTACAAGGCGTTGTATGCAGCTATCGTTGCGGCTAAAGGTTAATATATATTATTTTATTTATACTACAAATAAACAAAAGTACAAATTTCTTTCGTGATGTAAAATTTTATTCACTGTTAAATAAGTTCTCAAGTATATAAATTAATCTATAACACATAGCTTTTTCTAATGCTCTAATCATCTTATTCTGTCTCGATATATATAGTATAAAATTATTTCCATTTCTTCTCCAGTCATGTGTATATTTTCTGCTCTTTTTATATCAGAAATATTACATTGCAAAAAGTTTTACACTGATTTCTTGTTTTATAAGTCTGAAAGATGTTTTAACAAATATATACTATACTAGTAACTACCCATGACAATGTCCACATTAAATTACAATATCAATCTTAATAATGATGAAATACAACCTACTGTGACTTAGTCCGGAGGTATAAGTATTAATAAAAATCCTTTAAATGACAATCTGTCTAAAAAGAAACCCTCGTGAAACAAGTGTTTCGATTCTTATGTCGATTGTTAAAACTCTGTTACGAGTTTAGTAATGTTTATATTGTATATATAATTTTCCACTTACAGATGATAAAGGGAAAGCATTATGCACGCCTTTACTTAAGACGAAAGTTGAGCTGATAAAGACGCAAGATGTCGCTGTCTCGTTGGATCTGAGTTCAATCGATACTAACATCAATAGAGGGGAATATGAAAACGTTGTTCAGTTCGATTCAGATGTTAACGCGTTGTTTTCCGCCTTGATACGTGAACACGGTAGAGCTTCTACACTGGGAACCGTCGCTGCACAGCTCAAAAAGGTATTTTTTTGTAATGAAAACTTCTTTGCACGCGTTGAAAGTGAACCGTCACGCTCGGGTAGGTGACGCGTTGAACCGTATGTACTCGTGTGGCTCCAGACGCCATCAACCACGTTTACTGTCCAACAAGGTGTGCTCTGTTCCAATAATTATGTTTTATATTATGACGTATTATAATAATACTACAAATTTATGTATGCTTTATATGTTTACACTTCTATTTTGTGGTCATAAAGACGATTTTTTTTTAAATTTAGTTTATTTATCAAGAGTTTTATTTTTTGTTTTCGTTAATACCATAGAGTAAAATGACATTTAGAGTTTCTTATACAAAAAGTTAAATTGTTTTAGCTGTACGTTTAATTTAGTTGCGTGAAAATGTGTGTAACTATCAACCTTAAATCTGCTATATAAATATTGACATTTGGTTTTAGATTTTTAGTCCGGTCAAGCTGTGAATGTCTCTCAAGTCAACAGTGTATAGTCAGTTCGAAAAAAAAAAAGATTTTAGAGTTCAGTCTACAACCCATTTAAAATGTTAGTTAGTTAACTGAATAAACGTAAAAACCTTTTATTCCTATTGTTAAGTCTTCCTTAAAAAACTTCCAAATGCTCCGAAGCTTACGGTCATATGAAGTAACGAAACACTGATCGGGTAACTGGGACCTGTGTTTTTATAATTTGATGAAGTGGTATATTGTTATTTTTCTAAGTTACGTTATTAGTAGTTAATTAGTGAATACTAGAAATTATTTCAATTAATAAATAAAATTCCTTCAAATTTTACATCTCATAAAATAGCAACATACAATAAATTGTTAGAACAAGTTAACAACAATTAATATAGCAAGATTATTTTGCAGGTTTATATTAGAAATGTCAAATGTCAATTTACTCTAAAAATCTAAAACACAAACATTTACAGTTATTATACTAGATATTTGTGAATGTAAAGACAAAATTAATTATGCTATTTTATCCAGTAATTTTTATCCTTAATTTTATGAAGAATTATCTTTTGGCTGCGGCTTCGCTCGCGTTAATATAAATTTGGTCGATTTCTCAGGGACAGTATTTTTTTTACAAAAGAAGGTCCTCTATATCCTTCTCTATACTCATGACATGACAACATGTATGCAAAATTTGATGATGACTGGTTGATTGGTTATAGAATGAAAGCCTAACATACAAACAAACTGAATTAAAGTTAATTAATATTTTGACAGGTGTATAATTCAGCGAAATCTGATTTTGCGGAACATTTGAATAAAATTCTCGGGCCAGACGAATCTCTTCCGGCTGGTTTTCTACAAAAAACGAAGACCGGTGAGTTATTAATAATTCCATATATTTCTTAGGTAGTGTATATCTCTGTATGCTCTGTTTGTGTCTGTATGTCTGTGTGTGTGTCCTAAGCTTCCGGCTGACACAGGTGCTCTCGGGGCATGGATGCTTTGGGAGCTACCTGTGTTACATAGGCCGGGAGCCGACTTCAGGGTGCCAACACTTTGTCAGTGCGAGGGACACCTATGTAGCACACAGTGACTGAGTGTTCCGCCTAGTTCCGTGACAGGCCGCGACGAAGGCCGCGAGTTCGTCGCGGCCATCGACCTGGATCTGTCGCTTCCCGGTGGTCGTCTCTAAGATGGTCGAGAGCGAAGTCAGGTTGCTCTCCATCGCCTCGTACTACGAGGTAGAGTCATGCTCGGAAAGGAGGCGGAGAGGGAGCGAAACACAAGGCTCCCCTCTCGCGATCGACGAACTGCGCGGCGACAATGAGTAGAGGATAACCTCTGACCGCCGTACGCGAGGTTTGGGGGCGATGAACTCGGGCAACTCCGTTGCTCTGGCAGCTTAAACTGCACAGGCCCATGTGGTTGGAGACGCATTGTGCTGATCGACTCTCACAATTCGTTAGGAGGGTCTAACACCCAACCTTCCCTTTGAGGGGTCCACTATTTTGATCAGTCGGACCGCAGTCGGCCCCCTTAGGAGGGGCCGATACCTGTCGGAGGAGCCGACGTAATGCCTCTAAGGGAGTCCTTGCTTCCCTCGGCCAAAAGATGTAAAAGGCACTATGGGGTTTTAGTCCGTGTGAATTGGTAACCCACCTTTGCTGCCCGACGGGGTGGGTATCCGTTAGGGATTTCCCCATGTAAAAAACGGTACTGTATATCTGTTATTGTAGGTAGGAACTCTCCGTAATCTGTAACAATATAAAACCCTTTTATTTTAAAGAAAAATTGTTTTTATTATTATGACATATAATATGCATTAAAATTTTAATTATTGTACAATGTGGTTAAGTGCTACCGGTTTAAACCTGTGGGAGAGATCTGATTATGGGGCAATTTAGTATTTTACAGTACCACTTCTACATCCCATATAATAATAAAAAAATAAAAATATAGGAAGGAATAATTGTCGATCTCAAAGTATGAGCGCTACCCTTTTTTATATTTCGAGAAGTATGGATTTTTTTTTAAGTCGTGCAATGCGTTTCATTCTGTTTTTTGTTATAAGATTTTGTAGAAATGGTGTGGGCGTTTTTCTCGAAGTTGCTGCTAAAGTTTTGATTTGGAGACTCAGTGTCTAACTTGGTGTATATGAGAGGGTTTGTTTGTGCATTCTGCAGAGGAGGTGATAATGTGCATCTGCGGGTTGCACGTTGAGGAGGGGCTGATGGTGCAGTGCGGTGGCGCACGCTGTGCCGTCTGGCAGCACGCACGCTGCATGCGCGTCGCTGACACCTCCCGCCCGCATTTCTGCCATCTCTGCTCACCCAACAAGGTATACCACCCACCGTTCACCACCCACCATTCAACACACACTACTCACTACCCACTACCCACCGCTCACCACTTACCACCCACTACTACCCACTACTCGTTACCCGTCTACCTTCTATGCTCCGATTGTTAGACAAAGAAAACACAATACTGTTGAAATATGATTTTGAAACATGAGAACAGAGCACAGCACGACATGAGCGGATAAAGGTCATATGTCACAAATTTACAGAATTACAGAAATGCGTTCCAAAGATGGATTATATTAGATATAGTTTGCGTACTTTGGTTTATTTTCATTTCTATGCCTATTTGCGCTAATACATAAACGCTTTTATTTAAGTCACAAAATGAAAAGAAAAAATATTGCATATGACCTTCATCCACTCATGTCTTCAATTATAATCAAAGATTAAAACATTCAACTGTTTAATCACAACACAACACTTACTTTCACTACTTTATCTATATAAGACAAGGGGTACATGTAATCAAACAAATAATTGTAACATTTTCACACCAAGCTATATACTCTATTACAAAAAGAATAAACTCTATCTAATGTTAACAATGTAAACAAGAATCACAACTTAGCCAGATTTCAAAAATATGTGCAATGCCATCTATCGGCGCTACGAATAATTTATCACTATAATTAACATCAAACCTTGAATAAAAGAGCACATTTTCCAGAGGAATGCACTGATTGAATAAATAATAACAAATCTGAAATAGTAAGATTTATAATAATATTAAAAAAAAAGGTAACACTGGATTAATTTAACGACCAAAATAATTCGATACACGATTCGATTAGAAGTCTTCTCCGCGGAATTAATCTTATCAATCATTGTTTAATGGTTTTATGTATCTAAAATGATATTATTTCAGGTGGACCGGGAAATTCCCCTTGATGAGTACACTGATGAAGGTCATCAGTTCTATCTGACCCTTATGAGGGGGGATTTGCAAGTTCGTCAAGGAGATACGGTCTACGTGCTCCGAGATATACCGATTGATGAGAAACATCCCGATGTCAGTCAAAAGAACGGAGATAAAACTGAATCTGCGAAAACTAAGCGAGTTGACAGGAAGAAAGTCAAGAGTATTGCTAAAGGAAAAGAGAAATCTGATGATTCCAATCAGAATAAAGTTAGTATAATTTTAATGGAAACGCCATTAAAAATTCTCTACACAGAACAAATACAATATCATTAATATTTTAACTCTGACATTTTGAATGAGAAACATATAAACTTGCATATTTATTCCAAATAACAGCCACTTTTTACAAAATATTAATTGTAGTATTTTAGTTTTTTGCCGTACGTTATTGCTTAATACGTTCTCTTCCCATTGCCTCAATAAAAAGGGAAACTTTAAAACGTTACAAACTATACCCTACTTCCGCTTACATGATGACTAAGAATCAACTTAAAAATATCAAACTTTGAATAACAAGGAGATACAATCAATATAGATAATTTTGTTAATACTATTACGCCTATAGGTAAATCAGATGCCAAATTAGTGTCAAAAGAAATTTGTTTAGTAATCTTGCACACACAAAGCAATTAGGCTCACTATGATACAATTACACTGACGATTACAAATATGACGGTAGCGTCACAATTACTACCTTATAACGCTGTTGTAGTAAACCGCTTGAAGAACTCTTACTATAGCTTCTCTTGATATAAACTCCGATGTCTAGAATAGAATTCCACTTGGACATACTGCGATGCGCTTTATATACCTTTCAACAGAGTGAGGTGGAAAAGTCTGGGACGCGAACGTCATTACTCTAATGATTCGATAACATTCTGGACGGGGATATTTTAGGACCTTATTCTATTTCGTTCCCACGGGCTGGTGACTCATCCTTTGTTTATTTTTGTAATAAGTGAAATCACCATTTACGCGAGCCGAAGCCACTGGAAAAAGCTAGTACTGTATAAGTTAACAATAGATTAATGTCTTTAATGTTTACTCCGTACAGGAGGGCTGAAGTCCGCAAGCATACGTATCAAACCATCGGCGAGATTCCTGTATCCGAATTGGACATATTCCGTGTAGAACGTTTATGGAAGCACAAGGACACTCAAGAGAGATATGTTTATGGACATCACTATTTGCGACCTCATGAAACTTTCCACGAGCCGACTAGAAAGTGAGTAGATAATGACAGTGGCAATCAAATTATAAGCGTAAAGAGATATGATGATAGTACGTTTTTTAATTCCGTGGAGTACAATGACAATTCGTGTGTTGCTAGTAAATTAGATTTTGAAAATAGTAATGTATATGCTCCAATGGTGAAGACCGAATAATATAGATAAAAGCACGATTGTCATGAGTCGATAAAAATGTTATTTTTGTTTAAGATTCTAAGACTTGTTCGTCTTCATATATATATTTTAGAAATTATATATACTATTTTATAGTTTCCTAAATTATTACGTAATAATTATAGTTCATTAGGTTTGTTCCTTCAATACGATCCTTAAAATTTTACAACTCAATTAAGATGAACGTAAAATTAAGATATGACAACACTAAAGAAATGGATGTGGTAACATTATTGTTGACTTTTATTTTTCCTTGTCAATTTAACTTGTGAGATTAAAAAATTAATTTTTTTTCCCATGTTATTCTTATGGGAATTAAAAAAATGCGATGAGGACAATCTTAATATTAATATTAAGGGCTCATCTTTTCACATATTTTTTTTTACAGCCAATAGAAACTTTTGAGCCTGTTTGGAAAAAAAAATTTTTTTTTTTGGATCACCTAGTCTATATAGTCTATACTCATGTGTACATAAAAAAGTATGTGTGGATGAGAAAAGATTACATGTGGCAGGTATGCGAATGTTATGATGGGTGTGTAGTGTAACCAGAATGGATAAGGTTAAGAATAAGTATATCAGAGGAAGTTTGAAAATAGTACCAGTGATAGAGAAGTTCAGGAGTAATAGGTTAGCATGTAACGGACATATTATGTAAAGAGATGGAAGTCATATAACAAGAAATATTTTGAGTTTCAAAGTGGACGGATATAGGGTTAGATGAAGACCGAAGAAAGTGTGGATGGATTGTGTGAAAAATTATATGTGTATAAAAGGTGTGAATACTGAGATGACATCTGACAGGGAGGAGTGGAAAAGAAAAACATGTTGTGCCGACCTTACTTGGGTGGAATAAGGGTAAGATGAAGATGTAAAAAAGTATATTATTATATAAAAATGTATGAATATTTGTCATTACAGATTCTTCCATAATGAAGTAATGCGCGTACCGCTGTACGAGGCGGTGCCCATAGAGCTCGTCATGTCACAGTGCTGGGTCATGGACCTCAATACATATTGCAAGGTACTGTGTACTAAGTATAGACTACTATTATAAAGAGAAATTCCAAAAAATACTTCATAGATTCATTTCTCTTATTAAAAGCTGGGTTATCAGAAAGTGACATGGGTCTTTATTATTGTTATTTTCAAAATTTACATTAACGCGAGCGAAGTCACGTAAATGGACGAAAAAATTTGAGGCCGTGGTTTAGAAAAAGTTTCACATTACAAACAAACAAAACAAGTAACGAACAAATTCACATTCGCATTTATAGTAGTTGCATAATAAAGTGTGATGATCTACAGGGTCGGCCTGTCGGTGCGAGCGAGCCGCACGTGTACATCTGCGAGCTGCGCGTGGACCGCACGGCACGACTCTTCACGAAGATCTCTCGGCCGAACTACCCGCTCTGCACCAACCCCTACGCCTTCACGCACTTCCCGAACAGGCTGAGGATCACGCGAACATATGCGGTAATTCATAATTTTCACGATAATGCCATTTTTTACATTTAACTAGTTGCCAGCCCCGGCCTTGCAGGGAGAAAATGAGACCAAATCTTCTTTTACAGTACCCCCCGTGTAAGTACATAATATGGCAACTGAACGCCAATTTGTTAATATTATCTAAGATCTCTCTGTTATCTTCTGTTACATTCACTTTTTATATAGCGATTTTTTACCCAAAAGTCTCAATTTTCCCGTACGATTTGTGAAACCTTTTTCTTTTGCGCAAACCTTGTCCTGACAATTACAAACACAATAAGAAAAAAAAATTAAATAAATGAATAATGTATGGTATATACAATCTTAGCGGTGATATATATATTTTGTTATTCCAGCCGCACGAGGTGTCTCCAGAATATTTAAAAGGCAGGGCTGCTAAAAATGCGACGCCCGCAGACAAATCGAATAAGAATGGCAATAATAATAATAACAATAAAGATGTCAAGAAAAAGTTATCTGCAATCACTTTTCCGGAACCCTTAAAAGTAAGTGAAAATCTTGCCCCTTCAGCGATTTAAATTCGTAATACTAAATATGTATTTTAATTTTTCTGTTATCACCTTTTTTGCTAAGTCTATGCAGTATGTTTATATATTTTTCATTCTCTGACAAAAACTCTTGAGCAATCAGTTACGTTTATACAGAATATTTATTATTATGATAGATATTTTAGCAATTATAACATACTAGGAAGCAAAATATTTAAGTGATAGGGTCTATAGTGGAGCCAATTGCGTTGGGGGTCAAGAGGGGGGGGGGGGGCATAAAAGTGTCGTCTTGTTTCAGCCTTTTTATGCTCTTATTTGTTATTATGGTTATTCAAACAATAAACCAATGCTAGAGAATCAATCCGGTGTCACTATAACGGAAACTTTGAAATAAAATTGGAAATAATAATATCCTGATTAAAAATTAGCATATTTTGTTTGGTAATTTGTTAACACATATATGTGTGGTGTACAAATTTCGTTACTCGAGTATAAATTAGCTTGGATTATATTTACATGTGTATAATCCGTGTCACATTATCAATGTGAAACTATTTATGTCTGTTTATTACATTACCTTTTCTCAGCAAAACGTTCTGAGTGATTACAATTAAATTTAGTATTGAGTTTGGAGAACGATTTTCATTGGAATTACATGTGATACTTATTACCGAAATAACGGGAACACATTAGTAATTATATGAAAGTATGTTTACTTTAAATTTATATCTATTGTACATCGTTTGAGTGACATTTGCTATGGAAGTTAATTTTCCAGTATTACAATTAAAAAAATGTTACAGAACGGTGTGTCGGGTAATGCGGCCGCACCGAGAACGAGTGCGCATCAGAAGGAACGCGTGAACAACATAGCGCGTCGGCTACTAAGACGCGGGGGAGCGCGGGCCACGCTCGACGCGTCCTACTTACTCGCACCGCGCCGGGCTACTCGTGCCGCCTCCTGACGCGCACCCCGCTGTCTCCTCCCCCCTCACCGCCACGGGACCGACAGGGAGGACGTGACGCTATCAATCCTGCCGCCCGCCCGACAGAGGGGACCTGACGTTGTCCCCCCTCCGCCCCAAACCCCACCGGCATCAACCTATCAGACTCGTGTGCGCTCGTGCCTACATCAATATTAATACAGTGTATAACCAGTGAATGTGCATGTATGTGTTCTAGTTTTTTGTCATATTCTGTATCAAGCTACAGTCGTCGTCAGTGTTTTTGGCCTCTCTGAATATTATAGCCTTAAGTTTGGGCTTGCGAATAATACAGTCAATCAATAATACAAAAAAAAGTTAAAATATTATTATCGGAATCTAAATTTGGCATGGCATATATTTATCCTGAAATTGTTTCAGTGTTATATATATATATATAATACGTATTTATACCAACATTTGTGTTCTGTGCATTTATAATCAGAGCGGTCAAAAAGTTTAGTGAGGTCAGTATAACCTCCCGGCCACAGTGACTCTTTTACATGTGCGTGTAGTATTCTCGCCTCATGTGCACCTGCGTTTACAGTGAATAGTGATACAGTGTACGAATACTGAACAAGTACTGTATGTGTACACTAATTGTCATATGTGATATTGTTTATATCGGGCTATGAATAATTACGGTGTACACCTAAACTTGTGTACTGAAATGTAAACTTCCACAGCTAGACTTGGTAAAGGTCCATGGTGATCATGTCTATTTTTTTATGATCATTGTTAATGTAAATATTTTACTTTATCATTCTAGTATTAAGAGAAATTGTATCTCGTAAATATTATTATTATTTGACATCACATATGTTGGATCTTATAGAGTTTGATCCGATGTAAAGAGATAATTGATTTTGCTTGTGGAAATAAATTGTAAAGGTAATAATTGAGTGGATAAAATCAGTGGTAGTTCTGTTTTTAAATAACATTGGCAGTTATTTGAAGGTTAACTGTAATTGTAAAAAAGAATCTCTCGCATAATAGAACAGCTATATTGGATTTGTAGTGTATTATAGTGTATTTTTGTAAAAGTAAATATAATTACCCCTGCCTATTGAACCATTGTACATTCTAGTTTTAAACTCCTGTAAGTTGATTATCAGTGGCTAATTTATTTATTTAAATAGTAGTACATTAGATATCCACGGGATTTTAATGTTATATAGTCTTTGATTGGCAGATATAATCTCAAATATTTTCTCTAGGTTGTCATTATTATTTGATACATTATATGCTAACGCTGAATATATTGATAAGCAATAGAAATTACTAATGTTAATATTTTATAAGCTAAATGCGTATAGTAAATAGTTTTATATTTTTACATAAGACCACTGATATATTGTTGTAATTATGGAATTTAATTGTAGACAAATGAATAGGTATATATATATATATAATTAACGACCAGTGGTGCGAACTGATGTTGAATGTTGAAGAGTTTTATAATGGTTAGGCACAGAAATGTTATTTGGAGGTTGTTAATTTAATATATTATTAAATATTGTAATTCTTAATATCCCGTTTGGGTAAAAAGTATCATAACATCAAGTTTCTAATTATATGCACAATCATGATGCACGTAAAATCTCTCTAAAATATTTTTTTAACGTTTAGTTTTTTATATGTATGTTTTTAGTATGTAAGAAGGTGGGTTGGTTGATTTTTTTTTTAGTATTAGGAATTAATATATTGCTTGGTGCGTGCAAAACTGTACGTTTAATTATCTGTGCTTTGTTTATTATCGTAATTATGTTCGTTCTGCACGTATTTTATCGCCGGCCTTTAAATTGTGATCACAGGAAGAGAACAAAGTTGTTTTTGTTTCTAATTTATTTGTAAAAAATATTGTTAGTTTTTATACAATTATTAGTTTTTTTTTTCAATCGCTATTTTATGTATTACATTAGGTAATAATTTTTATAAGTATTTCTTTATTCCGCTTTTATTATTTTATATGGATTTAATAATATTTCATATAATTACGATTGATCCCAAAATCTAGTACAAATATTCAATTTCATTATATATATATACACACACACGCATTTATTATTCTTGAAGTTAAAAATTAAATGCTATGCGTTATAATCGTTTGTTTAAATAAATATTGTTAGCGAGTAAATACAATATTGGACTGGTATCTAAATACATAGTACATTCGCATTGTAGAAAATATTTTAATTGATATAAAAATTGTTCACACACTTATATAGTATACTCGATTATATCCCATAAATTAAATATGAACTGTTAGTTAAAAGTAAGAAATTTTCCTCTTATGTACTTAATTAGCAATGGAATTAGTTTACAATAGTCAATGAACTCTATAGCATTAAGGTTTAATTATTAGCATTACATCTACTCTTTACGATTTTTAATTAATTTATTTATTGGAAAACACTTATTATAGTGGAAATATCTATCATAATTATTTTGGGATCTTTACTCGCTTCTGGCAGTTTGAATTTGTTATCCCAAAGACAGACATGAAATACACAAGAGATTTGGTATCATCTCCTAGAATACGCACATTTTAAGTGAATTCTATTTATAATTAACCCTTGGACTGTCCGAAACCATAAAGGCTTAATTTTCATACAAACGAATGTTAAGCCTCATGAGGCACAGGTCAACAGACTGTTGGCAGAATAAGCTTAAAAATATACCTGATTTATTACAAACCTTTGAAAAATAAAACAATTTATATATATTGTGAAATAATAATTTTTATGTAAAATATATTTTTAAATTATTTTTCGTTTGTACGAACTTTTTTTTACTAGATAATGAAATTTACAATGTATTAAATTAAAATAGAGATTGAAAACATAATCCGCCATTTTGAGATCAGGGTCTTATAAAATCAGCCGAGGGATTAATATATGAAATTATCAGATGGAATATTACTATTTGCGAAAAAATATTAATGTTGCAAACTGATTAAATATTTTAACCTATTTTAGCAAGGAAAATTAATTGTATACATTTGTAAAATTGTTATATCAAGTGAATTGTGTAATTTCGTCTAGATGATTTTTCATTTACAACATGTTGTTTTTGGGAATAACACTTTCGTCTCGAATTTTACTTGTAATACTCGTCAACAAAATAGTACATTTCACGGGCCAGGTGTGATTAATTAATTGTTAAAGTAAGATAAATTTAATTTTCTTACCTCACTCACTCACTCTGATGTAATATTTATGTAATTCGAAGTGAATATATATACAATACAAAATAAAAAAACAAATCACGATATTTGTAAATGAAATTCGCAATGTTTAATTTTAATATATTTTCGGTTGTACTCGTTTTAAAATTGTATTACGGTACTTACTTTGTAATGTAATGAGCAGCTTTACTATTTATATCCATGTTTTAATGCCATTTGTTGTAAACTCATGTTTTAATAATAAATAAAAGTTTCGATCAAATCTATACGAATTTTATTGTAAACTAGCTTGTACCCGCGACTTTGTCTGCGTTGTTTATTATCTTAACAAATTTTTTTGATGTACAGAGGAAAGAACTAAAAATAATTAGTAGCAGAAATATACTTATTCGCTCACTTCCCCTCTTCTGCGCATGCGTACCACATTTCTTGCCCATGTCACACATCGCTAAACGCGTAGTTTGTATAAAAATCGTAGTTTCTTATAATGAATGAAAATTAGTCCGTCAAAATTTGCTAAATTATGGTGGCTATACAGTAGCAACAAACTGGGCTAATTATTATTCAATTATTTTAAAAAGTTTTAGACAATACACACTCTAAAATCACTAAATCTATAATATAAAAATGAATCGCTAAATGTGTTGCTAAGTGCAAATCTCGAGAACAGCTGAATCGATTTCGCTAATTATTTTTTTAGAATATTCCTTGAAGTACGAGGATGGATCTTACGGAGAGAAAAATAAAAAAAAAATGCCTGAAAAAGTCTAAAAACAACACTTTTCTATACTCCCATACAGACGATTTGTAATAATACTTAAAACTCAATTTGAACTTTAATACTATAGCATAAAGTTTAAGTGTTAGTGGAGAGGTTCCG
Organism: Antheraea assamensis; assembly: GCA_035772565.1. NCBI lineage: Eukaryota > Metazoa > Arthropoda > Insecta > Lepidoptera > Saturniidae > Antheraea > Antheraea assamensis. Next base: position 393,089 of record JAQQSE010000014.1, read on the forward strand.
GGAAGGCAAAACAATTGAGTGACGTTAGTATCGTATAAATATGAATGTCAGTATTTTTACGATGGTCCCGAATAGCAGAATAAGTATTAAAAAATATATATTTAAAGAATCGACTGTTAGGCGGTACGAAGTTCGCCGGGGTCAGCTAGTGTATTATATAAAGTTCACAAAAATTCTATCACTCCCATTTTTCTAACAGCAGTTATTTTAAATTATATTTAAAAAAATACTTCGGTATAACTATACCCTTTGCCTATGCTAGCGCCAATTTGGGGAGTTGTGAAACTATTATTTAGTGCTTAGAGATAGACACTTTTTCAACATGAGATCGGTCTCCTTATCTCTACACTCCATAATATAGAAAATAATTTAGATGACCGTCAGACTCTTTTCACTTCTTTGATATCTATTCCGAAATAATTTATTATTAAATTTTTGTTATGACATATATCACTAGATGGCGCTGTTATGTAGACGTAAAAGGTGTAGTACTATAGCAGGGCTGTCCAAACTACATGGGACCCAGGGCCAACAAAAATGACTCAATACATTGGGGGGCCGCAAAATATTTATAAAAATAAAATACAAGTATAATAAGTATAGCATTATTTTATTATCTACTTTTTCATTAATTTGTCTTTTACAATTCTGCCAACATCAACCTCAATATTAGTAGTAACTAGACGCAGTGCATGTTTAAGGGAAGTATCTGTCAATGAAGACCTGTATTTAGATTTTATAAACTTCATTGTTGAATATGCACTTTCACAGAGGTAGGTACTGCTCATCATCGAGCCCATTTTTAGCCCGAAATTCGTCAGTTTTGGGAAACGTTCAATAAGGAGCTTAAAAAATTCAATTCCTGTTTCTGTTCTGCCCTTGTAAAAGGGGTCTGATTGCAGATCACATAGTTCCAGTTGATAATCAATCTTCACATTCTCAAGATAATAAAAAAGATAAAAAAGATTCTGCGGGCCGCAATAATTAATGCCGCGGGCCGTGGTTTGGACGGCCCTGTACTATAGAATTATTTCATTAAAATAAATATATATTTTGATCTAAATACTAAATACTTTGTTTGTGTATGGGAGCGGCTTTTGCGATTACTGGTATTTTAGTACTCAAAATATTGCTTTAATTCTTCCAAGTTCTTAAGTGTAAAATGCCTTTTTTGTTGTTGAGTATGCATTTTTCTTCTAGGTCTATCAATGCGTGTCACAGTACCTTAAGAATTTTTTTTGTAGTTCCAAGTTATAGGTGATAAATATTCAAGGGGAACGTGAGATCGTTATATAGCAACAGTGGGAGATATTCTTCGTGCAAGCCCTCGTGTTTGTTAATTATGTGTGGGCATGACAGTAAAAGCGAGGAGGAGGAGGAGGAGGAGTGTAATTTATACGAGGCATAAGTAATATGCAAAAGTAAGATCCAATATATGTTATTATAATGATTTACGTAAAATTATTTTAAGAAAAACCAAACTTTATCAAGTAAAGTATTTTCATATATTAAAAAATGTATTTCGGGAGCGAATTGTACTTAAAATCTGCTCTACATGAGAGCAAAATGGTAAAGAACTTTTTTAATGCTTTTCAGAAAGCACTCGAATTTAATAGATTAGTTGCCTAATAAATGACCTACCGTTACTTACTATTATACTTAGATTAGATATATCTCTCTCCAGTATTGTAGTCCGGTGAAACTGTAGAGGCCTTACCAGGTCAACAGTGTAGACTGTTCGAAAAAAAAAAGGTGTGTGTGCGATTCAGACACGATAGAAGTGAAACTTCAGTAAATCGACAAAAGAATGAGATGAATATATATAACAAGGGTAGGATAATTACAAAGTTTATTTGTTTTTTTTTATATAGTATAGGGGACAAACGAACAGGTGGGTCACCTGATGGTAAGTGATCACCACCGTCCATAGACACTAGCAACACCAAGGGAGTCGCAAGTGCGTTGCCGGCCTTTTAAATATGTGGGCCTCCGGCCCTCTTACTGGCCGAACGAAACGCAACAGTGCAACCACTGTTACTTCACGTCGGTTTTCTGTGAGAGGGTGGTACTACCCCGGGCGAGCCGAACCATTCATGCTGAAACCAGTAATAGCTTCAGCGTAGCACTACCACCTTTAAAGTGTTTAAAAATTAGAGTATTTTGATTAATTTTAAAAGATATGTTTTATTTTATTTAACATATGTTACATAATTTATTGCTCATGTTCCATATTTTCAGTTTCAACAAACAAGATATAAAAATGCTCACAAACACTGCTAAATAATAACACACCACGCTGACTTTTTACTGAAAAGCTGTGATACGCAGCCGCATACAGTGTACAGTAGTACTTTTCACATATACTAACACACGTTAAATGGTCAAATACAAGAAAGTATTAAACAGTGTGCAATATACATACACACTAACATTATTTGTCAGCTTCATCCTACACATTTTTGTATTTGTATCTCTTACCTGTCGTTTTTCCGTTGCATCCGGTTTGAAATCACAACGGTTCTAAAAAAGTTTCACTTCAAAAAGAAAGATATATCTATAATAAAAATTCCTTATTTATTCCTCTGTGAAATAGTCTACACTATTTACAGTGTAATATCTATTAGATGAATCTATATTAGAACGTATATTTTAAAAGGAAATTAATGAAAGCATTATGTGTAAACAATGTTATGAAAATATATAATGATATCGTTTGAAATACACGGTCAAATCGTTTTCAGTATGCAGACGTGTTCTAGATTACTTCGACTCTCACGGTCATTTGCTTACTGACGCATATTCTTTGGTATTCTTTGAATACGTGTCAGCGGTATGCCGTTTATTACGTATATAGTTAGTAGGCAGTAAACAAATCTCAAGTTTATTCACCTGACTCCGACACTTGTTACTCCTGAAAATACCTTACTACTGTAGTTTTGTTTACCTTTCTTGCATACTTATTATCGTAACAATATATTTTAAACGTATGTACGATTTATTGCGTTGATATTAAGCATGGGTGTGTTTGTTGTGTTCATTGTACGTATCAAACGGTTTTTTTATGAGTGATATTTTGTTACTGTTGTGATTGTATGAAATGATTTTCAAACATTTTTGAAAAATATTTTTGTTTATTAACTCGTACTTTGTTACCTCCAGGCACGTATCCAAACTGTTGTAGTTTCGGTTGGGACAAACATTGAAACAACCATGTGTGCTCTGTAAAAAATTGCTGGAATCACTGTACTACAATATTTAATAACTTAAATTATAAGGTTTATCAATCAAGATATTAAGCCGTTCACTTCTTTTGCTTGTGCGACCTATACCTACTTCGTACTTCACAGTGGTTATGATGCGTCAGTCAGTAGGTAACGTCAGTTTTTTTGGGGGATAAATTTCAACTATCCTTATATATTTTTTTCATTGTACGTATTGTAATTTACATTATAATCTCTATATAAGCTGGTTATCGGGTTATCAAGTGCCAAGTTTACCTGAATAACAAATGGGCATTTCGTTGTCTATTCCAGCTATGTTTGAGAGAAGTTTAACAGTATTTTGGCATTGTATACGTCCCGCATAAGTGCCTATGTTGGAGCGACTAGCTATAATGTTAGATTTAACATTAACATTGACCGTAAATAGCATTTATATTTATTTATCTATGATTCGTCCTAGACATGCGATGGCCGCTACCGCATGCCTGCGTGACTGGCCGACTGGGGTCACTCTCAACTCGCAATGAGAAGATTGGGCTGTGCGTCCGCCCGCATTCTGTCACTACACGCATCCTTACATTCGATTCATATATTCTATGTTACGTAGTTAGGATATATACCGTGTGGAAGAATTAGCTCAAATGGTTTTCAATACTTTGTAGGTACTTTTTAGGGATTAACTATAGATAATCTCATCTTATGTTAAATGACAATGTGATCTAAATGCTAAAGGCTATCTATATGCTAAAGGCGATTTAACATGCTAAAACTATGTGAGGACTGTCTCTCAAGTTAAGTAACCTATAGTGTTTGGCAACAGATTTTCAGTCTGAGAGTGTTAGCTAGCCAGGCACAGCCAGGCACCATGCTATAATTTCATCCACGATGTTTTCCTTCACTAAAATCTCCGTTTCATCGCTTAGATTTGTCAATCGTCGCGGTGTCCAAACTGGCTATCATTGAGCTATCAACCCTTCGAAGACGGTATTTTTAAATAAAGGATCTCTTGCGTTTTAATTTCCTTTTATTATGTAGTGCAGTGTTGATGTTAATAGATATCCACAAATAAACCATAATCGCGATTTAATTAGCGGAGTTTTTAGAAATTTAGTTAGTTTTTATTATATAATAGTTTATTTTTATTATATAATATTTTAATTGTAATATGTAATTTCCTATGGGTGATTCGATTCACCTCAAGAAATGCATAAAACTTCAGCACCGAGATTTCTGAATTTTACATCTTCATAAATCACTAGCTTTTGATCGCAGTTTCGCTCGCGTTAATGTAAAATATAGCGTATGTTACTCCCTGGTTTAGTGATGTACCATTCTATAAATGATCTTTTTTTTAAATCGGTTGTACATTTTTTGAGTTTATTTATTACAAACAAAAAATCAAATCTTTCTTTCTATAATATTAGTTTCGATTGTAGAATTGTTCAAGATACTTTTAGTCGTTGCTACGTACGACGTACAACGACGTTGAGAAGTAAGGGATGTCGAAGGTTTATTTGGCATTAACAAAGCTAATAAATCAATTTGAAAACTTTACAACGGTCCACAAATGGCCATTAAAGAGAAATACAGTTTATATTATTTTCCATCCCGATAAAATTATTTTATCTAATTACTAGTAAATTCCCGTATTTTAAATTTATACATATATAAAACAATAATGGACTGACGGAAAGATAACGAATTTTCATCACCAGTTTCACCACCTTAGGGGTCGATTTTCTTTTGTGCTGAACTGCAGAGTAAAATGAACCCACTTGCAAATGTTCACAGCCCTCGCCCCAATAGTTTCAATGTCAATCAGTCGATTCCTAGAAAAACAGGAATAAATGAAAAATGTTGGTTATTCTTGATTTAGCCCATTTTGTTTATTTACAGTATAATTCGGCGGGAATCGCTACTGTCTACTCTGTGTGACTAAAACATAATATCCACCATAATCGAACAATCATAGTTCGTGTGAAAGAAAAATTGAACAATATGTCCGGTTCAGTTAGAGGTGATTGCTCCGATATAGTGTGTGAGCGGAAATAGATGATTGCGCGTCGAGTCAAGTTTCGGTATACGTACCAAACAATAACTCGTTATTATCTTAATGAATTATACTTAAGTGTAAACTTCCACTCGTGAATGAGCCTTGTGTAAATAATCGTCATATATTATTACGGTTGACATACAATGTTAGATGGTTAGTATAATCACTAATTATTCCAATTGCTTTCTCATTAACCATTTACATTTAAATATGGTCGCTGCTCTTTTTTCCCTGCTACTTTTGTACGTCATTGTATAAAAATTCTAATGACGCGTCAAACTACGTATCACGTTTTGAAAGTTTCAACCAATAAGAGACAGGTATTCAAATCACTAATACCGCATGAAGATTCTAACACTCAATAACAAACAAAACCGTTTTTCACTCCTCTATAAAATGAGCCAAAATGACTTGCGCTGTGTTGTTTGCTAAGCGACGATATATACCACGTCAGTGGTTAAGTTATGATTATATTAAGTACTAGCTGTGCCCACGACTTCGTCTGCGTGAAAGTGAATGCAAAAACACAGTGATTAATAAAACAATCTGAAGGTATATCTTGTACATTTTTAATCTGACTCTCGGGATATGGTGTAGTACTCAAAACAACAATTAACCGTGCTTTAAACGCTTGCTTATTTTTATATGATGAATATGCAGGTCTTGGAAACTATGAATTAAAAACAATAAATGAGCTGTTTGCTATAGACTTTCATGATTTATGATGTTCTCATTTGGTAGCAGGTCTCACCGAACCATTTTGCTGTCACTTAAACTCATCTCCGAAATACTCATCCATTTATAGCAGACCATTACGCAAGACCAAATATCATTGTAATACTGTTCGAATCAGTAAAATTTAAGAAAAACTTGTTCGTAACACAATCAGTTGAAAGAATAAAATAAATATAGACATTAACCGATATTTTTCAGGAATTTCAATACCTAATAAGAATTGTTCAATTACGAATTTCAAGTTTTATCCAACAGACCAAATTGAAAAACCCATTGAGTGTCGTAAGTAGTCATGTTTATTGGAGACAATAATTTGACGCCCAATATAAGATACATTCGTCATTATTTAAAAACTACAAACGCAATAGTAAGAATCACATAATAAATACTACTGTTACTGTAATTTACTTTTATAACGCTAACAGAAAAAAATCCGTAGCCAAATTCGTATAAGTTTTAAATTAAAATACATAAGACAAACAAAAATAAGTTATACAAATATAATACTCCCATTTGACAACGCACATTCTTAATAGCTAGTCCCATACAACAGTGACAAAACTTCAGCCACCTATCACACTAAAAACTAACTTCAAAATTAATTTCAATAAAGACGAAGAATAACATTCGCTCACGTTTGTCACTTCAATAATAACTAAAAAGTAAGGTTCCCAAGTTCCATTGATGTGTATAAGAATCGTGGGCCCAACCATCGTGCTGGCGTCTATCATCAGACATTTAGATAGTTCATAACGCACAACGGTAATGTCTGCCTCTACACCTAAATTTATTGCGAATATAGACTATGCTTCGTGGTAATACACGCACACACAGTAATACACCCTGTTTTTCCACGGGCCTCGGAATGCGCCACCCGCAGGGTCCCAGATCGTCGTGGGAGGCGAGTCCATCGGTGTCGGGTCGAGTATGAGGTATCTCGGCCTCCTCCTCGACAGCCGATGGACGTTCAAGGAACACTTCCGGCAGCTGGCCCCCCGTTTAATGGGAGTAGCGGGCGCATTAGCCCGTTTGCTTCCCAACTTGGGGGGGCCCAACTCCGTCTGCCGGAAGTTGTACCTCGGGGTCGTGCGGTCGGTGGCCCTTTACGGGGCCCCCGTATGGGCGTATGGCCTGACGGCCATCAGCAACGCTCAGCTGCGTAAAACGCAGAGAGTGATGGCCGTCAGAGCCATCCGCGGATACCGCACGATCTCCTTCGAGGCGGCCTCCCTTCTAGCCGGATCCCCACCCTGGGACCTGGAAGCGAGAGCCCACGCGTCCCTGTACCAACGACGCGTGGAGGCGTTGGAGCAGGGCCGGAGACTCGCACCTCAGGAAATCGAGGTGCTCCGGTCCCAGCTCCACCAGGTCCTAGTCATTGAAGAATGGGAACGACGACTTGAGCGACCGAGCTGGGGCGTGGCTACCATAGAAGCCGTTCGGCCGGTCATGGCCGAATGGCTCACCAGGCGGCATGGCACCCTGAGCTTCCGGCTGACACAGGTGCTCTCGGGGCATGGTTGCTTCGGGAGTTACCTGTGTCGCATTGGCCGGGAGCCAACGCCAGGGTGCCACCACTGTGGCTGCGCGGCCGATAATGCGCAGCACACACTGGAGGAGTGTCCCGCCTGGGACGAGCCACGCCGCGAGCTCGTCGCGGCCATAGGCCCGGATCTCTCGCTCTCGACCGTCATCGTCAAGATGGTCGAGAGCGAGACCGGGTGGATCTCCGTCGCCTCATACCGCGAGGCAGTCATGCTCGCGAAGGAGGCGGCGGAGAGGGAGAGGGAGCAGACCACCAGGCTCCCCTCCCGCGGTCGACGAACACGGCGGCGACGGGTCGGCGACGACCTCATGCCGCCGTAAAAAGGGCCTGTGGGCGACGGGACGGGCGGGCACGTCCGTCACCCTGAGCAGCGTCAAACTGCACAGGCCCGTGTGGTGGAGGCGCTTGTGCCGAGCGACTCCCACAGTTCGTCGGGGGGGGTCTAACACCCGCCCCCTCCGGAGGGGTCTAACACCCGCCCCCTCCGGAGGGGTCTACCACCTTGACCCCTCAGACCGCAGAAGGGGCCCCTGATGAGGGGCCGACACCTGTCGGGGAGTAGAAGTAATGCCATTGGCAGTTCCTGCTCCCCGGCCCAATAGGTGTGAGAGGCACCGTGGGGTTTTTAGTCCGTGGGAATCGGACATAACCCACCCCCCGCTGCCCGACGGGGTGGGTATGCGTCACGGATTTTCCCCACGTAAAAAAAAAAAAAAAAAGGTATGGGAGCAACATAACATTAATATTATAATGTAACAACTGTAAAAACAAAATAATGTTTAACAATTTGCGTTCTAGATATACCTATTAATTTCTTCTATATTCATTCTTTCTTATATACTTCATATAGCTCATTCTTATTATTGTTATTCTTTCTATTATTTGCACAGCCTACAGTTTTTTTCCTCCACGATACCGGTGGTTAGCTGGAAGAAAATGCCAGCTCCCTAATGCATGAACGTTCATTCATTCAAAGTCTAATTAAGACATTAGAGTCAAAGTCATAAATTTATTATGAAAATTGTAATTGGAAATAAACCAAACAAACACAGAAATAATCTCATTATTATCTATACTCTTCCTTGTATTCTTAGGACAGTAAACCAATAAAACGATAAATTTAGCGACATTCGTTGTCAGGATAAATCATATTTGTTTTTATTTTAATTGATACCACGTGAAAATAATATAATTCAGATTAGTTATATTTAATTTCGATTCAGTCCGAAATATATCTGTAATATATTAATGTATATATAGTTATATGTTACTATAGTGTATAAATAATACAATACAATATTTTATCAAAATTGGCTGAATAGTTTTTGCGTGTTACGTATATAATAAACAAACCGATAGAAGAACCAAAATCGCAAAAATCATGAAAATACGCCCTACCGTCGATTCTAAAACCCCTAGTTTTTTCCTACAATATATTGAATATACAATTTCGTCCCTTTAGTGTTACTCCGATCTATAAACTATTAGCTTACCAAATTGCGTCAAAATTCGTCAAGTAGTATTTATATTCTTGGCATACAAACGAGAAACCGATTACAATTCTAAAAACCATGAAAATGTAGTCTATTATTGCTTCTAAAGACCCCAGAGTATTTTTTCTTACATATGTTCAACATATTATCAATGTGACAATTTTACTCTTTCATTATAAAAAGGGTTTAACTGTTCCAAAAACTGATAAGATTCAATAAGTTGCAATATTAACAACACAAAATTATATAGAAATTTAGACATAAACCTTATGGGAACGAAAATACAATGTATATTTTACTTATACAAAGTAACCTTTCAATTTATAGAAATAAGTAATGTATGAAATTAGCAATTTTTTAGATGATACTATTATAGCAATAATGGATTTAGAAAATGTCTGTTGAACGCCATCTATTGGCATTATTACATATTAATCAATTAGTGAACTTCTTATATTATTAATATTTTTTAATTTCTGGGAAAATACAATATTAACCACGTTTCTTTCATTCTATGTCTTAGTAATGTAATACTGTAATAATGTTTATTTTTGTTATAAAATACCCTGTTTTTTGGATGAAACCGAAGTCCATATACTCGTACTTACCTACTTTTCTCTCGTACTTAAGTCGTTTAAAATTACAATAACTTTTGATATAGTTCACCGATTTTAATTAAACAAAGACTAAATGTTGCTCCAGAATATGCTTGGTGTTTTTTCAGAAACTTAGTACTTTACCAGTGATATACAGTTCAAACAAACAAACAGATAGACAAACAAACATTTCTAAAAATGATTGAAATGTAATCTATTACTTATTCCAAGACACCTGCAACGATTTTTTTTCTCAGAAATCAAAAAGTACAGACACGTCAGATTTGCATTCTTATTATATGTATAAAAGAAGATGTATAGATTATTAGTTATAACTTACTATATTAAAAAGTTATACAGATAATATTCTAAAATCCCGTTTCTTTATTTGATTTTTGACAGAGAGTAACATTATGATGGTCTTTTACACAGATTACTTCATAGTTCGTTTTATGCAAAAAGGAGCACAACTTCCTTTATAATGATTTTTTAAATGTAAGATGATAAACATGCTAAGCGTAGAGGGTATGGCTCTCATGTGCTGCTGCCGGAACACACCAACAATGCTTGCCGATAGATTTTCAACTCGAGGGTGGTAGCTAGCCAGTCGCACTTAGAAAAAGCTCAACCACCATACTGTGGTTTCATTAAGATGTTTTTTTTATATACTTTATAGGTAAACGTTTCGACCACAATCTCATCTGATATTAAATGATGATGTGGTCTAAGAAGGTAAGTCACGCTTATGCTAGAGGAAGACTGACTCTCAAGTGCAGTTGCCGGAACACATCAACAATGCTTAGCGATAGATTTTCAACTTGAGGGTGGTAGCTAGCCAGTTGGTCTTAGAAAAAGCTCAACCACCATACCACGGTTTCATTACGACGTTTTCCTTCATCGAAAGCTTCGACTCAGTGGCAAAGATTCGAACTTACGTCGATGGATGAGGTGACCGAACACGCTATCAACTAAGCCATCATCGCTATGATTAGCTTAATATCGTCATGTTGATATTTAAAAAAATCGTATTGAAATTGTGGTATATAAATATATTAAGTTTTTGGTATGTACCCTACTTCAATACATTGTGTGATCGACAACGTCAATATACGTCATTCTGCTACAGTCCGTGTTTCATTACATACATTACATTGGCGCAGTCGGTAGGATTCGAACCTACGCTCCCAGAGGGAATCTGATTTCCATTCTGATTCAGATTTACGTAGTGATCATCGTGCTTTAAGTTTCATTTTTGGTAAAAATAAAGGTATCCCGCAAACAGCTGCAAGTCGTTTACAAAGATATGCAGTGCGATTAGGAGCTTATAATTTTGATATAGAATTTGTGCCCTCTACAAAAAATTGTTTTGCTGATTCCTTGTCTCGCTTACCATTACAGATTACTAAAAAAATAAATGATTGTGATTCTGAAAATTACATTGGTAGCTATTTGAATTTTATACAAAATGATTTACCAGTCACATTTTATGAAGTACAAAAAGAATCAAAAAAGGATGTACAGCTAAATAAAATAATGGGGTATATTAAATTCGGTTGGCCAGAACGTGTTGAAAATGAACGTGACAGGGTTTATCAGTTAAAAAAAGATAACCTGTTCATAGAAAATAATTGTTTAGTTTGGGGATATCGTATCGTAATACCACATACGTTACGTCCTACAATTTTAGGTGAAATGCATAGCGGACATATTGGTATTGTTAAAATGAAACAAGTGGCACGAAATTATGTCTGGTGGGAGGGGATAGATGCTGACATAGAGCGAATTTGTCGTGAATGTCAGGCTTGCGCTTCTCAACGCGATCAAGCCCCACCTGCGCCCTTACATTCTTGGAGTTGGCCGAAGGAACCTTGGGTCCGCTTGAACATAGATTTCCTAGGGCCATATCGTAATAAATATTTTCTTATTTTAATAGATGCTCATTCTAAATGGTTAGAAGTTGAAGAAGTATGTAGTACCTCTGCAACGGCGGTTATAAATAGTTTACGCAAAATTTTTGCTCGTTTTGGTCTCCCAAAAAGTATAGTAAGTGATAATGGACCGCCATTCTCTTCAAACGATTATTTAAAATATTTAGAGATTAATGGTATCAGGCGCGTGTTAGTTGCACCTTATCATCCATCTAGCAATGGAGCTGCTGAAAATGCAGTCAAACTCGTAAAACAAGTATTAAAAAAGGCTACAGTAGAGAATGTCGATTTTAATAAAGCAATATGTAGTTTTTTATTTACTTATAGAAATACTGAGCACTGTACCACACAAAAGGAGCCTGCAGTAGCCTTGTTAGGACGTAGGTTACGTGGTAAGCTTGATTTATTACGGCCAGTTACCAGTGAGATAGTTCATAATAAACAAATAGAGCAAGAAACGCGCCGGGGTGGAAAGTTACGTGAATTTTTCCCCGGGGAGATGGTACTAATGCGAAATTATGCCCATAAAGATTTGAAATGGAAAGACGGTGTAATTATGAATAAAACTGGACCAGTGTCGTACACTGTTAAAGATATAAACGGTGATTGCGTAGTAAAGCGCCACACTGATCAAATATTAAGCAAAAGAAATTCGCGTCATTCACTGTCATGTGTGAATAAAGAACAATTAAACACACAATCTACTTGCAATGAAAGTCTTGAGCCTTCCATGCCACCTGCTAAAGAATTTGCTTGTTCTAGTAATATAGCATCACCCAACATAGGTAACGAGATCGAAAATGAGTTAACACCTAAAACAGCCGAAAATGTAAGTTCAGACATTACGCCTGAGCATCAGAGTACGGCTCATACTAGAACTTGTAAGCCAGGATCTCATTTAAAAGAGCCTAGCCACTCAATGACTTTAAGATCAAGAGCTTACAATAAATAGTTTTCGTTGTCTCTAAACATTATCACACACTGAAGTGTAATTCAATTTATTTATATTATTTGTAGCGTTAGTGTTAGTTTTTAGATTATATATATTTAGGAGGAGGACTATGTGGTGTATAAATATATTAAGTTTTTGGTATGTACCCTACTTCAATACATTGTGTGATCGACAACGTCAATATACGTCATTCTGCTACAGTCCGTGTTTCATTACATACATTACAGAAATATAATGGTATGTTAGAAATAGATGTATAGTATTTCCTATAGGTACGAAAGTTGCTTCGTAAAGCTGAAGTTTTTTTATGAAATGTATACTAAGAATTATCTTATTCCCTTTATAGCTTCCTAATGATTAACTTTGATAAAGGTATGTGATTGAATCGTTGTGTATTATATATTCATTTCGTTGTAGAATGTTCAACGAAGTATTCTTCATTGTGACAATAGAAGTCATTTCTTAAAACAGTAAAGATAAAGTAAAGATTAATATGAGGTCTGGAGTCTGAAAAAAGTACAACAGATCTATAGATTTCAGATCTCTAGATCCTCGTATTCTAGAATTAAACTAAGTTCTTATTATTATTATGTGTACAAGAAAAAATATTTGTAACAACAAAGTTTTTATAAAACTATAGACAATAGATTTTCAGTGTTAATGTATGAAAGTGTTAGTAGCCAATTATAAATAATGCGTTTTGCTCTTTGTTTAATTAATTCATAAACTTAAAGAATAAAGTTATTCTGGTTGTATATATGAGGACCCAGAAAGCAGTAAAATGTATTTGATAATTGTAAACGGAGTGAAATCATCTCACATACACGAATGGTTGCCTCTTTTATTAAAGTGAATATTAGGATTATAGATTAATCGACAGTGAATGGTAAGGATAGTTTTTAGGAGAAAAAGTTGCCTTACACTAAGAACATTTGATATATTACATAGTTTCACAACAAGGAATCTAAACACGAAATAAATCATAACGAAATGATATTGAACTATTCATTTAATTGATATACCGTTGGAAATATAAAACTGCAATTGTTATAATGTATATGCCATTTACAAGCTAGAATTTACTGAATAGTTGACAACTAAAATTCAGTTGTACTGTGAAAGCGGAAACCGAATACTTATTTCCCGATTCTAGTACCTACGTTTTCCTGATCATTCTCAAGGTTAGCTCACGCGTGAGTAACGTAAATTGGATCATAAGAATCACATTATTTCATAAACTGAAATGATGTAGGGTCGACGAAACACCGGGACATGCAATCCTGCGTTATTACTCATTCAACGAGTACACTGTCGCTCAATTCCACGGCACTTCATAACACATTGGAGAGGATAGATCAGAACCGACCGTTGATCATTTGAGCCGCGTGCACGTACTAAGCTGTAATACGAATTTTGTGTTGATTCGAAAGTGAAAAGATTGCACCGAGGGATGCACAGTGAGAGTGCAATTTCTTCATCGACTCGGGCCGATAAAAAGCAAGCGTTTCTTCAATTTGAACGGGAGTCATGTACCGGTAAGTTGTTTACTCTTCAAGTGAAGTTTTTATTGAACATTTTATTTTCATATTTACAGTACAATATACAATTAATCGACGTGTTCATTTCTCTGCAGTAACCGATTTTTGTAGTGTTTGCTTTCAATCGAATTTATACCACTCACCCCCAAATATTTGTTTAATACTGTATTGATTATATATGTAACATTTTTATACTTATCAAGCAGTTTTCCTTGACGTCTTCTAGTATGTAAAATAAAACTGAAGCAAGTTGAATATTTAATGCATTGTCTGAATCAAAATAAAAACTACTTTATTCAGTTTAGGCCCGAGAAGGCGCTTATGAACGTCAAAGTTACCATCGGTTCGGGAAACAACCCAGTCATTGAGAAGAACCGGCAAGAATCGATCTGGTTTGTCTTTTCATCAAACATAATGTAACATATATTTTTAAATCATTTTTATAGTTATAGACATAGATATTCGTTTTTAGTGGATGCAAAGAGAGAAGCGTCATTTCCAGACGTCACCATCGTTCACATATTGATCCACCCTATAATATATAGCCTTTAGACATTAAAACCTGCTTAACATGCTGTTTAAACACAGTATCCGCAATCGCAAATCGCATCCGCGAATCGGTAATGTGCTGTGGAATTTTATTATAAAACCTAACACTATTAGGTAAAAAATTGTTACCGGTCCTAGTGAACCTAAAATATGAAATGACCAATTTTTTATTGATTCTTGTATATCAATTATGTCGTTCCTTTACTAAATCTAGCTTATCTATATTTTTGCGGATGTAAATTAGATTTTCAAGAATGTATTGGGAGGGTAGAGTTAGTACACCGAATTCATGGGACTTAGCCTTTAATGATTCGCGAGGCTCCATATCATTAATTGCTCGAACTGCCTCTTTTTCGTAGTAATCCTTATGGTATTAGGGTAAGACATAATATTAGTCTTCTAACATGTGACAACTGGGAAAACCCGAAATTAATCACCACATAAAACCGATCTGACCAAACGAACGAACGAACTGAAAACGATATTTGCCACATATAAAACATTTTTGTTAATATACTTTATAGGTTAGCGTTTGAGCACAATCTCATCTGATGTTAAATGATGATGTGGTCTAAGATGGTAGCCACGCTAAACATATAGTGAGACTAGCTCCCAAATGCAGCTGCCCGGACACACAGGAACATACAGGTACTTGGCGACAGATTTTCAACTTTAGGGTGGTAGCTAGCCAGACGAACTTAGAAAAATCCCTACCACCACGCTATTGTTTCATCATGATGTTTTATTTCACGGAAAGCTGCGACTCAGTTGCTAGGATTCGAACCTACATTCTTCGACACTGTGTCCGAACACACTACCAACTGAGCCATCATCGCTTAAACAATTATCTGATTATTACTCTCAAGTTATATTAAACCGATACTATAGTAAAAACTTAAGACTTCGTGAATATTAGTTGAATACCATTATACGTATCAAAATGTTTTTTTTTTTTTTAATTTATCGGTTTTAACATTTGACCATGATCTCACCTGATGTTTGATAACGATGTTGTCTAAGATGGTAGTCACGCTAAACCTAGAAGGGATTGGGTCTCAAGTGCAGCTGCCGGAACACACCAATAGGTATTTGGCGATAGGTTTTCAGCTTGAGGGTGGTAGCTAGTTAGGCGTGCTTAAATAAAGCCCTAGCATTATTTGACCTACGTTTGAAATAAATACTTTTATTATATTTATTCTTATTGATACTTCGCCTTTATTGTAATGATAATTCATACATTTTCATAGAAACAATAATAACTAACAATTGGGAATAGTAAAATTAAGAAATGTTGATATCATAGCGAAATTATGCAGACTGACAGTTCAGCAAAAACGCGCGATCTGTATTACGCATTAAAATATGTCAAGGCACACGTGTAATAAATGTTAATTTTTATATAGTAATTATTTTATCTATATACATTTTATTACTATTACAAAATATATTCATCGATAACTACTAGTACTTAAATATATTTTGTGATAAAATATGAGCGTGTATAATATTAGCTTATGTTCTTTAATTGCTTATAACGATATTTGATGAAATTTCAAAATTCTATAGCTCCAATCGTCTTTATTGTCCTGGGCATGCGCACTACAGCGCATGTCCCATTCCTCCTCGGCAAGAAAATACACATCGCAGAATGCGTAGTGTTTTCAAAAATTTTAGTTTCGGAAACGAACGATAAGAACGTTGTCCTGCCCTGATAATAAAAAATATATACTTATGTGAATGAAATGCTTAAGGCAACTAACGTATTCAATTTGATAAGGATTAATACTGTATCCGTCTAAATAGCTTTCAAATTACCTCATTATATGTGACCATTTTTAGTGGATAGATGGGTATAGTAAGCTATCCTTAAAAGATAGGTATATGCCATCGTAGACTTTTTTGTAGATCTATAAAAGAGAAATATATCACTAAGCATTGTTTTGTTATATCTTAAAGGGATTAGGCAGCGTTTTCGACGAAAGCTCCCAGCCGGCTTAACTTTTTTCGATCCTTTCAACAATTATCATTATATTTCACCCAATTTATACAAAACTTTGACAAATTATATACCTAAACCTTCCTCATAAATTACTCTATCTATTGGTGAAGACAGCACTACAATCCCTTCAGTAGTTTTTGAGTTTATCGCGAACATACAGACAGACAGAAAGACGCGGCGGACGACTATGTTTTATAATATGTAGTGATGAAAATATCTTGTTTTATTAGATATGGATCAAATGTTTATCTACAATTATCCTGAACTATGGTAAAAGAAATATCATGATGAAACTATAACATGATGGTTTTTTACTGGGGGAATTTAAAAAAACACAGTGTTGCGTTAACACACGATAGAAGTGAAGCTTTGGTATTACAGGGTAATTCCATTGGATCAATGGAAATTCAATTATTAAAAAAACAATATTCATTACGTAGGATAAAAACACTTCAGTAAGTCATCTACACTAACTCGTAGCATTTTTTTTTTAATTAAATAAAATTTAAATTTCAAGTCAGTTACCCACAGGTGTGTTCTATAGTTACAGTTTTAAAGCCACGTGCTTTTCATCAGGTGCTATTTAACATACTGTGAAATTGTGGTCACAACATAAAACTATAAAATAATTTTAAACAAACAACAAAGGATTACAAAACTGATCACTGGACAAGGTCATAGGCCACTTTTCATCTTAAATGCACTGAAAAATGCTGGTTTTTATATACACTCAAACCTAAGTGAGTGAGAAGTGGACAAATGGAAAAACTCTATAAGTGAGCGTAATAGCCAGGTTCAACTATTTTAACACTTTAAAAGCTCTATGAGCGACAATAAAGTGTTCTTCTAACACTTGTTATTTACGAGTCATTCTTAAATTTACTGAAACTGATTACCTAACACGGTTCTTTGTTGAATTTAGTCGAAAGGGTCGTTGACAAAACAATATTTGATAAAATACTGGAACTGGAAAAACACATACAAAATGTAAAACAGAAACGCAGAAGAAATTATCGGATTTCTTTAAGTAAATATTAGTGTAAGATTTTTTGTTTTCGTTGTGTAACCATCTACGTCTAATTGTAATGAATAATGACTACACAATACAATATGTATCCTGACATATTTGGTTGATTTTTTAAACCTCTCTATAAGAGAGTTTAATGAGTAAACCAAATAAGCGAAAAAGTGGTTACTCTCCTTTGAACTATCGCTTATCCAGGTTTCAATGTATAAGAAAAATATTAGTTGGGAGTCCGTTATTCCGCTCATGTTAGCTCTTGTTAGTCGTAGATGTCTAAATGTGTTATTGTACACAATACATATATATTATCATGACATATGTGGTGTATTTGTCAAACCTCTATAAGAGAGTTTAATGAGTAAACCAAATAAGCAAAAAAGTGGTTACTCTCCTTTGAACTATCGCTTATCCAGGTTTCAATGTATAAGAAAAATATTAGTTGGGACTCCGTTATTCCGCTCACGTTAGCTCTTGTTAGTCGTAGATGTCTAAATGTGTTATTGTACACAATACATACATATTATCATGACATATGTGGTGTATTTGTCAAACCTCTATAAGAGAGTTTAATGAGTAAACCAAATAAGCGAAAAAGTGGTTACTCTCCTTTGAACTATCGCTTATCCAGGTTTTTCAATGTATAAGAAAAATATTAGTTGGGAGTCCGTTATTCCGCTCACGTTAGCTCTTGTTAGTCGTAGATGTCTAAATGTGTTATTGTACACAATACATACATATTATCATGACATATGTAGTGTATTTTTCAAACCTCTATAAGAGAGTTTAATGAGTAAACCAAATAAGCGAAAAAGTGGTTACTCTCCTTTGAACTATCGCTTATCCAGGTTTCAATGTATAAGAAAAATATTACTTGGAGTCCCCTATTCCACTCACGTTAGCTCTTGTTAGTCGTAGATATCTAAATGTGTTATTGTACACAATACATACATATTATCATGACACATGTGGTGTATTTTTCAAACCTCTATAAGAGAGTTTAATGAGAAACCAATAAAGCGAAAAAGATGTTACCCTCTATTGAACTATCGCCTAACCAGGTTTCAATGTATAAGAAAAGTATTAGTTGGAGTCCGCTATTCCGATCACCTTAACTTTTGTTACTTCAAAGTCGTTTTCGTTTCGTCGTAACTTTTACATGTGACTTCGCCCTCTAAATAATAAAGCTCATAAAGTATCCTATATCATTTTATGTACAATGTGTATGCAAAATATGTATACAAACTACATTCACATTTGTAACATTAGTAATGATTTTTATTACCTTATGACCTTTTCGATATAAAGATGTCTAGTATCGAAGTTCCCTATGTTGATGATGAAAGTAAATATTTACGTTTTTCAAGAATCTTTTCAATTACACCTGTTGCAGATTCCCGGTTTAATCAGAATGTATAATTGAAAATAAACGTGTTTGCGTACACGTACATAAATATGTTTATCGGCTTATATCTAAAGACAGCATTGTTCTTCAAAGAACATTGCATTCAAAGATAATTATAGCAATATGTTTTATAACATTTTCACATATATCAGTATTAGATGATTCTCGCCTACTTCATTGGACATTAATAAATGGCGAAGGATTCATCAAATCTAAAACATATGTAGGCGCAGTTGTCGGAAAACACTTACATAGTTACTTACTTATATTTATTACTTACTTACTTACATATACTTACTTACTAATTAGGTAAGTATCTCGGAATTTGAGATACCCAGCTACAAACTCGCATAAACTTGTATTTTGACATCCTAAAAGTTGTCTCAAAATTTACCTATACCTACATATACATGAGTGTACGCGACTATTAAAATCTAAGGTCACAAAAATGAACGAATTTACGAATTTAATGAACTTTTTTGCCCATTTTTTACAAATATCTCGTTTTCTGTGGGTATTTCGCTACTTGTATTCAATATAAATATCGTAGTGAATCAAATTCCCTATAACTTTTCATTCAAAAAATTTTATACGTTGAATCGTTCTCGAAATACAGGGCGGACAGCACGCGGTTAGAGCATCATTTAAGGTCAACCGGTAGTCCCGGTTAAAAATACACCATATAAATTTTAATAATTATATATAAATACATAATTATAAATAATTTTAATTTCTTCTTAATTACTACATTATATTCAATAATTGTTTTCATTAATTAAATTTCGATCTATGCAATAACAATTATAACCGATTCCTAAAATTAAAAAAGAATTAATGGACTAACTTTAATTACATTTTAATCACATTCTCATTTCCACTAATTACGTTTTAATTGAAAATAATTAAGTACATCTTTAAAAACCATAAACTCTACACAGTGACACCTGTAGTGAACGATTTACATAATCCAAAAGGGATCAGACAGTCCTATTACAATGTAAAAAAAAAATAGAAAGCAAGCATAGACTACAATAAAAAAATGGTGGATTGAAAATTGTGATAATTTTTTTCACTTAAAAAATAAAGGTTTTTTTCCAATTTCTCATACTATTAGGTCTTTTATAAATCCTAAAATATTTCAGGGTGGTATTTTGTGAAATATTCCAGCTGGATTTTTTTTTCAATCGATCAAAAATAGAAGGAAGAATTTGCCCAATTTATGTTTGGCCGCATTTTTTTGGAATTGATTAAAGGTTTTTGTCAGTGTATACAAAAAAATAACAAATTTGAGAAAAAAATATGTTTCTAGAAAAAAGTGAGAATGCTCATACATTTTAGTAATAGATAGTTTTGGTATTGTGTTTTATTTTGGGAAACTATATTTCAACACTAACATTAAAAAATAACGCAATTAATCCAATTACGAGGAAGTTATAACTGTTAAAAAAATAGGAGTTCTTTGAATTAATTTTCGTTTTACTTTGCGATAATAAATATTGTCATAATAATGTTTTTCATGGAGTAGAAAATGAAAAATAATTCTGCCAAATTGAAAGGAGTGTAGCTTAAGTGTTCGATTTTACATGACGTGTCATGACGCATTTATAATACTCAAAAAAGAACAAATAAACAAAGCAGTTAAAATGAAGAGAAGTTTCTTGAATTATTTACGTATACAGAGATTGGAAGGATTTTGGAAGGATCAAAAAATTCTACCGGACTCACCCGAAATTTTAATACGATAAATGTCAGAAATTTAAAAAGAACGTGTTAGGTATCTATATATTATTTCTCCATGAGTCGGAGTGACATTTGAAATAAGTAACATTAGATACTAGTCCGAATTCAAGCTGAAGACAACAACGGTTAACGTAAGATGGCTGAAAGTGATTGAAGGCACAAAGACTAATATATACTAGAACGTGGCACAAAAACCCCCTTTTTATTAAGATTCAGGAATTTTATATTACGTAATTAAAATTATATAATTTAATGGTAATGGGGTATTTATAAATCGACATAAATAACAATGAATTACCGAATGTATGTAAACGCATCACTTCAGAACGTCTGCACTTATTTGGCTCATTCTTTTTTTGTTGTGTTTGAAAGGCGTGTGTGTATGAAAGAAAATGATCGAAAAAACATAGGAAAAAAGTTATCGATTTCAAAAATCTCTATATATAATATTGAATGAGTGAGTGAGATAAAAGATTCTCAGATTGACGTTCAGTTGCTAATTTACTTCATGGCATAGTCGTGCTGTAAAAAGAAGATTTTCGTCTTATTTTCTTTAGTATACCCGTGCGAAAACCGGGGGACGAGTAGCCTAGTTCTATTATATTCTATATATTATAAAACAAAGTCGTCCGCCGCGTCTGTCTGTCTGTCTGGATGTTCGTGATAAACTCAAAAACTACCAAACGGATTGTAACGCGGTCTTCACCAATAGATAGAGTACTTCACGGGGAAGGGTTAGGTATGTAATTTGTTAAAGTTATTTTTGTAAGTTGGTTGAAATATAATGATAATTGTTGAAAGAATCGGAAAAAGTCAAGCCGCCTTAAGCGTTTCATGCGCATAAGTATACATTTTTTTATTATAAGGGCAGGACAACATCAGCCGGGCCTGCTAGTAATATATAAATACACAATAATATAACGTGTCTGCTTACATAAACACGTATATTCATGCCTTCAAACTACAGTTTTACGTTGTTACACACGCAAATAATATTAGCTTACGTATTATACCATTATAATTGTATAGTAAATAGCCATAATCTTATCTTTTCTATATCTGCGAACAAATAAGACATTAATGCAACTTACTATTTGCTGATCGTATCATGTTTGCTCTCGCAGTGACGTCGGTTTTTTTTAAAGATTCTCCTAAAAATAAGATCAAAGGCTTTGTTTTGACGCGCGTGAAATAACACATTTGATTACATTGTTTGTGTTAAATCGCTTTGCTACTTATCGTTCTTTTATAGGTTATTCTTTAACATTATCTTAACTTGTGTCTCATTCTCCTTATTATATCTTCTCTGTGCTCTTTCTAGCAAATTGAAAAGAGCTCTTGTGAATATAATTGAGATATCTGTTATTTGTACTGACTTATCTCCGAAATGACTGAACGGATTTTGACAAACCTTTCACTAATAAATTAAGGATATTACAAATCATTATATAGAATTATTGGTATGGGCTAAACAGTAAACATAACAAATAGAGGTAACTTCAGATCGGTAACATTTTTATGAGAGAGCAACTTACTTTTGCTAGCAGATTCGTACACGCTAATGTAGTCTACATTAGCCCCAAAGTCCTTCACAGTTCAGACTGCCCAACTATGGAATATCCTACCTGTTTCTATGAGATCGGCGCAGTCAATGGGCATATTTAAAAACTCGGTCAAAGAATACAATTTGTCAATTTAACATTTCGCTTTTGTGTATATATGTATTACTATACTTTGTAATGTTTAATATCTATGTATTATTAATATTATGTGGTCTGTATATTGTATATTTTTATATTATATATTTATATATGTGTGTTACAGTGTATGAACTGTTAATTATGTGGTATTTACTAGTTTCGTTTTATTTATACACCCTAAATACCCCCTATTCCACTCCATGGAACACATCTATCCAAAGGTTGACTGGAAGAGATCGCTATTAGCAATAAGGCCGCCCTTAGTACTAATCACATAATTGTAATGTTTTATAGTGTTTATTTGTAATTGAGTGCAATAAAGATCAATAAATAAATAAATAAAGACGCCATGTTGTTTTCTCCTTTTTAATTGAAAAAACTTCGTACTTTAGTTAAAAATTTTCAAAACACTGTAAAAGTAATAAGTAAATATATTATTACATTGAACATCCTGTTGTAGGCGCAAAAACTTCAATCCAAGCTCTGTTTTGTTTTCGTACAATCAAACTTTTAAGTTAAACTATATTATATATGTGATTATGATTGTCTCGTGAATCTATAAAATGGAGATTGATTATAGTGACGTTTTGAACGAAGGTAACGCGCAAAGCCTTGTGAAGCTACAAATTCTCAGTTGTCGAGTAATATTAATATTTGAAAAGGTAAAAAATAAAATGCCCCACCGTTATATATTATTACTATATATTGTTACGATATTTTCCTATACTAAAAGCCCAGACTTATTGAACGATTTGAGATTCCCTATGACACAACGAGTAACTGAGATATCGTTGGGATGCGATATCCGTGATCTGTGTTGCTAATCTAATGTCTAAGATTAGTAAAAATACGATTAGTCAAGGTAACATCATATGAAAATATATTTTAACGTAGCGGTCCACCCTTATTTCAAAATGACACCGAATTACCCCTTTACAGTACGACCATGTAATAAAATAATGTGGCAACGAAACAACTAAACGTCAATCTGTCAATATTTTTGAAGATCTCCATACTGTCTTCTGTTTCACTCACTTACTCATCTTTCATATCGAGATTTTTAAATCTAAATTTTTCATATTTTCGTATGATTCGTCAAACATTTTCTTTCATACTAACCTTCTAGTAATAATTTACAAATACAACAAAAAAAAAACCAAATAGGTGCAGCAATTTTGAAGTGATGCGCTTACAGTATCGGCAATTTATTTGTATTTATACAGACTGTACCATATGATATATATTAGTGCAAATGTAAATAGAAAGATATTCGCTCACTCAAACCGTGACGTTTAACAGGGAGTCGCGACGAGCGGACGAGAACGATGCCCGAAATCGCGCTGCACGGAACACTTCATACTGTCGTTATTGATAAATTGCCGGGACGACAATTGATAGTGCTTAATCCGACGCTTCGAGTGCACCGATACTTATACACTAACACCCCACCAATTTTACAATGTCACATTGTGTCTCACGAATCACAAGAGGCATTGTTTAAACAGCGTTGGAACATTTCTCGGCCCGAGAAGATGTTCTTTATAGTAAACTGGGTTTTTCTCACAGCTTCGTTAGCATTACTATAAATTTAATTTGTCCATCGGGAACAGTAGCATGTTTGCAATAGGATATAAGGTACCCCATACCCTTTTCTGTAACCCTGAGAACGTGTATGATAATTTTATAATGATCGGTTGAGTAGTTAAACGTGAAAGCGTAATAAACAGAAAAATTCACATTCGTATTTATAGTATTCGTTAGGACTAGATGAATTTTGCATAGTTGTGTCATGTTTTTTTTTATCCCAATTTTATCACCGCTAACGATTTTTATTCATTTCCTTCACTAAAGATAAAGTCAAGCGGTTAAAGTAGTTTCAATTAGTTAAGCACATAAAAGCTTAAAGTGTATATCCGAGTTATCTTCTATTAGTCTTGTTGAGATATTATCCAAATTACCATTTTTCTATAATTTACAGGTTGAACGTCTGGCCTTATTCTCACGAAATAATAAAACATAATGGGTCCTAAGATTTGAACAAGATAAACCTAAGTGAACAATCTGTTTAGTATAAATGCTGAAACTACATAATAGCTTAGTAGTACATTTTCAAATTTTGGATGGTAACTAGAAAATGCTCTACTCATTGCACTTATTATGACATTCAAACTTACGTCAATCAATGCGGTTCCCGAACACATGTTAAGAGAAAATAAAAAATTAATTTGTTCCAAATTCGAGCGCTTTGTTTGGAACATAGCAATATGCTAATAGCTACCCTGATATTAAAAAATCCTAGAATCAGACAGCAGTGCCACCTATTGAGTCCTAAATGAATCAAACCCATTTTTGATTCCACCTGAACAGACTGAGAATTTCATCAATTTTTTTTTGTACAACCGTTACGAAAGAGTACAGTCACATACAGACGTACAGGAGAATTATATATATAGAAAGAAATAAAAGTAGGCGAATTAAATAAAATCCATATATCTTAAAGAAATAAAGATTCATTTATTCGACACATATAACACATATTTATAAGAATATACACTTAAATATTTCAAGTGAGATAAGTGTTGCATGGAGTCAAAAAGGTCTTAGTCTCAGGATAAGGCTGCAGGTTTACTTGTACATCAGTTACAGGGCTGATCTTTAGATGGACTTTAGCTATGATAGATAAAATACGTTCACCTAACACATTATAAAAGAAAACAGCTTTCTGTTTATCTGTTTGTTCGTTAGAATGCTTTTAACTCGAAACCTACTGAAATTAATTTCATGATCCTTTTTTATGATAGGTGTATTATTATTTGCTACTTTTAGTAATTTTGATCAAGAGTTTCCTTGTATTGTAGCACATGTGATGAGCTGGTGACATTCTGTTGGAGTATTTCACTTAGTACATTAAATATATATACTATATATAATGTGGTAGATTTTTTTTAATACTAGAAAATATTGCAATCATAGTAACTGTTTTTACGTGACGTGCAACACAATATTGTTAATCGTATTGAATAATGTCCTTATCTTAACCTATATAAATAAAAATCAATTGTCGTATGTGTGTAAGCCTATCACCTCAAAACAGCTGAACGTATTTAAGTAATTTATTTCTTATTGTGTGTGTAAGTGTCAGAGGCAAGGTTTGTATGAAAAAGAATGTCTGAAAATCTTATGACAAGTTGAAAAATAGGGGTTAAAATAGCTCCGTATAAAAAGTCAGTGGGTGAGTTAGAAGACCTTTAAATATATCAACAGGATTAACAGATTGACGTTCTACTGTTCAGCTGCCATTTTATTTCAATATGTAGTCATACTGTAAACAGATAATTTATTCTCATTTTCTTAATTAGCACATTTATACGAAGCCCGTGCGAGCAGCAAATTGAATATGTAAATCCTTTAAGGTATGCAATTTGGTTGTAAAAGGCCCTGCGTTAATATTTAGATAATTTTTTTTAAAACTTTATTGAAAAATAAAACCCAAGAACAATTTCGATGTACGCAGCGAGCGAAGCCGTTGCCATAACTAGTACATGACATTGAAGGAAAAGATAAATTAATTATTATTATCTTTTAGCCACTCGCCCCGGCTTCGCACGGGTCTATTCGCAAAGCAAATGAGACAAATCTTGCCTTTATAGTATGAACATGTAGTTAAATAAAATGGCAACCGCACTAGTGAATGAAGATTTGTAAATGTTATCAATATTTTTGAAGATTTCTTTACTGTCTTCTGTCTCATTTACTCAATTGCTTTTAATCAAGTTTCCGTACGATTTGTCAAATATTTTCTTTCATATAAACGTGTCATATAAACGTCTGTATTGCACTACAAAACAAAAAATGATCAGCCAATCAGCCAAAATAGAAATATATTTGAAACATTTAAAAGTTACACATTCCGGTTTCACATCCATATGTTACATATTCAGGAAATACTTAAGTGGAAGAGACAAATTTAAAAAATAAATATTCCGCCAGGAAGTTAATGCAAATTTTTTTTGTCCTAACGCGATTTGTATTGAAATTAACATAATATTACAAATTTGCAGGAAGTATTATAGAATCCGGATGTCGCTAATAAAGCCTAATTTTTTATGGTGTACATCAACAAACAACTATTTTTATAGTTTGTAGGTTTCGGAGTTTGACCACAATCTCACCTGATGTTAAATGTGGATTTGGTCTAAGATGGTAAATACGCTTAAAATAGAAGGGACTCTGTCTACGAAATGCAGCTGCCCTAGGTTATGGTTTCATCACGATTTTTCCTTCACCGAAGCTGCGGCTGATTCGCAAGTATACGATCCTACGTCGATCGACGAAGTGTCCGAAGTTACGAACACATTAACTACTAAGCTATTACTGTTTCAAAATGTACACCTGAGGTTAAGTGGTCACTGCAGACCATAACTATGCACGATCAGTTTCAAAAGGATGGTAATCCTAAGGGCTTTCATAATGACTACCCGTTATTAAGTCGAAACGACTCGTGTGCTACTAGTGTTTAGTATATAAGATATATTTTTACGATAATAAACAACGCAGACGAACTCGCGGGTATCAGCTAGTTATGGTATATGTCTTATCAACTGCACTATTTAGGTATAATTGCCTGATGCAATACCATTTATAATGAACCTACGATTATTTGTTATCCACATACATAGAAGTACATGAACGTGCCTCAAAGTATCATTCAACATTTACGCTTGATATTAAAATAAATTAAGAAACGAAGTCAGGTTTCGAGAACACCTGTTGATACTTACAATTATAATCTGTATGCATTTATATTAATTATTATTAACTAGTTTGTATATTTGTAAGTGGTAATTTGTTTGGAAATTCGCGGTTGATTTTTTAAGACCCAGATTTCAAAATGGCGGATTATGTTTTTAATTTCACGATATCGTTCATTGCAAATTTCATGGTTTAGTAAAAAAAGATCGTACAAATGAAAAAATAAGTTTAAAATATATTTTACATAGAAATTATAACTATATAATTTGTTATTTTACATAGTTTTGTAATAAATCAGGTATTTTTTAAGCTTACGCTGCCAACTATCTGTTGACCTCTTCCTCATGAGGTCTTCACTTTTTTGTATGGAACTTAAACCTTTATGGTTTTGGATAATCCAGGGGTTAGTAACATAAACTATATTCTGTTGTTGTCAAATTTTATCTTGTACTTAAAGAGCACGAAGTCGCTGGCAATTACTAGTGTTTTATATTTTAGTATACCTGTAATCTATATATATTACTAGAAAGTGTAGTTTTTCACCTATTTTATAAACTACGTAACGAATTTTGATATAATTTCCTATATGATATCGGGATAGTTTTCTAAAAGGTTTACGTGTATAATATTAGTATATTCAAATTATACAAAGTAGAGCGAAGTCGATGTATTCTAATGAAGTCTCAGGAAGAAATCTTTGAACGCTTTTATCGCTGACGCAAGTTAAATCTTGTGTGATACATCATCATAATGTATGATGTAATTGTACATTTTAAAAAGCCTACGGAAACGTCTCCGATTATATATGCCTATCATCTAAAGATATGTCATAGCCACCATTTTTATCTTTTATTATATTGATAAAAAATAATTGCATTTTTTCACGCTACTTCGATCGATATGTCATCAATTTTTATCGAATTAAATATTTTAGTTCTGTTGAGCATTATATTTACAACAGAATTGCCCTTTAAAATTATCATTTCATTCATTTTAGGAGATATCACAGATTTAAAGTTACTGGAAACATAAAAATGTGTTTATGCGAAGATTCTTACGTAGCTTCCTATGATTTTGATGAGATATAAATATCAAATCGTTAAAAGATGGATATAAATAATTTAAACAATTATAACACCACATGTTGCATTCCATGCGAAGTCTGTTTGTTTTTCGAACTGATTACGCTATTGACCTGACAGGCTTCTACAGCTTTACCGGATTACTAACTACTAAGGGGAGCGCGGCACTCACCAGATTTCATATTGGCAACCAGCTCAAGGGCACATGGTGCGCCTTGACTTTGACTGTTGCCCGAGTTTCCGAATCTAACTAAAGCTAAACTAAATTATTCATAGGCATAGGAATCCGTGAGATATACATGTGCACCAAGCATGTCTACCTCACGAACTGAAACATGTATTTCGGATCTGAGCGAAGCCGCGAAGACTATTGAGCGTAGTAGTATTATAGAGCTATGACCGTTCAGTGCAGTATTTTTCGTAAATGCTTCTAGGCTACTTTTTTAATTTGCCATTTTTAATACGTATCGAAGCGGACGAATATCAGTTATTTTGCGATATAAATATACGAGTATGTCACTCAGGCCAAAGTTTAGATTTTTTAAATATCTTCTTCTTATAAATAAACATCTTCTTATATACCCCTTCGTAATAACAGTATAGATGAAATTATCGATCGAACGGTTTGACCGGTGGAATATCAAATTGATGTCAACAGGTTCAAACGCCGGCTTGTAGCAAGTATTTTTTCGGAATTCGCGTACATTTACTAATTTAAATTGGTAACATTAGCGACTGATAGTGAAGGAAAACAGAGGAAATCTGAACCTGAGAAATATTCTTGTAGTACGATCATATGTGCGAAAATATAAAACTGTGTATTTCTTGGTGTTTAAAATCGTCAATACGTGGTGGCGTGGTGATTTATAACCTAAACCTATGTGTATGTATAAACCTGGGTGGATTACAGGCTGATGACGATGATGATGATTAAATTAATAACTTCTATATATATATGTGTATATTATTTGTATTACAGGTAGATACCATAAGTTGGGCTCCTTTATTGTCTTTAAGTATGAAAACTTATATCAAGCATCTATAAAGTTATATGGTGATAAACACGTCGCAGTACCTATTTTTTAGTTTGTAGCCTTTCACAATCACGATTATATATAATTATCAGTGCAGAAAGTGGAGGCCTGCAAACATGCTTGATATCAGTGACTAGTGATATGCAGCTGGTCTTTCATTATTTGCCGTTGATTTTGTATTGCAGTGTATTTACTATCAGGCACAGTGCATCAACTATTTCGTACTTTCAACCACATAATAGATTATTCGTAGAAAAAAAAAACCAAAGTAATATCTATGAGACAAAGTATGATATATCATTCTATTGTCTACACATATAATATACATATCCGCGTAGGAATGGCTAAATATTAGGTCTCGTGTTTAATTAAAAAATCGCGGAAGTCACGTATTCCGTTTAGAATTTAAAAGTACGCTTAATATAAATTGACAGCAATTCCCGAAAGTATATTAGGCTTTAATTGAAAGACATATTTATTTACTGTTATTTTATTGTCATACTTTTCAAAACACTTCATAGCCGCGGTTGAGAGAATTGTTAATTTTAAAAAATAAATTCAATCTATTTGAACTAAAACTTAAAGTCAACTGCATATAAATTGCTTATATAAGACATTTCATGTTTTACTGCCATTTATTGATAAATATGAAACGAACTATAAAGAATTTCATTTATTTTAGAAACAAAGGAAACATTAGGCATTTTAAATGAGATATTTATGGTCACGAATGATTTTATTATGTTTAAACAATACAGAATTTTGTCGATTGATTATGATTATATTCATTTCAATTCTGTAATAAGAAATTCGTAATAATATTAATAAGTACAATATTAAAAATAACAAATTATAATATTAGATAATAAAAATGACCTTAGTATTCATGTACAGCTGAAACACAAATTTTTTATTCCATAAGTTTTAATATTGTTTTTACAGTTGTTAACCCCTGGACTGTCCAAAACCATAAAGGTTTAGGTTCCATACAAACGAATGTAGACCTCAAGAGGCACAGATCAATAGACTGTTCTCAGCATAAGCTTAAAAATATATCAGATTTATTACAAGACTTTGAAAAATAATAAAAGATGTATTGTACAGTTATATTTTTATGTAAAATGTATTTTTAAATTACTTTTTCATTTGTATGAACTTTTTTTCCAATCCATGAAATTTACAACATACGATGTCGTGGAATTTAAAACATAATACGCTATTTTGAGATCTGGGTTTTAAAAAATCAGCCAAGGGGTTAATTCATTTACTGTTTGTCTGAAATTATAACAAAAATTGTTATTTTTAACAAAAATAAATATTTTTCTTGATAATTCATAGATAGCGCTAAACGCATTGCTTTAGTAGTTTTAAATATTCCGAAGCAATAAAAGACGTACGTAGATAATATTCACAATACATGTGTGCAGTTGTTTTATCTTTGTTTCGTTTAAAACTTTCAGACACATATTTTTTCTGCTAGCTTCACGTGAAAAAATAAAATAATGGAATTAATTATACGGTTTTCACTATTGTTTTCATTGTTGCTAGATTATAAAGAATATATCAGATATTAAGCATAAAATTATTATATCCAATAGACATGACTTGCTCTCAATATCGAATATGTAAAAAATGATATTTTCAACCAGATTGATTAGGATTTACCGTCTCAAAGAAGCCTACATTGTTTGTTCTATGTTTACATTTGAAGTGCATTTGATAATTCATAGAAAGGTTCACAGAACTTTTATAGTATGACGGATATTTAACAAATTTTTATTTATTTAAATAAAATATTAAAAGCTTATAAAATAAAGTGCATTTTATTATTATTTTTACTGTTTTTGCTATGTTGGAAAAACGGTAACACATTATGTTGAAACTTGTCATTAAAGTGCAAAGCAGAATAACAAAAATAAAAACCGGTCACGTATGAGTACACCAAGCCTATGTTAAAGATTTGCAATCGAATGAAAGTAAATAAGAACATAAATACGAACATATTAATTGAGCAAAGACACTGAGAGTCTAATTCGGATTTGACCGATTTTTTACTACTCTATCGTGGTATGCTGAATACAGCTTCTTCTAAAAAGATGCTATCGTTTTTACAACATTTGTGCCTTGTCGAATTTAGTATTTATGTCAGGTATTTTGACTCTATTTACCCAATGTATTCTTTATAATTTAATACATATTCGCAAAAACTTTGAAAAGCTTGAATTCGTAATAGACTGGCATTATTTAAATACTAGACACGGTGACAAACTGTTCGTCCCATGATTCCGACTCAGTAAAACCAGTAATAGTTTCTTAGGTAATAGTGTCAGATTTTATAACGAAAGTCCCAAAGCATATTACCGATTTGCCGGACTATAAATTTAAGCGCCATGTCAAGCGGGTTTTGATGTCAAAGGGCTATTACAGAGATGGTGATGTCTGGAATTAACTGTTCTCTGTGCATCCACTAATAACGATTGTAACTTGTAATTTATCTGAAATATGCATGTTTCTGTTAAAAGATAAACCCGATCGAGTTTCTTGCCGGTTCTTCTCGATGACTGGGTTGTTTTCCGAACCGGTGGTAACTTCAACGTTTATAAGCGCCTTCTTAGGGCCTAAATTGAATAAAGTATCTTTTGGTTCTTATAAATTTCTTGAATAAAATATGGTACTAGTTTTTAACGCTTATATTACAAAAAAAAATATATCTATACATATAATAATAATGTAAATCCAACATGTCTGTACTTTTTTGATTTTTGAGAAAAAAATTATTGCAGGTGTCTAGGAATAAGTAATAGAATCCATTTCAATAATTTTTAGAAATGTCTGTCTGTCTGTCTGTTTGTTTGAACAGGCATCAATGGTAAAGTACTAGGTTTCTGATAAAACTCCAGCAAGGAAATAATCAAGCAATAAAAAAAAATAATTTA
The DNA here is from genome assembly GCA_035772565.1 of Antheraea assamensis. Taxonomy (NCBI): domain Eukaryota; kingdom Metazoa; phylum Arthropoda; class Insecta; order Lepidoptera; family Saturniidae; genus Antheraea; species Antheraea assamensis. The sequence goes on from JAQQSE010000014.1 coordinate 425,369, forward strand.
AAAACACATTTGACATGAAAATTATTATTTTACAATTTATCATTTGTTATTTTTCAAAGTTTTGTAATAAATCAGGTATTTTTTAAGCGTATGCTGATAACAACAGTTTATTTACCTATGCCTCATGAGTCTTACATTCGTTTGTATACAAGTTAAACCTTTATGTTTTTGGAGAGTCCAAGGGTAAAAATTGTTTTTACAGTTGTTAAATTAGAATATTAGTGTTATGTTACTCCTATACCTGCGTGTATCTTCAAGAAGTTTCGTCCATGTTCGCAATAAATTTAGATGCGGGCATACATTACCATCGTGTGCTACGAACTATCTGACTGTATGGCGATAGATACAGCAATATAGCTAGGCCCTCGGTTTTTACACACATCAAAGGACCTTAGAAACCCTAATTTTGAGTTATTATTGAAGTGACAAAGGGGTACGACCATTATTAGTTTTTAGCCAGGCACATTACATTATAAATATACAAGGTATACAGATATAAATTCAGAGTGTTTGATTAATCAATGTGTTTTGTATTCCGTTCCACGTGGACTGAAGTCGCGGGCACAGCTAGTATTTAATAAAGATAATATTAATATCTTTTAGTAAGTCCGTAAGATGGTCTGTTGAGTAAGTAGTGTTGCATTAAAAGATTCGTACTGTTCAAATAATGTTAAGTGTGTTTCATATTCTCAATATAATTAATTTTGTATATAATTGTATTTTAATATATTAAACTCTTTTCCGTTTTATAAATATGTAGCATATTGATATTAGGTTGATACCCGACACTTCATCTGTGTTGTTTATTATCTAAATAATATATTTTATGTACACAGCAAAAAATGTAGCCGCAGGTAATAGTTGCTAGTATGACGTATATCAACTCAAATACTTATTATAACAAATGTGTGTGAAGCCGCGGGCGTAGTTAGTCATATATATGCATACTAATTTCCGCTCACGACTTCGGTCTCGTTACTGTATGTTTGAATTATCGCACTAGATCAATACTTTTTTCTAAATAAAATATCTTTTATGTACCCCATGACAACGTCTATGAACCAAATTTATAATGAGAGCTGAATAGTTAAAATGTGATAACAGAATAAACAAACAAATTAACTCAAATTTAGGAAATAAAAAGGATGTAGGAAAAAATCATTATTATGTATAAACTGGCAAGGCCCGGCGGACGTTGTACTGCCCTGATAACAAAAATATATACTTATGTGCATGAAATGATTAAAGTAACTAATGTATTTTGTTTGATAGTATTAAACTGTATCCGTCTAAATGGCCTTCCAATTACCTCATTACATGTGACCATTTTTAGAAGATAGATGGGTATAGTAAGCTATTCTAAAAAGATAGATATATCCCATCGTAGGCTTTTTTGTAGATCTATTAAAGAGAAATATCTCAGAATGCATTATTTTGTTATATATCAAAGGGATTAGGCAGCGTTTTCGACAAAAGCTCCCAGGCGGCTTGACTTTTTCCGATTCTTTCAACAATTATCTATTTCGTTATATTTTATTTTTATATATATAATAGATAAAGATAATTGACACAACAATACTTATACTTAGTAATTACTCATAAGAGCAACTAGATAGTAATGAAAATTTAAATTATTTAGTAAACAATTGCTTGAAAAATGTGTTTTAAAAAATGATGTAAAATCTACTACAATAAAAAAAAATCTGTAAAAAGATATTCGCTGTAAAGGTGTGACTTGATTTTATAACTGTGTTGTACCGTAAAATCTATATACAAACAGTATTTAGCTGTTCTACGTTGTATTTGCTGTGAGATTAGTGATGCTGATTTGTCGAGGCCTACCGTATAATATATAGGGGTAACGGAGTGTACACCCGCTCTCACTCTTTCGAGAGTGTTCCGCGTGACGACTACTGTAGCATTAAGTTCATCTCATCAAATTCGCATCGTTCATAGCCACTCCAGTGGCAGAACGTTCACACGACCGAAACACAGGAGACACATCGGACCGACACCGGTAAGTGAACCCCGATAATTGGTGAACCACGAACGTGCCTGTTACACCTCCACACGAGCGCACAGCTGTTCGTCGATTAGCACCTCTTTTAGTCACATATCAGTCTTTGCGCAATAATAGCTGTGAGTAACGTGTATAATATAAACAGTTTTTATATAAAAATGCTTTAAAATTTTCCAGTATAAGAAAATGTGAAGTAAGATGACGTTGTGCTAAATAAAAGTGATTCTAATATTCGCCAGTTATATCATAGATTTTTATCGACATTTAAAACATTATAACTAATGATACGACATTTTATTACAAACTATGCTGTTCGCTCCGCCTTCTCACTGGGTTTACTGATGAAGAAAACTCTATTCCGTCTCACTCAGTTTTTATTAAATGGAAATATTTTTTACTTTTCCATACGATTTTTCAAATATTTTCTTTTATACTAACCTTATTCCTGACAATTAGACACACTACAACAAAATAATATGCCAAATAGGTGCGGCGGGCATTTTGAACTGATCCTCTTATATATATTTCATAATTTACTTTTATTCAGGTACTTAAATGTAAACAATTGAGACGATTTATAATAGAAGCGAGATTACGTAAATAAGTGAACAAACCGCGTGTAAAAATATGCGATAATGTTTTTTTTTTAGTTCGATCTATAATATATACATATCCCCATTAAAACATATTCCTTTAACATTAAATATGTGGGTAAATTTTTCAGAACTCAACTACACAAAAGTATTACGCATTACAAGTTTATTATAGCAACGGTTATATGTAATAAATAATAAAATTACTTTTGATTCGAACTACAGTGATTCAGGTCTTTAAATAGATATGTTTTCGTTTTCAAGATTGATTCACGTAGAGCTTTTTATACATTTTAAGAGTTATTTATTATTATTTTTATATATTATTATTTTATTTATTGCAATAAAACAAAAAATGTAGATGAAATATTTTGTAGTTGTCCATTATATTTATAAACATATTTTCCAAAATATAAAATATTTTAACTATTGAAAGTATTCTCTCTTATAACTAGACTTTAAAGTAAATAATTAGTTTATTTATTTACTGGTAACACCCTGAGATTTAGTTTACATTTTTATTTATAAATGATGATAGCATACATTACCTTCGTGTAACTGTTTGACAATTTATGCTATACACACCGAGACAGCTCTCAGATGACAGTGTTTTTTCAAACTTACTTGACACTTACCATTATATTTTGGCCAGTTTAAATAATATCTTTATAAATTATAGCCTATTTATAATTGTTGATATATAAGCTGTATTACTGTTAACTTTCATCAATACACATTCAGTACATTTTGGTCTTAATGAGTAACCCTACATCCTCACATACTTTTTCGTTTATAATATCAATAGCATTATTTAACGTTCATATACATCATCCACCAAATATCAACTACTAGCTTTTGCCCATAGTTAAGCACGCCTTAAAGTAGATTTGACATATCCCGGAGAAATAATATAGTTTTTCAGGATTCTATGTGCGATTCTGTACCCATGATAACATTTGGCGAAAAAAAATTAGGTCGAGTCTTTAAGGCGTGAAAACACAACATACAAAGAAACTACACAAAAACTGTTTTTTTTTTCATACTATGTATAAAATATCATAATTATTACATATTTCATTTGTTAATAGAATGAGCTCATACGTTACTTTTGTAAATTTGTCCGCTTTATTCTTGCCGATATCGTAATATGTTGATATAAGAGCACAGCTCGGCGGCTGACAGTTTCCATAGTGCTATCTCTGATGAGAGCACAAACAAGAACATCAAACCTAAACACAGTGATAAATCACCTTGACACACGGACGTAAGTCAATATTTAATTCATCGCTCACATTGACGCATAGGCTTAAATTGGCTGAGATCGAGGGATGTTAGACTACGTGTGTTCTAAATTATTTTGCGTTGTTGCGGTTTATTTAATTATCGTTACGTCGAAAAGGCTAATTGACTAACGTACAAACACTATCAATGGCTCATTTGTATTTCTTAAACACTGCAACGTTTTTTATTGGCGGTACCGTTCTATCTAAGAGTTCTGATATAGTTCAAAAAGTCACCAAGCTTCATCGAATTACTTATTCGCTGAAATATTTTACCTGTTTAATAATTATAATTTTAGAATTCTAATTTTTGTTATATTTCTTCAAGGTATACCGTCTCTAATCTACCATCTTTTAATGACGGACTGCATTAAATTATATTTGTTGTGTGTTCCGTAACGACAGTGTACATTATATGTACTGCTTTTCCGTAACTAAAAGTTTACGAATGGCTTCTTTATGGCATCCTAAATGAGTGACGTAATTATACCATTGGATATCTAGGGCTCATTCGTCGCCTTACTACGCATCGACAAAGGTTTCTTTGAAGCGAAAGTCCTTAACGCAGCTTGCGGTAGAAGTCGACTAAAAAAAAGAAACAAGGAGTTGACTAGCAGAAATCGTCACGAAAGGAAAAAGGTTATGTCCCTCTGTCTCTCTCTATCCTTTTCTATTATCCACAAGTGTGCGTGTGTGTGGCCGTGCAATATCGAAATGCAAACAGACGATCATTGTGTTCTACCGGTTAGGTAACCTGAATGCTGAACGCTTGGAAATGTTCCACAAAATTTATTTCTTTTCATTTATTTTAAATCTTACGTAAGTTATATTATTTCCATCCAGATCTTTTTATACGATTTATTATTTATTTTACATCTAATGTTTAATAAATGAATATTATATTCATTGCAATATTAAATGAAACTTATTGATTTGAATCCTTATTTTGATTTTAAAGAGAGAGAGAGAATCCGGTGGCTTTCCACGAACGGCATAACGCAATTTTCTTACGTGATGAAAATATACAAATAATCTAAATCTGAATATGCAATTGCAATTGGAGTCGAAGATATAACGGAACTTCTTTTCTGACGGGGTCTCCTAACTGCCCACCTATTTTTTTGGCCCACTACAATTGTGGTTTTCTTCGAGATGGAGGCTCTGGCATTTTGAATATCGTGTCGTCCTATTTCCACACATCTGTTCCGAATACATTATCTATTAGTGATTAGGGTGTGGGGGCATTATATGCGTAATATATAGAATGACACTAATTAGATCGTGACGATTGTTCTCGACTCGTCGGGAGCGCACGTGCGCTCTCTCGCAGCTCTAACGGTCAGATCGTTCGATAACTCGTACGTAGTTATTGAATTATTTCGTGATACTCGGTAGTATTGTGTGTTCGATCGGCTACTGTCAATCGTTACGCTCTTTTCAGAGCGCCGGTGCACCTCCTTTAGTGCACCAATTAAACCGCACTTTTCGGTGCGAGCCGAGCACACTGAGTGCAGTCCATCGAGTCGTCGGGCAGCGCGTCGTGTCGTCGTGCAGTTCGTCGTGTTGCATCGTGTGTTGTGCTTCGCATCTGGAGATAGAAGAACGAAATTCGAAGAAAGAAGTGTTAGGGAACTCCCCCTAGGCTTCGTAGGTCCCTGTGAGGCATTGCACTTTGCCCGCAGCTCCCTTGGTCCGGGCACGGTTGTCCGTTAAAATCAAACAGGCGCACCCCCCTGCCCCTCTGGCAGGGAGGTTAGTCTCATCCCGTTCGGCTCATTATATTCCTCCATAATGGAGTTTTCAGCTGCCGATGAAGCGTTGTTTGCAGCCATCAAGACCGAGCACCCGGATATCTACCGGGAAGCCTGTAGGAAGTTTCTTCCCTCACGCTTAGAGCCTGAGGACTCCGCAGCCAGTGACTCCAGTCGCTCGCGCTCCCCAGTCACACCCAAACCCAAGGGATCCAAGCCAAAATCTAAGTCGCGGAAGGAGAAGCCTCCGACCGCATCACCCCCTCATATCGACATTCCAGTGGCGAATTCGTTTTCGCCACTTTCTCCGGATTGCAATGTCGCGTCATCTGTCGCAAGCCCTCTTCCTGACTCGGATATGGACGTAGACGCGTCCGTACCCGTTGTCGAGTCCGCTAAAAACGGTTTCATAACCGTTTCATACCGCCGGAAAGCCGGTCTGTCCCGTCCTGCCTCACCCACCGGGTCCGTACAGACGGAACCCGCTCTATGCGTCACTAAGACGCCAGCCTTAAGCCACGCCCCCTCCGACCTCTCTCTCGCACAAGCCGCGGGTTCCGTAGCTTCAGCGAAGAAGCCCCGCCTACCGCCACCTGTTACGATTCAAGACAAGTCGTCTTGGGTCGCTATCTCCTCGAGCCTCAACTCGAGGAAGATCTCCTACACCTCCGCCCTTAACACTCCCACTGGTATCCAGGTCAAGGTGCCGACCACCGACGATCACCGTCGTCTAACTTCTTTCCTTAGGGAAAAGAAGTATGGCTACTTCACCCATGCTCTCGAGGACGAGCGTCTCCTCCGAGTTGTCCTCCGTAGGGTCCCGATTGAGCTATCAATCGAGGATATCTCCAATGACCTTAAGTCATCTAATTATCCTGTCCGAGAGGTACATCGTATGTACCACCCTCGCACGAAGGCCCCCTACAACCTGGTGTTGGTCATTTTGGACCGCTCCAGGGAAGGCAAAGCCATCTCCACCCTGTCCTCCCTGTGCGGCCTCACTGGCGTCACAGTCGAGCCCCCGCGCAAACAGTTCGTTCCCTCACAGTGTCACAACTGTCAGGTGTACGGTCACTCCGCACGAAACTGCCACCTGCGTCCCAGGTGTGTAAAGTGCCTCGGCGATCACTCCACTAGGGAGTGTTCTCGCACTTTATCCTCACCCGAGCCTCCTAGCTGTGTTTTGTGCGGTGCATCGGGTCATCCCGCGAATTATCGCGGCTGTCCCCGAGCACCGCGCACAAAGCGCCCCCGATTCCGTAGACAGGTTTCCCCATCCAGGGCGCCCGCCACCTCCTCCCGCCCTCCGCCTCCGCCTCTGATATCTACAGAGGCCTTCCCGAGCCTGCCGGGCGCTTCTCGTGCACCGGCAGCGCCCGCACCTGCACCTTACGTGCCCTCCCGGCCTGCTCGGCCCCCCCAGACCCCTTGGGCTCCAAAACCCATGTCCCAGTTCCCGAAACCACCCGCTCCTGTGCCTTATGCGCCGCCCCGGCCCTCGCGGGCCCCTCAGGCCCCGTGGGTATCCAAGCCCTTGTCCTACTCCCAGCCCCGACCACAGCAGGGTAAGCCCACTCAGGCGAACCTTGTTTCCTTTTCCCTAGCCGGTATAGACTGGATCGCCCAACTCCTTATTGTCCATGAAATCGATGAAATCATCGCATTCAACGCGATGGTTAACAGCAGTCAGAACCTCGGTTTGCTTAACGCTATCTCGAGCTTTCCTGGCGTCGCGGCCACTCTTCAGCGCCTCGCGCGCGAGTCAGTTAAATAAATTTTATTTTAGACACAGATGGAATAAATCCGCGCATTTATGTCTATCTCTCCCTAATAAACCGAACCATTAGGAGCAATCCGGATGATTGCATAGTTAAATTACGGTGCCGTCACCGTCTTGATTCATAGTATCGATCACCTCTTATTTTTGCGTGTTTGCGCCCACGCCCGCGACTCTCTCTGCTCACACCGCCGTGAGCGGGGGTTGAAGATTCGATCCCGCACACATGTCGCGTCTCTCTCGTAGCATCTCGAGCCTAGGTTGTCCCCCGGAGTGGAGCCCTCGACGTGTTATTTGCGCGATACAGTTACACACATTAGTTTTTACACTTACACATATCACCCCACACACGTGCACACATAGGCACACATGGTGGTGGGCTGTTTTTTTGCCCTTTTCGGACTGAATTAGGTCACACACTTAGAGTAGTCAGACACAAAATATACATATGTGTTCGTGAAACATGCATGGTTACACATGCATTTTTCACGAATTCATATCGTATGAGATAGCATAGCTTAGCTAGCTTAGTTACATCGGGACATTCGGCGACAGCCCAAGCCGAGGTGCACCGTGTGCCCTTGCGCTAGTTGCCTGAAATAAATCGGGTGAGTGCCTTAAGCGCTCCCTTAGTAGTCCGGTAAATCTGTAGCGGCCTCCGGGTCAACAGTGTAGGTCAGTTCGAAAAAAAAAAAAAAAAAAAAAAAAATAGATCGTGACCTTGTATGTAAGCGATCCCGTTTAATGTCTCGCTTCGGAAGGCGATTTTTTGGGATAACAATTGGTATGTCGGGATAATAAATACTCAGTGATCTCTGTTAAAAATAAATGAATAAAATGAATGATAAAATGTAGTTTATTAGTCACGGTACAAACAGCTATTTAACTGAGCCCGATAATAAACATTGGATGCACCTAAATTATGAACACAGTATTGTTACCCTACAGAGTTAATCCATTATGAAACATTTTAAAGATATTTTCTTATTTGAAAGCTAGTTTATTACAACGTCTAAGCGATTTAATTACGGAAAATTAACAGATTTTTCCTTAATCATCCATTGCTTTGAGGAAGACCAAGTAAATCAATGTGACAAGACATAATAACTTAATGTGGCTAAATTGCATTATTATAATTAGGCATATTATGTGTGTCATGACAGTAAACCATTATGACCTATGTTATATACAATATGTTTAAATTAAGTATGTAGTTATTTCTAAGTTTATAGATTTCATATATCACTGCTTTAAAACTACGGTTACTAATGTTACTGTTAATAGATGACGATAATCGACAGTCGCCGTCACCATGCTCTCTTATACAACTTTTAGCGACGGTCACCGTGTAGCTAACTATATTTCGGAATGGCGAACAATAGTACAAATAAAATAATACTTCAAGGGTTTTTGACGTGATAACGTCTTATAAATCGATAAACAGCGACTGCACGCATGAAAAAGCATGACTCATTGTCACGTTCCGCTTGGGCCGAGCGTCCAAGTGAGAACGTGGTACAAGCGATAGGAGGCGCGATCAATGTTTTCTTATGACATTATTACGTAAAGTTATCGTCCCTAAGCCGACTTTACTGACAATTAATTTTTTTTTTTGGTGATTACATATTTAATCCTAACTGTGTCCTAGGTTTTCACTTTATAACGTTTTGAATTAACATCTATTCAGTTAGGCAACCTTAAAGAAATTCCGTGTATAATACGACTGTTGTGTAGGGAGCCGACCACGCGATCGGTTCCTCATCAACATAGACATTCATAGTTCGGTCCTCCACAGTAACGTTTGACTCTTGTCAGGTCGCGAACTCGGCTGCTACCCTTGATGTATCAAGGGGCTGTAGTCCCGCTTCTCTTCTCACGTTCTTATTTAGGGTATTTATGCGCTAAACTTTGTATGGTAAAAGCTCCGCTCCTAAAAGTCAAAGCATGATATTCGATAGACTATAACCTTCTTCGATAAACTGAGTAGGAAATGAAAAAAAAGAATTTTTCAAATTTAAATGCTAGTTCCATATATTAGAACGTTAAAACAAAGAATATGTCAAATTAAGCATTCGTAAAAATTAGTGTAAATTTGACTAAAAAGAGGATTTCATTAAAATCAGCTAACTAGATTTCAAACAATAACAAAATACATAATGGAAATCAAATGAGTTGAGATACCTGTTTTCGTGTACACTTCAATTAATAAACATATAATACTCGTAAAAGAAGCTTGTCTAAAGTAGTAAAATAAAAAATAAATACAATTAACGAACGTGTTGTCGACATTTAAGATATGAATATGTATTCATTTTTATTACAATATTCATGTGTGTTTCAAGTAACGGCGCTAAAATTATATGAGCCTGATTTATATCAAAGTAGCTTTTGTCCGAGGTTTTGCTCGTGCTAATGTAGATTTATACTGTTCCTAGGTAACAATACTTTTTCTCGATGTAAGTTATCCTATATCCTTTTCTGTACCATGAAAAATAACTATAGTGTTTCTAGATCCTCTAGGGCATGTCCCTGAAGACTTAAACATATCTTTAGGTCTAAGAAACCTACCACGAGACTTTCACACAAAGCGCCTATAAAACCAGCTAGGCCGTTGATGTAGACACAGAGGCCGGTGAAGCTGTGAAGAGCCATCCGGCCAATTTGTATACTCAGTTCGAAAAAAAGAAATTATGTAGACATTCTTTAAATATTTATTATTTATATTTTAAATATATTTCTTACAAAATAAGACATATTTACCACAAAACAAACAAGTACAGAAAGTTGGCTTCTGGCAACTTGTTTAGTAGTTTTACCTACATTCAACTGTAACAACAGTCGTCTGAATCAATTATTGCTCAATGGTAGGATGTTCTGATGCCGTATCTATCGTTTTAGTTTCGAATCCTTGGTGGAGTTTGAGTTTTCGGTAACTGAAATCAGTTTGATGAAACTATAGAATGCGAGCAAGATTTTTTCTAATGCTTGCCAGGCTAGCAATCACTCTTAAGTAGAAAATATTGATTGCATAGCAAAGCGGGCAAATATCAACAAGTTACGTATATCTTAAACATTACGTGCGCTTTTGAAAAACTATTCCAAGATCCTTATTTGTATGCGAGTGCTTATTATCGCTTGTAGTACGGAACCAACAATTTGTATCCATTTATTTTGTGTAGCAACTCCGGCTATTATATAAATCTAATAAAGAAATAATAGTACGAATATCAGATGTAGAAAAACAACTCATGACTCACGAATGTTGAAAAAAATATTCACAAATTCAAATGTTATTTAAATATTAACTTTTGCTAATTAATAGCTGTTAATTCTACATTACGTTGATAAACTAAATACTGGTATAAATAAACAAATCCTGATACACGATATAATCTTAATTGTTGCATCCTAACTCCCTTTTTGACTAGCGCTTTCCCGGCATGGTGTCAGGGTCTGCTTCCCTAGTTAACTTCTTCCACTTTGCCTGGTCTTTGGCATCCTTTTCTGTTAGGTCGTTTTTCTTCATGTACGCTATCACAACGTCCAGCCAACGTTTTTCGGGCCTAGAGCGAGATCAAAATCCTTGCACAGTGATGTTGAGACATCTATTCCCAACGCAGTCTTATGGCCTTTTTTTTTATTTACGTGGGGAAATCCTTTATGGATACCCACCCTCACGGGGGAGAGAGTGGGTTATGTCCGACTCGCACGGACTAAAACCCCACGGTGTACCGGCCGCCGATTTCGATTGGGGCGACATGGGATCGTGCTGAGGCTATCATCATGTCGCCCCATCGGTCAGCCCGGCAAAAGGCCGCCGGGCTCCGTCCTAATAGGGAGGTAGACTGGGTACACAACCAGCTACCTCCCCTCGTCAGCCGGATCTGTGCAAGGAGGAGATGGGCCCCCCAGCCCACCTCCTCAAGTCCAGCTACGGAGGTGGAAGGAGGCGGACAAAGCGCCGCCTCCTTCCACCGACCCTCCTTTGGCGGAGAGGGCCGCTAAGAGGGTCCAGCTCTCGGACCCTCTCCGCTGCCTCCTTCTGCGAGATAACTTCCTCGCAGAAGGAGGCCATGGCCATCCATGCTTCTTCACTGCCGAACGCAGTCTTATGGCCTGCGACTTATGTGATCATACAAGCGGAGACGACATTAATGCAGCTTATCCGCGACATCACTGACTCCAAGGCTACTAAAGATGTGTTCGGGCATCTTCTTGTTGCATCCTAACTAATAACAATAAAATAAATGCCACTGTAAGTTTATTTATTTGTATCGTGACCTTTTGCATACACATTATCAGGGTTACAGAAAAGAACATAGGGTACTTTTCATCCAGAAACTATTCTTCCCGAGAGATGGATCAATTCTATATTAACTCCTGGCCTGTCCAAAGCCATAAAGGTTTAAATTCCATACTAAAGTATGTAGACCTCATTAGTGGCAGGTCAACAGACCGCTGGCAGAATAAGCTTAAAAAATACCGGATTTATTACAAAACTTTGAAAAATAACAAATGATGTATTGTAAAATTATAATTATTTTGTAAAATGTACTTTTCTACTATTTTTTCATTCGTACGAACATTTTTTACTAACTCATGAATTTACAATGTACGATGTAGTAAAATAAATAAAAAAACATAGTTCTCTATTTTGAGATCTGAGTCTTGAAAAATCAGTCGAAGGGTTATCGCGACGTCGCAAGCAAGAACCAATAAGCTATAGTTATAGTTACAATTGAAATAAAAAAGAAATACTTAACACATTAAATTTGATAAACGATCAATCATATCTGCTACATTGAACACTTAAACCAGAAATAATAAAGCCGGTTTCAAGTAGATTTTTGACAATAAGGAAGACACGACATATTATTATGGCTTTTGATTTATTCAATCGATCAGGATTTCATTATTGTATTACATACTGCGTGTAGCAGGGCCGTGTTACCGAATACCTATCGATTTTTATGCTTAATTCTCAACCATCATCATCATCATCATCGTCTCATGTTTATCCCACCTATGTAGGGTCGGCACAACATGTTTTCCTTTTCCACTCTCCCACGTCAGATGTCATCTCAGTATTCACACCTTTGATACAAATATCATTTTTCACACAATCCATCCATATGCTTTATGTTTAATTCTTCTATTATATTTTGTTAACATTTATCCGAGGCTTCGTCTGCGTTAGGATCTTTATACATGACGACATACATTACTTTCGTGTAATTTTAACGATTTATGTAAAGCACGTCGAGATAGCTTTCATATTATTATTATTTCCAATTTACTTGATATTCATCGTTATATTTTAGCCATTACCAACAATCTTTTTATCTATTATAGCCTATACGTTATTATGATGTCTAAAGTATATTACAGTACAGTTTTATTAGAGTCGATTTGTTTGTTTTTGCGTTAAAGAGAAACAAGATACATTCATCTTCACATAGCTCTGTTGTTTATAATATTAAATCATGATTTTAAGCATTCTATTAAGTTATGGGACTTGTATCGTGTATAGAGTATCAAACATGTAGGAATTATAAATGAAATCAAGGTGTCAAGACGACCTATACTATGTTGTTATAACTAACTAGCTTTTGTTCCGTAGCTTCGCTCGCGTCATTATGATTTCACGTATTTCTTGAAGTAGTGCATTTTTGTTTTATGTCAAAGTTAACCTATGTCCTTTTCTGTGTCACTCACAATGTCAAAACAAATCCACAAACTCACTTTTGGATTTATAATATTAGTTAGGTTATCAAAAGGATCGCAATATTGAGGTCAGACATCTGTACCCATGAACACATTAGTGCGAGCAGCAGGAATCAATTTCACATTAATGCTTCCACAGTCGATCCTTACACGGGTTAAATTAAAAATACACGGTGCTCAAAATATTTATAAAAGATTTTTTTACGGATTTAAACGAAAATCAATGTGACGGATTTGGTGATGAATCTTTTTATTAAAGTTTCTTATGATTCTAGAAGGCTATTATATGCTATAATAAATATATTAATGATTTGAAATACATCTCTAAACTGAAGTATTATTTCGTGGTCAATTATACGAGGCAATTTCACAAAATAGTACATTTAAAGAAGAAACAATATTAATTTCTAATATAAATAATGCTGTTTTTGGGTATATTTAATATAAGATATTTCTAATAACTTTTGATAGAAATATCACATTATCTGTACACACCGCGACTGTTTTTAATGTGATTGTTCAGTGAAGTAATCGTACTTGAATGAGTTACTAAAGCTCAAGTACTTGGGAACAGGGATGCTTTTGAGGAATAATTAATATAATACTATCATTTTCAATATCTATTTTATAAGCATTTCAGACATTTTATATAATACCGGATCATGTAAATTGTCAATAACATAGTATGCACTGACAACCTACTATCCTAGATCGCTCCTTTACCAGACGTGAATGGCGTTCTCGGTATCCTGCTATTGAACGGTAATTATTATTATTTAACTAGCTTACAAACAAGATATGCCAAAAAGATAAACACATACAAAAACAATGACCGCATTTGATAGATTCTTTTAAACAGGTAGAGAAAGCGATTTGAACAGCTTTCTATGAAATTGTTTCTTGGAAATATTTGCTTGTTTTTATTTCCAGATGTAGTACATTTTGGTAATAAGTAGATCGGAGTAGATCATTTAGCGTAAAAGTTCAAATATTTTTATCAAAGTTAACTTTAGCACACTGTGATAATTAAAACATTTATTACAATTGGCATAATTTAGCAAAATATGTATTTTGTATTTAGTTATATCTGCAAAGTATGATACAAATTATGAACTACATATAGTCGATTTACATAAATCTTCAAAAGGTCTTACAAATTCTGATAAAATGTGGAATTTTGTAAAGAAAATTTACTATAGTTTAATAAAAAAATATCTCATAAGCATTTATTAGGGCATATAAGAGTTTTTGTATTGAATGTTTTCCTATCAGAAATTACATAGTATATTCCTGTGTGAAAATATAAGGATTCTTTGAACTATCGATAAGTGAATGAAAATCCCAATAAGATATTTCTTTTTTCTTGAAATTTATAGGAAATGATTTTGTTTTCATACTATTTCGTAAGAAAAATATTTTATCAGAATCTTGGAGAATGTTCTACTGTCAAAAAGTGATTGGTTTCCTATTTTTATTTACGAAACCTATTCCACAGGTTTTATAACCTTGGCACACTTTATTTAACCCTAATAATATCTTATAAAATATAAACATAAGTGTAGAAATCAGTAAGGCATGCTAGACGCTCTACATTAAACCTAAATGAAGTCTTCATAAATTTGTTCTTTGAGATTCTATGGTACATAGAATCTTAAATTTTATCAATCGATTAAATTACATTTTTCATCCCATATTTCACACTGTTACTATTCTTATTCTTTTAAAAACTGTAAAATAAGTATATGTTAATTTTGTAACTTAAAGCTTATTTGTTACTTTTTTATTCGCTAATTTTCAGAAAGGATTACATTACCCTAGAGATTTTATTCTTTATTAACATAGATAAAAATCTGATTACGCTTTCACACTATGAAAAACGTGGACAGATAGATAGACAGAGCTTTTTCTTGAATTTAAATATATTTATATATCTTTTCTTTTCGTTTAAAATGTAGCATTGTTACAATTTTCTGCCAACATTGTCTAAATCGAACAATTATTAATTTAATCATTGTAATACACTCGAAATTATTTTAAAATTCATCAATTACAAATGACAATACAATTCAGAGTGAAAGTGAAAATTATAAATGTATGTTTTATATGAAGTGAACTTATGAAGGTTTTTTTACTATAAATATACGAGGTACTTTTCTGTTTATACAGCGTTGGTAGTATTTGGGTATATGGCCTTCACCTTGGTGGATCGGTGCCCGGAAAGTCTGTGATCGACCCCTCGACACAGGATTCGACAGGTCGACTCAACCCACTTATACATCCTAATCAATAAGAATAGTATTTCAAAGAGTTCGAACTACTTATGATAGTTTCATGTGATGAAGTAATATGACTAAGCAATATAAATTTTATCATAGATCGTTTCCAATAATTTCAATATCGCGTTTTATTTTTAGAACGGAAAACAGCGGCCGGGTGTACAATCCACATAATGTTAAGTGGTCACTGTAGCGTGTAGCAATTTATAATCGAATTGAAACATGTCTGCAATCTGCAGCCATTATTAATTAATGTTGTAATAAATAATACGAGGGCATGTTTGCCAACCACATCCTTCGGACTCGAATACAACAAACATTGTTACCGTGCTGCAGATTTATGCATCGCATTGTCCGTTATCTCACCTATCATTATCTCTATTATATTCAAAATTATTTACATGTTAAAACGGTTTTCAGAAATAATCACGCTGAATGAATGGTAATAGAACTCATTGTGTTTAGCTTCGGTGACCATTCTATTATATTAGGTCGGTCCTATTAAGAAGTCGGTAGAGGTGAACTTGTTTCTGTAATATTTAATTTTTCCAATTGTTCACTGGGTTAATTATTGAAATCTGTTACTAATATTACAAATGCGCTTGTGGGTTTGTTTGTTTACCCTTTCACACTTTAATCACTGCACCGATCATCATGGAATTCTGCATACAAATTATCAGGAGTACATAAGAGGGTATAGGTAACTTTTATCCAGACAAAAAGTACTCTGTCCGAAGAATGGATTACATCAATATTAGCGCGAGTGAAGCGGCGAACAAAAGCTAGTTTATATATAATTTTGATACTAAATAACTATAGCAAACTAACGGTGAATGCTAAGGACTTAACATGAAGTCTTAGCGAATATTATTTCAGATTTATCTTTATTCCAAATGGTATAAGTTTCGCTGGTGTAATGGTAAAATAAATAACTGAGGTATGTATTTATTTAATCGCGTCGTGCCGTCGAATACATTTACACAACTGGCAATAGTTTTTGCTATTATTTTTATTGGATTTTTTATATTCGGTGTAAACTAAAATTTATTTTACCCGTCGAAAATGGTACTTCATTACGAGCGAGTTCGTGGTATTCTACTGGGTTTATTAAAATGTATTGAAGGGCGTTTATGATGAAGTTTAATAATCATGGGATAGTATGAAATAGATCACGATCGATCGCGTGTCCGGTTAATCTTAAGTCTATTGTTAAATTTAAATTTTATAAGCTCCTAGAAATTGTAACAACTACAATTGTCTTAAATGCTTGTAATTGCAGTTGCCCGAGATCGATTTATTGTTACTCAGGTCCTTGATTTAACATAAACTTCTTTCAGTGTTACTTATTTTTTTGTTAAGGATTATCTATAACAAAAATAATTATATCGTTTGATTCATAGTCCAACAAATCTCACAGAATAATCAGGACTACAATATTTGTGTTTTTTTATTGTGCATTTAACGGTTTTTTAGACCTTGTGGTCTACATATGGAAATTTTAGCATTGTTATTATATGTATGGGGAAAGAAAGAGAAATACATTAAACTGGCTTTCGCCTGTGGTTTCGCTCGCGTTAATGTAGATTTGTAAGCAATTCCTCGAGAACAGTACTTTTTTTGGACTCTATGTACTCTTTCGTACTTCTAAAAAAGGGTCTGCATAATTTCATGATAATCGGTTGAGTAGTTAATTTGTGTAATCGTAACAAATACATAAATACACATTCGGGTTGATAATATTAGTTAAGACTAGCTAATACCCGCGACTTCGTGTGCGTCGTTTCACATTTTAACAATAAATTTAATGTACAGAGAAAAAAACATATATGCCACAGCATTTGCCCCATTTCTCCACGGCGAGAAAACAAACATCACTGAACATGTAGTGCTTATAAAAATTGAAGTATCTTAAAACTATAACTTTATATTAAATTAAGCTCTCGTGATATTTTTTAGATAAGGGCCTAGTGTCTAAAAGCATTTAAAAAATTAAAAAATGATCGAAATCGATCCAGTAGTTTTTGAGTGATACGCGCGAAACGACACACCTTTAACATTTTATAGGGCGTAGATAACAAATTCTATTGCTGTTAATTTCTATTAGATTTAACATAACATAACATAACATAATATGACTACGTCTTTCTGTTTTCTATACTATTGTTAATATTTTTGATTTTGTTTAATTTGTGTTTGTTTTTTTTCAAAAGAATTTATGTATTTATATATATGTACTTAATTGTATACATGATGATGATACATATGTATTTTTTTTACTTACTACTTTTGAGCGCAAAATGACTAATGCTTGCATTTTTGTCAGGACAATTTGAGGCTGAGAACCAGCGCCTTTTTTACAGGCGGCAGTACGCTGACGCCAGATTTCTCAGTCATAGATTTACTTTTTATGTTTAAGGGTTTTTTTTTTGTTTGTTTTTTTTTTGTAATCTCTATGACAATAAATATTTTTCTTTCTTCCTATAATAATAATAATAAAAAGAAGATAATTCAAATCCCAATGTCGTGTATAACTACATTATAATGGAGGTATAACCTGAAACCATTTGTGTTTGCGTTCTGATATTAATAGATTACGCGAAGCTTGTATATAATGATTTACATTGTTTTTTCCAATTTCAACTCGCAGTAAATGTATGACAATCGGGAGACTTATAGCTAACTGTTTGTATGTTGGACGTTCGTGTATTTTGCAGTGGTAGTTGGTTTATAGGTAGTCGTGGCGTACTAAGCTTATCATAAACTGTTTTGTCTTATCTCGGGATAAGTTATTATTCAAACCGTCATTCGATCGGATTCAAAGTGATATTTTGTGTGACTCCGTTTAAATTTTCAACCTCTTTTCAAAGTTTAGTTAGAAAAATACTTTTATACGCAACAAACAGAAATGATTAAAATCCTAATCCTAGCTAATGATATAAATGTGTTTGTTTGTTATACTTTCACGCTTTAACTACTCAACTGATTATCAGGACAATTTTCATACTCCTTTTCAGGAGTACAAAAAAGTACTTAGAGTACCCTGCATCCAAGTACAGTTCTCGAAGGATAGTTCAGAAACCTAACTTAAGCAAGCAAAAGCTAATTTTATATAAATGTGATTTGGACTTCATGGGTCTTTTCGTTTACCTACAGTCTCACCTTATATTAAACGAATATGTCGCCTAAAATGGTGACACGCTAATAAGCATTATACATTGGCTTTCAGGTGAAAAAAAATCCGCATAGCTAAAAAAAATGATAATCCCGATGACGCAATGATCACTCAGTGGTTAGCGTGTTCAGACACCGCACTAATCGACGTAACTTCCGACTTCCGGAGCTTCCGTTGAAGGAAAAACATCGTGACGAAACTAGAGCATGGCGGTAGGTTTATTTCTAAGTCCCTTGGCTAGCTATCACCCTCAAGCTGAACATCTATCACCGAGCACTTGGACGTGTATTCCGGTAGCTGCACTTGAGAGCCAGTCCTCCCTTAGCAACTCATTTGTTTCTCTGATATCTATCCGTGAGCGTTACTCTTCCCAATACTTGATTTTTAGTAACCTATTCAAATAACAGTCACATTAAAAACGACACCGGTATGTAACAAAGATAAATTAATTTTAATAAGATTTTACTGTAATCTTAGAAAAAAGATATACAATAATGTAGCAACATAAGGGTGTCCGTTATTTCCTAAGTGGGTTTTTTTATTTCCAACCACTCGCCAAATTTTCAGTTTACACCCTAAAACTAAATATAATTATAACCGAAAGAATCATGGCATATTTTTATAGAAAATTAAACGGTTTACAAATAAGGTCTTTTATGTTTTCTCGATAAATTCTGCCCTTCATACATTATTCAAGGATAAAGTAATGTTCACTGTCAAATTCACAATTTTCTTTCTGAGTACCGAGATCGACCATCATAGGATACATACTTCAGTTAGGAGCAGTATTTTAAAAATTGAATATAATTTTTGTAAACCATAATGCACTTCTAGAATAGTAAGAAATGTTTACCTTAAATAGCCTCATTATTCTTATTTATATAGAATAGTGATGGTCTAGTAGGTCTACATTCAAGAAACAGAGAGAGATATATAAATATTTACGCAAGCGATAGTAGTATTTTAACTTGTATGAATGCCTTCTCAGAGCATAAATTGAATAAACATTTTTTTATATATTTATTTTCAATTATGTGTATATTTCATAAGTCTATTTACATACAATAATTATTCCGTTTCAAATTATTTATATTTATTCAAGTTTTCTATACAATTTCTATAAAGATTTTCTTTATAGTAACATAGCTACACCCTCCTGTAACTTAATAGATTTTTCTTTTCACTGTTCATTGCCTTATATAGGTTTAAAGTGACGGCTCTGAGTACATATCTTAAAACATTTATTGTTTGTAATGTGACCTTTTTATTAATGTGTGTTGTAGCTAGTATTTTTTTATCTCGTTCATCCGGTTCTGTAGCGTCACTTGTGATCAAGTTATTAAACCACTTTTTGCACAACCTATCAATACAAATAAACCAAATTACAGTGTCTGTTTGTAATGTCAAAATATCAACTTTTTACTAAATTGATATAAAAGTGTTATCAATACTTACAACAACAAAAACAACATTTGTTCATCTATGCGTTTGGTCTGACCAATCTCCAAAACGGTTGGACCGATTTTCAAAGCAGTTACACTTGCAGATAGCTGATATTATAAGAAGTAACTTACGCTATCCTTTTATTTAAAAAAATAGTGTTCCATGCAAATAAAATATACTAAATAAGCAGTGTCCAGTACCACGCGCGCCACCGTAAACAAATGTTTACAATAGTTTTTTTTGCATAATTCCAGTAGGTTCCATAGGTAAATGCTAGTAGATAAATAATATTTATTATATGTAAATGGATCTTTTATATTACTGTATATTTATGTCATTATCATATTATTTTACATTAATATAAGGTAATATTATCTAGGGTAGTATAAAGGTTGTTTTCTTGCTGGTGTTTTATTAGAAACCTAGTACTTTACCAGTGATGCTTGTTTAAAGAAACAGACACACGTTTCTAAAAATGATCGAAATGGATTCTATTACTTATTCGTAGACACCTGCAACAATTTTATTCTCAAAAATCAAAAAAGTACAGACACATTGGATTTACATTCTTATTATATGTATAGATTAGCTATATGTATAGATGTGACGTCTTACTTCATCGTCTTTCAAAACTAGCCCAGTAAAACGTAAGTTGGTAAATGTTAAATATTGAAAGTGTAATTGTATACCTATTGTTAAAATACTCAAACGTTTTATTATAATATAGTCTATAATTGTACCACTGCTGGCCGAAGACCTCCTTCCAAAAGTACGCATGGGTTTGATAATCATGCCAACCCACGACGTACTAGCGAATCCAAACGCCGATATACCTATAATTCTATATTCTCCCCGCTATGTTATGGTACTTACAAGAAGGCGTTTATGTAACTCGCGATGTTTTCTCTTCGTCGTCAGCTGATCATCTTATAAATTTTATTCAAATTACCAAATGTTTGCAGATTCGGAAAACTCGTTGTCGGTCGCTCGAACTCGTGAAATTCGAATTGATATTCCATTGATATGATCTTAGTCATGGGTGGTCTAATTTGTATCGTTTAAAATCTATTTTTTTAAGTATATTATGTAAGTTTAGTTTCAGTACAGTTTCACGTGATATGAAGGAATGCGCTAAAAGATGGTAACGTGCTTAGACTAGAGGAACGCTAGTTTTAACTGCTTCGCGAGAGATGTTTAATTTGAGGGTTATAACTTTAGGTGGAGTGTAGACAATATCTTATTAACGCTAACTAGAAGCTCATGTTTCTGAATATAATATAAATAAATGGGATAAATATCATTTTTTAATTTGATAAATCAATAGTCAACCCAAGATGCAACAACGTGCATTTATTTGCTAAAGAAAATGTATCAATAATTTTAGTTAACAAAAAAATAAAATCGCGTATGTATATGAGAATGCAACCTTAAAACGAGTTAATTACCAGAAACAATACCACGTATAGGTGGGGCGGAGGTGCATGTTAGCCACCGAGAGTGCAAAACCATAATCATGAGCCTTCTAATGTCACAAGCCCGCGCCGCCTCTATCCGAATACACGTCTATAGAGCAAACGTTTAAAAAATACACGATAGTTAACTTCGTACGTACGTACCCTCTGAAGTCAATTACGAAAGTCGTGAAAAAATTGAATAAACCGCGCCGTATAACGCGGCCGCGTTGTTGGGTAGCGTCAGACAACATATGCGGATGTTGAAGGCAGGAAGTGTCGTGAGATGGTTGCCGACAGTGATATTTGACGCGAGTTTACACGATTGTTTGTGATATTAGATAAATCGATTTGTAAACAATACGTACACCATTTTCTGGAAAATCATGTACGTGCTTGGAACTATTTATTGAATTATTTAATTTTTATCCGATTTCACGCTGTGCTTCTCTTTTATTTGGTAAGCGTATATTATTATTATTATTAATCTTTTTTGATTTTAATTTCCAATGGTGTGTTTACAATTTGTATAAAGGCGTTTTCACAAGATAATATAAATATAAGCAGTGTCAATATTTTTATATTTCTTATATATGAGTACCTAATGCATCAGTTAAAATCTTCAAAAAAAAGAGTGAATTTTGTGTATGATACCTGAAGTTCACGTAAACGATTGCAATACTTGCTGTGTCTCCAAATATTGGCTGTAGCCGTTTAGATAAGCCAAATTTTCATCGGAAACAGGTTCGTAGTTATTTTTTAAATTAAATAAATAAAACTGTTTAAAACAATGAATAATTATCACTTATTTTCTATACCACTATTAGACGACATAACTATATAAATCAAAAAAATAGACGTCTGAGGTCGATGTTATTAGTTTTATATACTAGGCATTTGATCGTTGTCTAAAAATATAAAAAATATAAACATGACAGCTTCATTTAATATTCAATTTAATATATATTATTCAATTTCAAATATACTACAATTTTTATAAGTACTACGCCTTCATCAATGTGTGTTTTCCTGTCGTGGAGAAGTGGGGCAAACGGTGTGGTGCTCTTTTTCCTCTGTACGTAAAATATATTGTTAAGATAATAAACAGCGCAAACGAAGTCCCGGGTATCTGCTAGTATTTTATCAATTAAGCAGCCCGACTACAATATATGTAGATAATAATAATTTTGTTAAAACGAAATGCAACCGGCTTAAAATACTTTTCTAATAAACCATACAGATGGGTTTTTGCTTCATAAATATAATTCTACAAAAATAAATGCATTTCAATAAACAATGCTGTTACTAAAATATCTTTAGAGGAGTATTCGCTCACTATTTACACAGGAGCCACGGATTACTGTCTAGCATTTATTTAATAATTTTCTCTATTTAGTGCTTCGAACAATTCAGAATACTAAAAGACCGTCATTAACGTTTCAAGATAAAAACAATCGTACATTAAATAAAAGAAAATAAGTATATTGTTTCAAATTCCTAGCAACAGTGATGTATTTAATGTGTATTTAGGTAACAAATGCAATATCTGACACCCTTGTAATAGAAATGTATGAAGATAAATTTGTGCACTAGAAATTTTCCACTAGCATATGGTTATACAAAATAAACATAGGGACAAACAACTGAATTTGTTTATTAGGTACTAACAACCGACCGTGACTTCGTGTATGTTTGTATCTTTTTTAAATGATAACACCATATATAATCTGTGTATAACTAATACTTTATGCAAGGCCCGCTAAAATATCTCTCAAATGGAACACTTACATTTGGTCCAATATATTTATATATGTAATAACATTACCAATAATACTATATGTATTATACTGATGTATAAGTTACATTATAGTACAGTTTCATCAAAATTCATTCTGAAGTTCTTGCGAGAAAGAGTAACAAACCTATCTGTCTCGACATCAAACTTTTCGCGTTTACAATATTAATAGGATTAGTTGAATGTTTTGTCGAAGTTTTTTTTTTTTTTTTTTATTTGGTCTACAAAACTGAATTTAATTTTTTACATTGCGAGATACTATTTATTGTATAATTATACTTAAAATTAAATTCTTCTTGACGTAAACACAGCCTACTTTGTTGTACATGCAATAAATTTAAAAAAGAGAAAAAGAAAATAAGATACATAAACATAAGTTTTCAAATAGTACATAGTATTTTTTTATTTAGTACGTATTTGTAACTACGAAATTTTAATTTAAGGTTTTCAAATATATTTTAAAAATAAGGATATGAAAAGAAGCTATTAAAAGAAACAAAAGCGATAATATTAAATGTAAATACTGGTTTCCAAGCAATGGCATAATTATAGGGTGGCAGGGCTGGCAAAATACCCCCAGGCCGGGTTCCCCGGTACTTCCGATTTACCCCTGTACTGTTCAAAACCAAGTTTCAATAGCATACAAACGAATGTAGATCTCGTGAGGCACAAGTTAACAGAATTTTAGAATTTGGCAGCATAAGCTTAAAAAGTACCTGATCTCTTACAAAACTTTGAAAAGTAACGAACAATGTATTGTAAAATTATAATGTTATGTAGAATGTATTTTTAAATTATTTTTTTCATTTGTACTAACTTTTTTTTAATAAACCATGAAATTTACAAAGTCCGATGTCGTGAAATTAAAAACGAAATCCGCCATTTTGAGATATGGGTCTTTAAAAATCAGCCGAGGGATTAAGGAGCTCTATAGGACAAGATAGATAACTCAGCTATTCTGTCACCTGTACACCTAGACAGAATTCTCCTCTGTGCAATTTGAATCCACAGTATTCAGTTATATAGGTACTGTAGGGCGACCAAAATGTATTAAGCATAGTTTTTATACAATAAAATCTTTTTGTTATCCAAGTTATTTTTGTTCCATCAATTGCAAGGGAATATTTCGATTTTTTCCTACCACTCGACGATAAGCGGATTGTTTACCACGCAGTGGGAAAAAAGAATAAATAAAATTACATTAAAGCCACGATGAAAGCCGAAATGTACGTCATTGCGTACTTTTAGTACCAGGTATAAATATTAACTGATATAATGAAGCAGTTTTTAAGCCTATAATTTTGTTGTTTATTTTTGTTTATATAGTACCAATTTATATAGTTTTAGTCGCGGTTTCGCTCGCATTATTATAGATTTTATCTATCCTTCGGGAACAGTAGTTTTTGTGCATTTTTCTTAATGCCCAACGAGGCGGGCAGGGATCCACTAAGAAATTACATAACACAATCAAATAAAACAGCCTATTTTCCACATTGATATAAGATATTTAGCAGATGTATTTAATTTGATACGGTTACCAACCTCTTAAACCTAAACGTAAAGTCATACGATGTTCAGCTGTGACAATATATCCAAGTACATTGTAGGTTATTGAATAATAGTGGATGTAAAAAATCAGCACAATGAGTGATCACAATATTTCATATGTTTTAAGTTCATATGCGTTTTGTTCTTAATAACTTCAACTTAAAGTAAAATTAATAAATCAAAAATACTTTATTAAATTTAAGCCCCAAGAAGGCGCTAATGAATAACAAAATTACCACCGGCTGGGAAAACCATCCAGTCATAGAGAAAAACCGGGAAGAAACTCGATCGGCTTTATCCCCTTAACACACATATATTTAAAATACATAACACTTTAGTTTTTACACTTTAGTGGACGCACAGAAATGAGCCAAATCCAGACATCACCATCGTTCACATATTCATCCACTCCGGCCTTTTGACACCAAAACCCGCTTGACATGGCGCTTAAACTTACAGTCCGACAAATCGGTTATATCCTTTGGCACTTTGTTATAAAACCTAATACATAATTACATACAAAACTTGTTACCGGTTTTTTTTCCTAACTGTATTTATCGTGTTCGGGATTTTTTGTAAGCTGAAAAGCGTGGAAATACATCTACTATCCGTCGACGCCAATCCAAATTCATAGAATCTACGTAAAAGGTTTGAGGTCCACTCGTGTCCAGCGACATGCATTTGTGTTATAGTATTTATTTCTACCTACTACAAACTAGGAATTAGGTTTGGTACCGATTTCAAATAAACTATTATGTAGCGCAAATAGTAATAATTTATACTTTATAAATGAATAGGTATTAACAAGACTTGTCACATTAATTTTATATAAATGAATTATAATATTATGTATGTACATAAAATTAATACTGTGTCTACATAAAGATTATTAAATAAATAGCCTTCGCACATTTTTTGTCTTTTCGAGTTTAGTTAATTATTTAGTAATCTTTCGCTTTTTGATGTCTTTTGATATTGAAGTCAGTATAATAAAATAATATATATATATAATGATTTCCTTTAACATGTATTCATTTCTATTCAAGATTTTCTAGGTGAATATAATACTTTATTTATAGGAAAAAATTAAAGCAATATCATATATTTAGTTACTTCTTCTTATACTAAATTAATTTCAATATTTTTATATTAGGATATATTTTTAACCGTCGATTCATGAATTAAAAAAGATGCGCATAAATATTACTTTATTCTTTGTCTTTATCCTAGTAAGAGTATTGTGTAACAGTTAAATAATAATTAACAATGATCTATAATGTCGCATAATGAATATGAACGAGTTAGCTTTATATATTTTTTGCTACATATGCATTTGCCGTCCGATAGTGGATGGTTAGCTTGATGACCATGGCATAGTGCTGGTTATTTTACATCTATTTTCTTTTTTACTGGCTGCTACTTCTTTTCCATATTTTATGTATAATAATAAATTACAACAACAACAATCTTTTCAATTTGCATTTCTACATCACAGTTTCAAAAGTAGATCTTATTAATAAAATATACAACTTAAATAAATTTATATAATGTCTGTCTAATTCTAGATTTATTACAAAATCATATTAGTTCTATGGACACGGCATTAAGGTATTTAATAATGAACATACCAAAACTATATATTAATATACAATACAATACATTACGATCTATACAACGGTTTTAGGCCTATAACGACTTACGTTAAATATACAATTAGACAGTACATTAACAAGTTTATTTAAATTGCTTATATTAATAAGACTACTAATATAACTACTATCAATTATTTTGAAAAACATTGAAAAAAATGTTGTTGTATAGCGTGATTAGAAGCATAAATAGGTACGACGATTTACATGGACAAAAAAAAATGTTTACCTTTAAGAAACAGTGTTATTTTTTAAAGTATAATATTTATAAAAAAAATGTACCGATCATCATATTAAATGTTAATGATTATTTCAATCAATCCGCTGTACAAATTATCGTCACGTTATTGAATTAGCAGAATAAATATAGCCCAAATTTTTTGATTATTTTTAGGATACATTTTTGTAGGTAATGAGAAAGGACCTTAGGGTGTACCTAGGTCGACGAGTGGCCTACGTCTACAGAACGGAAGTATTGTTGTCATAAATAATTATAGAGGCATGTACTATATGGATCACGATTTATTTACGATATGTATACCGAACGGTTTAAGGTCAACTAGGCTACAAACAGTTAACTATGTAGGCTATATATTGGATTCCACTGAACCTTTATCATTCCTTATTTTACTAAAATTTTCTTTAATGCTCAACGAAGCGGGCTGGTATCAATTAGTACTCTCATATTATATTTTATGTATCACTCGGATCGCTAAATAGTATACAAGGAATGTATTAGTTTGATGATGTATGTATGTAAGTCCCACATCGAATGGTCCAGCAACTTTACCTTTAATCCAGAATAAATGTACTGTTCTCTAGGAATAGACCAAATCTACAAAAAGCGAGAGAATAATAATAAATAGACGTCACATTGTCGTTGTACAATAAAAAAACATGACTGTAACTTACCTAATAATTCACCCTACTAAGTTTTACCCGTATTGAAACTCCATTTAAATCATACTTGAATTTTCCCGCAAAAAACGGTAATATTCTTATGACCCCTTATAAAACTACACAAAAATATTTAAAAGTAGTAATAGTCTATGGGTCGAAATTCAATCTTAGTTATTATAATTTTCAGCACTCATAAAGAAAAAACGAAAATCTTTCCGTTTTTTTTTTGATAACACTATAGCTCGTCAATATATATTAAAAATAAAAAGATAATCGAACCACAAGGAGAGGGAGAACATAACTGTTTTGTTTCTGCCTATTACATGAATACTTCTGTTTTATTTACTCTATATTTTACAAATCAAGCAAATATTATACAATCGTAATTAATTCTATATCTTCTATATATATATATATATATATATATATATATATATATATATATATATATATATTATAATTAAGTACTATTTAATGAAATATTTAAAAGTGTACTAACGGACAACGCACGTCTTAAACCAGTGAGTCTAAAAACATAAATTTCTACACAAGAGTTCCTCATATAATGGAGAAAGGAAAGGTTAAACAAAAACTACCAAAGGATTTTCGAAAATTCACCATTTAAAGGTTTTACAAATACTTGTTCCTGTCAGGCACAACACAAGTAGACAATAATTACCTAACGATAAGAACATACGTCGTGTTCACAACACAATATTGTAATAAAACAACTTTAGTAGAAAATTTTATTACAAAAAATAAAGTCAATGCATGTGTAATAAAAGTCGAAGTATTGAAACAACTGATAAAAATAGCAATTCGATAAGACAACTGTCAAGGAAGATACGATAAATTTTGTAACAATATAGAATGAAATAACTAGCATCCGCTTATGATCCGCCTGAAATTTGGTGGCGGCATATTGGCTGTCAGGCTGTTCAAGGTTATGTGATTCACAATTTGGGATTAAGAGTTTATATTTGTTAATTGATTTCTACTGTGTTTTACTGCTTGATTACCATTTTTATGTTCTGGCATTATTTCTAAAAACGTAAACGTTTTTGTGTTGTTATACTAAAAATCTAGCATGATAAGTTGAGAAAATCCAAAATAATAAAAATAAATGCCGGTCGAATTAAAAAAAAAAGTCGAGGCTATCATGAGGACTGCCGACAGAAAAGAAAAGAAAAAACAATGGAATAACTGTGTTTATCTTTGAATTTTTGAATAAATTATAGTCTGAATTATTTAAGTTTCAAGGACTGCCGACAGAAAAGAAAAGGAAAAACAATGGAATAACTGTGTTTATTTTTTAATTTTTATATAAGTTATAGTATGAATTATTTAAGTTTCAAAATTTGTAAATTGAAATTATTAAATTACTCTGGGTTTCATATCTATTGGCACTCCGAATAAGAATTATATACATTTTTATACAGTTTATTAATTAATCAAACATATTCCGAGCTGCACAAATATTAGTATTACATGCATACAGGCTGCTATATTACGCGTCGATACTCTGGAGCAAGCGCAATACGTCACGTCCATGTCGAGGTTATCGGTGACGCGAACCCATAAGTTTTTTCCGTACCAAAAATCGTTCAATGCGAAATCTCGATAACAACACCACCTACTACGTATGACCACAATTAAGAACGACAAAAGTGATCTCTAAGTTACAAAAAAAAAAATTGTATATAAAGAGGTATATTAGTCGTTAGTTACCATAATAATTATTTTGTATTTTTGTCTGGGGCGATGAAAAGGGGGCATTGCTTCGACAAATACCGAACATAATTAATGTTACTTTACATGTTTTATTAATGTTTCTTTGACCTGTTTGATGATAACCTGATGTTAAATGACGATGCGGTTTATAGCGGTAACGCTAAACCTAAAGGAGGACTGGCTCATAAGTGCAGTTGCCTGAACACACATATAGGTGTATTGGCAAGACATTTTTTCGAGAGAGAACTTCAAGGTTGTAGTTAGAAAAATCCTACCACGACGCTCCGATTTTATAGCAGTCTTGTCTGAGCATCAAAAAATATCAAAATCACAGCTAAATGTTTTAAATTAAACTATAAATAATATTTGTCAATTAACGATTTAACTAAGAACGTGAGCAATTCGAATGTTATAAATCAATTGAGTCAATAGTAAATTTTTTGTCCTGGCTACAGTAACAACAAACACTTTAACGTACTATTGTAAATTAGATTCACATAAATTTCATCACGTTTTTAGTATTCTTGTTATTATTTAAAACAGTTTTGGTAATTTGGACCAAACGTGGAAATACCGATTTCTTAGACAGTCTGTCGACATTCGTGTACTTATTTGGTTATCTATCTTTTTTATATATAAAAAATAAACTGGCAAGGGTCAGTCGTACGCACATCATGAAAAAACTAGAATTTATTTCGACATATTTTTTTTATTTACTTCTAGAACACTCTGTTCTTATCTAAAAAATAAATTATAACGATGTCTTCATGTTATTAGTTTTTAAATCGGTGTGGTACATATGTTTTCTTCTGGACATAAGATAATAAACAACATAGGCGAAATCGCAGATACCAGCTAGTATCAAAATAAATAACCTCAAATTCGTTCACATAATCGCGTATATGAAAACTGTAATGTTATGCAACCATCAAAATTCCTCTTCTATCAGTAAAACTCTCGTTCAAATCTGTTGAACCATCTTGAAAATAAATACGAAAAATCGACAGACTCTTCAATTTCCTTTATATTTATAATAAAATACATAGATATAACATATAAATAGTCATAAATATACACTATTCTTGTTTTTATATTTCGACAACAATGCAGCCAGTCTGCTTGATAACAGTTGTTTCTTTGGAGAAATTTTTACCCATTAAAAATGCCATAGTTGATTTTATAAATACACATTGAGTTTATATACTATGTAATTTAGATTTAAAAAAAAAACAGTAACCTATATTTTTTAAAGTTAAAAGGAATCAAATTGATGCTATACACCTACTTATCATAAAGTAATCGATTATTATGAATATTGCATTATCATAACAGGTGGTTAATTTATTTTCCGATATCCCCCAAATAGATTTTTTTTGATGACAAAAACACGTGGAAGAAAAAATATTTCCTTTTACGTTGAAAACAACGCGTGTCACGGGACGATCAAAATTCATTGTTCTATTAAAATTACGTCTTTACGGAAATTTTGCGTTAATTATCCAACTGTTATAATTTTCGATATTTTATTTGTTCGTTTTATGAAATTGTTTATACAAGTGAGATCGACCTTGGATCAAGTTTCAATGATAAGGAAAAAAATGTTTTTTCCGAAGTTTTTATTGATTGACATATTGATTATATTGATATTGTTTTTATGAAAAATGAAGTTCGTCAATATCTGCAAAACAAAAATAAAAGAAAATCGCTTGAGTAAGAGAGTAGAAATAAATGTTTCGGTCTATTTATTTAAAAAAATCATATTAAAAAAAACGTATTTTGAAAAATACGTATAGTGTTTTTCTATCAAAAGGCAGCTTTATAGGAAGCGTAAATTAAATTTTTTAACAACCCCTCTAATATTCATGTTATAGAAAGGTTCGCTTTAACGGATGCACTAGAAGTTATTGCAGTAACAATTTCTAGAGTATTTTAATTTGAAGTAATCTTGCATGGCGATAGAGCACTCGTATTTTCTGAATAATCATAACAGTACAGTTTTGTAAATCACCTTTTAAAATCAACCTATATATGTAGAAAAATTTATAACCAACATACATAGGATTTTACTCTGCTTTATCGGCTGTTCCTCTGATTTACATGAGAGCTTTTTTGAATAAACCTATATATACAACCCAAGCTTATGTACCCTAATATACCTAACTTATAAAAATAAATAAAATTAAAGTGTCAGTTTTTACTGTCAAAATAACTCTTTTTACTAACTAAATATGAATATACATATGGGAAATACAAAAAAAGCAATTTTTAAAATTTTGTCTGTATGTTAGATTCGGCTAAACTCCGAAACGGTTGAACCGATTTTGACGGGACTTTTACTGGCAAATACTGATAATAAACTAAAGAAGTAGTGTCCCGTAGTAACAAACAAATAAATTCACATCCGCTTTTACAATATTAATAAGGACTCATCTTCCTTTAAATAGGCTGTTAATTTCGCCCCTACACATTCTTCCTCGGCAACGGTTGAAGCCTAGGTCCGATACCTCGGAGTGTAGTCCTCGAGCACCTTGCTTTTACGAAATAGTGACACTGGATCTCAATCACTAGTCTCGCATCACAACACAGAACACCCCCACACATTTCGGTACTGGAAGGGTTTAATTTTATTTCCTTATTCGAACTGAGTTAGCTTATTTTAACTTAGTTATCACATCCGAAATACATATTGGAGTTCGTGAGGTACACGTGTTTGGTACACATGATAAAATGATATCTCACGGATTCCTATATGTATGAATAGTTAGCTTAGTTTGGCTTAGTTAGATTCGCGAACTCAAGCAATAGTCCAAGCAGAGGCGCACCGTGCGCCCTTGTGCTGGTCGCCAATATAAAATTTGATGAGTGCCTTAAGCGCTCCCCTTAATGGTCCGGTGAAGCTGTAAACGCCTGTCAGACAATAGCGTAGTTAAATCGAAAAAAAATCTATAAATAGAGATATTGTAATACTTCCTTTCATTTGTTACGCTTAATTATAGACAGTGTACATACATACAAATAAAATTTAAATGTCTGTGGTTTATGTGGACTAATCACTGAAATAACTGAACCGATTTTTACAAGACTTTTACTGGTAGATAGAGGCCTTTTCAGAGTGTGATCTCTGATTATGCTGTACCATGTGGGTTAAGTAATATATATTAAATACTAGATGACCCCGTGAACTTCGTATCACTTACATATCTTTGTGTAAAATGTGTTCAAAACATAATACAAAATTTTTATTTATATTATAAATGCACCACAGAACCACCATTCTCGAGTTTCAGCGATAAAAACGAACAGCAATTCATTTACTCGTATATGCATATATAAATTTAAAGCTACCCTGTACTTCCACAAATATATCAGAATTAGCCAAATCAGATTAGTCATTTTCGGGCTTCAACGAAACAAACGAACAGTAATTCATTTATTTTTTTAATTTATATTTATTTATTTATAAAACCCATGAAACAATGAAACCAATTACGTGAAAACAAAGTTTGAGTAACACCACCTAATAAATAAGACAATGTATATCTTATCTAAACTCTGCTACAAGGTTAAATGGGGTTTACCTCGAAAGTTCAAGCCTTCTGGCGGTGGCAAGTTTTACTGTCTTTTTATGTTATGATTAGTTACTTTTGTTCAAAATAGTTTTAAAACAAGAATAACTAAACAACCTGTTGTAATTGATACAAATAATTAACTTGTATTATTTTATTATATGATCATCTTACCCTTATCCCACCTAAGTAGGGTCGGCACAACATGTTTTCTTTTCCATTCTCCCCTATCACATGTCGTCCCAGTATTCACACCTTTTATACACATATCATTTTTCACACAATCCATCCACACTCTTTTCGGTCTTCCTCTACTCCTATATCCGTCCACTCTATACTCAAAACTTTTCTTATTACAAGACTTTCATCTCGTCTCATAATATGCCCGTTCCATGCTAATAATATGAATTATTTTATTATATAATAAATAAGTGACTTAAAATAAAGTTACCCAAAAAAATTCACCAGAGACTGGTCTTGGATAGTAATAAACCTATCAATATTTTAATAACTATATATTTTTATTAAGATTTTGTGGAATTCCCTAGTTTATCTTCCAACGCTAATGCATAATGCTAATGCAGTGGAATTAACACTTCTCTAACGTAACGTTTATGTATTTTTTAAATATATGCATTTAAAAAGAATAAACGCGATTGAGTTTCTTGCTGGTTCTTCTCGATGACTGGGTTGTTTTCCGAACCGGTGGTAGTTTTTGACGTTCACACACGCCTTCTTAGGGCCTAAATTAATAAAGTATTTTTGATTATTGAAAAAAGAAAATGTAATTAAAATGATACCCTCTTGAAAATATTCCGTTTACAATAAAAAGAGAATTTTTCAAATAGGTTCCTAAATTGACAACCTTGAATTGAGAAACTGTTCATTTTTGAAATCGATTAAGAATACATAGATATAGATAGCAGTAATATTTTTAGGTATTGTCTCCTGTGAGACTGAATAAAATAAAATACAGATATACTTTCACTGGCAACACCACACCCTGTAAACGTACACGAGTTCGCGTGTTATAAACGCTTACAACTCATTTAAATAACCCTGACATAGACCACATTAGTACTATTGAACTTACGACATTCACTTTGATAATAGACATTATTAAAACTGACATATTCATATACACGTGAGTTGTCTTAAATATTATAATACGATATAAGAACCAGTTTTAACTTAATGAATTATTATATTTGTGAACTTATCAAGTATTCGTTTTTAAATATTATAAAATACGTCTGTCTGTTAGTATTTTTACAACACAAGGACTGCTTGGTCGATTTACATGGTTCATTTTTCCTAAAAATATAATTTAAACTGAAGGTACTCATTTAATAACGTCTGTTAATACCCGATGTACAGAGGGAAAAACGTAAGCACCACACCGCTCGCTCAATTTCTTCACGACAGGAAAACATTGCTGCCTACAGAAACCATAGATTCTTTTTAAACTTTGATAACTTTTTTAGATAAACACCATGTGCTTACGAAGTAAAGCAAATAAAATGTAATAGAAATCAATCTTGTAGATTTCGCGTGATGCGCGCAGAATGGCATACTTTTTTTTTCAAACTAACTACGTTAGTGGTCTGCCAAGCCTCTACAGCTTTTACCGGACTACGCGTGCAGCGACATACCTCTATCATTTTATTTATATAGAAGATATATCATAAGTATAAATAAAATAGTAAAATTATCAATTAAAAGATGCATAAATACTTTTCCTAAACCAATTAATTTATCTACTAGAATGAATAGTAAGCGATATATTGCAGCAGTTAATTTGGTACATATAACAAGAAATAAATGTATCATAATCGATTGATATAAAACTTTGATCCTTTGCACAGGGAAACAATTTTTTGCATCGTATCAGTCGTTGCTGAGATTAGCTCCTATGAATTTTGCTTCATAAGTATTTTAGATATAGTAAAAAACATATAAATTTAAAAACAATAAAATAGTTATAACGTATTAGTACACCACATTGATCGTAAGTTCAATTACTGAATGAGCCATACATTTCGATTAACTAAAATTCATAATCAAAATAAAAAAATACTTTATTCAACTAGGACCATGAGAAAACGCTTATGAACGCCAATACTACTATAAGTTCAAAAAGAACCAGCAAGAAATTCGATCTGACTTATATTTTCATCATATATATTTTTACAAACATAGATAGTTACATTCATTTTTGTCGGATGCACAGAGAGATCTCGTCATTTCCAGACATGATCATCGTTCACATATTGTTCCACCCTACAGTAAATAACGTTTACTTGCGTAAAAAATAAATGGCGTGATTCTTTCAAAAGGCCAAATAACAAAGAATATTATTTAACATTAAATTTATTATACTTGTAAACATTTATTAATGCAACTGACATTTTATTTTTGTAAATGCCAAAATTAGCAAATGTTTTGTGAAGAATCAGTATTCAGTAAACACATTTTAATTAAAAATAATATATAAATGCAATAAAAAATGGTTTAAAAGGTACTATTAATATGAAAAATATTTATGTCATACATACATTAATTCATATTATATAAATATGAGCACTTGCAACAAATTATAAGTTAAACAAATAGTAACATACTCGTCTATTTTTAATCGATACCAGGATATAACCTTTTCAGTATGTATTCACCTCACCAGATATCGATAAAAATCAATCGATAACAAGTAATAACACTATGTTACATATGCTCGTGCAATTTATATTCTGTAATATTTGAAGAGATGATGTCATAGTTCAGTTAACAAAAGAAATTGTTATAAATACGATCTTCAAAAACTCTTATTGTCAAAAATGTTATAAAAGCAATTGACTTACAGGACAATGAGTTCGCATTAAGCAAATTAGCATTTCTGTACGATATGTTAAATGCTCATAGCAATAATATAATACTGATGACGCTGTACCGTTCGATATAAACGATTTTGTATGGTATTCACGGGGCATGAATTTTCTATATCGTGTGACAAGGTCTTCAGTCTTCTTTTTGAAAATCAGCAAGAATAAATTACATTTACTACGGTTTTATATTATTTACATAAAAAACTGAATTTTTAAATATAGTAATAATACAATAGAGCTCTAAGAAGATTATTACAAAAAGGAATTTCGAAATAAAATGAATTATTTGTAACATAATTTGGTTACACTTCGATTCGGTGTGTTTGTTGCATAATTGTAAGACTAGGTGTTTATCGGACTAATTACTACTCCTTTAAAAGTTCTGCCAGATAAATGGTTACAGTACCAACACGTTACATGCGAATTGTATAGTTTCTAGATTTAAAAGGTGTCGCGAAAAGTGCGCCCCAAGCACAAAACATTGTGCAAGTAAGTCATATGAGATGTTGCATTACGATGTTAAAAAAGTACTAAGAACTTCTTTGTTATCCAACAGGATGTTCATTTATTTCAAAACCATAAACCTTAAATTACCTCTCCAGTTTTCGACTTTTCAATTGAATTGCTTTTTTTACGGCACAGAAACTTTAAGAGTTGCAATCCGAATTTGATTAGTATATTTCCTGTAAATCTAAATATTTACGTTAGTAAAACGAATTATTGCGGCATCAATGATAAATCTGTAAAGATTTCAAACTTCAAGAAATCCACAGTTCTAATTTTCCCACATACGGTAGTACTACAAGAACATTTCTCAGGTTAAGGTTTCTTCACGATGTTTTCTTTCACCCTCAACCGATACTCTTACCATTTCAAATAAGTAAATATACGTGAATTTTGAAAAATCCGTTGGTACACACCGGTATTCTAATCTGCGGACATCGGATTGATATTCCACCGGTCAAACCTCTCGACCATCACGAATTTTAATTGTTTTGATTAGCGCATATTTCTTTCAATTTAAATAGAACGTTCATATCCAAAAGTGGAATACAAACAAATGGAATACGTTTAAAAATATAATCGACGCTGGAAAGGCCAAGGATTAAGGTAAAATCTGTCAAACGCGAGCTATTCAATTATCATTTCCACCTGTCGACATAATAACCTGGAAGTAATATCTTATTTCTACTGTAACAATATGGACAATATTGAAAATAGATTGACAGGTCGTTATTTTTGTTATGACTTCAATGGAATGGAATTTTCACGCATGACAATTCATTCATAACTAGACCGTCTATGTCTATGAGGCAACGTTACATCACGTGTCGGTTTGAATATCTTAGTTGCGTTTAATTCTCTGTACATAAATCCAGTATACTCTCGCTTTAATAATAAGTATCTTGAATATTTATGAAACGGAACTGGATCACGAATTATATCACCAACTTAATTTTTTGTAGAATTAATTATATGACTTAATTAGTTTAAACTCTGTGGTAAATTTATTCATGACTAGTTAGCTGATGAGCGCGGCTTCGTTCTCGTGAAAAGTGGTTTTGTTTTTGTTTTTAATCTATGATTTATTTGTATTCCTTTTTGGCTATCTTTTATATATTGTATCTTTCAGCTCAGCTTCTATACTTCAGATAACTTTAACATTAAACTTCGCTTAAAAAAGAAATGTAGCCTACATAATACTATGAAAAAACTTCTATCTATGATAAAACATCTCATCTGAATCGGTTAAGCCTTGTTAGTCATGGTGGTGGTCAGCTAGTTTGATCGTTGGAAAGTCAATTCGATGTCTGCAGATTCGAACCCTGTTATGTACTACTGATTTTTTCGAAATTCGCTAGTGTTTATTCATTTAAATGGGTAACACTATCGGCTGACGATGAAGAAAAACATCGTGAGGAAACCTACATCTGAGAAAATTTCTTATATTACCACCGTATGTGGGAATGTAGAGAACTGTGGATTTCTCGGAGTTTGAGTTCACCAATACGTCGTGGGCTGACGTGTTGATTATTCCCGCGCCTTTCTGGGAAGAGACCTATGATCCTTCAGTGTGTCTCTCACAAGAAGACGTGATAAAGTGTTTTAACGTTTTTCTTTAAATCAACCTGAGACCTAGAAACAACGAAAGAAAGAATGATATAATAGAGAAGATAATAATTTCGTGCATATAAAGATCATCTATCATTTAAAACTGACAAGGCAAACGGCAAATATTATTACAATATTAAAATAACAAAAAAAAAACGCAATGTATGGAAGTTGATTATCATATGATTTTTAACCACTTATACATTCAATACACCTGTGTTAATCGCTGTGTTAAGGTATTTTATAATTAATTTGCGTGCTGCAGTGTCAGGGTCTTCCACTTGGATCGTACTTATCGTTTGAAAAGGCACGGTTATAACACACGCTACACTTCAAGATACAATGTTTGTGTTTTTATATTATTCTATGCAAATTACAATCCACTCGCAAGTCACCGAACAGTTGACTTCCTCATTACACGAACTAATTTTTTAGATTACGATAATTGATAAAGATTTATTCATTACTATTGTATATATTTGATGTTTCTACTAATTATTCATTATGTAAATAAAACGGTAGAGGTGTGACGTTGTGCGCGTATTACGCAAATACTAGAAGATAAAATTCGAGCTATCTTTTTTTTAGTACGTTGAAGCTGTGACGGCCCATCAGGACAACAGCATTAATCAGTTGGAAAAAATTGCATTTTTTATACTTTTACTACATAGACATTTATCTAATGTATATACATATCACGATATCGTAATTTAATATAAAGTTTAGGAAATTACCGTTTGTATAAATACTAAAAAAGATTATATTTTTTTTATATCAAAGATATAGTTAATAAAATAAGAGGTAAACGGTGCAGTGCGCGCATACGAAGGACAACGCAGAGAAAGTCACGTGTTAAATAAATTGAATTATTATAATATGATTATAAATTAACTTATTAAATAGGTGAAGATAAAACATTTCAGTAAACACTTTTTCTCCTCTGATTGTCGTTATATTTTCTATACCATCAATAACTTAAGTCTCTATTCGTCATGCTTCACGCTCCTTGCGTGTAAAATGTACAATATTTGTAAAACACTCAAAATAGTTTTCAGCATTTAGAAAAACAAAACGAAATACAGATAATAATAACCATATATTGGCAAGTGAAGAAAAAACTATGTACATCGTATTATGGCCGAAATTCTAACACCGGAACGAACTGTAGTTTTCGTTATTTTTTGTAAATTTTATTACTTTTCTGCCTCATTAATTCCGGGATGTAGTTTTTTCCCCTTTTCATTATAATTACTCTTTTTATGTTTATACACAATATTAGCTGTGCCCGTGACTTCACTCGTTTTTGTTATTATATATAGTTCATTTCAATGCTCTTCAATTATATCTAAATGGATATCGTGTAAATATTCTCATTGTTCTAATATCCACACTTACCAATTTTTATGGCGATTGGTTTGAATAATGCAAAATTTGATGCAGTACTACCTAGTGGCGAGATATAGCAAGATGGAGAGTAGACGGTGTTGGTTTTTATCAGCTTACGTACAGTACTAGCTGATAGTCGTGACTTCAACTGTGTTGTTTATTATCTGAACAAAATATTTTATGAACAGAGGAACGAACATAAAAAGTAATTGTAAGTAAAATAAACTTAACTTAGAAATTTCTTTGCAAGTGATGTTATCCGTCTACTTTTCTTCTTCTGCGCATGCACAGAACACCGCTTGCTCCCACGTCTCCTAGGTAAGAAAACACACATCGCCCGAAAGTGTCGTGTTTATAAAAATTGCAGTCTCTTAAAACTTTATATAATATGAAGATATCGTAATATATTTTTTGACCAAGACCAAGTTTCTAAGTAGCAAAACTAAAACCGATACCTATCCAGTAGTTTTTGCGTTATGCGCGTACAACGCCAGACCTGTATTATTTTCTTTATATAGATTCGAAAATCCTCCTATCCTTCAATATTAAATGAATTACCGTTGACGCTTTAATAAAATAACTACATAAGTCAATCAAATTGTTTTCCTAATTGCAATAACTCGTCCGACGTCTTTTAACGTTCGGACAAAGAGGTACGGACTCTTACAACAATGGAATACTAGTACATACTGTGAACTAAATTGTTTGGAAGTGGCAATTGTCTTCAATAGTGCGTATGTACTGACTAAGGCTAGTAGTACATTAGTGGCAGTTTACGAGGAGATGCGATGACGCTGACGGTTACTTCCCGCCCTTTGTTAGCGCTCATCAGTGCGCACTATAACAAAATCAACTCTTGGCATACCTTGTTTGTACGGTCAGTGCAATTTTAATATTAGAAATAACTAGAAATTAACCTGCTTATATTTTAGAGTAATTCCGTGTTATTACAAAAAAGTTAAATACGCATCGAACGCTTGTTTCAAAAAAAGTTTGATCACAAAAGAGTGTCTTACCTTTGTTTAGAAATAGACACTATTTAAATTTAAACATTATATAACACTTGTCTAAGTTCACAGTTCTCATTTTATTGTTGTAATTTATTTTATTATATTTGCCGGCAAAAGACTTTTCGTAGTAAATTATGAATTTCGTGTGTATAATAAATTGTAATCCTATGAAACTGTAGAGGCCCTGCCAGGCCAACAGCATAGGTCAGGTCGAAAAAAAAAATTGGAAGATGTAGATAAATTAGACAATTTAGAAGTAAATGACAACTACTACAATATGACATTATTGACACTTCACAATGTATTTATTTTGGGATTATACTGTTGTTCCACTTTACACCATTTGGAGTATTATTTCAAACTTATATATTGCTTTTTTTAATAATTACATCATTTTCTTTAAACCAAATGTCACAATAATTATAACCAATTTCACTTAAAATAAATAAATATTCTTAATGAAGGTCTAAACAAAAACATTATTTGTAAATTGGAACATTTTTGAACGATGAGATTGAATTGGATGAATGCTATTCAGAGTTGCTTGCATAAAAAAACAAAAACCAGATATTTAGCTAACCACCGCTTAGGCATTCTTTTGTAATAAAGTATTTTAAGCATGTGTTTAAACTTTTAGATAATGTTTAGTAAAGCTCGCGTTCATTTTTGTTTTTGTAATAAGACCGAGTAAATCTAATATTTTTTAGGTTGCGCCAGGTTCTAAAAGAAGATCTCAAAGTGTATTACTGATTTAACACGACATATGTTCAAGTACAGTCTGCGCCTAACTTTTTGACCGCTCTGAATATGAATGCACAGAACACAAATTTAGCTATAAATACGTATTATATTTTATGTCATGATCATATTTTGTAGTATGTTAAAGTCGTGGTGGTCTAGCGGTTTGACAGGTGGAATATAAATCCGATGTCCGCAGGTTCGAACCCCGGCATGTATCAACGAATATTTAGGAATTTGCGTACATTTACTAAATTCAATCGATAACGCTATCGACTGACGGTAAAGGAAAACATCGTGAGGAAACCTGTACTTAAAAAATGTTCTTGTAGTATCACCATATATGTGGAAAATATAGAACTCTGGATTTTTCATAGTTTGAAATCACCAATACGTCGTGAGCTGGCGTGGTGATTATACCCATACCATTCTTTGGGAAGAGGCCTACAGATATGCAGTGGATCTCTTACAGGCTGATAATGATGATATGTTATGTGTAAAATCGAGACTATTCAAGGTAAAAAGAAGGTCGGATTATCAGAGGACTTTAAACGAAGTCATAAATATCTGTCATCTCTAACAATGTCCAGATATGACGGAGGTAATATAATTTACAAATGTATCATGACAACATATTATAAAACAAAGTCGTACGCCACGTCTGTCTGTCTGGATGTTCGCGATAAACTTAAAAACTACTGAACGGATTGTAACGCGGTCTTCACCAATAGATAGAGTAATTCATGAGGAAGGCTTAGGTATATTTTTCCAGTTTTTTTTTTTGTAAATTGGTTGAAATATAATGATAATTGTTGAAAGAATCGGAAAAAGTCAAGCCGCCTTAAACGTTTCATGCACATAAGTATATATCGTTTTATTATCAGGGCTGGATAACGTCCGCCGGGCCTGCTAGTGTAATATAAACGTAAAATTATTTAAAATGTATGAACGTATGTTTTAGATACTAGATAACTCAATTTACGTGATTGCTTGTTAAAATAAGAATATTGAAATTAATTATTGTATTTTTCGGTTTTCTACAATAGGTAAGGTGGGACAAAATAGTGAGTAACAATATTGGCATAATCCTTTAAAAAAGAGAGTAGGAGAAATATATCTTTGGAAAGTTAAAACATTTTATATATGAGTAACCCTTACTTTTTTTTGGGAACTAATCTTATATATTATTACCGTCATTGTCGAGTAGGTAATAATATTACTAGTGGTGTTGTGATAATTTCAATTTTCTGACAAAAAGGCGGCCCTCTTATTAGAACTTCCCAGAATTTTTTTGTAGCATCTCAGAATACATGCTCCGTGGTATTTATTATTTTCCATTAATTTCACTTGAGCACAATAACCGAACTATGATATGTAAAAGCCACTAATATGACAAAATAAAGACTCAAATAACTCAAGATTATGAATAAAATATAAAAGCCGCTATATGACAGGCCAAAAACTCCCTATGATACACCTATTTAAAACACTAGTAAGGTTATGTGACGTCATTAATTAATAAATACAAGCATTTGACAGTTTTATTAGGTTATAATTACAAGTCTTTACGGGCAAGTTTTTATAGTAATATGTTCATAATAAGCACATCATTGAATCATTGATTTTTTTTTATATATCATAATTAAAATTCCAGCAGAATGAACTTGCAAATAATAACCTTACTTCATTGAAGAATGACGTCACGTCACATACGGTCACGTGACCTTGATGCCGCGTTTTTGTGCCATATTTTTTAATGAAATTAATAACTATGTTATTATTCCATTTGAAGGTATTATTATTTTGAATATATACCGTTCCGGTTGACTCCAGCCCACTTTGTTTAGCATTAAAAATGGCAAAGGGTCGATCGATTATAAAAAATACGTATCCAAGAACCATTTATATAACATTACACATCGAATGGTCATAGTTCAATGCCAGTACGTTCGTTTTGTTTTGACGTGAGCGTCAAAGGAACTGTATTTTCATAGTATAGACTTTTAGAAAGGTGGTCTACGCTGGATTGCTTCAATCTTAGTTATGCTTAAAAAATCTTCCGAAACTCCTGTTACTTTACGTATACATCTGAATTCACTTAAAAATACAATCGATTACATGTCGTAATTGTGTCAAAAACAATAAAAACAAATATCCAAGCATAACGACTTTCACCCAGTTTTAAAAGGATGTGACTACATTATAGTGTCGTTACACAGTTGGAAAATTATGGTGTTTTAATCATGAATGACTTATTATTCGTATATCAACAATTAAAACGACTTGATTAAGAACGAGAGATATTAACCAGTTTTTAAACATAACAAGAATTATAGAGAACATACAATTTTATCAGATTTCGAAACGAGATATACTCCAAATAGACTGTTAAGCCTGAGCACTATTCGCATACAACATAATACAAATGTAAGAAGATCATTTGGTATTATTTTGGGATTGTTTATGGTGTTACCGTCCAACTCGATGGTTTATTTCCTTTAATAAATTGTTTTTGTTATACAAAATTTCAACTTAAACTTGTTTTTCCAAATATCATTTGAGTTTTATAAATTTCCGCCATTTAAAACATTTTTTTTTTTCAATTAAATTAGTTTTATGCTCGCATATTTATAAATATGGTTTACCAAAAGTTTATTCAATCGATCAATTTCGAATTTTGGCAGTGACATAAAAATAAATAAACATTTATATCCTGTATTTATTTTAAAATTTATTAGCTAGTGTATGGGGGTGTCTGGTAAAATGTAAAAACAGGAACGTAGTCGAAATCTCCATTTATTTTTACGAGCACCGTTCCTCGTAATAATTTCAATGTTAAGGTTATAAAAACTCTATTGATGTTCCGAATTTAGAACCATTTTACAGACTCGGCATAATGTTTGATTTTTCTTCGAGGCGTAGGTACGCACACAGCCTCAGACAAACTTTGGCGTCAATACAAACAGTACGGCGGAGTGCATCGCTTTGGGATATTTCGCTATTACTAACATTAACTCTTCGATATATAACGAGTGATTTGTGGAAAAATACATTTAGAAATATTCCTTTGGTTCGTTGTTTATGTACGTGCCGTTCAATAGTTTTACATGTAAAAGATAAAACGTCCGCTTTATACTTCTAACT
Organism: Antheraea assamensis; assembly: GCA_035772565.1. Lineage (NCBI taxonomy): Eukaryota > Metazoa > Arthropoda > Insecta > Lepidoptera > Saturniidae > Antheraea > Antheraea assamensis. Next base: position 469,317 of record JAQQSE010000014.1, read on the forward strand.
AGTTGATTTATTATTGTAAACTTTATTATTATTTGGAATATGATATATCTAGGAATTTATAACTCTTTGTCAAGACATATACGCTTCTGCAACGATTTCATTAGTATTATAATTGGAGGTATATAACTGCCGAGATTGGCGATATTCAGACACAAAATCTTATGATTTTACAATAAGCGTAGTTTTTCTAACCAAACAGTTATATCTACTTCAGCAAATGTATATTTATGTTTTATTGAGTTGATTTGCAGTCGCAATAAAACTTGTTTCTTTCTCTCTAGCTATGTTCGCGGCTCCACATGTGTTATTATTTTTTGTAATTACTATTTGCTGTTAGAAACAGTTAATTTATATATATGTATATATAGTGTAAATATTTGAGTAATATATTAGAGCCATATATACATACCTTTATGGCGATTGGTTTAGTATTTAGTAGCGAGTCATAGAAAAATAAATAGCATAAATATATTCCCATACAAAAATAAAAATTTACCAGCTGTTGGTAAGCTCACCCAATGGAGTTGAAGTTTATTAATCTCAGATTGCATTAAATACACAAATAGAATTAACAACTATATTTAACACAAATAAATGTCTATACAGTTCATGAATCGAACCGGCGATCTCTGGCACTTTGTTGTCATCCACAACCAAAAAGCTATATTTCTGCCTTGAATACATATTTTTTTATATTTATTTAATCATATGAATAAGTACCGCAGAGTGTCATATATTTATCAGTTACTCTGGTTATCGCTGCGAGGCAACATTTTAGCACCACCCGGCGACTAAGTACAGGATAATGAAAGGTAACTTCGTGTGCACGCGAGTAAAAGCAGCCCCCTTTAATAATACACCAATACCATTGAATACTACAAAGATTCTTGTACGAGTTTGCTTCTTTTGCCAACTACATATTTCAATCGAAAAAGCCGCGTGAGCGCTGCCGCTGTATTGTGCTATCGGGACCACCCGACATATATCCAGTAACCAAACGGAGTGGTAGGGATCTATGATTGGTTCGTAATCACTCTATAAGTACAGGTGATAAACCTTTAAGTGACACTATTCTAGTTGGTCATGTTTACTAGCTCACATGACAGCGACCGGCCACCGCCATGGTCGGTCACCGTTATTCATGTTTATTGACTATGGACTATTAGGCAAAGTTTCGTCACTACGCTGTGCTACTAACAAAACGATAGAAATAGGTGTGGAGGTGTTAATGCTTCCGCAGTTAAAACATGTACACTGTTCTAACTATTTTTAATATAAAATAACTAGAATTACTGAATTGTTTCAGACGAGCCGAGCGCCGTTGGAAGCAATCCGCAACACTTTAAGTGAGTTTTAATAGTCCACGTGACCGCCGCCATACACCGCCGCCTGCCCGCATAGGATGGTAGAAACTGACCCGGGGCCCAAGAAACCTCACAGTAAGTGCAGCCAATGGCATCGGTAGTCGTTTATTACAAACAAAAAAAATATTTTCGTACTTCTTAACAGGAGCCTGCTCGTTTTTTTTATACGTATCGCTCAGATTATTATTAGTTAGTTAAATTATACTATTAGAAAAGTGAGATCCCAGAATTTATAAAACATACTCATCATATTTGCTTCAACACGCTGTGTTACTTATTCATAAAACCTTATAGCTATCAATTAATATAATATAAAACAATGTCGTTCGCCGCGTCTGTCTGTCTGGATGTTCGCTAACAAAAACGTAAACTCAAAAACTAGTCAACGGATTGTAATGCGGTCTTCACCAATATATAGAGTAATTCACGGGGAAGGTTTAGGTATATAATTTGTTACGAGTTTTTGTAAGTTGGTTGAAATATAATGATAGTTGTTGAAAGAATCGGAAAAAGTCAAGTTGCCTTAAGCGTTTCACATAACACACACGCGTTGCACATAAGTATATATTTTTTTATTATCAGGACAGGACAACGTCCGCCGGGCCTGCTACTATAATATAATAAATAGTACTAAAGAAAGTCGCTATCCTTGTCTGTTTATTTACTTAGTTCTGCTAAACTACACTATAGATTTTAATACAGTTTTCAGTATTATTTAGAGACAAAAAATCCAAAACCATCTCATCTGACTGTTAAATGATAATGTGGTCTAAGATGGTGAACACGCTAAGCCTAGAGGAGACTGACTTTTAAATGCAGCTGCCGGAACACACCGACAGATGCTCTACTTGAGGTGGTAGGGTAGGTAGCCAGGCAGACTTAGGAAAAGCTGTACCACCACGCTATGGCTTCATCACTATGTTTTCCTTCACCGAAAGCTCCAGCTCAGTCACATGGATTCGAACCTCCTACGTCCTTTGACGCTGTGTCTAAACACGCCAGCAACTAAGTCATCAGCGCTTCACAAAATTCTTAGGATTTTATATATTTTATCTAAATCTTTTGTAACAATGTAGTATGGAAATGTGTGCTGTAAAGAATTCCCTAAGACAAATCCAGAACGCTATACATCTACTGCCACACACAATCCATAACAGTCATTTGAATCTTTATCGTGTTATTAAAAAAAATGCTGGGTTATTTGCGTAGTTATTTTGACATATATGATGTTAATTTTTATCCCATGAGCTGTGTTAATTAATTAAGGGAAAAGGAATAGTTATAGATTACAGTTAAAAATATGCCCTTTATCATTGTACTGTATATCTCGAAAGAGCTTTATTATTTGTCGACCTGGGAGCGTCAAAAAACTGATGAGGCATGGTACAGTGCACCTGTCTAAAACCGAGGCAGGTCGCTAGTAGATAACAAATACATGTATAAATTGAATATTCTTACTTTGTAATTTTAATATTTCATTAATAAGTTAATAATTATTGTATCTATATGTCATTTTTGCAATTGCCAAGAATAGTCACAAAAATTATTTGAAAATAGTGAAACCTTTCTAATAATAAATGTACTTATTAATCGCACGGCGGATATTCTAACGATATTTAACATTCGAAGTTTGTGTAATTACCTTTTAAATTTTAAACAAAAAATAATAATAGCTTCAAGTATTGAAGCAATGGTTGTTCAATGCTAACTAACATCTCGTCCATCAATTCCAATAAAGCGTGGTTTTGAGTGAAGGATTCGCTTAGTATATAGCGTGTTGGAACACAGCGTCGATCGACCTAAGTTAACACCTTGTCTAGCAATTCCAATAACGCGTGATTTTGAGTGAAGGATTCGCTCAGATCGTAGCGTGTTCGAAGACAGCGTCAAGCGACGTAAGTTAACACCTCGTCTAGCAATTCCAATGAAGCGTGATTCTGAGTGAAGGATTCGTTCAGTGTATAGCGTCTTCAAACACCGCGTCGGTCGACGTAATTTAGAGTCCTTCCGACTACCTCTGAAGTATCAGTGATGGAAAACACCGTGATGAAACCAAAACATGGTGGTAGAGCTTTTTCTAAGCCCGCCTGAGTAGCTACCACCCTCAAGCTGAAAGTCTATCGCTAAACACTTATTGGTGTATTCCACCAGCTGCATTTGAGAGCCAGTGCCCCTTTATGTTTAGCGTGTCATCATCTTAGACGACATCGCCAGTATCAGATGAGATTACGGTCAAACGTTAAAACTTACAAAGAATAAAAGAAGAAAAAAGATGTTAATATAAAAAATCACATTTCAACTTTTCACTTCATACTAGACATAAAAAGTGCTGTCCGAAATTGACAAACTGTTTATAAGAATCATTAAATTTGCCTCGAGTGTAGGCTACTGTAGTTTCAATGTGCGTAATACACGTCAGTTTTTATTAAATCACTGACATCACTCAACCTTGTTAATAACTAAAGACCCTTTTTTATAATAGTGCTCGCATGTTATTTACCTATCCCTCGTGGAACCGTGTCATATAAACATTACTCTAAACTCCATATGAAGTATGTAGCGTAATAAAATTTAATACAATCTTGTAATTGTATATACACCAGATTTTCTTTCACGGTATTTTTATTACAAAATTATACCATGAAATATAATTTTTAACACGCATAAAATCAATAAGTGCGTGTTATTGATATTAGTAACCTTTGCACGACACGCGCTTTCACGCGCGATTGGAGTACGCAAGATTGAACACGCGAAAGCGCGTACGTGAGTAACTTCATGAGAGATTGTTATTGTTTGTCTTTAACCGCGCGCTTTTTCCCGCGCGAAGGCGTTTTCATGCAGGAAAAAGCGTGTCGTGTAACAACAGCTAATGTTGTATTTGATTTATGAATCATACTCAATAAGAACATCTAATATTTTGTACAGAATATATTTTTACATTAATTTAACACCATCGAAACTAACTGATCAAAATTTTAGTATTTAAATACTAGCTGAGACCCACGACTTCATTCACGTTGCCTGTACATGTGCACCACACATTTTGTCACTCTTCTCCACGGCAAGAAAATACATATAGCTTAACGCATAAAGGTTAAAAAAATCGTAGTTTTTTTTGGAACTTTAATAACTTTATATTCACATTACTTACACTTAAGGTCTAGATACCAACAATGAACAATATAATTATTACCGTTTTCATTGTTACAAATCGCAGTACTAAAACATCAAATTACCCAACAGCAAAATAACTAATAACTGTTTATAAAAACGGTTATTGACAAATAACAGAATATAATATTATAACACAATAGGGTAGGTGTTATTGATATATTGGTATATATACATATATTTATATGTGTTTATATAGACCTTATTGCCATTGATAGTTATGATACTTGGTAGGATTATAATAAAAAAAGGTTTTAATGAAATATCTTCTAAATATCATGACGAAGTATATCTACTACGGCAATCGATAGAACAAAACAGACTTTGAACGCTTTAAATTCAAACCTTCGCATGTACCAACAATTTGACGGAGAAGAAAAATATTTGTGAAGTAACCTGAACCTGAAAAATGTTCTTCTAGTAACACAATTTATGGGATAAATATATATATATTTTTTTTTAATATCATAGGGGGCAAACGAACAGGTGGGTCACCTGATGGTAAGTGATCACCACCGTCCATAGACACTAGGAACACCAGGGGAGTCGCAAGTGCGTTGCCGGCCTTTTAATATATGTGGGCCTCCGGCGCTCTCACTGACCGAACGAAACGCAACAGTGCAACCACTGTTACTTCACGTCGGTGTTCTGTGAGAAGATGGTACTACCCCGGGCAAGCCGACCCAAAAATATAGATCCTTCGCAGTTTAAAATCCTGAATACGTCGTGAGCTGGCGTGGTAATTAATTACACTTCTGAGGAAAGAGGCATTTTGACCAGCAGCGGAACTTTTATAGGCTTGATCAGTTAGTAATCTGCTGAGCGCGTGTAATTATGTTCAGTTCAGTTCGTTATTCCATCAAAAAGGTACGATATTGAATAGTATAATTGTATAAAGATTAAATTTATGACTCATGTTATTTCCAAATGTCGTTTATTTACCAAAACCATATTGGTTTTGAAACAAATATGTTCTTTCAAAAACATATTGTACATATGGTAACATTGTGAATTGATAAATAATAAATTAAAACTTTTAGTCAGGTGTTATTTATTACTTTGAATATCATTATAAAATTCATATATTATAGTATTATCTAAGTACATATGTTAGGTTGGTTAAGGTTACCAAGATGTTTGCGCATTAATATAATCTCATTCTCAAATAACCGGCCGGTTATCACGCCTGTGTTAATGACAAAGTATTTTGAACGCGGACCACTAGCAGTGACATTATATTTATTTCTACACGAATGTGCTGTCGAGTGCCCGTGGCTTTGACAACCTCCGTGTAAGACCTTGTCACCTATGAGAATACTAGGGATACTAATAGAAATGTTTAAATAATCTTATTTACATTATATTATACTAATAATTCCCCGCGGCTTCGAACGCGTTTTCTATACGATAATTGTTTTCGAATTCTTATTTTATACCTATATGTATAAAAGGATAACTGAGTGACGAACAAATTATAGATTTTTAATTTTCATACAAAATTTTTCACTACTTTTTTCACAATCTCATAGCTTGAATTCCCAAAAATCCTCCCTTACTGGTCGCCTACAGCGTAGAAGAGTAACGTCACGTATGTACATTTTCACGGTCCTAGACACCGTAGTTTCGGCTGTGATCTGGTACGAATTAGTTATTATTGTATATATATAGATGTATTAATCGATATTAGCAACAGTCGGTGACATCGTCCGCAGTTAATTACACTATAAAACTTAATAACAACTAACCCAGCTCAGTATCACGAGGTTACAAATTTTGATACATTGGATACAATAACAATCATCTTCTTAAAAACATATTAGGTGTTACAACTTTCATTATATTAAATCGTGTTGATGGATATCGATCTCAGATCACAATATCTGCCTTTATAATAGAACTAAAATAAAGTACATAAAGATGTTATACGAAGAAGAATACTGAGTGTTTAATAGCTAATAGAGGACGGTGGATGAAGAAAACTTGTAGTGCCGACTCAATTTAAGTGGGTCAAGTATAGGAAGACGACCACGACATATTATATTAGTAATTGTTCGGGTGATAATTAATATTCAGTTTTTTAAGTAAATAGCATTGGAAGTAATTTTATTTTAAATTGAATTTATTGATCTATAACAATTACCCTTACACGAAATGTACTCTCACTCACTGCAGTGTGCAGGATTTAACACGGGAAAGCACGTACACGATTTCACGAGTGGTTGTTATTTCTGTCTTTACAAGCGCACTCTTTCCCGCACGTAAACGTTTCGTTAAAACAAATATTTAAAGAAGTGTTAAATATGTATATGTTAAGTAGTCGCTTTGAGTATCTAGAACTAGTTTCTAACAGAACCACAGTCCTATCAGAGATTTCATAAATATCTCAGTACTCCTGAAAAGTAACGTTTGTATGACAATTGAATCCTTTCGTCCGATGTTGCGTACAGCTGGTTAATACGCCAAAAATGAATGTCTACAGATCTTGATACTTTACGTATTCCATTATTATTTTATTAATCCATATTAACATATAGCCTTGTATTATATACAGTTTATAAATATGTTTTGAATATTTTTTTAACAATAGGTAATCCTACGCTGAAATATATATTGATCACTGAATTAATGAATTATCATTTTCTATTGTATTTTCCAAACGCGTAAGGTTTATATTTCTTATTAATTTTAATTTCTTTGGGATGTGGATAAAAAGAAACTTTGAACGATTCATAATGTGAAAGTAAATATATTATATTATGATCTTTTTGTATCTATAATTTATATACATAAGTCATATTAAAATGTTTGTTGTTTGTCCAGCCTAATCTCGGAATCTGACTTTGAAGCAGGCTTTTCTGAATTTGTACACTATTTCGTAAGAGTTGAACAGTAATCGTAATTGTAAATCTAAATAATATTACAAATACGTTTGTTTGTTTCGCTTTCACATTTTAACAACTCAACCGATTATCATAAAAAATTTCGTTCAAGTTGTCAGGGGTACAGCAAAAGGATATAGGATACCTTTTAATCTCGAAAATGTACCGCACCCTATGGATAAATTAACTCTACATTCATGCGAATAAAACCACAGGCAAAATAAATTTATAAAATAACTACATACAAATAACTCGAATTTATTAAGAGTTATATACATTGTCAAATAATAATCTCAAACTATAAAACAAATAAAAGATATCTCTACAAATAATCCAGATAAAATTCATAGTTCCCATGAAGCAACAAAACCATAAACACTTCCCAGCTGCTTAAAAGAATAAGTTAATTAGAAAATACCAAGACATAACAAATACTTTTTATATAAATTGAACTTATACGAAACTAAAAACAAAAATAACATGTACTTAAACCAATTCACGGTAAGACCGCTGCGAACAAAGTATCCATATATATAATATCAATCCAAAACCATAAACTTATAACTTTAAAATTTGCGTTGATATTATCTGTAATTTAGCGTGGCGTACCGAACTGGTCAACATGTAGATTGTAATTGGTTCCTTTGTATGACCGTGAACGGAGGCGTTACGAAATTCCGCCTTCCTATAACGTTACGGTATCATGAAATTCTGTGTTCTTGTTACAGATTGTGATGTAAAAAGGGACCTTCAACTGAACGGCCCAGGTTCCAAAACCGCCGAGCTTGGTTAGTATAAAACATGGTTTCATTCAAAGGTATTTTTTGCCTTTTCAGTTAAGCTCTATTTTGCTTATATATTTGGGTTTATGACGAAAGTTATGGATCTAAGTGCTGGGCTACGTAAGAGATGGATGAGAGAAGATTACATTAGCAGAGACTGCGAATGTTAAGATGAATGTGTGGTGTAACCTGAATTAATATGATTAGGAAGGAATATATCAGAGGAAGTTTGAAAATAGCACCAGTGACAGCGTAGTTAAGGTTGGCCTGGTAGGAGTATGTGATGAGGAGAGACACAAGTTATGTGATACAAAGCGATGATAGCATAGAGAAGGACGTAAGAAATAGGATAATTGCAGATCGGATGAAAGCGAAAGACGAAAGGTCTCTAACGTCACTTTTCGGGCTTTTGAGATGACAATAGTAACGACAAGAGGTGAGGGTTGTTATACAGGGATATTTCCTAGTAGATGATACAAGAATAGTATATTGTAATTTGCTACAGCCCTAATGGTAAGCGATAATGGCTTAGCGTGTTTTCGAACACATTGTCTATTAATCCGAATTGAATCCTTGCTAATGTTCCTGAGCTTTTGAGCGAAACATCGTGATGAAGCTATAACATGGTGGTAGGGCTCTCTTTAAGCGCGCCTGGCTAGCCTTCCTAACCTTCGAGTTGAAAATCTGTCGTCAAGCACTACCGATAAATGTGTATTGGCAGCTGATAACTAAACATTATAGGCAGTGTGTCACTATTTTAAGCCACATCGTTATTCAGACAAATATTTCTTGATTTGTATTTAATATCGGGCGAGATTATGGTACACTATTAATTATAAAAAAACTAACTTGCAAATGAATTCATTTGCCGAGCTTAAATAAACAAGCGAGAGACAGGTATAAATATATTTTACGAAAATTCGAAATGTAGCATGAAAGTTACATTACTTATGAACAAATTCCATTGTTTGGTAAATGTTAAAACTGAAGCGCTTAGCATTTGTACTAACACTGAGATATTATAAAAACAAATAGCACGTTACGTAAGCAAAGAACAAATAGAATATAATGTAGATTTATAACATTTCAGTGATTATATTGCAATGGAGAGATTTTATTTAAATTCACTAAAGAGAAAATTAAAATTTTGGAAATACACGAGTCACGGACTCAGGGTATAGTTTGAAGAAGACTATACTATAGAAATGAGACTTCAACGATTCGATTTTCGTATGGAAATGTGTTCTAAACACGATAGCCAGTGCCTTGTCTAAATATTGGATATATATTATACGTAGATATATCAGCTATTTGATTTCGGTATGTAGAGTGCTGCATATGTTATTCGTACTTGAGAAACAATCCGAAGTGCCTATGATTAAACTTTTACTCTCTTAAAAACTATATTTCTATATTTTAGACTACACAATTTTTTGCTTCATGTGGCTAATATTATTATTTATTTATAGTGCTCAAGAGCAACCTTATTTGTGTACAATTATTATATATTATTCTTTTTATTGTTTAAATTTAAAATTTGACATTGTCATGTATCTTGTATAAAATTAAATTGACTTCCCATATGTAGCTGGTCCTTTTCCTTTACTTTGCATCCGGAGATCCCAAAATAAATATTTACATGGTCCTTCGAGCCGGATAAATAAATATTTACAAAAGCGTTACAGGTTTCAGTACTTCTGTGGCTGATTAATTTCATTAAGTCAAGTTTCAGTGAGGTCTCTAAATACTGAAACATTGTAAGAGTACATTGGTGAAAGAAAGTCGTCAAAGTGTTAAATACGCGTTGTTTGGCCTTCGATATAAAGAGTAAAATTTCAACCGAAACTAATTATATGTGTTTTGTAATTAATTATTTTATAGTGGTTTTTTTTTGTCAAATTTGATAATTTTAAAATGTCTAAATATGGATAAGATGTTAGCGTAAGATGAAAAGCGACATATAGGCCGTACACTTTATATTTACCAAAAAAAAGTGATTAAATTCCTGCTTGAGTATTACTGTGTGCTTTTATATAAATGAATAAAAAATTGCATACAGTTTTTAAATAATACCGAGTTACAAAAAGAGAGGAGAAGTGATGTATAATTTGGTTTACTACAAATACAGACAGTTTTCTATTTATTCCTGCCTTTTTGCTCTTTGTTCTTATAATTATTTATTTTCTTCATAAAGTCTCGGAGTATTTAGGTATTTCGTGATTAATTTCTTTAAGTTGGGAAAAAAGAATACGCTTTATATATTTCGAGTTACTTACTACCGATTTTAATATTTTACATTTCCCTAGGCGTCGTACCTCCGCTAAAGCGAACAGACAAGCCCGACCCAGAGAAAGGCTCCAACTCGGAAAAAGCTGACTTTGAAAGGGCTATCGAATTAGCTGGTAAGTTCGTTACATGTTTTTTATTTACATAGCCATTTGACTACTCTTTGTGATGTTTCATGAGAATTAATTTGTATATGCGTCATTTCCCATCTATATAAATACGAAATCAATTCTGTTATTGATTGTATGTAAGCGCATCACATCAGAACGACTGCGCCACCTATTTTGCTAATTCTGTTGTTGTTGTTCGTAACTGTCAGGACAATGTTTATATGAAAGGATATGTTTGAAAAGATTGTATGGAGAAGTGAATACTTTAGGTTAACAACCTCCATACAAAAACTGTGTAGGTCAGTGAAACAGAATGGAGAACTTCAAAAATATTAACAGCATTGATAGTTTGACGTTCAGTTTCCATTTCATTTAATGACACGATCGTACTATAAATGATAGATTTTGCCTAATTTTCTTCGTTAATTCATCCCTGCGAAGCCGGGGCGGGACAGTTAGTTTTGAATGTATATGCACTTGTATGATTTTCTGTATAAAACAAAATTCTGTGTAAGTTTCAACTAAATAAATGCTCGTATATACTGTAAAGCCGTTGACTGAATTTTAGTATAAAAAAAAATTACACACAGAGATGATACTTGTAGCTAATTATAAAAGTACCAATATCAAAAATGCTTATTACAATACCAAGAAATCATTACAACAATGAATCAACATTAATATTAGTTATTTACATATTACATTTATGTAAAACGGCATAAATATCTCTGATTTGAAAGGAAAATGTATTCCTTATTAGTTTCAATAAATTGCAGACTATTTTTAACGTTGATGCAATATTATTTAATAAGAATATGAAAGAACTCAACACATTTGCTGTCTAATGTGATATCTTTTTAAGGATTGTCGTCAAGCTTACGTCATTTTAGGAGAAACGAATATCATAACTTTCCAATAATTTCGTAGTGAAATCTTATATATTACAACAATGTACTTATAAAGCTTATTGTGAGTAATAATAAAGTAATTACAATAAAGCTGTAACCAAGCACCTATGGCACCTGCACTTGTGAGTCAATTCCCTCCCTAGATTTAGGCGTATTTAACATCTTGACCACGTCATAACATCAGGTAATATTGTGATCAAGTATTAAAACCTAAAAGTATTATCGTGTGAATTCACATTTTAACTTATATTACTGCTGATACGTTCATGCATATTTTTTTGCAATTTTAAAGCCAATTTTTAACCCCTTCTGTTATCACATTACGAAATACGATAATAGGAGAGCGTTGTATTTATATACAAGGCCAATCATAGTCTATATACCAGCTATAGAGAAATATTATCAATAGTAGTTTATTATTCAAATACAGCCGTGCAAAAAAAAATGTGGCCCACTTTAATACAAAACATTAATTATTTGTATAATACTAATAAATAATACATTACTGGAATTGAACATAAACAACTAATTATGGTAAAGAATAACTTGTTTTTTACATGACTGCTACGCTAAAATATAGTATCAATTCTTAAGTACCTATGTAGAAATTATTTGTACCCAAGACATTTGACACGAGGAAGTGTTTATGAATGGGAAACGATCACGTTGCATTCTTTGGAATGTCAATAGTACAACGATGTAAACAGGCCACCTTTTCTAAGAATTACGCTTATCAGAAAAATGTACGTTTTATTTATATTTACAATAGACTTGATACTTCGCTACTGTTTCTACTGACTCCTGACACCGCATATTTTGTTGAACTAGTAGTCCTCCGGTGGGCGAATTTCAACATAAGCCGACACTGACTCTCGGCTGCTGTATATAGGCTGATCCCAAAATGTGATAAACTAATTGCAAAATGTGATAAAGTAATTGCAACGAGTTTATCATTATTTGTACGACGGTTCGACACCGTCGTCGTTGCAACAAAATTAACATCTTCTTTGGAGTTAGTAAAGAGAAAATGTTTGTAATTTATAACAAAGCAAATATGTTTAGTCCTTGTGGATGTAATATGCATATAATCTAAGAACAATTATTTTCTATCCCAATTTAGTAACGTTTATTTTATGTAGGCAGAGTTGCTTTATTGCGTTTTATTTTTCGTTTTACCACAGATCACGCGGTAAGTTCGTACTGACTGTAATTAAAAAATAAAACGAATAATAAAATCTCAATTTGCGTCATCCACGCCCATACACACTTTACAACGAACATAACGTTTACCTCTACATAGGTACATTGATTAAATAAATTGTAAAACATTCATGTAAATTACTTAAGCAAAATTATATATTTACCACTATGTTAGATTTAGATTTTCCCTCTAAAATTCAAACATTTTTATGTTAAACTTGCTGTTCGTCCCGGCTTTGCACAGGTGAACTAATGTAGAAAATTAAATCAGTACTTTTCTTTACAGTACGACCATGTAATGACATAAAATGGCAATCTTTGACTTAACCATTACAAATACAAAAACAAAAGAAAATGGTCAAATAGGTACAGCCGTTTAGTAATGATGCGCTTACATACAATCAGCTATTGATTTTTATTTACATGGATAGATTCAATAAATACAACGGCCTGTTCAAATATCTAGAAAAATGTTTCATAATTTCATTTTGCATTAACTATAGAAACTTCGAGAATATTTCATGAGATTTCTAACCCTTAAATCAGAATTGAAGTCATCGTATAAGTGACTTTAGTTATGTATGTACTGTTTACAGGATATGGACGCTTTCACTACATGCTGTTGGCAGTATGCGGCCTCGTCAGCACTTCCGAAGAGATGGACGTCATCTCGATGTCCTTCATCCTTCCATCGGCACAGTGCGACTTAGACCTCACTACACAGACTAAAGTATGTAAACGAAATGTGTCAGCAATTATATAACATTATATAGGTTTACTAGTTGCATCCCGCGAGCATCGTTTCAACCTATACTAAGTATATGAATTTATCTACGCGTGGCTTGAATTAAAAATTAGATTATTCCTAACGTTGATATTTATTTTGATTGGGCCATTATTAATTCGGTTTTTAATGATTATGAATATTATAATGAATGATTAGATAATTATATTTAACAATTTTTTAGTATTTGTCGCTTAATTCGGACTAATAAACAATTTGTGAGCGTTTCTTAGATGTTATCTAATTTTTTGGGTTTCTATCTACTCTTTGCCGTTATTTTAATACCCAATAAAGTGGGCAGAGATACTAGTTGTTTAATTCGTATTAAAAATTTGGATGATTTTTTTTATTTAGCGAATGATTTACCTTTTAAGTTTATCTGTATTGTTGTTATAATTGACAACTGAGTATTCTTATGGAACTACATTAAAAATTTTAGAAAAGGAATCCATAACGTTGATTTGTAATAAAAATATCCTTGATGTAATTACATTTTATCTACGAATGTAATATAGAAAAAGTTAAACGTTGTGACAGCGAAAATCGTCTGTTCTTAGAAAACATAAAAAGCGATAGAATGACGCAGTATTTCTAAGAACCGTCGGAGAGTATGTTTGATATCTTTGTTTACCCACTTAATGTACATTATCGAGAAGATATGTTCAATTTAGCTACTGATTTACCTTATAATGCAAGATCCAACATTCAATTAACTATATGGCGCCTCGCGAATAATTGATGATTAAGTTTCAGGAATTGGGTATCTTAACCCTTAAATGGACAATGTTGTTTTTAAACAACATACTAAATCATCACAGATAAAATTGACCTTCTTTTAATTTTTTGTTAATTTTGACAACTAGTTCTTATTTCTGAACGAATTTTGTACTTTTTTTAATGTTGGCAAAAAGTATAGTAAATTCATGTCTAGATTTTTTTACTCATTTTTCCTACACATGTCTATTACACAAATATACATTTTTAAAACGTGAAACAAAAATCGTCCATCCTCTACCTGCCCTACAAATGCATTAATTATAATTTTAATGTATGTCCGATAAAACTTAAAAAAAGCTGGCTTTAGTAAAAGACTGCCATGATATCAATACAAATAACAATGATAAATTGGTGACCCCATGTTTCAGACTCCGTAAGACCAGTAATAGTTTTTAGGTAGTACTGTTAGTTTTAAAGCACATTAACAAATCACCGGACAGTAAATTCAAGCACCATGTCAAACGGATTTAGTTTTCCAAAGGTTATAGGTTGGATCATTATGTTAAAAATTGTGATGTCTGGAAATAACTCCAAACTGCATTAGTCAAACACAAATGTAATATATACGATGAAAAGATAGTACAGATCGAGTTTTTTGGCAGTTCTTTTCGATGACCGGATTGTTTTCCGAACCGATGATGATGTTGACGTTCATAAGGGTCTTCGCCGGCCCTAAATGAAATAACGTATTTTTGGTTCAATTTCACAAAGAACTTAAGGTTTTAATGAAGTAAAACATCGTGAGGAAACCACATCTCTATAATGGCTATTTTGTAATGCTCATTCAGTATCTTTAACTATCTTTATGAAGCTGCACTTGAGTACGAGTCCATCTAAGCTTCACGTAAAACCATATTCGATAACATCATTATTTAACAACATAGCGTTTACAGATCATAAAAAAGATAAAACTAAACTATTCAATAACATGCAGTTGTTAAAACAAATAAAACTTGCAAATTAAATTTTCAGTCCATATATTTTTCACAGAACAAGATTTTGAACGCACGCATCTAGGAAATCGTCGCTCTGTTGTTAAATAATAATTATTACATTACTCGTACCATTTAGATATACGAATTGTTTCGGAAACGATACGTGTCTGTCTATATAAGGTGAATGATGTCATTCTATACTCGATTCTATATAGCTAGTGTAAATTAATGTTAACTCTTTGACGACAACATGGGAAATTCGGATTTCGGAAGTGACGTCGAAAATTTGTATTGACATATCGTACCTTTTTTGGAATAAAAATACGTTTTGTCGTGAAGTTTTTTAAAGATATTAAAAAAAAACTAATTATGACACAAATTAAAAAAAAACCATGTGTGTAGTCCACACGCGGTATCAGTGAAACCTTAAAAAACTGATATATTTAAATAAACGATTCTATCTCATTCTCTCGCATGTTACATCATATAGACGTGTAGGTTTGTCTCTTTCTCATCTCGCTTTTTCGTTTTAATGCGTTTTAGAGCACAACGAAGCTAAATAATTTATCACTTTTAAAATACATAAAGAAGTGAAAACACGTTTAGGTAAAAAATGTATATTCTTGAATAGATGTGAATACATATTTTTAGAGCAACATTAAAAAACCGTCTGAATACGTTCTGTTGCTTATTTATTGCATAGCTTCCATTTTGATAGCCATTTTTCGTGCAAATAAAAGGGAGTACAAATATACCATCATTGAATAATGTAACCCTCACAATTGTGAATTAGACAAGAAAGTTCTTATTATACCGGGGAATTAAGTAACGTTATTTTTTTTATTTCAGACTGGATGATACAAAAATAAAGATATACGTAGTTTGCGTGTCCTTTTAGTTTCTGTTTACAAGTTATTCTCGGAACTAAGTTGTAGAACAGTGTTTCACGCCGCGCTCATGTGAAGTTGTTTTATTTTTGCATACACTTTTATTCCAGGAAAAGTTCGATATATGCGCAATGTGATTTGTATTCTTATCTTCCTTGCGAGTAAAACTGTAATATTGATTATATAATTATCTAAAGAATATACATAATTAGAGGGTTGAAATATCTAAAGCACCAATATGATAAAATTAATTTGCTTTTCGTTTCTGTTTGTATGTTGGCCTAGTTCTAGTAAACTACGCAACGAATTTTGATACGAATTTTCAATTCTGTTTAGAGAATTTCTTCCGGAAGGTATGTTTGTATAACAGATGGATTATTACATTTTATAAAGTAGAGAAAAGTCATCTTATTCTAATGTAGTCGTAAGAGGAAGTCACCGGGCATCTATATTGACGCTGGCTAAACCTTATTAGATATATAGGCACAGAATATAGAGAAGATCGATGCGTAATTTTTGTACATGATTCTAGGCTACTAAGATTCGATTGCTCCTTTACCATTTTTTTAATGCCCACCGAAGCGGTTGAAACCTGCTAGTAATAATATAAATGCAGATTAATACTAATTATTACTGCTATGGTATTAGTAAACGGGCTGTTATTAATTACAGGGATGGCTGAACAGCATAATCTTCATCGGTATGATGGTGGGCGCGTACGCGTGGGGCTCCGTGGCAGACTCACTGGGCCGCAAACGTGTTCTGATAGCCATATCTGTGGTTAACGCGCTGGCCATTGTTGCTTCCTCCTTTAGCCAGAATTATGAGCTCTTCATGCTCTTCCGCTTTATAAACGGTGCTGCGTAAGTAAAACATTTATGTGAATACATTAAACAATCGTAAGTCTCCAATTGAGACATTCCCTGTATTATACAATTCAGCAATCCAATTTACAAACATAACTCATAAAATTACAATAGCACAATAGGAACGATTTGTGATATGTTGCGATTAGTTTAGGACAAACATTTGTGCTTGATGTGATAACGTCTTATAAATCGAGGACCGCCGGCTGTACGTACGAAAAAGCATGACTCATTGTCACGTTCCGCCTGAGCCGAGCGTGCAAGCGAGAGCCCAGAACAAGCTATAGAGAGGCACAATCGGCCTAAGCGTTCAGCTTGTGACGCATCTATCTCTCTTCCACTCCATCGGTAATTCAGTGATAATAATTCAATTCATAAAAGTATACAATTTTTCATCAAATATTTTCTTGTGATTATATTTTTATATAAAGTCGGCAATCCTAGTTGTGTCCCAATAAAAATTTGAAACACAATAAATCGTGTTAAGCACAAGCAATCTTTAATTATAGCTAAGTATTTTTTTATTTTTACAGTTTAGGCGGGTCAGGTCCTGTGATCTGGTCGTATTTCGCAGAGTTCAACCTAAAAAGAAGCGAGGTGCTATGTTGAGTTTTATGGCTGCATTTTGGACTCTCGGAAACTTGTTTGTCGCTGGTCTGGCATGGGTTATTATTCCTAGCGGTAAGTATCTTTTCTGGACATTTTTTCACTTTGCATGCCTTAGGACCACTTGTACCAAAAAATTAATACTCTTTTGGCTTTAAGTTCAATTTAGTTTTAATAGAAGCTATGGAACTGCCGTCTTAAATCCGTTTTAAATTTGATATTCTATGGTGAAGTCCAGACTAAACTAAATAATATTATTAATTTCTTTTTCAGAGATTGGCGGTAGTACTGGCGGTTTCGTTTACAATTCGTGGCGTATATTTCTACTTGTTATGTCACTACCTTCGTTCGTAGTAGCCGCGCTTCTGTTCCTTCTACCAGAGTCACCAAAGTTTTTGATATCCACCGGCAGACATGAGGAGGCCCTCGAAGTTTTCCGCGGTATCTATCTTATGAACACCGGTCGCAGTAAAGATGAATATCCAGTCAAGCAGATATTAGTCGAGGAATCGCAACACTCGAAGCCAGAGAAGCAAATTGAAACAAAAGAACCAAAGTCTAAATTGAGGCGTATGTTTAGCGACATCGTTGAACATAGCAAGCAATTATTCGTTCCGCCTATTTTGAAATTCACTACGATCTCTATTACAATCAATTTTACATTCCATATCGGGTGAGATATTTTCTAATTATAAAAAATAGCTTTTATCAACGCAATTTATATAGATAAAAAATTGAAGGGATGATTAGTCAGTAATAGCCTGAGTTTAAATCGCTGCAATGAACGAGTGGGTTGCATAATGGAAAACATCGTGATGAACACATAGTATAGTGTTAGGGTATACACAAGTTGTAGCATCCACTATTATGCCACGCTTAAGCTTGTCGATCATGTCGGATCAGCCGACGTATGTTCCCTGTCAAAGAGACTTGCAAGTTGGTATGGCGTCAACGACCAACGATTGATTGTCGATCTCTCGTTGGCCACCATTGTTCTCAATTTACATGACGCTTACCAATAGGCACAATACCATTACTACGGCGTGTTATTTATTACATGCCAAATATACATTAAACGACGTTTGTGACAATCATGGAATATATATTAAAGATAAATTTAAAAAGATATAACAATACATTAAATCTGTGTACCTACTCTGAGAATTGAGAAATGAAGTATTCATGTCGCCTTTTTCAAACTCTTTGTTTTATGAGGGAATATCGCAAATTATATGAAAATACATTTGGCAAATTCCAGGTATTACGGCCTAATGATGTGGTTCCCTGAAATGTTCAATCGTTTCGATGAATGGTCACGAACCCACGACAACGCCGAGGCAGACATCTGTCAAGTTACAGCTTACGTGACGCAGCACGGAACACACTCCGCGGAGGCGCAGTGCGAAGCTCACATACACTCCGACGTTTTCATGGAGTCACTAATCACTGTCGCGGCAGCCATACCTTCCAATATATTTGCCGTTCTCGGGATGGACAGACTGGGAAGAAAATTCTTTCTGGGTAATATATTTTTATTCACATACAATAATAAATCCCAAGATACGACTCAATTGGTAAAGGCACTGGAATCAATTTTTTTACAGGAATCTATATTTTGTGACGTACTTTTACTTTCACCTGGTTATGCCTGCGGTTTTGCTCGCATGTATGAAAGGTACCATATGTACCTTTGACGTGTATGCAAAATTTTGTGATAATCTGTTAACTAGTTAAGACGTGACACCGTAACAAACAAAGTCATATAATCGCGTTAAGAATATTAGTTACAAAGTTAATATCCAAAAACGCAGTATTTGACCACATATTGCTAACATTGGTCGCATGTTCCGTAATATTACTTGTTTATTACGCACAAGTGAAATGGATTGATAGTTTTGGCCATCGTTTTGGTAGTCATTACACTAAAGTCATTCCAAAGTTATTCTCTCAAATGGAATAAATTCCCACTTGATTGCTGGCAATAATTTTCTTCATTAATGAAGATTGTTTTCAAAAATAGAAAAAAGATAGAAGAACAAAAGAAAGAAGGCAATGGAATCAAATTTTGCACGAGCTATAACGTCACCTCATGACACTTATTTAAGCTTTGTAAAATTATCAGATTACTAAAATTCTTTGAGCCTGCATCGTAGACATGGTAATTGTGATTAGTATGGAAAAATGCAGTTTTTCAGATAATATATTTTTCTTTTGTTTGCAGTGTTCGCCACGTTCTCAGCTGGTTTGTGTTCCGCCGCAATGTACTTCGTTTATAATAAAACAAACAACTTGATAGTGAGCGCCATATTTAGTTCTGTTATATCTTGCGGCAACGCATCGCTGGACTGTCTTATTACTGAAGTCTTCCCAACTAATTTACGGTAATTTAACAAGGAACATTAGCATCCTTATGGATAGTCTAGAAAGTCATATTTTCCAAATTAGTGGTACCTTTTTAACAGTGCCAAATGTATGCTACTCCCATATCTGCGTAACGAAGCTTCGACTACTTGTCGCGTTAAAATTAACGTCAAAAATCGTTCCGGATAAAGGCACAGAATTCCCGTTCCAAAACCTGTGTCTTTCCAATAACTTGAAATTAGCGTCCTGATAAATTCCTTTGCATGTCCGCAAAAAACCGCCGGCCAGTTATCGTGCTGCGTGTATCGTCACGCAATCTGATAGTTCGTAACGCATAACGATAATATCTTCCCACATCTGCATTTACTCTGACCATAGACAAAACTTCGTGCAGATACACAGAGGTATGGGAGTAGCATTAGGGCATCTCTTTACTGGGAATATGTAAAGAACCTTGAACAGACTAAAATGATTTCAAATTATGCATACGATCTCACCTTAACATTTGTCTATCTTATATAACTGTATAATTCTTTAGAAGAGTGTAGTTATTGTCAAGTTTGTATAAATGTTCTTAAATATCTAAAATGAAAACTGTGTCGTAGAGATATGCTTAAACGTAATTCTGGAAAAAATAATAATGATTATAATAAATCATTACAGGGCGACAGGTGTTGCAGTATCGATGGTGGCAGCTCGTCTCGGTGGCATCATCGGTAACGTGGTGATCGCGGCATTGCTCGACACTTACTGTCCGGCTCCCACGTTCATTGTGGCCGTACTCCTCGCCGGTGGCGGTCTCATGTGTCTCTTCCTACCAAACACTACCCGGCAAGCTCTACAGTAACCTCATGAATCAAACACCTCCCTTCATAGGTCGCCGATTGTATTAACTTCATCGAACTATCCATTACTATCATTTTTTTTAATACATAAATTATGCTATACTGTTATATGCATAAAAGTTTTATTTATGAGCACAAGCGGGTATTGTTTTGATGGAACTTCAACTGTTGTACCTTCGTTGTTGTAACGTATTTTGTTTACAAAAAAAAACAGAAAAACTGAAAACATGGGTGGAATTACAGATGTCCAGAATAAAGTACGAGTATTATAGGATAAGATTCATATTTTCATAACGACTTTGTAATAATATATTGCTAACATTTGCAATTATTTTCATATTACGAATTTATAAATTACCAATGTTACCGTAGTTTGTAGTATAGTTATTTAATAAGGTTTAAACCGTATTTGTGACGTTTATGAATTAAATGTTAAAATGATGCATTTGCTTATATAAGACGACGTTACATTTATGTAATTGAAGAAAAATGCAATGCAATAATGTTACATGTTTCATGTCACTCCGGTTTTTTTCCGTAGTTTTATCGTAGAAAATTGTCGCATTTTAAAATAGAATCGAGTAAAAATCATGAATTACTTCAACATATTGTTTCATTTTTTTGCCTTCCCGTTAAATTTCTTATGATCCAAAAATGTATATTGGCGACTCGCAACGCTTCATAAATATCTATCATTGCTAAGATTATGTTATGGGATACTATTTAATAAACAAAAGAAGTTCAATTAAATATTTATTTTTTAAACTACACAGAAGTTAATATAATAGACTGCATTTATAGTCCGCTTTAGATTATCAACATACGCCACTTACAAATAAATCGACGAATGTCGTTGAATTTTCCGTTTAAATTTAATTTAACAATATTGTACTTAAGATTAAACGCTAACACTATGATAAAAAGTCATGCCAACTAGTACAACCGACGTCTTTCATATGCCCTTCAACAATGCCCAGTTATATGCATGTAAGATCATTATTTTATGTAGTAGCACAATTCTCATATACAACACCCGCGTAATTTCATACATAACATCATCCAATCTCGGCAGATGTTAAAAAAATATTATACCCTAACATTTATATATTACACATAGTACGATCCAACAATATCATAAATCAATAAAAATTTACAAAGTAAATTCGTAATCTAACATTCTATGCCGTAATGCAAGACTGGATTAATTAAAAGACGTCTCAAGATTATATGCACGTCATTTTCTGTATCATAATAGTATTAGATATATATTTACAATAAAGAGAAATGTTAAATTTGCACGTTTCAAACGTGTAATGTTTTAATTAGCGAAAACATTTCTAACACCATCATAATCTATAGCTACAGAAGTAGTTCGCTATTCTAAACAATAGGAAATGACACAACATTTCGACACAAAGTATCAACATATAAACTATTGCACATATAAACTTAAAAAAAAAGAATAATAATATTCAAAAAATCTTAAAATAAATTATAATGTTCAAGATTTTACTGATCTCATAAAATATCTAAGATTTAACTTTGATGTGACAGATCATTCACTGAAAGCTGAATAACAGGTTGCAGAGGTATCTCGGCTGATGTTTCCGAAATGTCAGAACCAGGTGTCAACAGACGCCTTGACCACTGCACGCTGTCTTCTGTTTCTGATTCGCGCACGTCGATAGATGACGGAGAACCAACTGCCGAGTCAACTGAGGACACAGTTCTGTCCGCGACGTCATCCGTCAGTATGGGCATTGACTTCCCAACGGATTCCTCATCAGTGAGTAATGGCATTGATATCGGACCGGTCATAGGTACGTCCGGTTCTTCTGTTGTCACAAATGTCATCTCCGTATTTGGGGATGAAAGTAACGTCGTCCCATAATTAGTACCGCTAAGAGGATCAGTTGTTTTGGGAGCTATTCTCGGGTCCGTAACCGTGATAGGTAGTTCAAGGGATGTAGGCACAGTGTGCGGTGTGACTCCGATGACTGCGAGACCATCTTCCAAGTTTGAAGGAACGGCTGGCTCGCTGTCAACATTTGTAGGTACTTCAACTGGTGTCATAATGGGCTGATTTAGAGTTGTGCTCGTCTCAGAGACGCGGCAATGCACTGATACATTTGCATTTAAATCTCTAAAATCTGGTGCCTCATCTCTTGGTGTTTCTGCATGAAACACGTCGCTGTTTGCAAGAGCAGCTTCAAGAATGTCTCTACGCTCAGGCTGAGCTGTAAGTACGGGTAAAGGTTCAACAGTCATTGGAACAAGCTGATTGTTTTCCAAAATTAAAGGTCTATTATCAATTGGTGTCAGAGTACCATTATCTTCGACACAGAGATAGAATGAACCTTGAGGTCCACCAAAGGGTTCACCAGGGACCGCTAACAACTGGCCGTCAGAAAGTGGTGTAGATGGAGACACTAGAGGTTGTTCAGGCTGCGTTACTACAGGTTCTGGTTGCCGTACAATAGCTGTTGAGGGTAAGAAATCTTCGAAGTTATCGAAGTCGGAGTACGTAGCCGTACTCGGAACAGAAATTGTATTTGAAGCTGATGGAATGATAGTGGTCATAGGTGTATTAGATATAGGAGTCAAGCCTGGTACAGGTATACTTGGTACAGGAAGTGGAGCAGGTGCTATGGCAATCTCCTGCTTTAACTTCTTTAATGGTGCAGGTGAATCAATAGCTTTTCTCGCTCTAGTTTTTTGAACAGCTGTTACAACTGATTCATTAGGGGAAATCGAAAGAGGTTTTTGAATGAGCAATGTATTCTCTTGCACTTGTGCTGGTGACTTCTGAACAATTTGCCCAGTTTTTTGTAAATGCTCAAATTGTGCTGCGGTCAGTTGCATCATAGCACCAGATTTTTGTTGTAAAAATATTAAAGGCTCCGATGCTGTTTTCTGTAACGTCTGTACTAATTTCATTGGTTCAGATGCCATTATTCTTTTAGGGACTGGTCGTATTTCTGGTAATGGGGCTATATTCTGAGCAGTGCTCGTAACTCTGCCACCGACTATTAACTGCCCTTTAGAAGTTATTATAGCACTCTTTTGTTTTGGTACAAGTCTAGTATTAGTTTTCACTGTTGTGGTCGTGTGTGATTTAAGAGGTGGCACCGTTGTTACAACAGTTTTAGGTGAATTGGTATTTATTCGATGAGCAATCGTTTTCAACTGTGAAACATTGGGCTGTTGTTTATTAGGAAACAGAATTTTCTCATGCTCTGGTGTAAGAAGTATTCGAGACTGTGCTCCTTGAGCATTCGTTATAATCATGACTGTATTACCTGGTGTACTAGCATCACAAGATGATGGTACAAGTTTAGCTGATACAGGTTTATTTTCAGATGCATTTAACTGAGTATCTGCAGTTTTTGCTACAAGAACATGTGCTTTTCCACTCTGAGGATCGATTACAATTTTTTGCCCACGATTTGGTCGAGGTGAACTAGGTGAGGGTAAAATTATAAATTTCTCTGGTTTCGTTGATTGGGGAATAGACTGCATTACTGTGGGTGTCTGTTTTATTTCTTTAACTGTTGGTTCTGCTTTTGTCATAATTATCTTCTGTTTACCAGTAGCCTTGTCTATTACTAACATAGGTTTAGCTCCACGCAATTTCGATGATTTAGAAAGAATGTTTGGGGTCGTAACTTTGTTTCCGTCATTACTGGGATTAACCAAGATGGTTTTTATTTCTGTTTTGTTAGGGGTAGCACTTATTGCAAGTTTTTCACATTCCATGGCTGTTTGCTTTGCTTTTATTAGTTTAGGTGGGTTAATTGGTGTATGAGTTATAATGTTTCCGTCAGACATTACAACAGGCATTTTTTCAATATTTTCTGGAGTTAAAAGATCTTCTGATAATACTATAGGCATTGAATTGATATCGAACATATTATCATCAGTAGAAGCATCGTGAGTAGTTTTAACTTCATTCAGTGGTGGTACAAGAGAGTTTTGTGGCTTAATTTTTTGTAATTTAGTGGGGGGTTTCGTTATTTTGCGAATTTTTTGTTGAATAATAATAGTATTTGCATCCGATGGAACCTCTGGTGTAGTTTGAATCGTATATGTTTGAACGGCTGAGCCATCCTGTGCAGGGTTGTTACTGCGTGACAATATAATCTTTTCTTGTGCAGGACCTGCCTCGCTGATATTATTAATTACATTTTTTGGAGGCGCGGCACGTCGAATTATTATTTGTTGTTTGGGGGACGGAGACTTTCCTTTTAAAGACGACTTAGCAACATCGAAGTTTAAAATTTTCTCTTTACGTGGTAAAATTATCTGTTTTGTTTGTGTTTTAATGGGCGATTTTGGTAAGCACGGCTCTTCCAAAATTTTTAATAGTTTGGACGAAGATGTCTCGTACTTAGAGCTTTTACAATTATTCATTTCACTACTATTGTCACCTGACAATAAAGCTACTTTCTGTTCCACCGTTTTTTCTATGCCATTATTTTTTAGATTAACAGGTTTTTTATTTGAAGAGTCTTTTGTGGTGACAGATTTTGATTCAATAATGCCTATTTTGTGATCAATAGACTCAGACATCTGAACTAATGATTGGGCAGCATTTAGATTTTCACTTTTCTCACGTTCGCTTTCATAAACATATTTTCTATTTGTATTGTTGGTGATCAAAAGCGATTCAGTCGAATAATTTATAGTATCCTTAGAGGTAACATCTTTAACTTTACTTGTTGCATTTTCGGAATATACTGCTTCTGTAGTTTCACGTGTTTTGTCTTGGGTTTGATCATTTTTAGGAGATACGGACAAATTATCGATATTATCACTATCTTCATTTGTGGTAATGTTTTGAACAGCAGTTGACGGAAGATTAAGAAGTGTTTCTGCTATCTGAAGATCAGCTTCTGAGGGTAGATTTACGACAACGCTTTCAAGAAATTCTTTGTTTATATTTTTTTCAGTAATTACATCAGTATCAGGTGACGGCGACATAATTTTATATTCAGTCAATTTATCCTGTTTTTTTTCACCCTCTGTATGAACTATTTGTTCTGTCAAAATATTATCAGAGATCTTATCAATCTTTGTAATAATTTCTTCAGAAAATTCCTCTTCCAAACTCTCATTTTCTTTATGATTACCATTAGTAATACTACTAATTCCAGTATCTTTATTGTCATCTTCAAATAACTCATCAGGGGGATCATCACTTATGACTCTTGTAACTCTATCAGTTTCACGCGATACGCTTAATAATGCATCAACAGCTGATGCTGTTGACTCATTCATATATCGCTCAATTGGTTGCTCATAGGGTTTCTGTACAGTTAGATCAGGAAACTTCATTTCGGGTATTTTGTTTTCAATTTCATTTGATATTGCATTTCCTAATTTTGTTGCTTTATCATCACTTAATCCTTTATCAATTTCATCAGTCGCTTTTGAGATATCATTCATTTGGTTATCAATATTCTGATTTATAGAAATTTTTGGTACTTCAGAAAATTCTATACCAATTGGTTTTATCTCTTGTGTAGGATACAACACATTTTGCAACGGTTTACATAGAGAAATATTTTCCTTATCGTCTTTTGCACTATTTTCTACTAATTTGGTAGTAGAGTCTACTGTTGTAGTAGATATGTCATTTTCAGTTTGATTCGGCTCTAGAGGATTACCAACCAAATTACATTTTTCTGTTTCGCGTAATTGTGCCGCTTCTGCTTTCATTTTCTTTAACTGTATTTTTGGTGCCAAGCGTGCAACTTTAACATGGTCTATTGGTGGTGATTCTCTCGCTTCTGGAGAAGACACTACATCTGAACCATTTATTTCAATCTCTGTAGTATCCATACGTTCTACGGCATTCAATTGTTCTGCAACATACTTTCCAATTGCATCTTGACTTCTTGAGTGTCGACTACGAAAAAATGTTTTAGTTTTAAAAATTGCCTTTGTGGGTTGCGATTCTACCGTGGGTTTATCAATTACATTTTCAGAAACAACTCCCTGATTTTTGTCTGGCGATTTCGCAACAGTAGGTTCAGGAAAATTTTCCTCTACTTTTAATGGCTCAGGAACAGCTGGTAGTATCGGTACACTGGTTTTATTCAATAAATCTGCTACTTCTCTAGCAACATCATCATCATCCAAACTAAGGCTCTTTGTATCTTCTTTGCGTTTCGGATTTTTGACACGTGGTATTTTTCTACCAGCAT
This sequence comes from Antheraea assamensis, assembly GCA_035772565.1. Classification (NCBI taxonomy): domain Eukaryota; kingdom Metazoa; phylum Arthropoda; class Insecta; order Lepidoptera; family Saturniidae; genus Antheraea; species Antheraea assamensis. Next base: position 496,287 of record JAQQSE010000014.1, read on the forward strand.
CTGTCTCTAAAGGCCAATCTTCGTCTTCGCAAAACTCATATTTAGAATCACTGGAAGATTCTGGTTTTTCACTTGAAGGTGAATTATCTATTTTTTTTTCATCTGATGACACTAAATCAGATGGGATTTGAGCACAAAGTAATTCAGCAGGTGTGGGTATTGCAGGCGATTCTGCTACTATCGCTACTTCAGGTGATCCACTCATAGTTATTGTTGCAGAGTCATCATTTGATTCTTCATCAACATCATCCCAATCAGCCAACAAACTGCTTTTAATTTCCTCATTTGTTTTAAGTTTCTTAATTTCATTATCAGTTGTTTCTTCATCTGCTAAACGTTTTTTGCCTTTTAATGTCTTCTTAAGAGATTTCTCAGTCTTTTCTTTACGAGGCCGCTTGATTTTTTGCGATTTATTGGGTGTTTTTGAGGTTGGCTTTGATTGATTTAAGTCTTTTTTTGGCACTGGTGAGGGGGTGTATGCCGTAAAAGTTACACTGTGAGATTTATTATGTAAAATTAACACATTTAATCGCGATGTTGTGAAAGGACATGCATGGCAAGAGTAAATACCGGAGTTAGAAGTTGTTGGAGTAGAAAAAGTATTATTAAGTATTTCCTCATTTTGTGTCCTGTCATCGGTTACTGCATTACTGATTTCGTTATTTTGATTTTCAGACTCTCCACAAGTGTTAGTCGGAGGTGGTGTTATATGAGAAGTATTGGTTTCTGAATTAGGGCTTGTTTTTGGTGTTTGAACAAGTATATGAACTTTGTAATCACTTTTTTCTTTAACCTGTAATTTACAAAATATTTTATTAGTTTCATTATAATTACAAACTTCCTATGGATAATAAGCATTATTAATATATACCTTTCTAATAGAAGGTGAAAATTTCGGAGATTCTAGCGCTCTTCCCCTTCCTGGAATGTGAATACAAGTGTAATCAATGACTATTTGTGAAATTCGTACCATACAGCAATAACAATAATTAAAGAAATTATACCTTTCTTAGCTGAATTTGGCGTCTTCTTTGTAGAATCCCCAAAGAGACCTGCATAGCTTTGCTTCTTTATTTCCTGAAATTCTTCTCTATTAAGTATGTCTAAATCACCACCAAGAACTGTTTCTGCATGAACAACATCTTCAGGAAATTTTTCCATACGTCCATGTTTATTTCTGTACAGGTCTAAAATAGGTTGGAAATACAATTAATTTAAATGTCAGATTAGAAACAGTATCAAGTAAAGTAGAATGATTTCTTCAATATAGGAGACATCCTAAAATATATAAACCATAAATAAAAAAAATGATTTGCATAATTCTATTCTTTTTTCATATCATCACATTGCAGAATAACACTGTGCCTGATGGTAAACACAACAGTGCTGAATGAGAGCTTAGCATTGGTAGAGCTACGCTGAAGCTATTACTGGTTTCAGCATGAATGGGTCGGTTCGCCCGAGGTAGTACCACCCTCTCACAGAAAACCGACGTGAAGTAACAGTGCTTGCACTGTTGCGTTTCGTTCGGTCAGTGAGAGCGCCGGAGGCCCACATATTTTAAAAGGCCGGCAACGCACTTGCGACTCCCCTGGTGTTGCTAGTGTCTATGGACGACGGTGATCACTTACCATCAGGTAACCTACCTGTTCGTTTGCCTCCTATAATATAAAAAAAAAAAATGTGAACTTATAGGCTTTGTAGTTCCTGGATATACTTGTATTGAAGCAATCTTGAAAAGTGATGAACTAAGAGTCACTGTCCCAGATTTACTTAAATACATGGTGGTTCTCTTCCTATATACACTGTATGAATTTAGTATCAATAAAAAGTATTTGATATACCTAATCACATTTAAATAGTTATTGCTTTCATACCACTAAAAAAGGGATTTTGCCAAGCAGCTCATTAGTAATATATTCTTAATTCCTAGACTTGCAACATTATATACATAATTAAAAGATAAATTTTTAGAGTACTTACATAAGCCTTTACTAATAAATTTATTCTTTTTGCTGCAGTTGTATTTGTATATATAGTTGATGTTCCGGACATACTCACTGTAAATTAAAACAAAATATGTTTACTTTTATATTCACTTTATAACATTTACTATTTATTTGTGATAGCTATTCAATTTTTAGAGAAAAATCATGAATTAGAAGAGATTTACATACTATCAACTTTAAAGCAGGAAAATATATGGAATGTACATGGACGATGTATACTTAAACATTTATTTTTTATACAGGTTTTATTTTCATACCATAATCAAACAACAGGATTACGTTTGTAAAGGAAACTAGTAAACTTATATTAAACTTGAAGAATTTAAGAATAGTACATCTATTATACTTTAATTTACCTATTATGCCTACATTTCATTGTTCTGTAATCTGTCATTCTGTAAATTTTTCATGTATATGTCGGCACCTGTGCCATCATGTGCATCTGTAAACAACATGTGCACCTCCAACACCATAGATCGCGTTATTCAATTACCCTCACTCTCCCTACTACTCGTCGTTTCGATATAGAGAAAGGAGCAACCGCAGTTCAGACAGTCTTGGCTCTGGCGTTGTATGGTACACTTGTTGTATTGTGCTAGTAGCTTATCCTAGACTCTTGATGATTCCATTTGTGTTATTACAAGTAATCAATTAGTTACCGACAGTCTTAAATAGACGGAATTAATAATAATTGATTATTATTCAGTTTTAGTTAGATTACTTGAAATATAAAGACCCGTTATATCGTCATATTGGTAGTTTCTTTAATTCACTATATCGACACCTCGACCTTCACATACTACATATATAATTCTCCATATGTTAAGTGACTCAATCCCTCCTGAACAGCTGTACAGGTTTTGATAAAACTTTTGTGTGTGTTTAAGTGGGTCCTGTATGGTTAGATTCTTAATTGGAACCAATTGATGGTGCTGTAATCTATTCAAGGATTTGTTTTTTATTCTTAGGGCAGGATAATGTCCACTAACAACAACATAAAACTGTAGAAACATTGTATACATTGAATATATATTTTACCTAAAATGAATTTAGAGAGTGTAACAGAAAACAGTCAGACAAGTTGTCTGTATCCTTGTCTATTTGAAAATGCTATTCTTAAAAACTAGATAGATAATCTTTATAGAGATTTCACAGGTAATTAAAGCATTTAATTTAAAAAAAATATTTGTCCATCTTAGTAAGCTTCACAAAAAAATTAAAAGATGGCAATTAAAATTAATTTTTAAAAGCCATTGAAATAACTTTGTGGCTGTATATCTTAGTGGCATGATCATCCCAGTGTACATTGTGTGTACATTGAAAAAGAGATGGTGTTGTTAATTTTTTACTAATGTGGCAAAAATCTTTTTTGAAGTAATGTAATGGTTTATTATGTCAGTGATAAACTAAGTGCCATAATCTTATATCTACAAATACAGACTAACGTTTAATGTACTTGACTAGGATATAAGTTTTATGATAGATATTATTATAAAGGCCACTTTATCTGTTCACTTGCCTATCCCCATTTGTATGCAAAAAGAGGCTTTGCCAATTCTTATGAAATTTTGTACACAAGAAACTTATGTTATTCCTCAATTGATAGAATAGAAAATTTGCCATGGATACTTTCATGTTTGGTAAAAATAAAAATTATCAAAAAACAAATAATTCACTTGCAAAGGGATGATAACAAAATTTTGAACATTAAAAACATATGATTTTGACTATGTATGCTTATATCATTTTTCAATCGATAGGGTACAAAAATTTATAATGTTTTTATCCTTTTAGAAAATGATTAAAATATGATAATAAAATATATATATATGCAGATGAAATATCACTATCACGGGTAGTAATCATGTAAAGTGTAAACATTACAGAACTTAGCTTTAAGTGAAAATGCAATGGTACTTTTATCCCCTTACAATATTTTTTGTGTGTTTGATATAAAGATCTAAGACTTTGTGAACTAAAAAGCTATGTCCTGCAGACATATGACAAATTTTTTAATTAAATAAAATCCTAAATACCAAGAAATTTATTTTCTTTATTTTATAATAACAGCTGACAGATCTAAGCACAATGTGCAAAGCTTTTGCAACTTTCTAGACCACACCCATTTAAATAAATAATGCAAGTGCAATGATGAATTAAAATCTATGTTAATTAAATAATTTCCTCTGTTTATTTCTCATATTATTATTACAAAAATGTTGTTATTATTATGTCATTCATTTTTAAATTTTTAAAAGAAAATCACAAATTCTCATTTTTAACTTCAATGATATTTCAAGTGTACGTAACTTTTAATTGTTATAAAACAGTTTGATAAATAAAAACTGTTTCTACTATTATTATTAACTAGCTGCTTGCCTACGGCTTTGCTCACAATTATATAGAGTTGACCTATCTCTAAGGAACAGTGCATTTTTTCTGCTTGAATTTTACTCCCTATGTCCTTTTCTGTACTCCTAACAACATGTCTGTATAATTTCATCTTATCTATAAATCTAAAATCTATAAGTATGTAAAATCTTTTTAATACTGTTTTTCAAGAATGATGATTTTAAATATGGCACTTAATTGTATTACTTTTATTTAAATTTAAGTAATGGTTTATTATGTTGGAGATTCATAAATAAATTCATACAAAGCACATACAATAAGGTAATATCTTAAGGTGACTTTAATTACTATGGTCTAATAATATTGTATATTTGCTTCAATATGATGATTAATAGTTGGGTATGATTTGATGAGTCTAGAACATGTCAGGCACTTACATTGTTTACTCAATGTTTTGGCCTGGTTACACAGGCAGTGGTCACCAGCCGTGACCTCAGACTAAGCTTATGACCATGGCCCGTATAATGAGGCTAAAACATAGTATAATTAAAGTAAGTGCTTAACATGTTCTAGACTCATCATATCAAAAACTACAATGTGTACAAAATGCGAAAATGTATAAAATGATATTTAATAGAAAGTTAATAGTAATAGAAGAGATGGATTATTGATACTTAAGTTTTTTTTTTAATACTTTATAGTGTAGCTTTTGACCACAATCTAATCTGATGTTAAATGATGATGTAGTCTAAGATTGTAGTCTCGCTAAACCTAGAGAGAGAGACTGGCTTTCAAGTGCAGCTGCCTAAACACACTAACAGGTGCTTGGTGACAGATTTTTAACTTGAGGGTGGTAGCTAGCCAGACAGACTTGAAAAAAGCCCTACCACCATGCGAAATATGGCGAAATAATAGATCATTGCCAGGGTTTTTCCCCAGAAGGGGAGATAGGATGACAATAGTAACTAGAATAACTGAAGTAAATCTAAGAGCTCACAGCTTAATGGTATTATGCTTTGGGTATTGGATCAATTGGCATTGATTTTTCGCAATTAGGTAAAGCTTTCTGTGAAGCAAAACATTGTATTGAAAGCATAGCATGTTGGTATGGCTTTCTCTAGTGCTCAATTCACTACCTTCCGACGAGTTGTAAATCTCTCAAGAGGCGCCTATAGGCGTGTTCCAGCTACTACACTTGAGGCAGTCCTACTCTAGGTTTAGCACAATACGATATCCTCATGTAACGTCAGGGGAAATTGTTGTAAATGACTATACCTTATAAGTATTAAAAAATTAATTATTAAGACTTAGTTACATCCAATTAATTAAATTTACATTCGTTAATATAACAAACTGCTTTGTCAATCTATATCTCAATGAAGTACACAAAATCTTCAAATAGATCAGATTCAGAATAGTTTTTTCAAAATTTTAACCATTTTATTTTTACATACAATATTTTTATAGAATTATTTTTGAAGAGGTGTATTTCTTATAAGATTATTATTATAGATTTTTTGTACTGGATTATATTAATTTGTAAATAATTTATATTCAGAGGATTAATAAATACTTGCTACTAAACAAAGGCTGACGATTTGTTCTTTAGGCTCTTATTGAAGATTAATCATATATGTAGAGTGTAAAATAACATTTATTAATTAAGATTGGGAAGTTCAAGTTTTAACACAGCTACAGAACAAAGGCAAGACATAATTCAGCTTAACTATGATATATGTACATTTATTAATATATTTTAATACATAAGTTATCGTAACTTACTACGTATCCTCCTGAAAGAACTTGACGACAGCTATAGGAGGCTTCCGAAACGATGGTAATACATCTGGCGGTAGCTTCTCTGGGGCGACCACTTCACCGGGCCACCAACAGGAGCCCAGGTTTACCCACACAATCTCCCCATCCAAATAACTTATTTCAGTCTGTTCACACATCACCACTTATCTCTTCAGGCAAAACGCACGACCATATTTTGTCAAGGAGTCACTGTACAAGAGTACGACAGATTTTATAACATTCTACCTTCCTCACAATACTATCATTTAACTATTCGTCAGCCGAAAAAGGAATAAGGAGACGATTATAGTTATGTTCTTTTATTTGTCAAAACAGTGGCAAAATATTAATTGTAAATATCACCGACTGCGTACGAAATTATTTCATTTGCTAGTACGGGTGGCAGCACTGTCTTTGTGAATAAAAGTATGCAATACTAATTAAAATCATCTTTCTAATCACATAAATATTCTTTAAAGTTGAATTATTTTTTACTTTCTATTTTAAGAAAATTGTTAATTTTAATAGCATAAATAGAATAAAAGATAAGAAATGAGTTGACCGGATGCAGTATAATCGGTTGGCGTCAGCAAATACCAACATAGCTAAAGTAAAGGTATTGCCACTGTATATCTTTTTGGAAATCGATCTAAATTAGCCATTCACTGACTTTCTTTTTGTGTAAGTTAAATAGTGATTTAATAAATAAATGAAGATTTTAAATTGGTTTATCAATATTTATCCTACTTGATACTTGTCTCTCATATTGTTATTACATATATACAATATGCTTTGGCTAAAGGTGTTTGTGTTGTTGTTGTAATGTAATTGGAATGAAAGAAATAAAACTTAACTTTAACCTATTTAAAGTATTTTTATGCTATTTGAATTGAACCACTTTCAAATAAAAATGTCTTGTATATAACCAATTGCAATAAAGGTTGTGGCGCTTCAAACTGGCTTAAAAAATCAGATAAAGTCCGCATTAAACTTTTGGGTCGCTCTGAATATAGCAATATAAGTCCGGTCTTGCACACTACAATATAAAATATCATTATATAAATTTAAAATTGACATAACATATTAATCGTTACCTTGTCTCAATATTATACGTACAATATAGTATGTTGTAATTAATCATAATTCAAGTAGATATTTGCCTATTATATTAATCATGTTGCTAATGTCAGACGATTTTATAGGAAAAATGAAGGTATGACTCCGATTGGGTAGTCTTGTAGACACTTCGATAGTTAATTTACGAAAACCTTTTCATTTGAATTGAGCGGATATATATATATATATATATACGTACATATAGACTGCTTGCAAAGGATTAGAGAGAAAAATGACCAGACACTTAAAAATAAGGTATTACTGAAGGAATAAAGAAAAGTAAAAACTAGAAATGAATAACAGTAGCTGAATAATAAACTAATACACAAAACAAGAATAATAATAACAATTGCCACGTTATGTATTTGTCAGTTACAATAGTGTTATTATAGACAAAATACATTCATAGTAAAAAACTAATTCGTAATAAACATTTATTTATAATGCAGCAACGGTTTTCATAGAAAAAATATTTTTCGAAGGGGATGGGCACTCTAATAATAACAAATATCAGCAAGTGACAATAAAGAGAAAAAATAACGAAAATAATAAATATCAACAAGAAAAACGAGAGAATGAAAATAGCAATAACATGTAATTGACAACAACCAAACTATTCTGAATGCAACTAGCACGCACATTAAAACACTTGTCGGAATGGTTGCAATAGGGGCGAAGAACACGCGCGGGCGAGCCTACTTCGCCTTCATCTTTTCCGCGACTCTCTGGTATCTAAATTTGTGTTTTACGCATCTACGTCAGAGCGGTCCCAAAGTTTGACGCGGACAATATTTATCTATATTCGTTTTTACATGGCTCTAGTTTATACTGTACCAAGTTAATATGCAGTGGTCATGAGCCTATTTAATTTGCATCTTTTTGTGCCTTATGGGCGTAAAATAATTATGTCATCAGATATAATAATGTATATAGGTATTTCTACCAAATGATATGATGATATAACATCGTTGCAACTTACCAGTTGTCAGGTTTACAATTATAATAGCGTTTGAACAGTTATTTACTTTTTACAACCGCTAATATCGTGGAAATATGTGTTTACATACTAAAATCTATGTATTTTTCTAAATGTGTAGGTTTCTATAAACTGCAATCGTGCAATTTCATATAAATGCATTAATAGTCTTGCCATTTTAAGGCTAGATCTAGCACTATTTAGTTTCTATTATAGAGTGTTGAAGTAAGCAGACGTGTCTCATATGGATTTTCACTTAAAATGTGTTTCCGAAAATGTATCAAATAAAGGTTCCATAAATTGATAGAATGGCACTGCACTATTCTCAGTAACTCTGGATTAGGTATTACCTGAAATTAATACATGTCTATGATTTAATAAAGTGTACCAAGACAAAGTGCAAATTATTAGTAATTTTTTTGAACACTGAAAAGTAATGGTCTCAATTTTTAAAGTAATCCGTTGTCTCTTTAAGATATTTAGAAATAAGTATAACCTAAAAAAATCACGATAAAAATATGCATATTTTTTAACGGTTGTTTTCAATATTCAAACATAACTAAATAACAATAACTGTTAATTAGATATTTAATAGTAACCTCCTCCTTTTTTGAAATCGGTTAATAAAACAATTGCCATTATATATTATTATTGAATTTCAAACTTTTAATTAAAACTATAAACACGGGGAAAGTGGTGTGTCGTTGTAGTAGTCCGGTGGAATTGTAGAGGCTTTACGAAGTGAACAGTGTAGGTCAGTTCGAAAAAAAGGTGTATCGTTGTGCGTGCACCAAGCAAAAACTACAGGATATATTTCGATCGTTTTTTTATAATTGTACTTCTTAGACACTCAGTCCTTAACAAAATAGTTATCACGATGTCTTCATTTCATTCATTCATTATAAGCCCTGCACGTCGACCGGGTGTCCAGCTTTAAGGGGGTAAGCGGTGTGGTACGCATGCACAGAGTAGGACAAGTTAATGGATAACAGTATTTGTAAAGAGATTTTGTAAGCAAAGTATATTTTTGCTTTCATTTTTTTTATGTTTTTTCCTCTATTATAAAACAAATTGATAAAATAATAAACTGCGTAGACAGAGTCGCAGTTCTCAGCTAGTATATAATATAATATTATATATAGGATACTGGGGACTTATATTCTGTATAATGTGTATTGGTGGCGATAAAATCTTGTCCACAGATAATGTCGATGCGGTTATATTAAGAAATCCTATCACTTCGGATCGAAGTTCGGAACCACTATAGAATACTGTAATAATGTATAGTCGCCCGACTTCCACAGCTTACTGTTTCGACTAGATTGTAATAAGATGGTATTGCGCAATGACATACTATTAGTATATCACAATATTGTGGTGAATGTAAACAAAACAATTAGAAACTTATGTAACAAATCGTGTTTAAAAAAAACAGATAGGATGGTCAGTTGTAATCTTTTTAATTTTGTGTATAAATTAGGTGTCCAATAGGCCTGATATAGGCGAATGCGCAAATTGTAAAATGTTATTAAAAAAAAATTAACATTGGTAATTTATTATAACGTTATAGCTTAAAAATAATGATGTATTAACTAATGTTATATACATATGTAAATAAATAAGCATGTATTTAGTTTATTTTGTGCACAATGGTATATCGAATAAGATGCATCCCGTAACTTAGTCATAGAACTCTTTTTTCTTCATCTCTAACCTTTAAAATCCACAATTCAATTTTCATTGAACATTATATTGAAATAATTTTATAAAAATATTTTAATTTTAAAAGAGAACTTATATCGAAAAATATATCTTATGATCGTACACACAAGATCTATTCTAGGTGCAATATTTTATTAAAGATTTTATGAATAAGTGAAATAACTGTAATGATAACGACAGTAGTAAAAATATATGTAATCGAATAATGAGAAGATACAAACTAATTTAACACACAATTTAATAAACACTTAAAGGTTTATTTCAAAATGTAATTACAGTCCTTTACAAACTTCTTCACCGCTCTGAATATAGTTGCGCAAAACACAAATTTATGTATATGCACGTATATTTGTATAACATCGCGATAACTTAAGGATAAATAAAAGACATTGTTCGATTTCTATAATAATATTGTTCGTTTGGTTCGTACTAAACTCTTGATTCTATTAAGCAGAAGTTCGAACTAACGACTATATTCAGATCGATCACAAAGTTTGACGAGGCGTGTAATATTGAGTGAAAAAGAATTTTAGAGGTGACACTTCTCTGCAATACCATAAATTTCACATTGAAAAATAAATGACAAAATTTTGTGATACAATTTAAAATACGCTTTAGAAGCTATACACATTACAATTCTAATTTTCTGTTTCTTTTTAATTATTGCAACTCTATATATAACAATTTTAAATTTTTTAACCGGTGTATTGGCGTACGATTTTCGCCCATTGTTGTGGATAGTTTCTTTGGACGTACGAGAGAGTCCTCTGTATTTGCTTAGTTTCTTGGGGTGTGCATTGAGGACACGCACCACGTAGAACCAAGGGTGCAAGTGCTGGAATGGAAAAAAAATACAAATTCCATAAAATTTGAAGTTATAAATTTCTCAAAGAAACAGTTATGGTGGTAAGGAATCAAGGCAACCTTAAGTTATTTGGTGTCGCGCCTATGAACTATGTACATTGTGCAACCCTAACCAAAAGGAAATATGATATTTCCTTTTATATCATATGTGATTTAGAACAGGCTATTCGATTATTCTATTCACAAAAATATTTTGATTAGAAATACCAAAAAATATAACATAGATAAATATTGCTGCCCCTTAAAGTGTAATTTAAATAACTGGCAGTTTATAGAAACAACAGAAATTAAAAATAAGATAAAATCCATCAGTAAATTATTATGAATTTATATCATCTTCATTAAAAAAAACATAGATTTAAGCGCATTACAATTTTTCAAAAGAAAAATAATTAGGTGAGTAATAAAAAAGATAGATGATATTAATATAATTTTACAATTAAAAAATATTTCTTTATCTAAATTAACGCACTTTTTAAACGCTTTCCAATAGGATCGCACGGTGCTTCGCCTAATGCGCATTTGAGCTGTCTCTGGATGAAACGTTTGTCATTTAGTGCATCCTCGAGGGCTGTGTCCGATACTGGTGGCCGCTGTGTCTGTTGCGTTGCGCATATCAGCATCATTGCGCATGCGAAAAACAGGGAGATTTTCTGAAATTGATATATAAATTGTATTTAGTTTTTTTTTTTAATTTCATGAAGTATCAAACAGTCATGAAGTCACCATGATGTCATTCTTATTCTAATACTGTTACCTCTTGGGTAAATTAAATGTTGTTTGGGTCGAAATAAATCTATACATTGTTTTGCGTCAGAAATACATGTGGTGGTGATATACTTTTGCAGTTGCACTTTAAACATGTTTTATCACATTATATAGGTCTCTATACAAAACTGACTACGATAACATTAATGCTAAATGTTTTTTGTAGAGTAAAGCAGTGTTTGCGATGCGATTTTCTAATTTGAACAATGTAGGTGAAAACACGAATTGATAAATTGCGTATCAAATCAGTCCTAAGGAGTTATTATTGACTAACCCAGTGATAAAGTTGGTCTTAATAGGACCACTTTTCCTATGGGGAATTTTAATACTAAATTATATCGTAAGACCCAATAGGATCTTCACTTCAATATTTTCATTACGAGCCTCTAATTAATAAGAATTTGGGGATATGAGTTACGTTTTACGCATATCGAATATTCTTCAATTAGAATAACTATTCAGGCCATGATAAGATATTTAACGGTTAAACATGGGTATTCCCAATTGAATATATAATTAGATAACTGGGTTATCGAATAGGGAAGATTTCTTATGTGATACGTAATTCCTGCGTTTTACATTACAACAAAATTCAAAGCAGCAGCCATAAATGTATAATAAAAATAATATAAACTAATACTAATATAACTAATACAAGGCATTTTTTTTATATTATAGGGGGCAAACGAACAAGTGGGTCACCTGATGGTAAGTGATCACCGCCGTCCATAGACAATAGCAACACCGGGGGAGTCGCAAGTGCGTTGCCGGCCTTATAAATTTGTGGGTCCTTTATACTATAAATGGGACACGGATTAGCACCACGCTAGACTATAACGACGCTATAGTAAAAATAAATTATCTTCTAATTCTATTCTACATCTTGTACAAAATTACAACTGGAGGATTTTATTTCATGCGAGTAAAATTCAGGCGAAATTAATTTCCTACTTATACACCTACTACATTGTCATTACGATGTTTTCCTACATAAAAGCCCAGGCTCATTGTAAGATTTAAGCCTACATCAATCGACGTGGAATCCGAAAAGGCTAACTTGAAGCCATCATCAACTCAAAAGCTTTAGCCAAAAAGTAAATATTACGTATCGTAAGAAACAACAATGGTTTACAGTGATTGCAAAACATTATTCTGCGAAGAAACAGTAAGGACGAGGCATCAAGCAAACATGGCGTACACGCGTTCTGTGACAACAGAGAATGGTGACAACGCGTAGTTTCCTAATACAAGGTACTGTCATACATAAAATCTATTGTATAAACGTGAGAATAAGAATGAAGTACTTTTAATAGTAATATAGCATTTGCAATATTATATAACACCCATCTGATAAAAAAAGTGTATGTATACATACAATACTACTAATACAATATACAGAAGCAGATTAACAAATATACCGCCTATAGGCTGAATCAAGTCGTTGCCAATGCTATATCAATCATGAATATCAATAAGTTATATAAAACAAATTGGCAAGTCACGTCTGTCCGTGTGCTCCTTTGTTCTTCTCAACTACACAACGGATTTTGATACAGTTTTCACTGTCATTGAAAGTATTTCTTCTGGTTTAGACGTACAACATATTGCTGTTATATTTATACCTACAAAGAAGAGAAAGGTCGATATATATCTATGAATTCGTAATTTTTTTTCGTATGGTTAACCTTATAAGCTAACTATCGAAAAAGAATGTATTATAAAATTGTGTATCGTAAAAGACCTTTTCTAATATATCTATCTTCTAAGTATAATCTACATTCTTAGTTTCCAAAGTGATCCAGGTAAACCCCCAGGGTTGCACGGGAGATTCGACGGAAGTCTATATTAGCGTTACATTGTTTGTTGAGTTTTGCGAATATTGTAAAAATTTAACTACAGGGGGTCCATTGGAACCAACTATATTTTGAAAGTGGTATGTGAAAATAAAAAGTCTGGGAATCTCTGGTCTACATTAACTATTTTTATATACTATTAAAAATAATGGGTTATTTACATGGTTATTCTATTAAGTATCGATACTTGTTGAATTAAATATGTTAGTTATCTTAAAGATTTAATATAGATCAAGAATGGTATTTACAGCATAGCAAATTAATAAATATCTTAGACGATATGACAGACTTAAAATCATGCGCAACAAAAAAAGATTACTTGTGTCCTACTATGCTTCTTTAATTATGATGAACTGTAAATGTCGAAGTACCAAAAAAATAGATCGGTTATTAACGGTTATTCGCTTGAACACTTATGTCCTCTTTTTAGTACATTGCACCCATATGAAGTCAGGGTGGGTCACAAGTTTCTTACAAAACTAAAAGTGGGTAATAAATGTTATTGTAATCATGTATATTTTGTTGTTTATTTATTAGATACCGGTGAAATTTCGATTTTTGCGGTCGCAGAAAAACCTTCCACTTTCAACAAATTTGCTGCAGTATACTATTATAGCCTAGGTAGTAACTACCTTACTTAAACTCTAACCCTGTCCGTCAAAGCACAATAAAAATCGATATTATTAAACAAATTTTACGTTGTTGCAACTATTTAAATCAATAAAGTGTTTTTTATTATTCGATCTTGCTTCAGATTACAGCTGCTCTGAATACCAAAAACCTGACAGCGGTTCATAAAAAACGCTCTGCACCGATGTCCGATAAATAAGGTCGGTTTTTATTGGCAGTACCATCACGAGAAACAGATAAAGCATTCAATATTAGATGCATTTAACCCCTCGGCAGGTTTTTAAAGACTCGGATCTCAAAATGACTGATTATGTTTTTCATTTCACGACATCGTACATTGTAAATTACATGGATTAGTAAAAAAAGTTTCTACAAATGAAAAAATATTTAAAAATACACTTTACATACAAATAGTAATTTTACAATACATCATTTATTATTATTTTTAAGATTTGTAATAAATCAAGTATTTTTTAAGTTTATGCTGCCAACAGTCTGTTGACCTGTGCCTCATGAAGTTTACGTTCGTTTGTATAGAACTTAAACCTTGATGGTTTTGGACAGTTCAGTGGTTAATCTGTATTAACTTTGCTGATAAAATGAATTCAGTATACTTTCGTATTCGAAATAACCACATTCCATAGACAATCGAGTCCTATATTAAAATATATAGTCTTGTCTAGTCTAAATATATTGTCTTATCATTTTGACGGGAGTTTCGCTTGATGGGGTGTGCATCGTGTTAGTGCCTTTTCTTATGCTCGCCATGCTTACTACCAGCCACAAATTCATAATTTGTCACGCAACACCTGTGTTCTTATAGCAGTACTTGAGAAGCTGTCATGTTCATCATCTTAGACCAAATCGTCATCCAACATCAGATAAAATTGTCATTAAATTCTCAAACAAATTAATAATCATAAATAATCCTGTACATTCTAGAATTTACATTGTATATATATATATATATATATATATATATATATATATATACAACAGAATGTTTAGTATCAAATTATTAGTTTATTTTCACATTTTATTTTATTTTTATAGTATTGTCGAACACAAAAATAGTTCTGATATTTGAAGGGCTTTGTGGGATACATTTAATATTTTTTTATCAATTATCGTATTCATTTTTGAACGTACCTGTACAAACTGGACTCGTCATAGTATAGTCAGTGTTGATTACGAGCGCTATGTACGTGCTTAGAAATATTATTTACATGTATTCAATGTCTCACTAAACGAAATAAAACGACGGGGTATGGCGCATCACTTAAAAATACCTGGGCCAGTCACGACTGAGCTTGGCACGGCGGTTTTTGGGAAATATAAACTGATATTTATTTTTAGGGATGATAATTGTGTATGCAAATTTTAAATGTAAAACATTATCCCAAATCAAATCAAAATACTTTATTAAATTTAAGCCCTAAGACGGCGTTTATGAATGTGAAAACTACCACTGCACCGGTTCGGAAAACAACCTAGTTATAGAGAAGAACCGGCAAGAAACTCGATCGTATATATTTTTATCATGCGTTCGTCTTCAGTAAATGTACAGAGGTAGGTTTCAATTTCAGACATCGCCATTGTTCACATATCATCGAAACTAGTAGTCGTCCAATAGTCAAAATGAGAGCGCAATAAGAATGCAATTGAGAAAGCAATAAGCTTAAAATGCTTATTTCTGATAACACTAAAGCTTGTCAATAAATACGAAATAATAAAAAAACCGGTTAAGATACAGAGTAGAAAGATGTATTCAACTATTTTATTTTTGCTTATCATCATATTACATATTATAAAACAAAGTCGTCCGCCGCGTGGTTCTGTCCGTCTTAATGTTCGCGATTAACTCTAAAACTACTAAACGGATTGTAATGCGGTCTTCATCAATAGATAGAGTAATTCACAAGAAAGGTTTAGGTGTATAATTTGTCAAGCTTTTTTGTAAATTGGTTGAAATATAATGATAATTGTCGAAAGAATCGGAAAAAGTCAAGACGCCTGGGAGCGTTCGTCGTTGCATACTAAGATATTCCTCCATAATAGATCTACAAAAATGCCTGTCATGACATATACCTATCTTTATAGGATAGCTTACTATACACATCTATCTTCTAAAATGGTTCCATATAATGAGGTAATTGGAAGGTTATTTAAACGGATACAGTATTAACCCTTATCAAATAAAATACATTCGTTATCTTAAGCATTTTATGCACATAAGTATATATTTTTTATTATCAAGGCAGGACAACGTCCGGCGGGCTTGCTAGTTTATATATATTGGGATCAAACATTTTTTTAAATAGGTTCGTTTTCGAGAAACTAATATCTATATTTCCGTATTTATAAATATGTAAAGTTTATTGATATAGAACTAATCAAACCATCCTAAAAATTATTTCACTAAGTTACATTCTTTTTAATTTTCATACTTAAGTATGTCATTCTTTAATCTAATGTCGTCTTATTTTATCTCGTAATTAATCTAAATAAAATCTCGGGTAATCGTTAGTAATAAATATGTACTTTTTGTATACAACGTTAGTTTTATCTATATTTGAAAATAAAAGCATGTTTCGTTTCAATTAAATTCGCTATTATTAATATTTGGAGTACTTTACATACAACCTCGGGTTTCTTTTCTCCAAGTTATTATATAGAATTGTTTCCAATATTACATATGTTATTGTCCTATATTGTTATCCATGAAATTGATTTAAACTTTACTATCATTTATTTTGCTATTGATATATAGTTATTTATTAATAGCCTTTAAAAATATAGCATCCTGATACCTTGAGGAATTCCACACATATTCCAACTACATATTTTATTTCGTATTCCAAGTCTTCTTTACAAGCTTTTATTTAACTTGCAATGTATGTTGTGTTGTTTAAGTCAAATTTTGCATGTTTATTTACGAAAATAAAATGGTAAATTTCAAAATGACCGCTGTACACATTTAAAATAATATCGGATGAAGCTTTTTAGCGTATTAATTTGTATAAAGAAATAAAAACAAAATGGAGAATTTCAAAATGGCCGCCATACACATTAAAAGAGTATATCCGATTAAGCTTTTTTGCGCATTTTTATAAATTCAAAAAAATATAAATTATTAATATTTATTAAGTAAAATATATATCTGAACACCATATTATTTTGTTAAATTTACTCCTACAATAACATTGAGCTTTTCAATAATTAAATTGTTACGATAAGCCTATACATTGATGGTAAGCTAGTACCAGCTCCTAGTGGAATACCCGTTCGTTTTCCGATAGCAATGAAGTAAACCAGTTGTTTTACTAGGACCGACATGATATAATTAATCTTTGGCTTCATTGCTACTTAGAATTCGATATATTCACAGTTCGATTATATTCACAGTAAAGAACATGATAAAATATACGAGTCACTCAATTTGTGATTGTTTTAAAAATAAACAGTCCCTTATTCTTTACTTTTCTATACTATAAAAGTAAAGACAACGTCTTTCTACCTGGCTGTGACAATGTTTATAACTCGTAAACTGTCCAATGGATTTACAAGATTCTTTTTCTCCACTGGCTAAGTGTTTAATGCATAGTTTTTACAGTATATGGAACACGTTGTGGATTTGAAGTAAATTAAGTAAACATATACTGATTTCCAGTAAATTCTGCTGTAATATTTCATGTAAAACATTAATGAATGTAACGAAATAAACGAATTGTTTGAAGTAGAAATCGTCCGCACTATAAATCTATAAAAGATAGATTTGAATCACAATGACCGTTACTTGCACTTCATGCGTTGAGTGAAACCGCGTACAGAGTTCATTATAGATATCTAGAAAAGTGGCAAATGACCGTGACTTCGGACGCCCTTATAATACATTTAGAAATAATAAATAATACTCGTACTAAATAAAAAAATCACCTATACTTATAATGAAAATACATTTCCTTTGAAGTCCAAACACATCAAAATTACTTAACGTATCGGTATAGTACTAGCATAGTACTTACAGTATACATGTACATTCGATGAGGACTTTTTCGTAAATGGGTCTAGGCTACTTATTTTTAGTATTCCATTAACCCTTTGCCGTTTTTTTTTTATGTTAAAGGTTTATTTATTGCACAGCGAAGCAGGTGAGTGTCGACTGATTTTAGAACAAAAACGCACGCAATTTCTAGTACAGTATAAAACTGCATAACAATAAAATATAGGCGTCAGTCTAAACGCAAAATTTTATTCGTAAAAATAAATCAAATCAAATCAGTGGTTCAAGATATCCAAAGGAACATATCTGTCTTTATAATGCTACTGTTATACCTGCGTTTATCGCGGCGATGTTTTGTCTATAGTTGCAATAAAATGCAATATATTAACAGTAAGTAACGCTAACTAGGCCTGCTGTTTTTACACAGATCAAAGGAACTTAGAAAGATAAACGCCAATTTCGATTTAATATTGGAATGACAAAGGTGTGTAAACATTTTTCTGTTCCTATCATCATTTTCTTGCTCTTATCCCACCTAATTAGGGTCGACCCAATATGTTTGTCATGTGATGTATGATTTAGCTTAATTTTTACAATCGGTATCGGCGCCTTGTCCGAAATCAACCCTGGAGATTATTTTGTAGTACCATTATACGAGTATGTGGGAAAAATATATAGCTGTTGATTTCTCTTCAACTACTACAGTGGCATGGACTGAAAAGATGATTATGTTAGTTGATTCCTCCAAGCAGAAAGTTTTGCCCAGCAGTGGTACACATATAGGATGACATTATATAATATTTCTATAATAAGGTAAAATCGGTAAGTTTGCCAAAATTATAATTTTTGCCAGGAGCAAATAATATAAAAATGTCATCATCAATTTCAAGAAAAACTCAAAAATATAACTCTCCTTATGGTTAGAATATCTCTCGAATATTTCCCTTGGTTTAATCTTCGGCGGGCATCCTATCCTTGTGATTACGAGGTCTGACAGGTGCATCGTTTTGATTTGCAATGTTTACGTTTGGTAGGCTATTTATAGTTTCTATTTGAGCGGCACTACCCTCTTGTTTATAAAATAAGTAATTCAAGATGTTTTTCGGTTCCTATATCGGAATTAATTTTGAGGTTAGTTTTTAGCGCAACAAGTAGTGGACTCTTCGTCACGCAAGTGTGCGAGTAGCATAATGTTAGTTTAGATACTGTTAACTGTAGCAAAACATATTGTCTCTTAACACTAACGGTTACTGTAAGTAACAGAACTCGTATTGTTATATAACTAACAAGAAACTGTTAACGAATTCAATAGGACTATTACCATAATAAAAGCTTGCTTTTCTCGGCCCCTCATATAGACTCCTTCTAACGGAAAATGAAATGGTTTGTGGACTGTCCGTTACTTTGATTTATTTTAAAGGTTTCTTAGGAATAAATTGACAGGTGGGGCGGATGCCGCGCCATGTAGTCTGTATATCAAAACTCATGTTTCGATACGGGGGTGACATTTTGTCACTTTTGACAGATGTGCATTTTTTTTCGCGATACTACTATATCTCTGCCATATCTTCTTCTAATATAATAAAACGAAGTCGTACGCCGCGTCTGTCTGTCTGGATATTCGCGATAAACTCAAAAACTACGGAGTGGATTGTAACGCGGTCTTCACCAATAGATAGAGTAATTCATGAGGAAGGCTTAGGTATATTTTTCCAATTTTTTTTTTTGTAAATTGGTTGAAATATAATGATAATTGTTGAAAGAATCGGAAAAAGTCTAGCCGCCTTAAGTGTTTCGTGCACAAAGTATATATTTTTTATTATCAGGGCAGGACACCGTCCGGCAGGCCTGCTAGTATATTATATAAATAAACTGCTTTGGTTCCATTGAGAAACTATCACCGCATCTCTCGCCGCAAGAAAAACTGTGGGAGTTAACGATTCAGTGGCCACCAACTTCAAGGGTTGACTCGGTAAGCGAATAAGTGCTTCTTATACACCCCCTATCGTTCATATAATTTTCACATCACTAGAATAATAGACACAGTTAGGCTGACACGCATCCCCGTGTTCAGCCATATAAAGTTCTTAGGCCGCGGAGTGAGCACTGCTATTTATACGCCTGCCTCACTATTGACCTTTACTCCGAGGAAAGTTTTGGTTGAAAAAACTATTCTTAAATATGAGAACTTAATAAAGACAATAAGTACATTGAAATGATGCACTATATTTATTTCTATACTTATAGGCGGTCGGTAGTGATTCAACAAGCTTTTATCACAACAATACCTAGTCTTGCCATAAATACTGAAACAAAGAAAAAAAATTCTATTGCAAACAACATGTATTACTTTTACAGTGTGTTAGTTTAAAACATAGATATAAAACAATTTAAAATATAAAAAGCTTATTCGATGTGGTCTCTATTGGCTGCAATACGAGTACAGTCCTTTAAACGTTGAGGCCAGTTATCAATAGAAGCACGCACTCTTTCCATGGGAAAATTCTTCACTGCCAATCGTACAGATTGTTTTAGGGACTCCAAATTATCATGGCGTTTAGAGCAAGCCATACTCTCTAAAACTGACCATTAAGATCGGGACTAGACGACGGCCAGTCTTCACCTCTAATGAAGTCCGAAACGTTCGTTTCCAATCAAGACTGCGTAGACCGAGCGTTATGACCCGGCGCCGAGTCTTGCTGGAAGGACCATTCTTGGTTATTGAACATGGTATAGTTTAGGGGCCTCATTACCCTCTCAAGAATGGTATCTTGATACACTTCTGCCGATGTCTTAATACCTATTTCACAAAAGTGTGGCTCAGTCACTACTTCATAGCTAATATCCCACCAAACCATCACTGAAGTAGGATAGTGCCAACGTTGCACTCTGTCGACTAATTGGGAAGCTTCCTTAGAGCTTTGAGCATAAGCACGGTCATTTTGTTTGTTAAAATGTTGCTTAATTGTAAAAATTACCTCATTCGTAAATAACATTTTTCTATGACCTCCCTTTCGGTACCGCTTCAGTAGTTGTTTCGATTTTACCACCATATTCTTGTTTAAATTATCAGTTAAGAAATGACCAGTACGTCTCTTATAGACTGCAAATCCTAACTAATCTTCTAAAATACGCAACATAGTTCTAGATGCTATCTTCATCTCCCGAGACAAAATCTTTTGCTTTCGGACAGGATTCCTTCGAATTCTTTCCCTTACTGCTTTGACCACATTTTTCGTACGAACACTACATGGACAGCCAGATCTTTTTCTGTCACAAACAGAGGAGTTCTCATTTACCTATTAATAGCCCGGTACACAAACATTTTACTAATACCAAGCGTATGGAGAGTTTTAAAAATTGCATTTGGCTTCATACCTACTTTGTGTAATCCAATCACAGCGATTTGGTTCTCTTTATCACCCCACTCCATTTTAATATCGCAAAATATTGTACAATGTATTGGCGCCAAAATAAAAAAAACCCAATGAACAATCATATGAAAATGACAGATTCTAAATTCAAATGTAATATTTTGTTTATTTTTAATTGTAACAGTATTTATGGCCAGACTAGGTACTTAATAAAAAAGTTTTGCGGCATAAATATGTTTCTACCGCTATCGTATACATTTACCTTTACATGTATAAGCATTAATCGAGAAAAACAAACCCCTTCCTTTTTTATTCATTGATGATATATTTCATAATAAAGTCGTAAATCGAAATCGAAAAACGTTTTTTCTTTACAGGTTTGGACAATACCTACAGTGGAAAAATAAATTGTAAATTAGTAACTTGAATGTAGGTTTGCAAGGATTATATGATTTGTACGCGATGTCTGATCAGGAAACGCTTTGATGTGGGCATAACAACAATATCCAGTTTATTATTATTCTGTACTTATCCAGAAAATTAACAGTCACCATATCCAAATTCGATCAGAAAAAAAATTAGCACGTCATGTCCACATTTGCATATTTACTCCAATATCATTTTGCAGAAATAGGAATACAAACTTGGGGTAAACTACCTATCGTGATAAATATGGCTTTATTTTAACTATGTTTAAGAAAACCGTGAATAATTAGTACTAACAGACGATGCTTATGAATAAGGCGAGCAACCATCCCGTATTCGCTCAAACTGTCTCCTAAAGTCATATGTAATCCCGCTTTATATTAAAATTAAAGCGTTGAAAACGTACCATATAACTGATATATCTATTTTACAACTCATAGGCCTATTAATCAAATGTCAAATATGCGTTTTCGTTGATAAATACACTGTGTATATCCGAGAAAAAATCATTAAAAGCCGAAACTCTACGTGCTATGCTTATGGTGAAAATGAATATGGGTATTTGCAAAGACTACAATGACATTTAAAAAAAACCTTAATCTAGTTAAAAATGTCACTAGTGTTAATCAATTGTAAAAATATGTAACTTCAATTAGTTTCGCGTTTTCTTATGTAAATTCCATTTTCTTGTGCTGTCAAAATTGTATGCTTCGTATTAAAGCCGAGGGGATTTCTCTATCTACAAAATATTCCAGATACGGTATTCAGAAAGTTGGCCGCTCTGCTTATAACTACCAATAATTAAATTCATATTACGTTAATGAGCGCATTTTATTGTAGTAATCCGACTATGCAGTCAACATAAAGTACATATGTTTATTACAACAATATTATGAAGTAATACATTTATATATTAAAATTATATTTTAAAATTTGATTCAATATTTTTTTTTTTATTTATTTATTTGGAAGACTAACAGCTATAATATGCAATCATTAGTTATTAGAATTAAGGCATTTACTAGTCTTAGCCGATAAGTAATAATATACACACACTTGCATTGAAAAATAACAAAATACAATCACTTACATTTTTTTTATGTATTAAATGAATCTAGTAATAATAAATGCAAAAATATTAAATGTCTATTATTATTAGCAACCGCCATCATTGAAGAACTTTCTGTTTAAAAACGTTATCGCCGTAATTACAGTATAGTGTTAAAGATATCAAAATCACCAAATTTGCTCATACCATTGCAGGAGTGTCTAGCTCGCCATAAAAATGAATTTTGTCGACAATTAGTGGAAACGGTTGGCAGCGATAGAGGGAAGTTTGTTCGTGACAGTAATACATAACTTCGATAGAAGTTCCGAACAATTAACGTTATTAGAAGTAATTTTGTGCAGGTTTGTTATAATTAAGTATATTTATAAGTAATCCTTAGGCGTAGATGTAATTGGCTATTATCTGTATATACAAGAAACCCTTAACCATGAAATAGATTTAATAAAATACTTTAGTTCAAGAATCCTATACGTGTTCATCGTAAAACTACCTAAAATTGCAGAAATATAATAAATCAACAAAATTGTCGCCCTTCGCCTACTTTTCATTTATTACAAGGTGGGTTGGGCTACAACAAACAGATTTACAAAGCGTAAAATTGTCCGATTTTAATTTTAGCGAAACATATTTCAATTGTTGTCTTGAATACAGTATCTAATGTTTTATGAAGGTTGATCTAGAACCAATTATTTAATAGACAATGAAGATTCGGCGGTTATCCAAGGCTCACCATCAACTCACTTTTCAGTAATAGTTCTTAGATTATGCTCTTGGAATGTAATTCCTGACACGGAAATCACACCACGCTTAGTCTTTAAACGAGAGTATCTCGGTTTCAAATATTGGTCTCACTATTCTGGCCAGTTAGGTATGTTGTCGCGGTAGTTATTACTGCCGCAGAGACTGGTGGGACCCTTTTGTTTATATTTTGAATGCACGACTTTTGATTCATATGTTTCATTTTTGCTCTAAATCTGGTCCCAGTTCTGCTCTCGAGATTTATAGGTATGGTAAAGGTAACCGAATGGTTTATTTTTTCGTCTTCTTTTCTACTCGTTTTGTTGATTAGTAACCAAGCTTAAAAAGGAGGAAATACTCAATTGGGTTGGTTTAAAAAATACGTTTGTTACCCAAGAACTTCGTCGTTAATACATACATTTGGAAAATTGTTTATACATAGAAAAGGAGAAGAAAGAGACCCCTTTACAGAAGAGAACGTTTTCAAGGGGACCCCATTTTAGTTTCATTAGCAATAGAGCTATGTGGTTTCCAAGATACACCGAGGAACTCCTCAAAATCGAATAGGAAGTGTAAAAAGATTGGAACTTTGATAGGTCTATGACAATCTAACACTAGACAGATTGCTTTTGTGACTATGATTAAAGAAGTTCTACTGCACTTGAGTTTTTATTTTTTTTAAGTAAATTTTATTTTTTGGTAATTTTATTTTTGTTTTTTATAATCTCTCTAAATTTATGACTTGCATATTTCATTCCTTTGACTATCTTACGTTACAAATACATCAATTTTAAATTTTTAAGATCCTCTGAAATGTAATAATTATTCATTACTTTGTAGTAAGTCGTAGTATTTTAAGTTCTGTAATATTAATATGTAATGTAATAAATGTAATATTAATAATTAATATGTATGAAAAAGACGTAGTGGTCAAGTGATTTTACCGGTGGAATCAATTAATCCGATGTCCGCAGGTTCGAACGCGGGCGTGTATCAACGAATTTATCGGAATTCGCGTACATTTACTAATTACATTGGTAGCACTATCGGCTGACTGTGAAGGAAAACATCGTAAGGAAACCTGAACTTGAGAAATGTTCTTGTAGTCCGCCGTATGTGGGAAAAATATAGAACTGTGGATTTCTCAGAGTTTGAAATCGCCAATACGTTATGGGCAGGCGTGGTGATTATGCCCTATACCTTCCTTTGGGAAGAGGACTATGACCCTGCAGTGGGTCTTTTACAGGCTGACGATGATGAATATTATTGAATAACTTTCAACATGTTATGTATATTATTATTAATTTTGTTATGAAGTTACAATATTACGTAAATTTCTTTTTAATGATGGTTCTAAACTTCTAAAACGTTGTGGGTCAGTCCGTGATACGTTTTTAAATGCTATCCCATCGTTAGTTACATAATATAATTATATAAACACTTAGCTCGTTACATTCAGGCACTTATTACGTGCTTCTAACTTAATCTATACTTATATAGAATAAATTTATTTTTCGACAAAAACTTTTCCGGGCATATAGAGAATATTACAGAATACTATATTCTTATCATTGCGTTTTTCTATAGATGCTAAACAGGATTGATAAACTATAAAATAAACAATTTAAAAATGAAAATTAAGAAAAAATTACTTGTAATTAGTAAAAACAGGACCAGTTATTTTCTCATACTATAACTTAGTAACTTTAAACGTTTTAGCAAGTAACGTATTGTGTAATTCTTACAACGCAGGTAACCAAAGCGCTAGGTAAATAACATTGATGCAGATTTTCCTCTTGACAAAACGGGCACAGTACATTTTTACAACCGATCGTCCTTCATTATCTGTACAATCCACCTCCCTAAAAACCGGTCCGTGGTGGTGTGTGACATTAACGGGAGAAATAGTGAAATTGCATAAATCGCTCGACACTCACCTGCATTTTTAAACGGTGTCCGTCTATCGAATCGGTCGAGTGACCCGAATACACTTTTACTTTCCGTGCACTGTGTCGTGAGTCCTCAACGAATGACCCGGATCTTGCGAGTTATGATTTCGATATTTCACTATGTTTTCTCGAATCAGTGAAGCGTTTAAGCCTGCGTCTGGGTAGAGAATGCTGGGGCGAGCTGTTGTGCCGTAACCTCTTACTTAACTCAACACTCCCCTCTATTCTGATTCGGCTTCGAACGGACCGCGATTGTGCGTTTGTGAGTTACGTGAACGAATATATGTATGAATAAAATATCAATAATAATTACCCAATTACTATTTATTTCTTTTCTATACAACAGATGGTAAAATATCGAAGAGACCAGGATTTCCTCATTTATACGAGTAAGAAAAATATAGATTATCGCATAATACAAATTTAAGGTAAATTAATACCTCGATCTAGTATTAATACAATGACACAAATTATAAAATAAATGGACAAGTTATGTTTTCTTTAATTACCTACTTACTTTTAGGTCAACTTTGTTTAGGCATATTTAAGTAGGTAAACATAAATTAGACAATAGGAACAGATTAGTTTACTGTTCTAATATATTTGCTAAGTATTATGAATGCAGAGTTAATTATTAGTATTGAATTAAGTTATTTTTTAAATGTCTAACTTCTTTGCAATTTTAATTCATCTGTGATTAAAGATTGCTAATAAAATAATTGCTAATCATTTATTATATGCTAATTATTATGACTTCGAAGATTTTCACATTACGAAGATAGAGATAAAAAATAATTGCGAGAAGTACAAAGTAAAATTTTCGTTTTGACCACTTCTATTTATAGAGAATAGGTTTGCAATTTCAATTATTTATTTGATACTAGCTGGTGTGCACAACTCCTTTCATGTGAATATCATTTGCCATTTGCGTGTTGAACGGGGCTTACGTGCAAAGCACGGATCCTATTTGATCTCTTTTGATTTGATATCTTTAATTATACTTAGATACTGCTTATCGTAAATCTTTCTACTGGTTCAAATATTTATTGATCTTGGTTTAATCATTTTCAAGTTACATACAAATTTTAAGATAGTATTTGGTATATAGTAGCAACTGTCCGCGACCCTGTACGCGTTAATTATACGTACATTTAAAAATGAATAGCCAATAAAAATAACCTATATCGTTCAGAGATTATTTAGACTTATATTCAACAAAGCACTTTTAACCTCAGATCCGTAGTTCTGATGATCACATTTTTTAAATATACACTCAGACGTGACCTCTTTATAAGCATAGATAAAATAGGGACAACAGTATTCGAAAATAAATAATAGAAATTTGCAATAATTATTTTATATGAACTTGTAGTTTAAAAGCATATGTAAATAATAATAGCGTTTAAAAAAATCTTGCTGTATATCGAAAATTTCATCCATATTGACGGACGATTCTAGACCATTCCCACGGGTAGTTTCTCTGCACGTAAGCTAGAGTGCGCCGTATTTGCCTCGTCTCTGACGGCGTACATTGCGGACAAGCGCCGCGTAACACCAACGGTGCTAAAGCTAAAACACAATAAAACGTACATTAATTTTTTCACGGAACAATTCAGACCTTGATCTGATTGTCCTTAGAAAGTTTGGTTTGTAGTATTTATCTACCATTTACATTAAATTTTTATTTCATGTTTGCGCGTTTCAACTTATAGTATGTGCCTTATTTTTAAATGTTAACACGCATAATATTTTCTTTGTGATTTCACAAGAACAAGTTTATCATTCAGGTATGATAATGAGAGGTCGTGGTGGTCGAGTGGAGACTGGTGGAATGTCAGTTCGATGTCCGCCGTATCGAGGGCCCGGCATGTACCAACGAATTATTCGAAAATTGCGTACTAATTATATTGGTAGCACTATCGGTTGACAGTGAAGGAAACCGAAATTTGTAAACCTGAAGAATGTTTCTTGAATTACTATACAACAGTAGTTTTAATCTCTCGGAATTTTAAATCGTCAATAGGTCGTGCGCTAGCGTGGTAATCATACCCATACCTTCTTTTGGGCAGAAGCCTTTTCAAACATTGACCGGGTTAGATGTAAAACTTAAAAATCTTTCGCCAAATACCTTTCCATGTGGCCAGCAGCAAATGTGAGAGCCAGTCGTATTCAAAGCTAAGTCTATTAACAGCCGTATGGTCAAATAACATTAGGCATACACGCTTGCCAATAATTTAATAAAAAAAGACTCGTGTAAAGTTACATTATAACTATTAAATAATTAATGCATGCAATTGTTTCTATACTTTAAAATTATCTAAAAAATTTCATTTAGCAAAATAATATCACTATCTATAATCGTTTAAAAAACTGATAAACTTATAGTTGTTTTAAAAACTCACGGAAAATAACTAGTTTTTAGCAAACACTTCGCAATTACAAATATTGACAATAACGACAGTCCGAATGAGAAAAGCGAATCAGAACCAAACGTCAAATTAAATATCCGTACAAGTAAGTGCTATGATGATTTATTCTAACGTGGGTTCGAAAAATACAATACAACATTCATAGGACTCCGAAAGGCATATGTTTCTGGTCATTACAGTCTGTACGAGCGAGTAGAATGAATTTACCATAAAGTCCAACTCAAGTCAGCTCTAGTGTGGTTTTAACACTTATAGAGATTTAAAAATGTACAGTTATATTACATAAACTATTTAAATTTCGTTTGCGATTACTAATAAATCAGTAAGTATATATCTTTACCGTAACGCATGTTTTAATTAGACACCTGTGTTTTGAATAAACCAGTATTTTCAAAAAACAATTTCCACGTTTTACTATTATAAAAAAATCATTGCAAAATATATTTCACCTATAGAGGAAATAGAATTAGATATAACACATACTATAACGTAATACATGTTTCAAAATCACCGTGTTAAGAAGACGCATGTGTTACTAAAAACGATACCATATTTCAACGAAATAAAAAAATATTAGTAACACAACTTTTACTTACATGGGAAATAAAACAACATATAGCAATACAAAATATATTTGTCTTGTAACGTATGTTTCAATCCAAAAACGATTATTTAATAAACATGCATGAAATAAACATTCCAATAAATGTTTTCCACATATCGATAGAATAAAGAAGTCATTAATATATTATACTTATAATGGAAATAGAATAATGAACTTACTCCTCAATCTTCGACCGACAGGATCGCATGGACCTTCCCCGAGTGCACACTTCAAGTGTCTCTGTATAGTAGCCTTGTCACCGAGTGTTTGGTCTAATTGGGCATCGGTCATATGCGGCGCCGCTAATGTCGTCAAGGGCAGTAATATACCCGTACATACGCATAGTAAAATCACAATCTGTAATATTCGTTCTATTTAATTAAAAAAATCAAGCCAGTAGAAAAGAGAGAAACGGCAGCACTTTTAATTAGAATATATGGTACTAGCAGGCCCGGTGGACGTTGTGCTGCCCTATACACAAAACACAAACAATATATACTTATGTGCATGAAACGCTTAGTCGGCTTGACTTTTTCCGATTCTTTCAACAATTATCATTATATTTCAATCAATTAAAAAAAAAAACCTTCCCTGTTAATTACTCTATCTATTGGTGAAGACCGCATTACAATCCGTTCTGTAGTTTTTGAGTTTATCGCGAACATCCAGACAGCCACGGCGGACGACTTTGTTTTATAATATGTAGTGAATCTATTGATGCAGACCACAATACAATCCGTTGAGTAGTTTTTGAGTTTATCGCGAACATACAGACACACAGACAAACGCGGTGCACGACTTTGTTTTATAATATGTGGTGATATATATGGTCATAACTAAAAATAATAGTATGTCTCTAGTATTAGCCGATGCCAATAACTTTATTTTGATAAAAAGGGTTTTGTTATTTAATCGGAATTTTGTATTTATTTGTCTTTTTTTTCAATTGTAATTTTATCGTCATCTATTTTCTATATTTTTTGGCTCCACCACGGTTTGTGCACTAGCCAGCGTCAAGTAACAAAATTTTACCAAGTAAGTGTCTTGTGATAATTATAATGTTATAACAAGATGGGGGTTTCCTTGTTAGAACTTTCCATGGAGTTTTGGTGGCATCTCAGAATGCATGCTCCGTGGTATTATTTCCCATCCACTTAACATGTGCATAATAACCGAACTATATTATGTAAAACACCACCAATATTACAAAATATAGAGTCTAATAACACAAGATTATGAATAAAATATAAAAGCCACTACATGACAGATCAAGATCCCGCCAAAAACTCCTTATCGTCATTAATATTAGTATAGTAATTTACTTTTAATACATACTTATATCAAGCGATTTTAAACATAAATTATTATTATGATTTACTTAACACGCATTTAGATTCCGGGAATCGGCCTTTATTCAAATTAACACTAAATAAAAGAATGAAGATTATTGAACTTTCACTTTTGCCACTTATGCAAATAAATTAATTTCAAATTTATGTTAAAATTTCTAAATCACAGCGACATGCAAGACTTTATTAAATATAAGTTTAAGACTTTTACTTTTTAATGTAACTTTTTAAGTGATGATTTTCATTATATGAGCGCAGTGAAGGAAGAGTAATATAATACTTCCGTCTAGTCCATATCTTTCCCTTCCTACGCAATAATAAACAAAACCCTTTAACTTGTGACTCAGCGGCTCAATAGAATGTGTAGTATTCAATCAGTTTTATTCATCTATATTGCTATTGGAGCTTCATTTCTTGTCAGTCCCACATGAAAGCTTACTTGTGGCTGCCTGATGTCGAAGTCTAATGCTCAATATTACAAAAGAGTTTGGCAAATTCAAGAAAATCATTTACAAATTTAGAAGTTTTGAATATAGCTTTAAATTTAAAATGTATATAGTAATGCCTCCAAGAAATCCATATTTAATATTTTTCGAAGACACACAGAGATCTAAGCTTTGATTATATACTGTCATTTAAATTTAAATCAGTTTTATTAATCATTATTCGTTTCTTTTGGTAAGAGGTCGTATTACATTGGATATAAGAAAGACTCGTTCAGTTCTATCGAATATATCAATGAAATATGATGATGTAAAAATGTTCACGAATTCAACAAAACATTAATAAAAAAAGTTTTAATTTAAAAAAAAGCAAAAACACCGTTATAAAAGTTTAATATTTACCTGCATTTTGCCAAGAATTTTGGAACGCTAACAACGAAGTCTACAAAGCAAACTATACGTCACGGTCAATATTCGGGTAACGTCTGGCCGACGATTAGGGACCGACTGGGTACAATCATAGCATTAGCACTGCGCTGCGCCGGGAATGACCTCTCTCCCCTCGGTGTGGTGATTATCTCTGAATAGAGGGCTTAGCGATAAAGGCTTACGACGAATTTTGTGATGTCAACGGACGCACAATGCACTAATTACTTTGAACAATGATAATCACGGCACTAAACTCATTTGGACCACGTGGTAACTGGTTTGCTGCCTTTATAGTTTTTTTTATGTTCGTAAATAACTAGAGAGCATCATAGATAGATATTTAAATATTGATCGAGTGGATCTTACGTATGAGGAAACCGGTTTATACGTATGTACTGAGTAAAATTTTAAATTATATTTGTTTTCTATCAATTGTATAGTTTAAATTAAGTACGATTTTTATTCAATATTATTTATCCGTAATTCAAATTAAAGTTTTCAACATATTCATTCCAAATAATCAATTAATAATGTATAGCAGGCTTAATATTCGTATTCTAATTGTAAATCATGTAAAGTCTTCATACAGTATGTATTCATTCGTTGTAATTCAAACAGAAATAAAATGAAGAGGCAAATATATGAGATAAATGGTATGTAAAAACAAAAAAGTTTGATCTTTAAAATACATAAGTAATACATAGCAACGGTGTTAGTTACAAATCTCCGTGCGGAGTAAAGGGACATAAAAAAATACAAAAAATCTGTTCGGTTTTTTTATTCAAAAACTTATTCTCAGCTTTTTCCTTGAGATAAAGTTTAAGTGGATGCTATATGATACAGTTAGTAATCGTTGAGTCATAACACAGCGGATACATCGAATAATGAATTGAAAAGAAATGGTCAACCTCAATTTACGCTCTTTATATATATATATATAATATGTATTTAGGACTTTCTGATATTATATAATACTAAACAAACAGTCCACATGATGTTAAATGTTCATTGAAGCCTAAAGTTATGTATAACCAACCTTAATAGGACCGCAGTATTAAGGTTAACCATAATGAGTTGCTCCTTCTGAGAACTGAGGTAAAATGCCAGCCACACCCTTCAAACCGGAACAAACATTATTGCTTTGCACAAACTCGGGAGAATAATAAATAATATTTGATTATTTTTTATATTTTTTTAGGTGAAAATTTTGAACAATAACCGACAGTGAACCATCACGCTCGGTGACGCTGAATCGTATTTGCTCGATTTCACTACACATCAAACGAATTCTGGTCGCTGAAACAGTGAATCGTTTATATTCGGCTCCATATACTATATAAATCTATAAATATTGTGTAACGAAATCGCTTTTCGTGTCTGTCTGTTCGTTCTCTTAGTTATTCTAAGCTACGAAACGGATAACGGATACGGTTTTCATAATAATTTAGAGATGGTTTTCTGGGATAAAGCACAGTAATAATTTTTATATTTTACATATGTTTAGTTATTTGCGAGATTATGTTACACATTACAATGGGCACCGGTTGTCATTCAAAACTACCCTTTAGAGCATATCATTACTATGAACATCTTGAAAGGCATCCCTAATTTAAAATTACGCAATAAAAAAGCGTCGGTTTTGTACAAATTCTTACGTAGTTCCCATAACTTTGATGAACTCTAAATATTAAATAGGCTAAAACTGGATCTGAATCGACACTTATGACACCACAATAGTACATTGCACCCATGCGAAGCCGGGGCGGATCGCTAATAAAAAATAGAAACCAGTATATGACAGGTCTCGCCAAACACTTAAGTTGTTCTTTTATTGTTTCAAATAGTAACAGTTTTATATTCATACCCAGTAAACTGACGTCACCGTACTTGATGTTACATAGCGCTGGCAATGACGGGAAAGATATGGACTAGGCAAAAGCATTATATTACTCTTCCTACACTAGCGCTCTAGTAAAAAACATCATCACTTAAAAAATTATATTAGCAAATTTCTTCCTATTAGCAAAATGTAGAAATCGTTTATTGGTAATAGAGATTTATTTGTAATCGCAAACGAAACGTAAATAGTTTATGTGTGATATAACCGCAATCTTTTTATATCAGTTTTAAAAACATACGAAGAATCTTTTTTAATAGACAAAACTTCTCGTCGTGATGGTAAGTTACGACTACTTTCTCGTAATGACCAGAAGTATTTTCCTTACCGAGTCCAATGAATTTAGGGTTTTATTTCTCAAACCAACATTAGAATAAATCATTCGAATTATTTACTTTTACGGACATTTATTTTATCGTTAGGTTCTGATGCCTTTTTTTAAACGGACTGTCGTTAAATTATTGTCAATATTTTTGTAATTGTGATGTGTTTTTGCTAAAAACTAGTTTTTTTTTACCGTTCGTTTTTAAACAACTATATATAGTGATATTACATTATTTTGCGAGACGACATTTTGGGGCACTTATGTATACATATAAATACTTTATGTTAATTCTTTAATAGTTATGAGGTAACATTATATCAGTCTCTTTTTATTAAATAATTAGCAAGCCCTGTATGCATAATGTTATTTAACCATACGTCTGCTAATACACTTATCTTAGAAAAAGACTGGCTCTCACATTTGCTGCCGACCACAGAGAAGAGTATTTGACGAAAGATTTTTAAGTTTTATATCTAATCAAAAGGCCTCTTCCTAAAGGAAGGTATAATCACAACGCTAGTGCACGACCTATTGACGGTTTCAAACTCTGAGAATAGCAAATGTCTGTGTCTATCTTATACAGTAACTATTAAACATTTTTCAGGTTTACGAATTATATTATCTTTCACTGTAAACCGATAGTGTTACCAATATAATTAGTAGGTACGCCATTTCCGAAAAATTCGTTGGTACATGTCTGGCTACGATACTGCGAACATCGCACTGATATTCCACTGGTCAACTACTTGGCCACCATGACTTCTCATCATCGTACCTGAGTGATGAATTTCTTGTTGCCAAGAGATTTAAGTTTGTTGTCAAAAGAAAATGGTATGCGTGTTAACATTTAAAATCCATAAAAATAAGTTTGTTTGTTTCCAGTTTTTGTCATATTACCTTAAACGGTGTATTCTTACCAGCCTGCTCCAATTTTCGGTACCTCGGCTCATTAATCCAAAATAACGGTGGAATAGACAAGGACGTGAGGAATAGGATAAATGCAGGGTGGATGAATTGGTGAAAGGTGTCTGGGGTGGTTTGTGACCCACGAATGCCGTTGAAACTCAAGGGGAAGGTGTATAAAACTATAATAAGACCAGCCGTGTTATATGGATCCGTGTGCTGGGCTACGAAAGAGACGGATGAGAAAAGATTACATGTGGCAGAAATGCGAATGTTAAGATGGATGTGTGGTGTAACAAGGATGGATAAGATTAAGAATGAGTATATCAAAGGAAGTTTTAAAATAGCACCAGTGACAGAGAAGTTGAGGAGTAGTAGGTTAGCATGGTACGGGCATATTATGAGAAGAGATGAAAGTCATGTAACAAGAAAAGTTTTGAGTTTGAAAGTGGACGGATATAGGAGTAGAGGAAGACCGAAAAAGGTATGGATGGATTGTGTGAAAAACGATATGTGTATAAAAAGTGTGAATACTGAGATGACATCTGACAGAGGAGAGTGGAAAAGGAAAACATGTTGTGCCGACCCTACTTAGGTGGGATAAGGGTAAGATGATGATGAAAAATAAGGCATACACTGTACATTAAAATGCGCAAAACATGAATTAAAATTTACTGTAAATTGTAGAAAAATATTACAAACCAAATTTTCTAAGGACAACAAGATCAAGGTCTTAATCGTTTCATGAAAAAATTAAATGAACGTAATGTGTTTTAGCTTTAACACCGTCGTGTTGGGATTACGTGGCGCATGCCCCCTATGTACTTCGTCAGAGACGAGGCAAGAGTGCCTACGTAAGCTAGAGAGCTTACGTTCTGAGGAACTATCCGCGGGAATTAGTCTAGAATCGTCCGCTAATATGGATGAACTGTTCGATATACAGCATGATTTGTAAGGGTTATTTTAATTTGCATATGCTTTTAGACTACAAGTTAATATAAAATAATTACTGCACATTTCTATTATTTATTTTAGAATACTATTTTCCGTGTTTTAACTATGCGTATAAAGAGGTCACGTCTGTGAGTATGTTTAAAAAATGTAATCTTTAGAACTTGAACTACGGATCTGATATTAAAAGTTCTTAGTGTTATATAAAGCTATATAATCACTTAACGATATAGGTTATTTTTATTGGTCATTAATTGTTAAATTTGTAATTAACGCATACAGAGTAGTGGACAGTTGCTACTATATACCTAGTAATAGGAAAGATGTACGATAAGCAGCAAGTTATAATTATAAATAAAAGACAGTCCATTTTCACTCCTAATGGGATCCGTGTTTAGCACGTAAACCCCGTTAAACACGAAAATCGTATTCACGTGAACGGATTTACGGACACGAGTTGTATCTCATAAATAATTGAAAAGTCAACTCGTCAAAACGAAATTTTGCTTTGTACTTTGCGCAAGTTACTTTTTTTTTATCTTACGTTTCTACCTATGTAATGTGAACATCTTTAAAATCATAATAATTAGCATACAATAAATTATTAGCAATTAGCAATCTTTAATCACAGACAAATTAAAATTATGTGCTTTAAACACTTTAACAAGCGAATCAAAGAGCTTAGAGATAAAAAAAATAACTTCATTCAATAATAATAATTAACTCTTCATTTACATTAATTAGTAAATATATTATAACAGTAAACTAGTCGGTTCCTATTGTCTAATTTATGTTTACTTAAATATGCCTAAACAAAGTTGAGCTAAAAGTAAGTAGGTAATTAGACAAAACATAATTAGTCGATTTATTTTCTGTTTTATATTTTGTGTCATTGTATTAATACTAGGTTGAGGTATTAACTTACATTAAATTTGTATTATGTAGTTATCTATATTTCCTTACTCATTTAAATGCGAAAATCATGGTTTCGATATTTTGCATCTAGGTACTGTACAGTATAGTAAATAAATAATATATCGGTAATTATTCGGGTCGTACAGTATGATGAATAAGCTACTTAGATGAAAATTTATATTTAAGTTCTATTTTACTTTCTCTATCTACATGGGTTATTTAGGTTAGGTCCGAGAATATTTTTTTCAGAAAACCCCAAGCGACCCACTTTCCTCTAGGTATATGAATTATAAAGTCGGCAGGTAGTGCCGATAGTACAAGGTGTTAAACACATCAATTAATAATGTAATGCCATTAAAAAAATGACTGCACGGCTCAGTTTTCCATTAGCGTCCGTCGAGTTGGGAGTTGATATTTTTTTTATAGATAGATTACATTAATATAAGAACACACACAAAGTTTCACTATGCGGAGACGCGTAGTTTTTGAGAAAAAAATTATTGAAAATCAATTATTTTTGCAATATTTACGTAATTTTTACCACAGATTATAGCGAAATATCGCCATTGAACGTTTCGTTTTACTTACGGTTATGTTGTCATAAGTTACGTGAACTTTAATTTTTTATAAATTTTCATAAATATTTATTTTTTATACTTGTTTCAATAGTTTTCATACACACATATTATTTTACAGTTTATGTATATTAAATTACAGCATTATTTTCATTACGAACTATTAAAATTAAAATGTGCAGAGTTTATGACTCGTAAAGACGTTTAACCGGCTTGTGAAACGAAACGTAAAACTGACGCCATTTTTGTTGTTATTGAGATAACAAATAAAATAGGTTAGGTTCGACTTATGTTAAAGAAACTGTTTGAATGACCCCGACTCCACCTGGGACGAGTTTGTCCTACCCCTAGAGTGTTTTTAAAGAGCCGGAGGCGCGTAGGGAGAGCAGCCTCCGCCCGCTGTAACATATCGTAGGCATTGGACGAGCCGGAGCGGCCGAGGCTGGTCGCCGAAGGCGACCAACAAGCCGAGGCTGCTGAGGCGAGGATAGATGCCTGGGATATGTTACGCAAGGGCGTCGAGGCTGCTCTTCCCGCAGCGCCGGAGACGTTGCAGAGTCAAAATAGATACAGAAATTCGGAATTTTTCCTCGGAATTAAAAGTTTAAAAACTCGAAAAGGTGGGGGCTCCGCAATTTTTCCTTTTAAGGGGTGTTAGTACTGATCATCCCCTTCCCTCCCATCCCCCTCCCCACTGTAAATTCGACGGACGTTAATGGAAAGTCGTACCAGAGTATAATATGTAATAGAGAAGTATGGATTTCTAAGGGACGCAAACGCGCATGTGATATTTCTGGTGTTGCAAGCGTGCAAAACATGTATTTTGTGTGCAAAACTGCAATGACCACAGAATAATATTTCTCCTAGCGGAGGCAATGACTGTGTACTATTAGGCAACCCGCACATTTTTTGTTGCCAGTGTGGTATAAAAAACATGTAAATAAGAAATGGCAATATGAGCACAAGGAAATACATTAACATATCTGTTACGATAACATCGTGATGCGTTATTTCACTGACACAGTAATTTCTAGTAACGTATATGGGCATACTGCATTTGTTAATTTCAGGCCTTACTCTTATACTACCTTAGTTCCTTACTGGTAATTTATTGAACCTTTATTTTATATATTTTGATAGATACTTTATGGTTACAAACTCACACACCCATATATTTTTATATTCCACAGAGTTTTAAGAGGATACTTAAGTAAATGAAGTATGTAATTTTTCCTTTATGTTATATACAGTAATTTGACTCTTTTGTATAAAATAATTTCATATAAGAAACAATTTTTTCTCTACTCTATATTTATGTTTCTCTCAATAATTCTGTGAATATTTAAATTCACTAGCATTTAAATTAATTACCAAAAAGACGAGACTAGTGATGTAGTCTCAATAGATTACTTCACTGTGGTTATTGGACTTTATTTGATAAGTAGAAGCTCATACCAACACGAAGTATTTATTAAAAAATAAACCAAAAAGTAGTAACTAGTAGGAACTGAACACTATAAAACCTCTTTTGTGGTAACCAAATAACAATTGTATACATGCTTTGAGTAGTAGTAGATTTGTACCGAGCAATAGACAAAACGTCATTTCAATTTGTCTATACATTTTGTAGGTAGGTATTATTTATAGTTTGATGTGAATAAGTGAATAAATCATTAACATTTATTATTATTTTTGATAGAAAATATGCATAATAATATGTTATAATTAGTCTGTATTTCTTTAAAAGACTCCTTATTTTACGATGTTTAATATTTAAAAAATCCTAGTGTATTTAATTATCTAGTTGTCAATCATATGTTTTAATTAGGGATGTCAATTGTTTGTTTACTATTTACTTATGATTAGGATCAGTGTCAAAACTAATAAAACCTAGTGATGAATATCACAGAATCGAGCGGAGAGTCGTCATGTAAAGGACAAGAAAATGGCGACGCATCTAATGGTTCCGAGCGCCCACTCAAGAAAGCTCGCTTTGCGTGGCAAGTCAAAGGGAAATATCATTTGAAAAACGAGGAATCTGAACCGTTGGACACTGCCAAAATCCCTGTACAATTAAATAAACCCGAGTCATCAAACGAACTGAACTCGAACAGTATGGGTTCTGAGGAAAACCTTGAAATATTAGGCGATTATTTATTGAAACAAGACTTCAACACTTTAGATTCCGTTATTACGCACACTGACGAAGCCCTCTTAACGCCTAGCTCAAGTGTTTCAACTGAAAAACTACAATATCCAAGATATGTTAGTTCCTTTGACAATAATGAATCTTATACACAAAAAATGCATTCACATAGAGATACTGAAGAGATTACTTTTCCTATATCTATGGTGCTCTCTCAAACTTATACAGAAGACCAATGCATTGCAAAATGGCAGGCCAGACAGGTAAATAATAATATATTGGAACATGTTACAAAATTAAGAATTAATAATTCTAGCAAAAACAGAATGTTACTTTGTAATACATGCATTCATATACTGTACATTTACACTTCAATGTCTCGTTGAAACATCTAACATATGAATCTGTAATATATTCTAACATTGCTTCATATCTATTATATTTGTAGAATGACTACACACAGAGGATGTGTAAAGTAATTTATTTTTTACACTACAGTACAGGTTTTCTATTGACTTCTGCTAGTCACTATATACCTTGAGATTGACTTTTGATAACTGTTCTAGAAAAAATATACTAGTATGATATAAGAAATTGTAAATTTTTCATATTGTATACAGTTTAAAAAACAATTGAGTACCAAATAAATATTAAGTTATTAGTAAAATTTCTACTATTTCTTATTATATATTTCTCTAATATATTTCTATTATTTCTCTTCTGGAGAATTTTGGCCCATTAGAACTTAAGACATAAGGCTTCCAGCGCTTTTTTATTACTTTTCTATTGACAGTGGAGAGACTAATTAGGTAACATGGAAAGATTTTTAAATGCCTATCAGTCAATTGTAGTTTCGACTTTTAATATTGGATACTTATTAACATTAATGATAAATTTCACCTTTCAGATGGCAAAAGGATTTGTTGACAATAGAATAAACCATGTCCTAGACTCATGGATTCATGCACCACCTGAAGGATCAGTCTGGCTTTTTAGCTTTGGAAGTAGCTGACTTTATTAATAATCTACCAGTAGCCAACAGTATTGAAAATGAAGGCATTCTAATGGCAATTTCAGCACATGGCCTACAAAATACCACTGCAAATCGTAGCAATGAATACAGTCATTGTGCTAGCAGTTATTCTTTATCAGGTCAGTCTCCTTTGCAGTCTGATGATGAAGATACAACACAACTAAGTGATTTTCACAAATGTGAGAATATTTCCAATGATTTAGGAATTAATTGGACAAAAAATAATCATAACAATGATGGGACACAATTCTCTTTGTTTCAAGATGCATCAATATCATATCAGTGCGATAGTGAAAGTAAAAATTCAAACATTGTATGTGACGATGAAGACACGCATGAAAATCATTACGACTACATCCTTGATGAAGCAGTACTACTGGCTATCCATAACAAGGGGCTAACTACTTTGGAAACTGATTATGGATAATTAAATTATCAATACAATTATTGTTTTATAAGTATGTTGAAACACAGTGTAAAATAAATGTCATTACTTAAAAGTAAGTAAATGGTCTAGATAAAAAAAGACATTATATGTGAAATAAAACAATAGACAATGGTTCTTGATAACAACTAATTGTGTCAAAAGTTAAATTCTCTATAAAGAATATTTTTATTTTACATTGTGTATCTACTTCATTGAAGAAAATTACATATAAAAGACTTCATAGGCACAAGATAATTATTTTATAAGTTGGTAGGTGTAATATTAAGATGATAGAAATAGTTATTCTGCCATAGATAAGCAGTATTGCAATTCTTTGTATGTAAATAAAAGTTGTATGTGATTCTGTTGCTGTATTATGTACCGACCTGCAATTTTGTAAATATTTTATTGTGATATTTATGCATTGACAATCTAATATACCAGATGTAAAATGTAAAAAAAAAGTACAAAAGTTACATTATAGTGAAACATATCAAATAACTTGGCTTTGGGCGAACTAAAATACTGAAACATTATGATGCATATTCATAATAACAGACTGTAACTTGTTTTTTTTATATAATATTTTTGTATTTTGCAAGTTTCATATAGAATGATATTATTTTGAAATGTTACTTTTGTAGAATATCTTTCGTAAGAATCTTCAATATATTTTGTGTAAATTAGACAGATTTAGATGATTTTATACTTAGATATAGATTTTGGTATAAAATCTATGTACTTTAGCGTTAGAAATTAATTCTCATTGTTGGTACTAATTTTTTTTATACATTTTTAGATATCCATATGTAAGGATTGTATAAGTATAATATTCTAAGTGATACTTTTATTAAGCTGTTATATTAAAAGTAATTATAAAATGTATGCCATATAGACGTACAGTTAATAAATGATACTCATTGTCATTTATGTATTCTTTTTCATAATATCAACTACAACAGTATATATGTCAAATATACACAGTAAATTGGCAGTCGTACACATAATGCATACCTACGTTCATTTCCAACATAGTAACGTGAAGCACATAGGTCTTATTATAGAATTAAATTCGTAGGCAATGTTCAAAGTGTTGTTGTCGTCGCATTACGACTTACATTTGTAAAAAATAATTTTAGTTATTGAGAAGCACTCGCAGTAGATAGTTCCAAATATACAATATATCGATTCACGCTAAAAACTTTACATTTGTGTCCTTTGCCTTCTAAATAATCTCTGTGAAAAAGTAGAGCCTGCCAGAATTTCACCTGAAGCATTTATGATTCGCTCCTACTAATTTTATACCACTGAATCTACTGTGCCTACAAGGAGTATATAATTCATCACAATAAACAATTCAATTTGACATCACAATTTACTGCAAGTACTTAAAAAATTGAAGATATGTGTAAGGAGTCATGGACAAAACCTTCTAAATTTATTTTCGATTTTGAATCTTCTTTATTCTTAGTGTTTGGCTACCACGTAACTGATTTCCCAAAGTTTTACGTTAGAAATTAGCCATCTTATCTTAAAATTACAATGTTTCGCAATGCACGCGATTACGTGGTCTTGTAAGTCAAGCAAAAATTTTTAGTTTTGATGTTGGCTTACTTTGAAAAAATAAATAACACACGTTTCCCAAATAACGTCATCACGGAGTATGCAATATAGATGAGAGTCGATCCCAAAATAACTGCAGTGCGGTGTGATATAATTTTCAACTGACTTCAAAAAGGAAATTCTGAATTCGGCTGTGTTTTTTATGTTTATTACCTAAGAACTTCGTCATTCAAACCTGATTTGAAAATTATATTCTCCAAAAAGGGTCCATTATAATTTCAATAGCATTACACCTTGGATTTAGAAGATACACCAGGGCGGTGACGCACCATGAATCTCTACGCCGTCGTGCTAAATACTGATAAACGTCTATACTGAGCCAAAAGTTTGATTTGGTTATATTTTAACGTCCACTAAGTTTTTGTCTTTGTAATTTAACTTGACGGCACCTTTCACGGTTTGGCACCGTTGTGCGCTGCACAACCGGCGCCGCGGCGCATCCCTACATCAGAGAATTCATAATCAAATAGTTTGTGTAGTGTAACACCTATTGTTTTGGAGTCGTCTTTACTGTTTAATAAGTTAATTTTCCCAAATCTTCGATAACAACAAATCCGTGGGCAACGTATATATTGTTATAAGTATATAATTAATTATATATATAATACAGTAATTTCCTTAAATGGTTTCATATTTATTGGTATTTTTTTTCGAACTAACTACGCTATTGGTCTGACAGGCCTCTATAGCTTCACCAGACTACTAAGACGAGCGCTTAAGGCACTCACCGGACCTTATAGACAGCCAGCTCAAGGGCGCACGGTGGGTCTTGGCATTGACTGTTGCCTAGGATCACGAATCTAGCTAAGCTAAGCTATATATACCTGTGTACACGTCAGTGAACTATACAATTTCACCTGTATTACTCACCGAGATCTACGTGTATTTGAACGAATCTGTCTGTTGACGAAACTAAACTAATTCCGATTGAATAAGGGGAAAAAAGAAACCCCTTCCACTATATACGATGTACCTACTGTGTGCACCGTATGTGCGGTAGTCTGTATATTTTTAAATGTACATATACATTAGCGGTACACTTTTCAATGTAATGTTGTATTAATATAACATTGCAGAAACCCTGAGAAGATAAACATATGTGACAAAATTAAATAACATCACGTACTCAATAACAACTTTATTATTGCTTGTTATTATTCACATAATACAAAATAAACTATGCACAGTTTAAGACCATTCTATTACATTTCATAAAATTTGAATTACAACATTTTTATAATTCATAACATCTCGCTGGCATTATAAAACAATGTTATCATTATTTCCTATGTTTATGTAATTTACACTAAGTTAAAAGAGTTTTGTATCACTGTATGTACTTTAACGTTTTCATCGATATACTTTATAAAAAGAAAAAAAAGAAAATGTAATACTAATTGTAGTGATATATAGAAAAACAGAATGGTTACATTTCAAAATAAATTTAGTCCAATTTTAACTGTTCATATAAGGACTTTAAACTTTTTAAGATTTCCAGGTTTTATACATCGTGAAAGACATCCAAATTTTGCTGTACATTTTTTTTCTTGTATGATACTTATTCAAATTTTACAGTTATAAAATTTGAAAATCTTTACAAAAATTGACAAAGTTATGAACGGCTGAAGTTAGACTTGGTTCATTTTGAAATACAACGACACAAATGTGACGAACAATACAGTGTTCTATCAGTACAATATACTTCAATTACATCTTGTTATACAAAACTTTTATGTCTCGTGTCTAACAGCGGGATATCTCCCGTGATAGATTGTGATGTTTACTCGCGGGCGAAAAATTCATGAATACATTACAATTATGGCCAAATATACTAAATAAAACCTACTTCTTAATAAGTAACTGTACAAGTTATCAGCGATTATTCATCAAATCGTATTAAATATATTTACAAAGTTCATTATTAAATTTATTTCTCTCTTATCAGACGTGCTTTATTTTCATTGGTGACATAACTGTAATACGTTTGTATCGTTTACACAGATGCTAAAGGCTATGTATGATGTATGAAGTGAATTTCAATATATTGTGCTAAGATTCAGGTCCAATTATTTTTGTCAGTACAACAACATTTTGAAAAAAAAAATAAAACCATATCGATTAATTATGGACAATAA
Organism: Antheraea assamensis; assembly: GCA_035772565.1. Taxonomy (NCBI): domain Eukaryota; kingdom Metazoa; phylum Arthropoda; class Insecta; order Lepidoptera; family Saturniidae; genus Antheraea; species Antheraea assamensis. The sequence continues at coordinate 540,117 of JAQQSE010000014.1, forward strand.
TCTAACTTATAGCGCGTATTAACAAACTATATTATAACAGAAATTCATATCATGACATCATATTAACTTATTGAAATGCGGCAAAACTATACTCGAATGTAAACAATAATAATGTTCTTACAAAAAGTTTCCACTTCAACTACACTATCTTGCATGATTTACATACATTTATTAAAAATATATATTGTTTACATTGCAATTTAAAAAGTAATTAATATAGAATACAAATTTAAATATATAAAAGCTAGTATTGAATATCAAATAAAAAGTGACACAATAATCATGATACAATTTGTTAAAAAAAAACACCATTTAAAAAACAACAAATAGAAAAATATTACAATGAAATTAATTAAGCGTAATGCCTCTGATATTCTTATGCATTATAATTAATAAAGAATATAAATGTAAAAAAATACACTTTAACACAACCTGTAAAAATTAAGTGCATACGCAGCAATTATAAATTAGATACTTTTTTATAAATACATACAGTAACCATAAAAAATTGATCCATGAAATATATATATGTATATATATAAAAAATCAATATTAAGCGATTTTTTAATTACATGATAAAGAGAAAAACGTTTGTAAAACTGTAAGCACATACAATGTTGCAACAACACGGAATACATACACTAACAACCAAAATCAAAAAAGTCTATAAGAATATGATGACGACTCCAGATGAATTGATTTTGTGCATGTCGTTAAAATTAAACTAAACGTAATATAATTCACGCATATAAAAATTTAAATCACAACCAAGCACAGATCTGGAGCCAATCCTTAACTGTTTTAATCTCATCATCAAAAGTTTAATTTATTTACAAAACCTATAATATTACAGTTTAACTATTAAAAAAAAACCTCCAAAAGTTTAAAAAAATCGACAAACACATAACACCCTTATACTTAACAAAGCGTATGGATTCATCATATTTACAAGTACGTAGAGATAACGCGCATTATGTAAACATGCAAACTAGGGCACCAAATAAGTACGTTATTATTATCAAGGTAGACACAATAGGTTGCCTTTAGATCTCTTATTTACTATGGGCACCATGACCTTCATAGAAAGCATTACCCCATACAACACATGAATTTCATTTGAAATGACACATTATGTGTTTAGATGTATATAAATGTGTAAATTTGTTATATATCAAATGAATGTCATAGGATTAGTATGAAATTGTGAAGAAACGGATCAAATGCGAAAACAATTAACGTTTTTGTAAAAAATTGTAAATAAACTTATACCAAAAAGTCCATCAATTTCATTAGTATCAACAGGGTAATGGTGAAGAAAAGCACTGCGAGAAAACCTTAATTCTTGAAGAATGCCATGTAATACCATATAGAATGTTGATTCCTCGACTATAGACTGCTGAAAGGGCGGTTCGGTGTAAGTAAATGATAAATGATGTTTGTAATTCTATGATATCCTTCATAGGCAGACTGTCACAACAACAACAGTAGATATCTGAGTACAACATTATGAGATAGTTTTTGTTACCTGTTTGTAAAAATCTTATTTACTGCACCAACTATTAAACAATCTAAGATTTTAAATTTAATTCTGGATTTCTACTACATACAATATTACAAGACACTTCGAATATGTCCATGATTTTGCCTTCAGATTATTTGCAACATTATGATCCTATTTTGTGTAATACTTTGTTGTCAATTTTTTATGTAAATTACTTCTAAATTATTTGCATTTAATTCTATTGAAGCAAATTTAAAGTTTCTGGAACTTTTTCAGATTTCAATTCTTTTTTTTATTCTAGTCTGTGGCCCCTGTGGAAAGTTGCACAATTCTGATAGTGTCATGTAGATTTTTATCAAATCCAACGAAAGAAATCAACAAGAGGTTTGAAGTCGATTTAGACTACCATTTTCAATTCAAACAATTTCGATAAAGTGTCCAACAAATTAATGTCACTTATGACATTTCACATTTTCTATAATAAACATTAGGTATTATAATGAAAATAAAGTTTATTTTATACATTTCATAGTGTTATCATGGGATTATGGAGGCCACATAGACTATAAACCTAACACTGGATCTGTGGCACACATAATTCAGTATGCAGAATATATGTACACACAATAGGTCACCATTTTAAAAGGCGGAAATTTTTTATATCTTACTATCTAAATGGTATTTACAATATGCACAAAGACTAAGCGACACAAAACATGTATCAAAAACTCCTCAGCCATACAAAATTATTGCTTATACTGGAGTTTTGACTCCATCGATGTTACAATTGTAACATATATAATTATTTATTCAATCAGATATGCTTTATTCAGGAACACATGTCGTGAATATGCGTACTAATTATACTGTAGTCAAAATTTCTTAGTATTATATTATAATAAATAAAGACAATCTTAAACAGACTAGACATATAACAGGACTGTCTGCAATCTCACAGTTAATATTTTATTAATGGTAGTTCAATTAATAGAATCTAAACCATTTGTTAGTAAATGATTGTAAGTTTTCAATAGACAATACTTCCAACTAACTACACACCATGAGATCTTTCTTAGCCAGACTAATGACCAATCCCTAACAACCAAATAATATTAATCAGTATTGAAATTATTATAAGTCATGTAAAGATCATAACGAGTTGAAGTTTGACATGCACTAACCTTTGGAGTCCATCCTAGTCATGAGTTGAATAAATATTTATGTTATCAAAGCCCTCATTCAAATGGATGTGATCAAGAGCAAGGGTGGTGAAGGTGTGGCACAACGCTATGGTTTAAACTTCACCAACGGTATATTCTTTGAGTGTAGGCACTTGTCACAAACCCATTCTGCATACACTTCAGCAGTCAGCAATTGAAAAGCTGGTTCTGTTAAGCCCGTACAACTTCTGAAAAATTATAGGCTCCTTTTAACATTGTTTTTTATAGGCATCACAGAAGCATATCCCCAATCTCAACATTTTACCCCGATATCAATTTCTGATTTGTATGTATTTATATTTTTATTTATTTTATATTTTTTATATTATAATTAACTTTTAACAGTCTTATACTGATTTTTAATATATTTAAAATTTATAATAAATACGTACCTATGAAACCAAAAGTTACAACCAGATTCACATAAAATGGCTTGATCATTATCATGTACTTCTTTGTGGCATACTCCACAGGGGTAAATCGGTGGAGCATTGGGGTTTTGAGGATTAAATACCATGGGTTGGTCTGGTGGATATACTTTGCCAGCACTCACTGGCATTGGTTTAGGTCCAAACATACTCATCCCCTGACCCATGGGTCCTACACCCTGCCCTCCAGGACCGCCCATGGCCATTCCACTCATACCAGCAAGAGGGCCACAATTACCCATATTACCTGGTCCCATTCCCATAGAACCATTTCCAGCCATACCCATAGGTCCTCCATGTCCCATATGATTTCCACTGTACGGAGGGCCTGGACCCATTGATGTCATTGGGCCATTGCCTCCCAATGGTCCACTTCCCATCCCAGAACCCATTGGACTGCCGTGTCTCATGGGGCCACAATGGCCCGGACCCATACCACTACTCTGCATGGGATTTGAAGACATTATAGAACTATTGGGTCCCATGGAACCATTTGAGCAACTAGGCCCCATAGGTCCATTCATACGAGGTACATTCATCCCAGGACCCCCTCCTCCCATTGGCCCGTTCATTGGACCATTCATTGAACCGGCACCAAGTGGACTATGCATTGGTGGCCCCATTGGACTGTTGCTCATGTGACTTCCTGCCATAGACCCCATATTCATAGGGCTTCCCATAGGTCCAGATGACATAGGTGAACCCATAGGCATAGAATTCATAGGACTCATTGGGCTTCCCATTGATCTTGACGTTGGACCCATTCCTGGGCCCATACTGTGATTACTCATCCCCATACTAGGACCTCCCATTGGTGACATGCCTCCCATATGACCCATTGGACTCATATTGCCCATTGGACTTATACCTCCTCTGGGTGGCATTTGTTGACTCATAGGACTCATACTGTGTGGTAAAGGGCTCATGTGCCTCATTGTAGGGCCACCCATTCCATGCATGGGACCCATCATTCCCATAGAGCTGTTTTGACTCATCATTGGCCCATTTTGACTCATCATTGGGCCATTATGTGAAACTGTTGAAGGAGAATCATCAAAAGGATTTGACGCAACAATTGTGTCACCATATCCAGTCAGTGGAGGTGGCAAAAGATCTTGTGCTGTTGGAGGTGGTTGCGGTGCTAAGGCATTATTGGCATTTGAAGTTTTTCTTCTCTTTTTTGGGTTACTGGGTGCCGGTGCAGGGGGCGTTGGAGTGTCCATAGGTGGCTTAAAGTCTGGAGGCCCCAAGCCTGGCCCTGGGAGCCTATACGACTGGCATTCCTGCCAGATTGTGACTCATCTTAGCACTATTGGCTTTCAGCTCTCAATACCATTGTGATGAAATAATGACATAATCTTATCAAACGTACTGTGTTATAAGGCACCTCATTGTCACACGAAAGCTGTACACATATCCTGCCTGAAGATTATGCTTATCTAGAACAAAAAATAACAAATTCTTACAGTAATTGAATATTTACAACTACAAACATAATGAATGAACATAAGTATAGCTCATGTTTTCATTGTCAGTCTACCAAAATTGTCTTGATGACGAATATTTTGAGAATTAATCCGAAAAACTAAAATTAACGTAACCTGCTAATATTATAGGTACTCATTTTATAGTGCATTTTTATAAAGGCAAACAATGCTAATAGTAGATAAATGCAGAATATATGAAATATAAAAATATTAAACTTACTACATTATCAATTTTACATCGGAATTAATGATTATTTTTTTGTCTCCTTCGTGATCCCAAGGCAGGCGTGCAACATATGACAAAATACCACAAGGAAATCACATTAAAAGTATAGTTATAGTCGTTTACATGAAGCTTCATAAAGGTTCAATCGTGTAACACGTTTGAAGTTTAGTTATAATAGGATTCAGCAATTCATTGAAATCAATTTTATTTACGACTCGTAATATTCCAAACAACACACGCCACATTCACGATTTATTTTCATGAAGAAATTACCACCAGAGGGCGTTCAATAATTTTTTTATAGCAAAGGTATTATTTATTTGCTGCATTTGCAATAGCGTGCGATGTAATATTTTGTATACTATATTTCACGTTTATGGCCCTTATATTATTTATCACGGTAATAAATATAAAAAAAATAATAAAGGTTTATTAGTGGCCAAAATAAATGAAAAAATTACAAAACATAGAGCAAGTTTTTAAATGTGTTCCAGATCAACATAAAACGTATATTTAACATTACTACTTACTAATAAAATATATGCACTATTCTGTCATCTTCGTCAATTGTTATAGCAATATATTTGAGTAATTCGTTGTCTATATTTTAGCGAGATTTATTAATGTTATTTAAATAATGTTAATATCAACAAAAATATGAAACGAAGAAATTATTAAATTTAGTATGATACGCTTTTATTACTTTATACTTGCAACCATCCGCAGCATCGTATTTGATTGTAAGCTTGCAAACAGGGTTTATTAACTTTAAATACCAGGGATGATGTTGTATATTTTGGTTTAGTATCATAAAATATGCATCACAAACACAATATCTAATTTACATGTATACACTATTTCTGTAACATTGATTACCCCATGAAAGGTAGATATATGCTGTCGTGGATTTTTATACAATTGTTTACGAAAAAACTATTTTATTACACCTTATCTTCATGTAACTCTAACTGTTTATGTCTGTTTTCCAGCTTACTTGACACTTATTGACACTATATTGAAAAAATTAAACAATATCTTTCTCAATTATAGCTTATGCATTATTCTGACATATAAATTATATTACTGTACCATTTTTATAGATTCTTTCACATATATCCTCACAAATTTTCTTGTTTGTAATATTAATAAAATTTTGAATATAATTGATATTGATATATTTCATTATACAAATATCGAACTTCGTCATCTTTTTACTGGATTTGACCTACTGTTACTTTTAATTTTTTTTAATCTCGGTTAGAAACACTTTGTTGAAAGATTAACAATATTTAACATATTGTCTCTACAGGCGATGATGAGTTATTAAAGTTTCAACACATAATGAACAAAAGGATAGTTCGTCTGAACTATTTTGCCAATGAACTCGCTTTGAAGAGGAGTTTCTAAATCAGTTTGCAGTAGTAGTTATCTGGTAGAAATCATCAATATTGTTTTAAATCATTTAAAATGCAGCATTTATTCCTATGTATTTTTTTTTTGTACATTATCAGTGATGTATGCTAATAATGTTAATTTATTTATAGTATTCGATATGAAACATACTTTAAATGAAACGTCAAAAATTAGGGGTTATGGCATAGCCTGATAAGTGAGAATTTCAAAATAAAATAAAAAAGAAACAATATATTCAGAAGAATTGTTGTCTATATAGGTATATAGCAGACAATGGCATTAAACAGGCTATTTGCTAGCTTGACGATAACACCTACTTTAGTTACGAGACGGACATTTCATGTTGGAGTGGTTAATTTTGCTAGTAAACCAATTGTAAATAAACCGAAACCTGGATACGGTAAAAGTTACAGAAGAGTTGTACATTTTCCTGAAGAGTATACAGTAAAACCATTGGAAGTTACGAATCTAGCTGGCAGAGATCCCGAAACTGGTGAGTGTGCTATATTGTAAAAGGTTTTTCTGGTATTTATTAATCTAGTCATTAAAAAGTAAGAAAGTAAGTATTTAAAGAAATCGATTAAACAATCGTATTTTTTTTAATCAATTTTTAAGAATTTGAACCTAACACGCCAGTTATAGAAAGTTAGCTAGTTTTTAACACTGTAGACTGGCGATTTTATTCAAGTGTAAACCTGTTACTGGTCCACATTTAATATGCTCTGCTTGAGAACCTCATTGATAAGGGTGTATATAAGATTTCCAACTAGAAAATTCCTCTTACAATACTATACTTGTGTGCACAATGTTTCATAATAAAGATGTATAACAATAATGCTTCAACTTCTATAAGGAAATAAAAATAAGTTACACTTTAATTTTTAGGTCGTTTAGTTGCCAAAGGTATTGGTGGAGGCATTAAACACAAATATCATTGGATAGATTGGTATAGAGTTGGTCCCACAGAGGGACCTCCACAAGAGGAAAAGGTTATACAGGTAATAACACAAAGTACATAAAAGTTTACTTTATGTCTAATATTAATAAATCTGTAGTTCTGTTTCTTCATTTAATTCTTTTTCTTCAAAATCTTGTAGTAGATGTCCTATTATAAATATAACTGATCATGTATATGAATTAAAAAAAAATTGTTTGTCTGTCTAGACTTAACACAAAAAAGGCTTAACCAATTTTCATTACATTATCTACATAGTAAGCTAATAAAACTAGAATTGTCAAAAATACTTTTGGAAATAAATTTAAATTTATTTTTTTTCAACTGATTTTGATGCAGTTTGGAAGTATGTATTATTACAAAATGTATGTCCTATAAAAATTGAAAATATTTTTTATTTACCAAATATTATAATTATTAAATTTCTTAATTATAATTATAAATAACATTATAGGCTTGAATTGTGCAGGATCTAATAATCAAACAACTTTTTTCTTAAGTTGGATTATATAGCCTTTTTTTTAATTCGTGAACTAAACTTGGTTATTGTATTATCATGACTAGGTGATGGAGGATGGTTGCAGAACAGCACATATAGCCTTAGTAGCTGTCGGAAATAAATTGAAATATATTTTAGCTACAGATAATATGAAAGCCGGGGACATAATAAAAACATCTAGAGAATTACCTAGGATACCAGGTACTTTTGTGATAATTCTAAGTAAATTCATATTGTTTTTACCATTTTTTATTTTATTTCTGTTCCCATATTCTTATAAATAGCATTTCAAAGCTGAAATATGTAAGAATTAGTAATTATGGTACCCTAAATTACATTCGTAGTTGATTTACCATTCATCCGCATTCCATCTTCTTTTATCATGTGAACCACAAAGGAATGGAACGCGCTACCTGCATATCCTTTTCCCAAAACATATAATATTACGGTCTTCAAAAGATGACTTGAAATGAGTTTTTACTGAGCAAACATGATATATTGTAGACCTCCTCCTCCCTTCTTTCAGGTGTAACTGAGCTCAAGCTTCGCCCAGTATAGTGTGAAAAAAAAAACAATTTAAACAACTTCAATTCAATATTGTTATGAAAATTAATGAGTGCCTATAACTTAACTTTTGTTTTGTTGCAAATGGGCAACAATAACTTCTAAGACAAGCAATATAATATCTTGAATGTGCAAAATTTGTATCATTTAATTATATTATTAATTGATATATTCAAATGATAGTACATTTTGATGAAGCTAATAAAATGTGCATATGTTGTAAATTTATGTAATTTTCAGTACGAGCAAATGATGGTGATGCTTATGTGTTAGGAGCACTACCTTTGGGTACATTTGTACATTGTGTAGAAAAAGAACCAGGTATGTTAGGTTAGGTTATATTAGATTGATGTTTTAATTTTTTTTAATTGGATTATTAATTTAAAGCTGATGTGTTTTTTTAAACAGGACAAGGTGGGCTTTACATACATGCGGCTGGTACATATGGCGTTATTATTAGAAAGGAAGATGATCGAGTCATTGTTCAAATGCCCTCTAAAAGACTTTTTAGTTTTGACCAACATTGTATGGCAGTTGTTGGTATGTATAAGATTTTTATTCTAGGTGGCATTAGGGATACATTTTGTTTTTGAGTCCTATATAGCTGCTAAGTATAGAAGTATTTTCAAACTACGAGAAATGGGGTTACATGGTATTAATGAACATTTACTAATTCATAGTGGTAATATTTAGCTTAGGCCTAACATACACATGGATACAAAGGTATCCCATGTGCTACTAGGGTTGCAACATCAATATTATCAATAGGAAAACATCTATGCTTTTTCGGTGTTTTAAAAAAAAGTGAAACAGTGAAAAAATAAAATATGATGAAAATGTACATTAAAACAATAACTAATATTCATTTCGCGAAATAGAATTGAAAAATAATAATTTTATGAACTTTATGCCTAGTAAGCTGTACCATTCTTGGTTATCCCTTAAATGCATATTGTTACCAATTGTCTGCATTCCACTTGTAATTAATTAATTTAAGAAATTTGAGTGTGTGCGTTTCTGAAAGCCTGTTAGCAACCTTAGAAAATATGCTACGTGTGAAAGAAGTTGGCATTAATTTTAGTGAGTAGGTTATATATTTTTTGGTAATTTAAAATTAGTTTCAAAATTTTAAACAAAAATCGTGCATTTTATGATGAAGCATCGTTTAGAGATCTATGTATCGTAATTGTCAGGGGTTTTAACACATCATATTTTAACACATCGATGTATCGTTTGCATCCCTATATGTAACGACTTCAGTATCTCTTATGCAATCTGGTACAAAACCGTTCTTCTCCTACTTTTTACTTATTCGTCCGCGTCGCCAATTTCGAGTACCTAGGCAATTTACGTCGTAGTTATGGAGTGTAGAGGTAAGGAGAATACGGGGGTACGTTTACTACGTGGGGTACGTTTTGAAACGGTGTCCATCTCTAGGGCCTAAAAACTAATTGTACCATAATGGACCCTGTTACTAAAGTTGCGTCACTATAATTTAGCACATTTTGGCGGACTTTTATTTTAAGTAATATTTACAAAATCATTTCGAATTAACCATATAATTTGGCTATGCTAGCGTCTTTTTGGAGAGTTTTGTAACTGTTATTTAGTGCTTAGAGGTGTACACTTTTTCAACATGTTCCCCTTATGAGATGGTTCTCCTTACCTCTACACTCCTTATAAGGACCGAAGAAGTTAGGTCGGCGCGGTAATCTATCATATGGTGATCCCCATGTTTATTTCAGCAAAGTTTAAAATTCAGAATAGTCTGACATTCCTTTTGATTTTTTTTATAGGTCGATTGTCCAATGTTGAACATGGCAGTACACCTATAGGGTCTCCGCAACGTAACAGATGGCTCGGTAATCGACCGCGCTCCGGTTTGTGGCAGAGGAAAACCGGTCGACACGGCAGGAAGATTAAACCACCAAAGCCTGTTAAACATATTGCCAATCCTGTAATTAAGCAACTACCAGCTATTAACTTATCGATGACTCATTAAATTAACAAAAATAAAGAATATATAGTGTTTGTATGTTGTTTTTTTTTTCAAATTACTTAAAAAGACAAAAAAAATAGTTTATGTTCGCAACTTTGCTCGTATTAATGGAGTTTTGATCTATCCCTTGGGAACAATACTTTTTTACTGGATGAAAAGAGTAACCTATGTCCTTTTCTGTGCCCTTGACACCGTGTGTACAAAATTTCACGATGATGAGTCGAGTCGAAAAAGCGAAAAACTCGCGTTGCTCATTGCCGGACAGTAAGTATGGTTACAATCCTCTGCCCGACACCCCTAAACTATTATAATTATACTTACGTTATATTATAAAGGCTCTCAAGTACAGCTACCGGAACACAGCAACAGGTGCTTAGCGACAGATTTTCAACTAGAGGGTGATAGCTAGCCAGGCGGACTTAGAAAAAGCCCTACCACCATGCTATGGTTTCATCACGATGTTTTCCTCACCGAAAGCTCCAATTCATTTGCTAGGATTCGAACCTACGTCCTTCGACGCTGTATGTGAACACGCTACCAACTGAGCCACTAAGCCAATGCTGGAAATTAAATATTTTACATATACGAACATTGTGTATATTAAATAAAATAATGCATACAATCTGTGTGGTAGTCATTTCTACCCCACATAAAGATATCGTGATAATGTCGTAGCCAGTGGTAGAGTTTTTCAAAGCTCGCACACCCTTAAGTTGAAAATCTATTACCAAGCACCTATAGTACGTTCCAGCAATCACTGCCCAGGTTTTACTTTTTACTAAGGTCATATCACAACAAACGATATTGTTATGAAACTTTAAAAATTACAAAGTATTAAAAAACCACTTAATGTAGTTAGAGATTCGTTTACAAGCAAGTTAGGAAATGTTGAATTAAAATGTTAATATTAGAGTATAATTGATTACCTAAAATATCATAAATTAATAAATTACCATTTTTTATTATTACAAGTTTTTTATTTAGCTCAGAATATTTGTTTGTTTAGATCAAATCTTTCAAGCTGAATTAGAAGCAGTTTCTTTACACCTACGAGTTTGCAATTTTGCATGTTTTTTCCAGACTAGACGGAAACACACGAAGATGAAAAACAAAACAGCGAATATCAAAGTGGCCGCCAAATACAAGTTAGAAAAAAAATTCGAAGTTGATAATGGATATGTGTGTTAAGTCACGATAAGAATAATCGAAAATAGAAAAAAAAACAGTTTAGATCATTGGAAAAAAAATAAACAATACCATATTGTAACACCAAAATGGCTTCCATACATATTAGAAAAAAAGATCCCATAAGTTGTTAATGGATATATGTGATATCTTAAGAATAATCGATAATAAAAGCAAAAAAAACATTTTAGAAAATTTCAATAAAACCTTGCTTTTAAAAATAGTTTTTTAATATCAATTTCTTTTCATAACATATTTATTACAATACATTCTACAAATACAAAATAAAACAATAGAAACTTCGTTCCATTTAAAGCGTAGACTAGTTTACATTATTGTATTGAAAAATACACATTATAAAACTTATTTTAAAATAAATGCAAATATTATGAAATGCTGGAGATACACCGCGCACGTTTCTAATCTTCATCCGATATTGTCAATATCTGAAAATGTAAAATTACATGGTATTTTTATAAAATACTAGCTTTTGCACGCGGTTTTGCTTGTTCGGTAGATTTGACCAATCCCGCAGGAATATCGATATTTTTCTAGATGACAGATACTCCTATGTCCTTTTTTGTACTCATGACAATGTATATGAAAGCGTGAAATTGTAACAAACAAACAAATTCATACCAGCATATATAACATTAGTTAGGATGTCTCCTGACACTAGGGATTAAATTCTGTGTCGCAGACACAAAAAACACCCAGACTCGGAACAATCCATATGTGAATCTTACAAATAATTATCCGGTGACGTCACTATACCATCTGAGGCCCTGTGACAATTCATTAGATAGGGCTCCAGTAAAAATCGTAGCTTAATTTTAATAAGCCACAGATGTATGTAGTTATTTCTGAACTTGCGACCTCTCTGGCCGGGGGCCCCTGTGCTGTTGATGTCACCGAATTTAAATTATAATTTTATAACTTATAAATATAAAAGAACGGTTTTATCTGTCGAAATAAAAAAAACAAGACGTTATTAAGATTAAGCAATAATGACAAAATTACTATAAAAAAGTGGGTGGCTTATAACCACACGATGGAAGTGAAGAGTTTTAAATAAAATTAAGTACCAACTGTATACGCACAATATATAAGCTTCAAATACTACACCGATTATATACAAAACATACATAATATTATAATATGTTAATATTGTAACGATGCACTCCTTGTCGAACAGTAAGGGTTGATGACGGCAGGATCCGAGTAAACATGATTCCGTGCTTCATCGAGCTGTGCGTCGCGGTTTAATTTCGTTCACATGTTCAAAGTTTCCACTTTAAAATGTAATTATTAATTATATACTATTTGTTATCTTTTACAAAATGTTTTTTACAAGGATGAGAGAGAGACCGTGATGGTTCACTTTTTTCACAGTTCCATGAGCCTAAATATGTTTTCATCTTAAAAATTAAAGACAGTCCTCAACTAATGTGGACAGAACGAAGTCGCGGTAACCAGTATAATTTAAAATATCTTACGTCATTCATTTCAGCACTCAGATGTAACTCTGTGAGTCCGGTAACCTCTTCCAAATAAGTACCGCTGTTAAATACCTTCAGTAAAAACTCAATACCCTCGTCCTTGTATTTATTTATCACCAAATCCGAGCAGGCTATGCACTGTTTGAATTTAGCACAAGTCGGCAATACCGTTTGGTACGAATGTAGGAAGCCTCGTATTGAGTGGGGTACCGGGCCAAGAACACCTTGCATATCAGCAGGCAGATCTTGGCTTGAATCATTGTTTAAATTATAAACAGCTGGCGTTGCGACCCTGTTGGAGATTTGAAAAAAATGAGTGTGTGTAATTTACACACGAGATAAGTTATACTTCTTTGGCGTAAATATACTAAAAGATCATTGTACCTATTTGAATAGTTTCGAACCGGTTAAATAGTTCGTACGACAAAATACTATGAATAAAAATTTGAAGAAGTTACATACACAATTAATCTAAAATAATAAACTCCTTTGGGAAAACAACGGGACCTAAGGAAATTTGCGTTCTAAAGTCGATTTCAGTTAATTAAATTGAATTTAATTGTATACTTATAATCGAGTAAATGAATATGCGTGAAGTGAATTCCTAGCAATTTTTTTCATAAATTTTCGATGTGTCCCATAAAACCGATGTACACAAAACAGGTTAATAAAACATCTTTCTTGTAATATTCATTGAAGCAAAGAAAAATCTAAATTCCCCGATTTTTTTTTGCAAAAGGATTGATTTAAAATTGAGTAAAATAAAATGTATCAAAAGAAACTATTTATGAACTAACTTTATGGCATGTTAGGTCGCCGTATGTAACTTCCGTTTCAAACTAAAATGACGCAATATAAATATTGCTAGGTAATATTTAAGAAATAATAAAATAAACTCGTACTGTTGTAATAAAATAGAACCAGACGAAAAAAATAATTATTGCATAAAAAATGCGTAGAGTGGCGGGAACTTGCTGATTACTTTGGCTTTTACAAATTAAGTTACATTACTTAATTGATTTTTAACCACATGAAATACAAAAGTTGTTCGATGAAATTCACTTTGTAATTTAAAAAACAGATATTTTAAGTTATAGAATAATGATAAACAATATTTCTGATAACATGAAATATCAAGTATTTAAGACCTGAGTATATCAAACCATTTAGTATACAAATGGACACATAGATGGCGTTAAACACAAATAGAACAGTTACTTGAAAGCATTAACAATTAATTATAACCCCAATCGCAATATTGGTTATCTAAAAAAACTTCATCACTCATACGATATGCTTAAAGATATCTATTTAAAATCTGATCTAGTCTTGGAATATAGGTGATGAATATCTACCTCAATGGATGTTGTAACAAAGCTACCAAGATCTCTACAGCTAACGCGCCCGCAATCGCAGCCACTCCTGGTCTCGTCACAGTACATTGCATGTCTAAAGTGCGATCTTTTAATGACTAAAAATAATACAAAAGCATCATAAGTCGTCATGATCCGAGTATTTTCGATGGAGGTATATCGATCCGATGTCCACAAAGTCCCTGATGTGTACATAAAATGTACTACAGTCTCCGTCAATCTTTTTGGTCGCTCTGAATATAACCGTGTATTTGGGCTTGCGCGTCAAGATAATATAGTCAAGAGTTTAATACAAAACAAAAATAAAATATTATTATACAAATATAAAAGTAGCATTTACTTATCCTTATACTGCCTTGATGTTACACATATAATATAACAAGTACTAACACCTAAGTTTGTGATGTACGCAACTATATTCAAAGCGGTTAAAAAGTTTGGAGTGGAGGTTTGTACTAAAATTTGTAGAATCACTGACTTATGACTGATATTATTATTATTACTACCATTATTATTTATTAATTTATATTTGAAGAAGTATATTTATTAAATACGAAACAATTAATTAAAAAAGAATTCATGTTTCATAAAAATTCAATTCAATTCAGTTAACTCTAAATTGTATACAAATATATAATTGTCATCTTACATTTCCCGGTGCGGTCACATCATTGCAAAAGTAACAGCCTAGTTGAGTTCCAGTTATGGAAACATCGTTAAGTGATGTAGTGCTTTCTGTAGTACCGGTGATACCATGCCTCATTACCAAATAACTATCAAATCCTAGTGCAGCGTTTATGACAATCTGAAAGTAGTAATAAAAAAGGAGGGGTGTATAAGTACGGCCACACGATAGAAGTGAAAACTTATAAATACATTAACATTACAGTTTATACCGATTTATCAACATACATGTTTATAAATAAATGTTTAAATACGCACTATATATGTATATTACACTGTTTATATAAGAAACATTAAATATTATTCTATTGTTGTAATAAATTATAATAAAAACATCATTATTGGAACGATGCACTCCTTGTCAGACAATAAGCGTAGCTGATATCGACTGGCACTGTGTAAACACGATTCACTGTGTCACCGAACCGAGCTTGACGTTTTACTTTTGTTCACTGTACAATGCGCCTAAAGACGTTTTCACATCAATAATATTATATGTTATCTAAACACGATTTTCACGTGAAGCTTCTTTAAATTTAATAGTATTTATATATTGACGTTTTAACCCACGTTTTTAACATGCAAGTTCAAGTGCAATAAAGAACGAATTATGTGTCAAATTCAATATAATCAAACCTGAGTGACTGAGAACTGGATAAGGAGAGAACTTCTTTTTCTTTCTCTCTGTTTCTCACCTATGGTGATTTTAGTGGGTTAGAATGACAGGACCCGGCAATTACATAGAAGAGACAGTAAAATTTCCATAAGTGAGAAACAGAAACCTCTACAAGAGAAAGACATTTTCTATAAACTCTATTTACATATTTATATTTTCTATAACAAGACTCTATAAATGAGACTGCTACCTCTATAAGTAAAGTTTAGTGAGAAGCCTTCAAAAGCAATAAACAGATTGCGGTCCCTTAATAACTCATTTATCCTGGTTTTACTGTAGTAAAACAGATTGTAAATTATATACCTTTCCATAGTGAGCAGCAATGAGCGTAGGAAGCCATCTTGCTTCTCTCGTATCCAATAAAAGAAAAATCGCATCATGGTCAGAAATTGCCTTAATGATCAAATTTATATTCTCTACAGTCTCTTCTTTTAATGAATCTCCTACTGGATGACCTGGCATGGGTATATGGGCAACTATTCCTTTACTTTTCTGTAAAAGAAAAAATCATATAATTTCAATATTTCACATGATTTTTAATTTGCTATTATTATTACTTACAACAGAAGGAAGAATTAACTTTAAATTATCCGCAGCAGCTTCCGCCTTTCTTCTTCCACCATCAAGACAATCATGGTAATTGAATAATACTTGACGGGTCGGATTAGAATAGGAGACTTTCCCGTTGTCTATGAATGTTATATGACGAAATCCCCAGGCCTAGGATGTAGGGAAAAATAATTAATAACAAAACAAATGTAACAAACAATATATTATTATTTAAATGATATTCTACCAATAAGTTTCTTGCAACATGGCATCCAAGAGTACCCGCTCCAAGCAGAAGGCATTTTGTTGACTTCATAACTTCTACATTTATATCTGGCACCAATCGCCATTTCATTAGTTTTATATTCAGATCTGATGATGTATCTGCTAATCTGTTACCAAATTTTTATATCAAAACACAGTTTTATTTCAATTTTTTCTATAAATTTATGTTATATATAGGTCCTATAGGTGTCCACATATCAGAAACAAATACTTCTAGATTTACCTGTAATTTTTCATAATAATACTAGCAGCTGTGTTTGTGTTTTTATTAATAATGACTTAATATCTTATATCTGTGTAACTTTAAAAGTCTATGTAGTGGACGTCGAGATAGCTCTCAGTTGACAAGATATGTTCGACAATTATTAATTATTTTTTTAATTTCCAGTATTATTGAGATTTTTTTCTAAAGAGTATACAAATATTATAGATAAGTACACGTAAAGATCGTGAAGTATGACGAGTAAAGACTAATAAATAAAGGCTTTGAATTATCGATACTAAGGAAAAAACATTATAATTTTTTTTTTTAAATGCAATTGATTGAATAACAGTGGAGAAAAAGGTACTAAACTGTTTTATCTTTGCCTATTTGTATACATATTAAATAGCTGTATTTGTATATAATATATAAATAAAAAAATAATGAAATATATCGCATACATACTTCAAACATGGCTAGTTATTATTGTAATAATTTTATATTAATTTCAGAGCTTTAATAATATCAGAACTTTCTTTAAACAAAATTAAGAACTTACATTATAGGATCCATAGATGCTGCCATATTAGCCAGTTTCGGGCCAAAGTTCCCTTTATCATTCCTTTCCCAACCAACCCAACCTGCGCTTTCAACTGTTTGGACATTCTGTAACATTATAACCAAATAAAAATATGACATTGTTATTTCGTTTAAAATGTAGCACGGCAAAGTGATTGCACTTGTCTGAAATATTGAACAATATGGCATTAAATAGATTTATACACTAGGATTGAAGGGATAATTAAAAAATTTAAAAATCATATTTATTCCTAAATTATACCCGCTACTTCGTCTACATTGTTTATTACCTTAATAATATACTTTATGTACAGCGCATACGCCAAAAAAAAAAAAAAAAATTAAAGCAAATATATACTTTGCTTACAAAATTTCTTTGTTAACAATACTATCTAATTACTTCCCATTTCATCATCGTAGGCCACTATCCCACTTGCCCCACTTCCTTATGGCAGTAAAACATATCAATCAGCGCGTATTGCTTATAAAAATCGTAGTTTCTTAAAATTTTATATTAAAGAAGATATGATAATTATTTTTTTTTGATAAGGACCAAATATATAAGAGGTAAAATTTAGGTTAAAATCTATGGAGTTGTTTTTGCGTGATGTACTCACAAATGCAGATCTTTATCATTTATTTATACATATAATAGAAGATTAATAATAATTGTATTACCTGAGGTATTTTTATATTGAGGACAATACTATTTTCTATACTGCCATTTATTCCACATCGAATTCCAATTACTTGTAAGTTTGAATTAATTAAACTAGGGCAATGTTGTAGTAAAGCTGCTAAAAATGTCCTGAGAGGCCAACCAGGATTGTCTCCATTACTTGGATTCGTAAAGACAAAGTAAGCACTAGTTACGTCAATATTCAAGTCTGATTGGTTTATTTTCTCTGCATTCAAAACTTCTGAGAGTTTCCTTACAATAAGGTTATCTTTATTTTTAATAGCTATAAAGAAAGGTTTCTGTGTTTCGGGTAATTCTTTATACCCAATTGTTAGATCTTGTAACTGTTGATTATTTAGTTCATCTGTTATTTTCCTGCTTTTTTCATTTAAATAAACCGTAGGTTGACTAGGAGCAGGAAATGCGAACCAATAGTAGTAATGGAATTTTTTTAAGTCCTGTAAAGATATTTAATACATTAGAATTAAAGGACAAAACTAAGTTGATGTATTTTAAAACCAATTTAGGATATTAATTAGAACTCGCATAAGATAAGGGACAAGTTATTACTGAAAGATATTTTATTTATTATTGAAAGAAGTTCGAATATTTTTTAATCAAATATTCTACTGGTAAATCAATATTTTTGAATTGTTAAAGGCTAGACTAAAGTTGTCGTCTAAAGATTTCTAAAAAAATTTATGTACATATTTGTCATTGCGGAAGTTGTGTTCACTTTTTGATAGCAAACATCATATGTTAATTTTTAATAGTCTAAGATATGCAGAACTATACTTGAAAGTGTGATGCATGGTTAAGTACAAAAAATATAAAACAGTAGAGCCTTTAAGAGATCCACTGGCCATAAACCTCTTCTGAAGGAAGGTATGCGAATCATCACTACACCAGCGTAAAACATATAGGCAATTTCAAACTCCAAGATATTTATGGTTATATATTTTCCCAAGTAAGGTGGTACTACGAGAACATTTGTTAAATTCAGGTTTCTTACAATATTTTCCTTCATGGTCAGCTGATAGTGTTATAGATTGAAACGAGTAAATGTATGCAAATACTGAAAGTTTGTTGATACATGCCAGTTTGAACCTGCGAACACTGGATTGATATTTAACTGGTCAAGCCATTCAACCATCACAAGTTAAAAGTAATAATCCTTACTAATATTATAAATGTAAATGTGACTTTGTTTGCTTGTATCACTCTTCCACTTAACTACTCAACCGTTCACCATTAAATTTTGGATACACATTGTCAGGGTACAGAAAAGGACATACCCTATTCCTCCCCATTACCTTTTGTTCAGGAATAAAGTACTGTTCCCGAGGGATACAATAAATCTACATAAGCCACAAGAACAACTAGTAATAAATAAAGGTATGATACGGATAGTACCTCGGAACCGCAGGGGGTGGACCCACAGGCGAATACAGTTCCCTCGTGGAGCCTTAGCCTGCCTCCCAAGACCGTCAGTGCGTGGTGAAGAGCCACATCCTACACGAGGTGACCATGTCTAGCAGAACACTACGGATCTAGGCTAGAGAGCCGATAAACACTCCTGGGGCTCGGTTCCAGAACCGGGTCGGGGCGTATACCCCGGCAGACGGCGCCCCTCGCAGTACACCTCTGCTTATCAGAGGGGACAGGGGATGGGGTTAGGACGGGCCTGCTTCAGTTCGCCCGTCTGAGGGTGAAGGGAGAAAACCTCCTTAAAAAGTTACCGTGGGAGAAAACCACGTAAAAAAGTTACGGAGGGTAGTGCCTTCGGGCGGCGGGAGGGAGGAAACCTCGGTAAAAAGTCACCGTGGGAGAAAACCACGTTAAAAAGTTACAGACGGGTGTGCCTTCGGGCGGTGGGAGGGAGGAAACCTCGGTAAAAAGTCACCGTGGGAGAAAACCACGTTAAAAAGTTACGGGTGTTGAGGAGACAACCTCGTTAAAAAACAGACGGGAGGCCTTCGGGCGGAGGGAGGTAGAAAACCTCGTTAAAAAGTTACCGTGGGAGGAAACCACGTTAAAAAGTGACAGAGGGACGGCCTTTGGGCGGAGGGAGAGGGAGAAAAACCTCATTAAAAAGTTCCTGTGGGAGGAAACCACATTAAAAAGTGACAGAGGGGTGGCCTTCGGGCGGAGGGAGAGGGAGAAAAACCTCATTAAAAAGTTCCTGTGGGAGGAAACCACATTAAAAAGTGACAGAGGAGTGGCCTTCGGGCGGAGGGAGAGGGAGAAAAACCTCATTAAAAAGTTCCTGTGGGAGGAAACCACATTAAAAAGTGACAGAGGGGTGGCCTTCGGGCGGAGGGAGAGGGAGAAAAACCTCATTAAAAAGTTCCTGTGGGAGGAAACCACATTAAAAAGTGACAGAGGGGTGGCCTTCGGGCGGAGGGAGAGGGAGAAAACCTCGTTAAAAAGTCACCGTGGTAGAAAACCACGTAAAAAAGTTACAGGTGGTGGTGGTTGGAGGGGGTGACCCCTTGACTGCCAAACCGGACCAAGGAGGGAAGGGGCTGGGGACCTGACTTTCCATTGCACATTGGTTCGGTAGACGGGTAGGCAGCTTGACCGGGCTGTCGTCGCGGTCAGGGCGTTCGCGCTGGGCCTTGTCGCCGGGGTGGCATGGTGCTTGCTTGTTCGATCCCGTGCCACTCCATAGCGCGGCAGACGGTATCTTGTGGGTTTTTTTAGTCAGTAAGAGTCTGACACCCCACAGCTCCCCAGGGTTGTGGGTGTCCAATGAAGGATTTCTTCCCACATTAAAAAAAAAAAAAAAAAAGCTAGTTAGATTCGGGTTTTCGACGACAGCCCAAGCCGAGGCGTGCCGTGCGCCCTTGTGCTAGTCGTCTATATAAAATCGGGTGAGTGCCTTAAGCGCTCCCCTTAGTAGTCCGGTGAAACTGTGAAAGCTTAATAAGCTGGCAGTGTAGGTCAGTTCGAAAAAAAAAAAAAAATAGTAATAAATAAATCAATTCTATTTCAGTAGGTCATATTTTGGATCCTGTTAATTCTCGAATTTTTATATTACTTAGATATTTATATTACATAAGTGACATACTTACAGAAAATGACAGTATAAAAAAATTTAACAATGCATTAGGATTGTTTATCCATATCTTTTTCTTAAGGTTAGACCATATCATCTCACCAGCACTGTTCAAGAGTGATGCTTTATCCAAAGATTTGAAGTCCTCAACTGTATTTTTGTTCATAAGTGTACCAGTTACATTTATGTAATGTTGCTCTGATTGCGCCTCCCTAAAATATTAGTAATTATATTGTATACTCCCTTTAATAGTTAATTTAAAAATTTTAATATACTTTTGGTCCAAATTAAACTATAATAAAGGTTACAAAGCATTTACTTCAGATGTTAATATGTAATTATTTCTTTTTTTTCAATTTTTTTTTCATAAGACTAAACCTGCTCAATAGCCACTAAAGAAAATCAGTTGAAAATAGAGGAGGAAAAGGCATTGAAATCTTTTATATTCATTTATTTATATATAGATTATAATAAACCATTATAATAATATACTCTACTGGGATAGGTTTAAAGAATCCTTACTAATTTTATAAATGTAGGTGTCAGTTGCTTTGTTTCTTGCAGAAAACAGAAAATACTGTTAGCATTGCAAATATTAATACCTACTGTATATAATAGATATAAAAAATCAATACATATATTTTAAACAATCTGTCGTTATTAATATTTTGGTATAAGCTAAGTAAATTCAACATATTGAGTTACAAAAATCAAATACTGAGCTGAAAGAGCTGACTTAAACTTCTATATATGATAAATATTGAGACGATCTAAGTTTATCCCGTAGGGTAAATACTTTAACTACCTATAATATATGTTAGTATGATAATTTGATACTGTATTTTTATTTTGTAAATATAAAATTTTGTTAAACGCTTTGTTTAATCATACCCTGAAGGCTGATTAAACTAAACTAAATATAATATATAAATACCCTTTATAAATTTCTTAACAAATGCGAAAATAAACTATGTAGTTTACTAAAATGATCATTATCATGCTATTGAGTATTATAAATGGTAAAGAAATTAACGATTTCTATTTCTATAAATAATTGTGTATTCTTACATATTAAATGAAGTACCGTCCACTTCGAATACAGTACCAATATCATCACGGTAGGTAAAACGCCCAAATATTTGCTTCGTAGATTCGTTTAGTTTATCAACATCTAGTTTCATTTCAGTTAGTGTATGCCAGAAAGATGGATGCACGAACGACTTAAAAGGCACATACTGTATTATATCCATTTTCTTTTCAATAAGGAATTTTGTAATTTATAAACAAAGAGCACAATACGACAATTACAAATTTCAAAAATTGAGCACTACAGCTGACAACAGCGCTGTCAAGTGTCAGTGAATGACATGTCGCACCATATGTCGGATCAAGTTTTTTTTGTAACTGCTTTTTGCCTTACTAAAGAAAAGGCAATAGTATATAAACCATGCAGTCAAGTCAGACATAATTTCATATTTTGTGTTCAAGTTCAAAGGTCAAAAAAGCTATATCTAGTATTTTAATATAGAGGCCAGAGCCAGACAGACAGATAAACGCGGCGCGCGACTTTGTTTTATAATATGTAGTGATCAACCAAATAACTTAACATGAGTGAGTAACGTGCGGTGTAGGCTAATTTGGATGTTACAATCGTACTACTTATAAGGGTGGAAGCAATGTGTAAAAGGTGGCCAGTACATTACCAAACTCCAATAAGCTTATTTTGGTATTCTGTAGGTCAGACAGTGCGTTCTTTATCACTCTTATAAACTATATTCACTGTGTTCCCTTTAAAACTGTAAATGTAGTAGGTGATATGGATGAAAGTTATTATTTTGTTGTTTCCACGTCCAGTATATCAAGTCAGCTATGTCCAAAGTCAAAGAATGGATGTAACTTAATTTATTAAAGTTAAATATCAGTTAAACATCGACTTTAGTTCTCCCCTGTATCGGCTTGAATAGTAGATGCGAATGTGAATTCATTTAATTACACGTAAGAGCTTTAAGACTCATAGTCTGTAGGTAAGACAGATCCCTAACAGAATTACTACTGGGAGAATACTGATAAATATATGATAGTTATAGTGAAAAGTAGATCCCCATTTCATGTAACAAATGAAATTAACTTATACAAATTGTAATATTTGATGAGGTGCTTCTGTAGAAAAATTATTAAATCTTATTCTATTACAAAATAAAGGTTCTGCTTAATTGAAAAGTCATTCCGTAAATTTTATTTAAATTTGAATATTTATTTTATCATATGTAAAAATACTTCAGAACCTACTGAATTTCAAAGAACTTTTAGAAATAAAGAAATTATGTAAGAAACAATATGGTTGAAATTTTTAATATAAATTGCAATAATAATGTTATTATAATTTATGGGAACATTTTGAAATTCCTACAATAGTACTATCGGGAATTAGTTGCCCCTGCTTTACTACTCCTCTACTTACTAGAAGATAAATTTTATAATACATTCTTGATATTGAATTTTAATTAAAAAAAATATATATTGAATTGTACATTTTTTTTCGTTAAAAGTGATCAATTTATTTCGTTCCTTTTTCCTTTATGCGCCTGCACACGGGGGCGTGGCTAGGGTGCAGTAATGCGGCTGCACTCAACCTCCGGGTCGCTAATGATAACTTGTGGTATTGTTATTACACCACAAGTATATTTGTTGTCGTTATAATGTTTTATTAAAATTGTGACGAGTTTTTATGGAAATTTAGAATAAGGTCAATATTTATATTTCCTTTACAATATAGAATAGTTAGAAGTAAATTATCATCATTATAAATAGTAGCTATATGTACCTGAGCTGATTTCTATCAAAACCTCCAACAAAAATAGTTACAAAATGACAAATATTCGAATGAAAAAAAAACAAATAATAAAAAAGTTTCATTATTTAAAAAATATGGTCGGTTTCTGGATACGACAGTATCGGCAATTAAATATGATTTAGTACTAAATATATTATTTTTACAAAAATAAATTTATACATTTATTCTTAAAGGTTGAGCTGAAGTTATAAGATAATCTGTAGATATCCGAACACAAATAACTGTTATTAATACTGGTAGTTACGTTTAAAATTAGTATCTCCTTGTTTCTAAAAGAATCAATTTGCCATATCTCTGCATGATGTCAAATGAATTTTTATCAGTCTTTTGATTCAGCTTTATTTGTAAATTTTTCTAAGAATAATTACAATTATAATTCCATGTAGAATACCCGTTTAAACTGTGCTATCGAAATTATTGTGAAAAGTAAGTAAATTTTAATTCATCGTTATTGTACTTTTATAAACTACGAGTACATTGGATATAGAAAATATTAATGTTTTACAGAATTAGAGATTTTTTAACCTTACAACAGGCTAAGATCTCGACGAATTGTTTGGGATATGGCAATAAATTCCTATGATATTACATCATATAATAAAATTTTACCAATGTCTAAATGTTTCACAAATATTTCTAAAAAAGGCAGTTTTTCAAGTACATTTGATAAAATTAAGCCGTACTACAAATGGTGGTGTAGCTAGTGTAAGTAGTCAGTTGAGAAAGAGCTTCAAGTCTCCATATCTTGTTGGAGATAATAGTCAAACAACTGCTCGAGCTTTTCCTCTGCCTTGTAACTTATATAAAGCGAGTTCTGATGAAATCAAACCAATAAAACATAATAAGAAAGTGAAAAAATCAGTTTTAACTCTTCCCAATGAACGAAGTTGCATTCTTGAAAAATGCACCGTTAGTGATATTAATGATTCAGAATATATTAACAAAGATGATGTCTCCTATAAAGTTAGACCTAAGAAGAGAACTCCATGTCAAAGTAAGGAGAAATTGCGAAGTCGGAATACAGATTTTGAATTCTATGATATGGATTCTCAATATTATTCACACATGAATATTAATGAAGATTCCAGTTTTCATAATATGATCCAGAATTTCGATGGTGATGGAAAAGGTGTCACGGCAAGAATAAAACCACACTCAATTCGTAAACGTCAAGCTGAAAAACAATTTAGCGGTCATAATATTTGGAAAGTATTGCGAAATATGAATAGATTTCAGTTTAGACCTTCACCTCCCGCTTCCGATGACACCGTTGTAACCCCGAGGAAAAAGAGAGTATCGAAACGTTATAAAAGGAAAGATACGCGGTAAAAATTATCATATATTTTATTCCTCAGCACCTTTTTACGACTTACAGAACAACGTATTGTAGAGAAAAGTTTTTGTCGAGGGTATGTTCTCCTCTCTCTCTCTGGCCCCACTATGTATCTGTTAAAAATTTGTATTGTCAACACTTGTACAGTTTTGTGTTTATGTTTATAAACTGCACTGTTGGGTTCTATGTTCCTTTTTTTTTTGCAGTTTTGTAGAGACTTGTCGCACTGAAGAATTTGCATACATTTCCAGTGTTGAAATGGACAGTAAATCTAAAAGTTTTTCTCAATCTTCTAGTTTTGATCGTATTACTGTTATCGATAAACAAGATGATTTTAGTAAAATATGTGAAGGATTTGAGAAAAATATTTTAAAGACTCACAATTTGGCAAAGGATGTGAAAGTTAATAATTGTATTCCAGTAAAAAATAAAATTCGCATTAAAAACAGACCAATAACTAATAAGTTTAAAGACAGGCAAATGAAACCTATTGATAATACTGCGGCAGTTATGAGAAATGAAAATAACTTTGAAAACGAGAACTGTAAAGAAAATTATGTTGTTTCTAGTGAAAATGTAATTCAGAAATCTAAAAACTCTGTTGGACATTTAAAAGATCATTTGAATATTAAAAAATCAGAACATAAAAGTACTGAACAAAACGAATTTTCTGATAATTTCGCTCCTTCCGTTCATTCAGGATCTAGTAAAGCCGCCTGCAATTATTTAAAAGGTATATTTACTATGCTACTCCTATAACTGCGTGTATCGTCACCATATAATAATATATTAAGTCCATGATCGCCACAAAGTTCTGTTTATGGTCGCAATAACTGCAGGCGTTAGGCGCACTTTATTCTCATGCGTTACGAACTGTTAGGCAGCGTGACGACATGATAATTGTGCCCGTTTTTGCACACATGAAAGGAATTTCAAAACTCTAATTTCGAGTTATTTTTGGAACGACAAAGATGTATGAATGTTTTTCGTCGACTTTATCGGAATTAATTTTGAGGTTAGTTTTTAGCGCAACTTGTAGGCGAAGCTTCGTCACGCAGGTATGGAAGTAGCAATGTAATCATAATAAAATGTAAGTTTGTTTATGTTAGTTAGCTTTATTTATTGACTAGTATAATATTTATTTTTGAAGTGAAACTTTGAAAGGAAATCTTTGGGAGGGCTTTGGAATTCTGATCGCCAACCTTTTTTTTTGTGACAAAAAGTAGTGGGGATAAACACTGTCGAGTAGAGAGTTGAAAACACAGGTTCTCGTCCAATCTCCAAAGTTAAGCAACGTCGGACGCGGCCAAAATTTGTATGGGTGACCGCCTGGGAACACCGCATGACGTTGGATTTTGTTGTATTTTATTAATTACATTGGTTCCCTGTTATATAAAAGTTTCACTTCTATCGCGTGTCTTTTTTACGACACACACTTTATTTTCTTAAGTTAAGTGCTATTTTTATAAGCTCTTACTTATCGTATAATACCTATGGCTAATCTAAACTAACCCGACACTGAAAATAAAAAAAGACAAAAACAACAATTATTTTAGCGACTCTAAACTTCAGTATTAAACTGATGATTAAATAGAAATGGTCAAATATTACACTACCTATACCTCGACAAGATGACCCTTTACTTGACAACGTATAATTTTAAAAATACAATAAATATAGTATATTTTTAGATACCGACAAATCATTAAAAATATCTTCGGATGAATCTAGTCAATATATAAAAGGAATAACCAAAGTCGTAGTAGGTAAAGATCAAGACATGGTATCGGCTAATAGAACGGAATTACAAAAGAGAAAACCACGTTTATTTACTAAAATAACTGACACAACGTTATTACCTAAATTAACGGAAACGAATATAAAACGGAGACTCGCAAGAATTAAATTTCCAATTGTGATTCTAGATAAAGATCAAATTAGTTCTACTATAGAAGTGAGGGATTTTTATGATCATCCTCAATTTGCCGGATTAGATAAATATATTTGGCCTTTCATGTTGGAATGGGACAGTGATTATTGTAAAAAAGATATATCCGTTGAAGTGCATAAGAAGATAGATAATAACATAACCAAAGCGAGAAGGCACACAATTAATAATGAAAATAAATTTGCAAATATTCGTAAAAGTAACAAAATAGCTATGTGCAACCTTGTTACTAAAGAAACAGGAAATCATAATGCTGAGTCATTTATTAATCAGAACATAAAGGAAAGGGTTGTACCAATTTTAGGAATAAAACCAAGACAAATACAAACAAATGATAAAATGCTGGAATTATTATATAAAAAATCACCTTGCACATATATACACCAAGAAACCCATCAAAGCGGAGGAGGTGATGTGAAAGACGTAACGTCTAAAAATATTTGTAGTAAGACTAACGTTAATGGCAATCGAAATTCACTGCGCAGTTTAACTGTAAAAGGGCCTTTAAATAGTCGACATAGAAAACCTGTTAGTCCTATATCTATAAAAGACAGATTATCAACAGTAAGACCTTCGAAAATTAAACCAATTAATTTGGTCGAAATTGTCACAATGAACATCGAAAATGGTGTATATTATAATGAAGATCAAGAATATTTTGAAAATAAACTAATGACGAGTAAGTATTAATGTTATCAGCAGTATATTAATATTATGATTTTTTTTAATTTAATGAATATTTTATAGTTTCAAAGGAAGCTCCACTACAAACAACTGTAAATGATATTGCGAAAATACAAACTAATCAAGTAGAATGTCTTAAATTATCAACTTCCAAGGAGATTCCTTAGTAAATATCACAGTCTCTTAGAAACTATGCCAGGTTTTGATGCCATAGTACCTGAAATAGAGTTAAAAACATTAAATTCAAATAAAGTAGAAGTGAAGCATTGTTTGTTAAATATCCTCGTGCAATTCGATGTGATCACGGTACCGATGAATCCACAGACGAATTTAAAAGGCTTAAAGAAATCATACACTTTTATTCCGCTTGATGTATCAGATCATGAAACTAAAGTATTTAAATGTAAAACATCGATTTTCAATGCTACATTACCAGCAGAACTTTGTAATATATTACCTAAGATGGTAAGAAATCTAATTAAGTCCGAAGTGAAGACTCTTCCTATGCTACCAGTAAGTAAGACTGAATCTCATTTATCTACGATCTCTGAGTTATCATATTATGAAAATACGTGTTCTTTTAAAATGTCCCAATTCCATGTAGGACGTTTTCTTGATGGACTATTTTTGAAACCCATTAAAACTGATACAAAACGATTCATTAATAAATTTGAGTGCGCAGGACGTACGATAAACTTGGATTTATTGCCATATATAGCTAGTAAATTGTTTATTCCTTGTGATCTCAGTCCTAGACAAATGATTTATCACAAGGAGTTAAGGACCACTATGTCTCTCAAATCGCAAGTTACAGAAGAAATTCCTATTAAAAAGCAAAAATCATTCCACAACACTACAGTCCTACGACTTGAGAAATTGGAGAGTTGCAATGACCTTTAAAGCCGTACGATTTCAATGATATCATCAGTAAAATCATTAATTATTGCAATTATTCAAGTAATTTTATGGTGTCTACTGTATCATTAATAGTTTTTAATATTAATGCAAATGGCCTAAGACTCAATATAACTTTGAATAAAGGCAACCAAGAAGAAGTCTGTACAAATCTGAAAGACTTCAAAATTGATTTAGAGTATGGAGATTTGTATAATAGATTTCCTAACAAAATTGAGCGTTCTAGTAGTAAGATAAAAGAGATTACTGAAATTCCTACAAGTAAAAATACTAGTTTTAGTCAAGTAAAGCGAAGCATTAGAAAACTAAGAAGAAATGGATACGTGAAGTTACATAAAAGATGCAAATGCACGACTAATGCACCCAGTGACGGATTTAGTATGCCTTTAAATAAAATTAGGAACTTGGACGATTTCTTTCGACTACTAGGATGGAGAAAATCTTTGTCAAGCGTTTGTGATGGTCATTCTGATCGCAGTGTTATGTTATCCATATCAGAGGTATGGATTAATTTACTTCCTTTTTCATGCAATATTCAATGATAATGCTTTTAAATATATACTTTTCAGTTATATTGAAGTCTAAATAAAACGATAGAAGTTTACCGTTGGGCTCGCATCACGCAAAAAAATAATGGATAGATGTCGTTTTTTTTTTTTGGTTTACTTGCTAGACGAGCCGTGTTATTACAAAAAAGTTATATACGCGTCGAACACTTGTTTTAAAAATGTTTGATCACTAAAGAGTGTCTCACCTTTGTTTAGAAATAGGCACTGTTTAAATTTAAACATTGTATAATACTTGTATAAGTTCAAAATTCTCATTTTATTCTTTTGATTTATTTTATTTCTATTTACCGACAAAAGACGTTTCGTAGTAAATTATGGATTTCGCGTATATAATTAATATGGAAGATGTAGATAAATTAGATAATTTTGAAGATTGAAAAAGTAATGACAACTACTATAATATGACATTATTGACATTTCACAATGTATTTATTCTGAGATTATACTGTTGTTCCACTTTACGCAATTTGGCGTATATTTTAACCTTATATATTGGCTACACCAAATATCACAATAATTATGACCAATTTCACTTAATATAAATAAATATTCTTAATGAAGATCTAAACAAACATATTGTTCGTAAATTGGAACGTTTTGAAAGATGAGATTGAATTGAATGAATGTTATTCAAAGTTGCTTGCATAAAAAACTAATAACCAGATATTTAGCTAGAGACCGCTTAGACACTCTTTTGTAATAACGTGTGTTTAAAATTTTAGACACTTTATTAAAACTTGTGTTAAACGCGTGTTCATTTTTGTTTTTGTAACAAGACCTTTAGTGTTTCTGTAAAAGAAAAGTTATCGCGATAACTTTATTTAATATAAACTTATTATAGTTTAAAAAATGTGATTTTTCTAAGCACCACACAATCAGCTATGTGAATTGTCAAGCGGTATGGTGCTCAAGTGTTTTCCGTCTATACATCAAAGATGATAAATAATGCAGACAATGTCACGAGTGACTGCTAGTAATATATATAATAGATTAGTGCTGATATTCTGTGGTAAGATGGTAAAGTGGTTGAAAATACTAAGCTTAAAAAATGGGACTGGATTGTTAGTCAGAAGCTTAACATTGGTAGCAAATTAAGTAATTAGTAAAGACAATGCAAAGCTATTTTTAATCATAGTATTTGGTTTACCGCTTATCGTAGCATTTTATCTCATCATCACCATCATCATCATCATTACCATCACTTCATTATTTTTATGAGTATATACTACTTTCTTAAAATAGATGAAAAATTGGATGTCAGAAATTAATTCGCGTCAAGCACTTTTGGTACTCTTGTTGGTAAATAAGAAAGATACGCCAAACTTAGTGCGTTTTAGACCAATTCTTCTCCAAGGTATCGCTGTGAATAGAATCACTAGACTGTCGGAACTGGATATGGAGATAGAGGTTATAGAAAGAGAGAATTTACATTCATCTTTGCAGGTAAATATTATTGCAAGTCGATGTCATATCCATGAGTTCTTTTGACTAATTTCTTTTGTTTTGAATTAAGATTGAAGGTATATCGTATTTACCCGCTTCTAATGAAAACAAAGATAAACTTTTAGAAGAACTCTACTGGATCGCGAAAACTACAGTAAGAATTTTTATCAATGTTTTTTTTTAAGCGTTATGGCTTAAACTACATAATAATTGTCAATCTTTACAGTTCGAATAATGTATTTATTTAAATTTATTCATAGTGAATGTTCTTTAAACTTACAAGATAGTTATATAGAAGAAAATGTTTACACTAAAATTATGAATGACTGTTGTGTTATAGTAAGTTTTTGATGCTTGAATTTTAAGAAAAAATAATTTAGTGTAGTGATGCCAGAGAATTCATCTACGGAATTCAAAAGTGTTTACTAATATTACAAACACGAATGTAAGTTTGTTTGTTTGTTATACTTCCATGCCTCAACTACTCATCCAGTCTTCATGAAATGCAAACGAATATTGTCAGGAATACAGAAAAGGGCATAGGGTATCTTGTACCCAGAAAAAAATATACTATCTACATGTTTCGTAATTTCGTCAAATTTCCATCAATCAATAGTGAAGCCGCGAGCCAAAGCTAATTCTATACAAAAACACTACGATACAGCAAATCAATAATTATTGTCATTGGCTTGTGAATTATTTTGGAAGCTGAATGATACCACTTAATTAATTCCATGTGACACACGTCAACTTATTAAAGTGAAACTGTTTTTTTTTTTACATCGGCTCAATTTTTCTCGTCTATATATCGCATGTCGCATTTCAGCCGGCGGAGGAATAGGGGTAAAGTGAAAAGCGCTCGACAGAGCAGTCAAGGCCAATATGGCGACACCCGTGACTGCAATTCAAAATTATTCAATGATTTAAATAAATATTGTGCTCAGTTATTTCGTACTCTAATAAGCAGATTGAAAAACGCGATTTTAATATCCTAAATCGAATAAATTTTCGCACTTGCATCGTGGTTTTATAAAATCATACATTTTTTGTTGAGTAATATCGATTATAAAATTACTAACTATCTATCAAGAATATTTATCAATTATCATATCAACTCACTGGTCCTGTATTCACTACGGTGCTGGTCGACGTTGACAGGGATGCGAGAAACGATTTTTCAGTATTTTCACGGACACACATTGGTTTTGAAGACGATGTGTTTGCAGTGTAGTGCCGATAACTGAAGTTCAGTATAAACGAGCTTTATTACACTATATAATGTACTTCGTGGTTCACATCGATGATCAGGACAAGCGTTACGATGAGCGACTAGCCGAAGCAAGTGTCATTAACTGCCTTTATATTTACGTCATGTTCTTTCACTCACAATTAGAGTGTGTAGTGATCGAACGCGAAGAAACGCGTACGCGCATTGAAGAGTGATTGCTATTGGTACACATTTTTAACCGTTTCATTATTCACGCGCAATTGCGGGTATTATGTATTTAATCACACAGGAAAGAGCGCTCGCGTAAATGCTAATCACGCGCGATAGTTTCGCGTTCGGGAATATGTGACAATCACACAATTTTATATAAACACGCGTGCTTATAAAATATGCTTTTCATTTGTTACTAGTGTAATCTATTATTGTTCATGTACAATGGAAAGGATATTAGTAGTCCGGTGGAAATGTAGTGGCCTTGCCAGGCTAACAGTTTAGGTCAGTTCAAAAAAAAAAATGGAAAGGATGTATCATAAGATATTATATGAGCTGATTTTTAAAGTGTATAACAACTAAATAAAAAATGTATTACTGGGTGAACAAATATAGAGAGCAATATATTTTAACCATGTTTTGATGAGTGTAAAAGTTATCTACTTACGTATTTCATATATTGTTACAAAAATCTAACATAAGATAACCAGAAAACATACTACTATTCAACGTAAAGTTTCACTTACCCCATGCAGGGACTGACTCCTTACTACATAATCTGATCCGCCAGTTTTCTATCCCTTGTGAAAGAACATGCGTATGTTAACATTAGAAGCACACATGCTTGCACGCGTGATTTGAACTAGAACTGCACGAGCATTCCCTTTGTCGTTGTTTACGTTAGGTGCATTATTATTCTCGCGCGAAAACAGTGTCACATAATTCTATCATTTAGTGTTTTAACTCCACATAGGAAATTAAACGTTATTATATTTGTAAATAGAGAGGCATGTTCATTACGGTAGTGATCGTTGATTAATATATGATATATTGTTTATTGGAATTTGCAGGCGTCGGATTACCAAAGACCTTTTGACGAGACTTCGGAAAAACATCTTAAATCATTATTGGAAAGAAGGAAAAAGTTGAACCCATCATACCTACGACTATTGGCAAGATATGTAGGTCTCGGACTACTGAAATCTCCTTTAACAAAATAAAATTACGTTGTTACTTTTTTGTATTTGCTATCTGTTGTATTTTTTGGTTCAATTTTATTGTGATTATTTATATTGTTATATAATAATCTTGTTTTTTTTTAATTGCTATGAAATGTTTGTTTAATTTTGGTCCGTATCTGAGTTATCGACGGTTTTATTGTTAAAAATTATGAGATTAAGACGTACACAGTAATAAGCGAGGAAGGCTTGTATATTTAGCATCATCAGTACAGCAACCTGGCAGATATGCATTGTAGGGCCATAGGCTTCTTCGTGAAGGAAAGTATAGGCATAATCACCACTACAGCCCACGACGTATGGGCGATTTGAAATTTGAAGAAATCAAGAATTCTACATTTTCCCAGATACAAGAACATTTATCTGATTCAGAATACTTCATTATGTTTGCTTTCACAGTCAACCGATAGTGTTACGAATTTAAATTAAAAACGTACGTGAACTCCAAAAAATTATCTGGTATTCGAGCATGCGGGCGTCGAATTGACATTCCTCCGATCAATCCGCTACGACTACTTAGCTGCATAGTCTATGTTAATTGTTTTAGGATAACAAAATATGAAGTCTGAACGCAAGTTCTTGTTTTAAACAATTGTGTATTATAGTCGTACACCTGAGCCGCATTTAATACTGTCTTCATTTATTTATTGTCAGATCAATCTAATACAGATTCTTTCTTAAATAAGTAGTAATAGTAGCAATTCGCCATGGTGAGCAGTTTTACTTGATTATAAATTTCAATAGAAATATTAAACTCTTAGAATAGCGAACTAGTAGGAGTTAAGCACGTATGGTTTTTAATGAAATCATAAGTAATTAACAAAAATAGTATATAATTGATAATGAAAAAATTAAATTGAGATTCAAATCCAGATCCAATTGAAACTTGTATTTAATGAGCAGGGGGTACTAAGAATTACCAAATGTATTTTTTTTTTATATTATAGGGGGCAAACGAACAGGTGGGTCACCTGATGGTAAGTGATCACCGCCGTCCATAGACACTAGCAACACCAGAGGAGTCGCAAGTGCTTTACCGGCCTTTTAAATATGAGGGCCTCCGGCTCTCACTGGCCGAACGAAACGCAACAGTGCGACCACTGTTACTTCACGTCGGTTTTCTAGTGATAGGGTGGTACTACCCCGGGCGAGCTGACCCATTCATGCTGAAACCAGTAATAGCTTTAGCGTAGCTCTACCACCTACAATAATTTTTAATTCCTCCAAATCGTTTTTTTATCTACGTCTAGCAAAATGTAAAAAAAATTCAAGTCAGTAATTTTTTCTAGTGTATTCATTTATTGTCATACATAATTTTAAGTATTCTAATGACGTTTTTTTATAGGACCCACGTTGACTTAATGCAGTCCCTGGCAATAACTCTATTGTATAATGAGACTTGTATACCCCCCATTACTTAGTGCCTTAGTACTATTACCTATATTGTTATATTTGGACATAGGGCTTGTAAGTTAAAAAGAAACTGCATTAATACATTTTACATTTTTTATTATTTAATGTAGATCACTTTTGTGGCGCACTCTGGCTAGAGCTCTTCGAGTCGCGCATTGAAGCTGAACGCCTGCGTTTGATCTCTTCCTGACGGCGGACCTGTGTACCATAAAAAATAGCTTATCATTTTAGTTATATACCTATGTTTAAATGAAATAAAAACATTAAGAGAAACTAGAAGTCAGTATAAGTGCACAACATGTCCATATTAACTGTCACTATTTAGCTATACACTCATAGTAACAAATTATAGTTAATAGCTGATATCCTTGACTTTGCATTGTTTACCTTAACATATAAGATATAGAGAAGAATATAAAAAAATTAAAGCATAAATATGCTTTAATAATTTATTTGTAACAATGTTATCCGTTAATCTTCCCTCTCTTGTACATGCGTACCACACCACTTGCCCTACATCACACTTATAGCTGAAAGTGTAGTGTTTACGAAAACCGTACTTCATAAAACTATAATAATTATATATTAAATGAAAATATTGTGATACTTTAAAAAAAAGAATAAGTGTTCTAACAAAACTACCAAAAAAGTTTGATCTAAATCTATCCAGTAGTTTCTGTGTGATGCATACACAACAGCAGACCTCTATCATTTTAGTAAATTAGCAGTTTCCCTGATGAGATAGCCCACTGGCAAGATCTAGGAATCATCGCAATTTTTATCCCCACGAGGGATGAGTTTTCAAAGATTCCATTCTTAGTATCTCCTGTACAAAATGTAATGCTTCTTTAGACCCCCTTGCATTATTTGTTAGACATATCGAAATCATTTATATACATAAAAATTACCCTCAAATAATATTTATACGCTCAATAATGCTAACTTAGAAACAATTAAAAAATTACAATATACTTGTGGTTGTAGAAGACATATTTTGAGACTATAAATCATATACTTTTTAGCTAAATTTTAGATTAAAAATTTTGATAGGCTAGACATTGGACAATGTAAAACTTTGTTAACAATTCAGTAGAATCAGAAGAGCTTCATATCTGTAGATTATTAAATGTAATTATATTTATATAAAAAAGAAATTGTTAGTATACATCCTAACAAAACATACATGTTTTGCTAATATTTTAGCAATTACATTAGAACTGTCACTGATTTAATACCTTAGCTTATATTGATTAAAAGCAAAGGGGTAAGACACAGCACTTTCTCTTACAGCAGCATATTATTCCCATAGCAAAGACTATGGTTACATGATACCCGCTGTTGGAATATATAAACAACTTTGATCTTCTTACCTTGGACTCCTTCTTTCTCTGGGCTAGCAATTTAGCATAATCAGCCTCAGATGCCTTGCGCTTGGCGAGGCGTTTCTTCTTGAGAGCCAGACGATGACGTCTGCGTTGTAGGACCTACCGGAGTCACTAGCCTTTGGATTTTAGGTGCCTGGAATATGTACAAATAAATTATGCTAAGAGGTGCAAAATTAAAATTGTATGATTCTAGTTAAAATAATTAAGAATGTTCAGCACACTGTAAAAGTAGACAGATATCATATCTGAATCTTCTGCTCGGCGCTAATATGATTTACCCTAATGCTGCTGCTCTCAAATATGTTTTATTAAAAAGCAATAAATAAATTAGGGATGTAATTAAACAAAAATGTATGAAAGACATATTTGGTTGCAAATATTAAAAAAATCCAACACATGAAACAACCTCAAGGTTGGCAACACAACAGTGATGCCCCTGGTGTTGCAGTTGTCCATAGGCGAGGGTAACCATTTAACATCAGATGGGCTGTCTGCCTGTTTGTAGACCAATTGACATTAAAAAAAAACCATAATTCAGAAAGTAATAAATTTGCTTGACATATTGTGACACATTAGTTTATTCTATCTACTTGTCATGAATATTTTTCTTGTTTCTGAATAAAGTTGGAAACAACCATACAGTCCATCTGATTAAGTGGTCACTGCTATACTAATTCATAAGCCTATATCCAAAAAAGTTCACATTTCTGACCAAGACCAGTCTATAATAAATAGAATGAGTTCAGTTGTCTTTGGTGTGTTTTGTATTGCAGATTGTTTTTGGTACCTTGTATCTGGGTTTTGCGTTTTCCTTGCCCTCCTTGGCAGGTAGAAGACGCTTGACAACGTAGCGACGTACATCATCTTCTTTTTTCAAATTGAACAATTTGCGGATTTTAGATGCACGCTTGGGTCCGAGACGGCGGGGCACATCACCATCGGTTAGTCCAGGAATTTCCTGTAAAAATATTATTGAACTGTTGAGATGTTCTGTGTTCATTATCCTAGTGATTAATACTGATAATATTGTCAATTTATACATTAAGTGAAGGGAATATATAGTCCTTCTTACTCCTCTAATATAATAAATAATTATTTTACATGATACACACGTCAAAAGTAAAATCTACATTTCTTTTGTAGCATAGACATAAATGCTGGTATACATGTCTTTATACTTCTTCACCTCTTAACTGGTTTGGTTGATTTTAATGGCATATTTCTTTTGTACTTGTGCGGTCATCTGTTAGCTATAAGTTGGACCTCATAGAACTGTTGTTAAGATCTAGATTCTTTCAAACTTTTCCAACCAAATTCTGTTTTTTTATTTCTTCCTCAAATAGAAAATATAGACCCACATTACCAGGTTCTACACATATCTTCTCAATAACTAGTTAAAGTGAGTATGACTTTAATATTTTATGACAATTTCAATCTACAGAATCAAATGCCACAGATTACATATTTTATGTACATAGAGACAGTTTTAGCAATAAATTAATGTGGAGATTTAAGTTTGTAATTTTTTTTAATATCACCATGACAATGTTGACACTGTGAACTTGTGGTGCTCACTGGATACAGTTACAGTAAAAAAAAAAAAAAAAAGAGAATCACTGAAGTTAGTAACCCACCTAACCAATCAGTA
This sequence comes from Antheraea assamensis, assembly GCA_035772565.1. Taxonomy (NCBI): domain Eukaryota; kingdom Metazoa; phylum Arthropoda; class Insecta; order Lepidoptera; family Saturniidae; genus Antheraea; species Antheraea assamensis. The sequence continues at coordinate 577,827 of JAQQSE010000014.1, forward strand.
TTTAGGATAAAATTGATAAGACAACAAGAAAAGATGAATTGCAAAGAATTATTGCTATGTGTGGTATTAATAGAACTGCCACTACAATAAATATAGAAGCATTTCCATAATACCATTTACTATACCCTGTCGCATATAATTACCCAAATTTGTTGATTTGGGAAACAGTAAGACCAGGGAAAGCTATTACTATTTTTTTAAATGATAAAACTGTATTCATATGTCAAAAATGAAAACTGCATGATTATGTTAAAAAATATATAAATCTTCTTACCTGTGCACCCTTGCGAACAATGACCAGGGCTAAGACTGACAGGTTAGCATCAACAATGCAACCACGCACAGACTTGCGTTTCCTCTCACCATCACGACGAGGTCTGTAGCATGAGTGACCCTTTGACATCAATAGACGGACACGGCCTAAAATTATAAAATTAAAATTGAGTAATGTAAATCCTGTTTATAAAGTATATAATTAATTTTGATAGCTCATAAAATTAAATAAAATAAATAAAATTTTAATAATGATATTTTTAACAGCAATTAATAGAAACTGATTTTAGAAATAATTTGCTTAAACCAGACAATGCCTGTGATCTGGACTACACTATAAGACAGATTATACACTCTAAGAATTAAATAAATAAAATTGGTAATATATATTGATGTACAAAACAATTAGAAATGTCAAAAAAAAAAAAATAAGAATATGGGTGCCAAGCTGGCCCATATCCCACAGGGGCCAGATATGTGAAAAATTTTGTTAAATCTTAATCACAAGTTCCAGATTTTTTTTAATGGAGTAATAACGAAAATATGAAGGTACAGTGTTTTAAGATTCTACATCACAGTTCATTAGAAAATTATTGATTAATGACAAGCTTTCAAAAAATTTTGGATATGGGGCCCCTTTAAGTCTATATCACTAGTGCCAGAGGTATACAAATACTTGGACCCGAGACAACAATATCTTTAATACTGTTTGTTCATAGGAATCGCTATGAAGCAATTTTTTTATTAGCTACCACCAAGTTCTGCAATGATAACCAGTAATAATTCAGTGAAGATAATGTTTAACTCCAAAATCATAAAGTACTAACGATTACATACTATACATACATTGTATTGATTGTATTGATTACATACATTGATTTGTAACGTTTACGATTTTTTTTATATATTGGAGTTTTTTTGTTGAATATTAAATAATTAAAACATTAAACAATAGAACTTATCCGAAACCTGATTTTGAAACCAATGCATTGTTTTTCTACTTACTGTTAGTGAGGACTCCCTGTTTCATAGGGAAACCTTGCTTGTCGTTACCGCCGGCAACACGGAGGATGTAACCTTTCCATTCGTCACCAAGAAGATCTGCCTCAACTTCAGCGCCCATGCGCTTTTCATAAAAGATACGGAGCTTGTGCTCGTCTACCACTTCAAATAACTTCTGACATCCCGTTGCCGGGTATGAAACGTTTAGCTAAAATAACAAAAAGTTAGGTTATATTTAAATCCCCAAAACTCTCATTGTTACCTAGAATCATTCATAGGAACAGATCCATTAATAACACTTATTCGTGTGTCTAGTGAATATCACTATAACGTGAAAATTAAATAGCACAAATAAAGCACAGCATGAAAATTTTACTCCACAACAAGGCATAAGATATCGAATTTTTTCACATAAATCTTGATATACATTTTGCATAAATTGAATCCAACAATCGGTATAACTCTTTATGTAACTACATTACTTATTATTTTATGATAATTTTAAATAAAAATATTAAAAACACTATGACAACCTTCATGACTGCGATCGAACCCTTGGAACGTCAGCCATGAAAAAGACCAGAGATTTTCACAGCGCAGGGTTGCCAGATAGTAGTAATTCACTCTCATCAATTCTTATAGTATCCCCCAAAATTGTAGTTTGAGAAATAAAACTCCTCAGTATAATAGGTGATGAAATTATAATCATTACGGAAAGATTATTATTTAAGATAGAAACTAAATAACTAATACCACGGAACAAAGAGATAAGTGGAAAGATACATTGAATACCGCGACCGGTTTTGCCAAAATAAAAATTAATTTAAGGTAAATCACTTTAAGGTTTTATATAAACTATGAAGTTGTATGAAACTTATTTAGTTTTTTCTTATATATAATTTATTTTATATAAATAAATTGATGATACTTTCCTATGTTTCACCTGCATTTATCATATTTTTATCTATAGTGTCATCTAGCATTTTATAACTGGACAATAAGCCAATATAAAACAATTTAAACTAGTTAAGCAGAATGAGTACTAACAACTGTGTCAAGTGATGTTAAAACACGACTAAGTACCAATTGAGTACAAGTATTGGGAACTACCCAAGATTATGGTTGATGTAACTCGCCTACTTATCACTTCCACTCATTACATTCTTTTATGGTTCGTTTGCATCGACTCAAAATTTCGGCATTGATACAGGTATAATATTAATAATGATGCTTGATTATTAGTTTATGTTTCTTTATTATACATAACGTTGTTCAATTATTTTACTCGGAAATCGTTATTCATAAGCCTATTGTAAAAATGTATTTATTAATATTACAATTGTACATACATATATATACGAATACATTTTAAAGTGATATCAAGTTTTGTTTGAAGGTGATCGCCTCATTGTAGGTGTTCATAATTTAGCTGTTAGGTTAGGGCTGCGTAACAAGAATTAATATTTGTTCATCTGTATCTTTGACATTACTATGACAATGTCATTGTAATGTCATAGGACAATCCCCCACTCTTTCATAGATTGAATAAATAAACTAACCTTTAAGTTTTCGATCTATAAGGTGTATTTTTACACTCATTTCATTCTGAAACAGACAGTTCGTGTTCTGTAAATTCTTGAGATTGCATGATTTCGAATTTGTAAATTTTATGTGGTTCTTAAACTGAGATAAATTTAAAATAAAATGCATTGAATTTAAAAACGATACATGTCGTCTACGAAACTTTTTAGTGAACCTATTCGACATTTTAGAAAAAGTAAATTTATTTTGCTGATTGAGTTGGTGACTAACTTATTCTAAGAAGGGGTTGGTTAATTTTATAATAATGAATAACGAGGAGAACAAGGATATGGCTCATCGGCAGCATGTGAAATATTTTACGCGGTTTTTAAATATACTTCCTTCTTCATTATCTTCTCATGACTCCACCAGGTAAATTCCATTTTTAAACTTGTATGGATGTTTTTTTTTTTGTTACTTTAAATTTGCAAATTATTCACCTTCATTATATAATGTTATTTGTAGTAAGTGGCATTGATTACATATACTTTAAAATGAGTCTTCAGGTACAAGGTGAAATGATTTTATCGACTGGGTACTTTCACTTCAAATTAAGACATTCACTATTTTTATCACTATAACAATAAGTCATGTATATTTTATTGTACTTGTTTTACATGTTTTTTTTATACAATCATCAATTAATTACAATGGATGATCTTACAACATGATGTTTATCTACATATTTAAAAATACACATTATTATAATAATAGTTAATATTTTATTTAGTTTACCACATTTTTATTTATTTTATTGTAATAGTATTATATAACTATAATATATCAGGGATTCAAGTTATATTCAAGAGTTGCAGTGCTGTGTAAAGTTCATTTGTGGATATATCATTGTGACACCTATACCTGCAGAAAAGAAGTATTTGTTTAGGTGAGAAGGATATTATGGTAGGAAGTAGACACTGGTGTATATAAGTGGTTTCAACTTAGTTTTCAAGCTAGGCTACTTACTATAACTAATCCAGGACCTGTGGCCCTATTTGAGGTTGATTTTACATCATTATAGGCTGCAGTGACTATTTAACATTAGATGGGACTATGCCTGTTTGATACTTCAGAAAAAAGAAACAAAAATGATTAACAATGTATTTTACAACATTTTGATTGTATTATTTACCTTTTGTCCATTGTCCAATAACTATACGTAAGTTCTTAAAAAAATCTTTTAATAATATAAAATCATGAAATTGTTGTTTCAGAGTAACAATAGCATATTTCTCAGTGGCAGGATTGGATGTGCTAGGAGCTATATCCTCTGTATCCTTAGAACTGAGGTCTAGAATTATTGAATGGCTTTACAGATTGCAAGTGCATCCTGATAAAGAAAGTGAGTAATTGAAATATATCTTGGGTGTATATATTTTATAATCATGATAAAATCAAATAATTAATTAAAGTTAAATATGATCTGTAGAAAAGTGATGTCAAAGTTAAAGTTATAGATATTGCTTGTTCATTTTTAGAAGTATGCTTAAACAACAAGTGTTGTTTTAATCTTTAAATCTTTTTTGTTTTAAGGAAAGATAGTAAAATGTAGGTGTGTTATTTTAAATTACACAATTGTTTAGGTCCAACAGGTTTTTAGGTAATCTATTCATTTTGAATATTTATTTAAGAAAGGCAATTTAAGCGGCATTATTTTTCTTACATGAAAATAAACTGCATCATTCATTATAAAAAATATAATAGTTACAAAAATTAAACTTAAGTTATGTGGGGGTGAAATCATTTTTGTTAATTTTAATATCAACATATAAAAAAGAACATTGTTGGGACCAATCTCTATCGTTTATGGTTCTATTCACTTGACATTGGCGAAATTGGGTGTGCTGCCATTTTAAAAGAAGAAGAAGAATATTGGTGGTGGAATGACTAAATCATTAAGCTGCTATTATAGTCAACTATCTGTCAATTTCCACTGTCAAATTGAATAACAAATTTAAAAAGAAATAGAAATAATGTATGTAATTTTTTTATAATATTACAATAACAAACAGCAGTCTTTATTATGAAGTACTTTTAGAATTAAGGTAGGTAGGATGAAGGTAGTAAGAGCTTGCTTAGGACAGAAACAGGTGGAAGCATTGCTTCCATGAAGACGTCGGAAGCCATGATAAAATGTGATACAATCTACTTCAAATTAAACATATTGAATATTATTTATCACCACGTAATTACCAATCAGACCCAAACTTGGCATTCATTTGTCGATCCTGTGGAGGAGGCGATTGCTCCCAAATTTAATTATATGGCTATGAAAAAAATGTCTTTTGTAGATGTAAAGGCCTTTATATATATATATATATATATATATATATTGTTAATAGTAATACATATTACCAACACTACAATGCAGGTGAATTATGCTGTTGTTTACATTAGAGTTCATAACAGTACAGACTGGTATTAATTAAACATACTTCTAAGATAATAGCGTTGTTCTAAAGCCATATATCTCATAAAATAAAAGATTTATTTAGAAGTGAAGGAAAAGGTAAATATAATAACAGATAAAAGTAATGTAGTAGATCATCTTTTCCCATTTATGGAATGCTAGTCGATTGCCGTTCGCTTAGTTGGGAATTAAAAAATGGTATATGGTTCATTGAAACAGAAACCTAAGTCATATAGTCAAAGCCCTTTTTTTCCAACTGACTTACCCTGTTGGCCATGTGGGGCCTTTACAGCTTCACCTAACTACTAAGGGGAGCGTATAAGCCATTCACCCGAGTGAACAACGACCACAAGAGTCAGTGCGACCTTGGCTTGAGCTGTTGTTGTACATTGCAACATACGCGCATTGAGTTGAACTAACCAAGCTAGCTAACATACATATATTCGTTCATGAGACATACATTTTCACACATGTCTCATCAACTCGTACACGTATTTCGGATTTGGCAATTTGATTAAAACTCTCAACTCTAACCAAACTATTGAGGGCCCTAAAATTCATAGTCCTATGCTCATATGTTCAGTACTTTTGACCAGATTGAGTTCAAAGGAACGGTTTTTTTATATACCCAGGAAGCTTCATAACATAATTATATACAGGAACGAAAATTCATAAGGTGATTATTCAAGTTATAAATGTACTTGTGTAACATATTTTTTAATAAATAATTTAATAATTCTATTTTTAATTAATAATTTATTTTAATGAAAAGGTTATAGTTATTCTATGTGCAACACCCATGCTTCAAATTGTGTCAATTCTGATTGGCTCATTATGTTTGTTAGTGAAAGATGTGGAAAAATGTTGGGTTGAAATTGGTTGTACTTAGTGATATCACAAAGTCTTTTTTATGCTTTATAGGTCAGCGTTTGACTACAATCTCATCTGATGTTAAATGAGGTGGTCATGTGGTCTAAGATAGTAGTCACGCTAAACCTATAGAGAGATTGGCTCTTAAGTGCAGCTGCCGGAACACACCAACAGGTGCTTCAGGGTGGTAGCAAGCCAGGCGGACATAGAATAAGTCCTATCACCATGCCTATGGTACCATCACGATATTTTCCTTCACCGAAAGCTCCGATTCATTTGCTAGGATTCGAACCCACGTCCTTCGACGCTGTGTCCGAAAACGCTATTAAGTAAGCCATCATCGCCTTAATATTGATATGTAGTATTTCTCTTACTTGTTTAGTGTACATCAAATTTAATTATTGCAATAACTTGACACATCCTTAAGAATAAAATATTTATCTGTTACATATAAAATCCTGTAGAAATACACAAAAAAATTAAACCGAATTAAAAAAATCTACTCCAAAAAATGCTCTAAAATAGAGGACCCCAAACATTTTTGTCTCGTAGACCACTTCTCATGTTTTTCGCTATCTGCTTACTTGAGATATATTTTTTGCACATTTCTAATCACTAAATATATTGACCTCCAATTGCTTCTTATAAATACCTAATTTTTTTGTACCCGTTTATGAAATGTGAACCCCCATTTTTTTGTCACGCTAACGTAGACAGACCCCCGTCGAGCCTCCAGTGGACCACTTTGGGAACTAAGGCTCCAGAACATCAGGGATATTAGGTAGTTAGGTATCTAGTTAAACTAGGATTGTTTGTAACTTACAAAATCAATATACATATAATTTCTATTCGGTTTTAAAAAGTTCTCTTAGTGTACCATCGAAATGCTAATGAAATTAGATGAAATCCCTTTGAAAATATCTTCTATTCAATAAAAAAATCACATTTCCACATTATATATAAATGACGAAGTTATGAAGTACCGAATATAATAAAACAAAGGAAAGTGAATTAAAAACGTCCTTCTTTTTGAAATCGGTAAAAAAATTATACTCATGGATTAAATGAAATGATTGCCTATTGTTCAATACAAACATCTTATAATTAAAATATGCTTATCAAATACTGAAGTTGTAAAATAAAATGTATTTATAATACTTTACATGAAAAAGTTGAACAGAAATATTAACATGATAAATATATCTAGAAACTTCTACAGTATTCCAGTAATTATTTGTGTTGAATTAAGAATTAACCGAACGGAACATACTTTATCTCACGTGTATTGTAATGATGCGAGCAAATTTAAATTTTTAATTACAAGGTAGCAGTTTTATTATCCTCTTTATCAAGTTTCAGATTAAATAACAAGCTGTTGATTATTTCATATAGTATTAATGATTATGCTTGTTGTTACCCTGCTTATTAGAATAATTGATATAAATGTCCATGTTGTATTGTTTTATAAAAAATGAGATGTCTGACATGTATACAGTAAATAGAAATGTCTATTGTTTGTCCAGTTTAATCTTTGTAACTGCTGAACCGGTTTGTCGAAGACTTATTCGTAGATAAGGGACAAGACTATATATCATTATGATTTTCTATACGGTCTAGGTAATAATGATACAATTTAACTAGCGATAACTGATGAAATAATAATTAACAGGAAGTCTATACAAAATATATTCCTGTATTTATGTCTGAATAATGAAACAAGAACAAATATTTTTATAACATGCAATTTATGTCTGACGCTGTCACGTTCCGATGCTTTGTTTTTTTCCATTAATTAAGTATAAATATACCTGCGATCCTTGTAAAAGTACAAAGATTTGCCCAATTATAACACCGTTTTCAGACATTTAGCAAAAATAAATATATACCTGCTATAATATAAAACTACCGGATAGGTTTCCTTTTATTTTTGTTTTACTTTTTAAATTTGTGATTCCTCTTTAAAAAAATCACGATATTTAATATAAAGCTACTAAAGTTTTCATTTTTATAACCACTACGCTTTCAGCTATGTGAAAAGTTGAGTAAACGATGTGGTTCACATGTGTATGAGATGGGAAATGAACGAATAACATTGTTTAGAAAGAAATATTGGAAGCAATGTATAATCTTGCTTCAATTATTTTTAATGTTTTTCCATGTAGGTATATAAAATATTTTGTAAAGTTTGTAAAATATATTGTAGTATTGTAAAACGACGAAGTCACGGGTATCATCTAGTAATAAATAAAAGAAAAATTTATAGAAATAGCCAAACTCAATCGGTTCAGTTTTCGAAGAGGATACAGGAGAATGCGAAATCATGATTCCGATTATTTTACAATTAGTCGGAGATGCAGCTGTCTCTCACGCGTTCTATTATTGATAGGTAGGGCAGCGTGCGATAGCAATATACTCTCATTTTAACCTATTTAAATTTCTTACAGACCGCGTTTCCTTTTAAGGAATTAGAAAACAGTCTACAATTCATTGATAAACGATAAAATTAAGAGTTAATGCGAAAGTGTAATTAATGTATGTATTGTTTACAGCTGGGGACATGTCTATGTGTGGTTTCCAAGGTTCATCAACCGTTAACATAAACTTAGATCGGGCCAATAGTCACTACAGGTGTGGTCATTGGCCATGACATACACAGGTCTGTGTATACTGTTAGCGCTCGGTGACGACCTCTCTAGGATTAATAGAAAAGCTTTAGTTGAAGGTGAGTGTATTTACATGTTACTTTATTCGAGATAAGTACTTGTTTTTGTTACTCTATGAATATACATGTAACAAGTTACTGTGTGTCTTTGTTGAATTTTAGTAAGAATTACCTACATAGATTACTTTAGTCATTACATTAGTAATGACTTAAAATTTAACCGAGATAAGCCAATATGTAAAATTTTGCTCGCAACTATCTATCCGTCGTCTACTAGATTACTTTTTTCTGGAGAAAAAATACCCTATGTCGTTTTTTGTATCCTTTACAACGTGTATACAAAATTGAATGATAATCGGTTGAGCAGTTAAAAAAATGGAAATGGTTGCCTATAAAGTCCGTTTACGGACGATAATTTTACGTGATAACGTCATAAGAAAACATTGATGAAAAATTATGCATCATAAGTCGAACGCTTAGGCCGATCGCGCCTCTCTATCGGCTTGTTATGTGCTCTCGCTTGCACGCTCGATTCAGGCGGAACGTGTCATGCTTTTTCGTGCGTGCAGCTGGCGTTGATCGATTTATAAGACGTTATCACGTCAATACAAACAAACGCATATTCACATTTACAATATTAGTAAGGACTAGGAAGGATGATAAGGTCGGCAATTCTAATTAAGCTATGAAGGTGCAAATTATCTGCTTTTGTTATCAAAAAAATATTATCATTTCGGGACGGGAATTAACTACAATTTGCACTCTGACACTTGTTAATACATTATAATGTCAGCTTTTTACTGTCGTCGTTCAATGGTATTTATAAACCTTGTTTTCATAAACGTGCCAAATAACGGATTAAAATATGCGTACGTCAACAGTTAAGATCTCAAAAAGATTCGATGTTAAATCAAAACGTATTTGCTGGCAACATGACCTTGCCATTTAGATGGTAAAACCCGATATCTATGGTCATAATATATATGTGTAATTAATCCTAGTTATTATTCCACTTGAAGTGTATTTTACCTTCAATAAATTATGTATGCTTTAAAATAATGGTGAAAAACATGTTATGTGAATAATTAGTTCGATAAGTTTTAATTGTGCCGCGTTGTTCTAATAGTTTTTATACTTTGTACAAATAACTTTGAATACTTTAGTCTACATTATATATATTTAAGTTGATATTACTATAGTATGGTGGTATAGTATACTATAATATAATAACATTTAAATTATGGAAAAAATAAAAACATAGGAACATAATTGTAATCGATACCTACAGATTATATGCTATAAAATATTTGGTCTAGTTTCATTATCTAAAGATGAGAGGAGAGGAATAATATATGGAATAAACGTCGCCTCCGTTTAGCAACTAGAAAAAATGACACATCCTTTTAAAAGTGCGCGAGTATTCTGATAAAATATGATAAACCGTGCATTAAACCAACATTGCCTTATAAGGATAATATAATAGTTGTTATCAAACTGTGTACATGTCGGGTTTTTATAATGCCTGTATAAATTATATTTATCTAAGTCATACGGTCGTCGCCAATCTTTTTGGCCGTTCTGAACATAGCCGCAAGTTCGAGCTTGCGCATAATATGGCCAGAAGGTTAATACAAAACAGATTTAAAATATTATTATAGGAATCTAAAATTGGCATTTATTTACCCTTAAGTTCTCTTCTGCGCATCTATATTTAGAGCGGTCAAAACATTTTGGCGTGGATTTCAAAGATCTTTGTTATTATAAAATGTTATTATTGTAGGTGGTAGAGCTACGCTGAAACTATTACTGGTTTCAGAATGAATGGGTCGGCTCGCCCGGGGTAGTACCACCCTTTCACAGAAAACCGACGTGAAGTAACAGTGCTTGCACTGTTGCGTTTCGTTCAGTCAGTGTGAGCGCCAGAGGCCCACATATATTAAAAGGCCGGCAACGCACTTGCGACTCCCATGGTGTTGCTAGTGTCTATGAACGGCGGTGATCACTTACCATCAGGTGACCCACCTGTTCGTTTGCCTCCTATGACAAAAAAATAAATCCACAGTAATTTATTCACTAAGTTATGAATATCAAGTAGTGAACAATAGTTAATGACGGTAAGTCTTAAGGTAGAATCATAAAAAAGGCTACATAACACGTAGTTTATAAAATAATATTATGTCAAAAAGTCATCGCCCACGGCTTCGCACGCATTTTTTATATAGTAATTTTGACTCGTTTTATTTAATTAAAATATGTGTTTATATACAATGGCGTAAGCAGTCAGCCCGCTAAGAACAATCGAGTATGCAATACTCAACATAATTATATTTCAAAAAACGAATAATCTAAAGTTCCAAGCGAGAATGCCCAGTTTTTTTAACTGTCTTGGCTATTGACTTAATAGGTTTTTACAGTTTCTCCGGACTACAGCCCAGTGTCTAGTCTTCGGTCATCTTTTAAACCAAACAGCCAATAATAATCGAGATATCTATGAACAGCTTATACCTCCAGCCAATAGTATTTCAGAACGGGGTAAATAATAGCCAGTCTTTGTACGAGTCGATAGTAGTCATTAGTACGGATGTAGGTCAATATTCAATATTAAATCCCTTGACATATATGAAAATGTTATCGAGATTGTTTATAATACCACTTTAAGTGATTAAATACAGCTACAAATATTTGATTGTTTTTCATTTATGTTATGTTCCCAAGGTATAAGAGCGTTACAGACCGAGGAAGGTAATTTCGCGGCTACGCTCTCCGGCTGTGAATCTGACATGCGTTTCGTGTACTGTGCCGCGTGCATCAGCTACATACTCAACGATTGGTCCGGTTTTAATACGGAACACGCAACTAATTACATTATTAAATCTATTGTAAGTAATGTATTGCGTCCATATTACTATATGCTTAATTCTTTTGTTCTTATAATACTCATTTCGATTATTAATTCTTGTTTGAGGCTACAGAAACAAGGTGTAGAACAATCGCAATGAAAACAAAAGAGTGCATGCAACTCAGTAAACATAAAAGTAGTGACTTTATTGGCGTTGTGTAGAATGTAATTAATACATTTTTTTTAAATATATTACTTGTTTTTGTTACTTCCATTTCATTGTTCTATTCTAACGCAATCATCTATTTCTTTTAGTTGACAGTCGATGACATACTTTTATATTCTTTTTTTTTTGCATTTAGTTAATTTTTTTAATATCTTTTAATATCTTCTTACGTCAATAATGTTGCGTGATAAGATGTACTAAAATTCGACTTTGTAATTTCACTTTCATCGCGTATAAACTAGTTTCACTTTACAAATAGAATTGAGGAGCTTGTGAACAAAAGCTGGTAATTGTATGATTTTGAATTTTACTGTAGAGGCAAAAAAAATACAGTTACCACGTTTTGAATGAAATCGCTAACTTTAACTCCCTTTTTGAAGCATTTTTAGGCCGTTATGTTTGCTTTTTTACTGAAATACATGAAAAGGCATCATTAAAACACTATTTAATAATAAAAACATTTTGAGGAGAAATATGTAATAACGCCGTTTAGTTCGCCAGATCCTCAATGATTTGTTTATTTGGCATAATTAAATTCGAAGATATAGAATTTATAACTTGAGATATTTGAATTTCCACAAATGCTTATAATGAAAGGAGCTATTATAACTGTCGGTTTAACTTTCAGGGTTACGATTATGGTATAGCTCAGTGTCCCGAGTTGGAATCACATGGAGGAACTACTTTCTGCGCCCTCGCCACCCTTGCGCTCACTAATCAACTCTGCAAACTGTCCACTGCTCAGGTCGAAGGCCTCAAACGGTGGCTACTTTTCAGGCAAATAGACGGTTTCCAAGGACGACCGAACAAACCTATCGATACATGTTACAGTTTCTGGGTTGGCGCTTCACTCAAAATATTAGACACGTTACAGTATTCGAATTACGGTAGCAATCGGAGGTATGTATACGAAACACAAGATACTGTTATAGGTGGTTTTTCAAAATGGCCGGACACATGCGCCGATCCTATGCACACGTATTTAGGTTTAGCCGGACTAAGTTTGATAGGTGAAAACGGATTGCTGGAGATAGAGCCGAAATTAAACATAACGAAAAGGGCATATCAGCATTTGAAGAGTTTGCATGAGAAATGGGCAAATGAGTCATAGCTTAATTCTAGTTTTGTTCTATTATCGTAAAACAAATAACAAAAAGCAATGTAAAATATAAATTGCGGTTGGTGCTTATATCTTAGATGTTGTGTACTTTGGTGAGAGAGTGATTGATTATGTTTCAAGTTAAATTATCTTGTCTGTTATTCAAAAAAGACAATAAAAACATACGAAGCCAATACAAACGTGTTCCCACTTAATATTATCTTGGGGCCTGTGAACACAGATTAAAATGTTCAATAGCCGCTCATAGGCGTCCACTAGAGCAGAGGTCGGCAAACAGCGGCTCTTTAACTCATTGGCTGTGGCTCTTCCACAAAATGTTTAGTGCAGACACGGAGTATCAATTATTAACTTGCCTTGTAAGAGACGAGTTATTTTTTTAACGCAAACCAAAAGCAAATAGCCATATTTAAAAAATCAACAATAGCACAGTTAGTCGCTTGCAAAAATGGAGATATTTAGCAAAGGCAAACTTGAGTGTGTATTTTTAATCCCTAATTATTTCTATAAAAATGTCTCTATCAAGGCAAAAGTTAAGTTTATAAATACTCTTAGAATAAACTTTAATTTTATACTGTTTATATTTGGCTCTTTTGGATGTCGAGCTTGCCGATTACTGAACTACTGTATCGTAATGCAACCACGGTTTAATAGTGAGGCGCGATGGCGTACTTATGTACGGGAAGAGGAGAGCTGCAAAAGAGAACAATTTTTACCAATATAGTATTTTCAATTAATTGAAAAATTCATTCCCTACCGCTTGTGCTTGAGGGACAGCTGTCCAGTGCAATAATGGCACACTGCTGTAGGTTCCTGATTTATGTAAAACTGTCGAGTCTTGAAAGCATCTGCATTAGTTGGAAAGTCAAGGAGCCGCGCCACTTTCATAGACATACTGTTAAGAGTTCTTTCAAAGAATTTACCCATCTCTGTTCTACAGCGCTGTGAGGTAAAGTAAGGACGGTGAGTCCGCTGTGTGCCCTTCTTTCCGCAACAGGACTAATTGGCCGAATATTCACCGTAGCCTTAGGAATCATAATAATTGAGGTTCGAGACCTTGGCTACAACCAGGACCTACGCTTATTGAGGAAGGTTATAGGGCTCCGGGGCGTTGTTTTTCATTTGTAGGCATTTTCCATCGCCCTCAACTCTGCCTGGATGATATTGTATATTTATTGCTGTCTACGTTAATATCAGGTGAATCCATTTACGGAGGAGCAAAGTCCTTCGAACAAAATAGAATGCTAATCATCTCCTCGAGGAATAACGGCTAGAGACTTTCAACGGGGGTAATTGCCGAAATTTATCTTGTACCATACAGGACGTCTCTAACGATCCCAGCTGAACGTTTTGGAGCTCGTATTCAGATGTAGCTTTCACGTGTGTAATGGTATATAAAAGGGCATGCCTCGCAAAATTAACATTTATACAGTTCCGATTCTCCAAATCGGCGACCAGCATATGACATTGCCTATACCATATTCTGGTTCATCAGCAAACCTGGCGCCTGGTTACGAACACAACAACCTGGCCGTTACTATGCGCCTTTATTGACTTCGACAGACTTTTCGGAGGTTCCATCTATTACCTGCCTCAATTTAAGGGGCCCTTCTCGAAACATTTTTCCGAGATTTGTGATTGTTTATCCGAGGTTTTTTGGAGACGTGGGACTGGATGTAACGGCGGTTCTAAATCTATCTTTCCAGTCCCAAAAAATTCGTGCTATATATGCATTATCGTACTGCTCTCCTGTCGCACGCACGTGTTTTACAGCAACCTTTTGGGTTGACTTTTACATTCGTATACGGGGAATATTAAAATTCCGAACAGTAAAGCGAGTCTGTTCTATTGGCCATAAAACTTGGTAAAGCGCTTTTTTACCGTTTCCACGTACCCATTTTCGAATTGCAAATGCTTGTCAAAGCACATCTATGGTAATTATTAAACCACAGTTTAAAAAAGTTACTATTTCTTGAAACAGATTTACTCTAAGTTCGGGTACAATTAATTCCAAGACACGTATAAGTAAGTTACCAACCTACCATCGAACTATTTTTATTATAATTATATAATATGTTTGCCGAATGATGTTTAGGAAGTACTTGAAACTTTATTATGAATAATTTAATAGGTGCTAATTAAATAAATATTTAATAGCTTACGGTGTCAAGTTAGTTACAACGACATTTTTTAGTAAAACTGTAGTACAATGATGGGTTATCGCGTCGTGCCATGAGTTAGGTCTTAAATTCGATATCGTCAATTGTAAAAAAAGGCATCTTTGCGGGCCCTCTAATAATTGTAAATAATATATAAATAAAATTATATTTAGCTTGATTTATTTGAAAATTGTCATTAAAGAATTGAACGAAGTAGATTGGCGGAAATTACTAAAAGATTCGACAACTGATTACTGATTATGGGATGTGTATTGGCATAATATATGGAGACCAATATTTCGTTGAAAGGAACTTAGTGTAATTTAAATCATAACCGGTGTCAGCAAATTTGTAATGCTTGCTTGCAACTACATACAATCTCTTAATTAGTGGTTCTAAGTATTTGCAACACGGACTAACTATGAACAACAGTGTTCTAAACATAGTGAAGCCGATTTCAAGAATTCGTATTTAATTCATTCATTTCCCATAACTCCACAAAGTTTGCTTCGTCATGATGGCACAGACTATTGCGGAGCTCCTCAAATGGCGTTTTTCACGATCAATTTAAATTTCTGACAATTCTATGCAGTGCAGTGTCACTAGTGCAGAGTCGAATGTCTATTGACAACGTTTGTGGTGTCTTTGTTATCGAAATCATTAAAAAGATACAATATTCACGTATAAACTTTAGTCGACAAAGAGCCTGGTGTATTTTGGTTTAGTGTTCTATTATCAGCGACCACTTTGATGAAACACCATAATAGTTTTTCATAACATCTGCAAAATCCAAGAACTCTAAGAACTTATGTTTTGCTCCACAAAGACTTATAGTAAATAAATATGTGGGGCATATTTGGAGTTAACGTGTATTCTATTTTCAATTTTCATATTCTTATTTATCTGGCATTTCAATATATACCCATTCTAAGAAATAACCATTTAAAAACGCTCGCAGAACATCGAAGTGATGAATTTTATCATCTTGCACGCTCGAAGCAAATAGTTGTCTTAGAGTAGAATAAGGCAACTTGAGAAAAAGCCACAAGCCACAAATTGCCACAAGTTTTGTTCTGAATCGCATTTCACCATCACTGTTATATTCTTTATGAAACATTATCTTACACGTGATATCTGTCGTTTCTTGAAGATAATCTACAAGCGTTCATACTTCATACTGATCAATTGTCTCCAACTCTTCTCTCATGTTTGCTTTTCAATAATCACGTTCTCGTCCGCTCAAAGTTTTTTTCATCTTTTTCGGTGTTGATAGTAGATTTTACAACACATAAATTGATGAACAAACCTTTCAGGTTTTCTTCTTACGCGTTTCTTACTTGTAATTGCTTTCGTATGCTTATTATTAAATTTGGGCATTTTTGTTTTTCTAATGTCGGATACATTTACATTGTCGAATTTTATTATTTTTAAGTTAAACTTTGAATGGTCTCCAGATTGTTCATTGCTAAAGTGGTCGCTCTTGGGTTTATAATTTTCGTAATATTCCGTTTATTTCGTCAGAGATGCACTTCCTAAACGGAATACTATGTCAAGCACAGCACACATATCCGTCACGCTTGGTTTTAATGTTGTCAGCGTTAACGTCAATACCAGAATGTTCGATGCTCATAACCATTAGAGTAAACTTTTCAGGTAACCCAGCTAACATTAAAACACGAGTTCACTAGTTGCTGTCCTATTTTTACTTTTTGCATCAATTATTGTATCATTGAATCGTAATTTTCAAGTCGGAAATTTATGAAGTTCCGTAACAAACTGTTTTTTAGCGCGTAACCGGAATCGTCGAATTTCATCATTCATAGGTCCAAAATAGATGTTGCATTTTTATATCGATGTGAATCAATTTGATTTGCATGATTTGTTTTGGAGAATTTTACTTTCTGATTCCCAGATCCCGTGTCAGGTAATTGAACTTTAATGGCCGTTGCCATCGTTTCCAGCGCTAACTCATTTTATGCCGTTACCTTAATTACGCTGCAAGATCACCCAGTATGTTTCATTTCTTACTACTCGGAACTAATTAAATTTGAAACTGGGCTCATAAACTTATGAAATAACATAATATTTTTTCATATACTTATTAGTCTTTTATTCGTAACATAACTTCACATAGACATAGATAATGTTGATACTAGTCATAACCTAAACATCTTATGGCTAAAGTCTAGCATATCAAAATAAAAAAAAATACAAATGGTTCCATATAAATAGTCTAGAATTTTTCTGAGATAACCTTACTCTAATAGATTATTCGAACCTTAAAGTCCAATCGGGTGGTTTTATAATGCTCGGTAATACCCTAGTTTAACAGAAGAAATTGCAAGCCCTGTATCTGTTCAAACGGTGGTGGCATTTTTAACACGAGCTTCCCTGATTTACAAAACTGATTTTAAAAACTCCAGTGCGTCTTTATAGTTAAATTCCAACGCACGTTATTACAACACCCTAATAGAAAAACAATGCAAATCTTGTGCGGTTCATGTCTGGAGCCTAAGGTTTTCTATGTTCTTTTACTAAAACGTGTTGGGTTTTTCACTTAATATAATTGATATGATGTACTGTAAAAATTACTATTAACAGTCGAAGTGCCGCAGCGATTGTCGTCTTATTATTTGATTTTCGGTGTTTAAAAATAAATTACGCCCAGTAAGTAGTTAGATTTAAAATGGTTGCACAAATTAAATATAGCATTTATATTATTAAATAGTTCGTAATAAGTATCGTACAATTTTTGGTATTTGTTCCGAAAATTACTGTTTACTGAGTATATACATATTTTTTAAATTTTTGATTGCTTAAACGTAATACAACGCTAGAATTTAGCGATAATCTTTTGTATGGTAAAAACCGAATTTGTTGACTTTAGCAATAATGTAAGTTTTTATTTATTGATCAAATTGTGCAAAAAAAATCAAAGTTCTGTCATCAAGTAAGCAATTAACAATAGTTATTGTATAAGTTTATTTGTAATTATTTTGATATATGTTTATAGTCCAGATCAAGTTATCACTTTGTATAAGTGATCTGAATAATTTTACATAATTTGATTTATATTTCTGTTCCTACTATTTATAATTGTAGTTCACATAATGTTACAACGGATTACTTAAAATGCAATAATGTTGTAATGTTTTGAACTTAAGATTTTTATTGTTGTCTACCTGATTTGTGGTTAATAAAACGTTTTACAACTTTTTTAAAGTATAAAATCAAATTTTGTCTTGTATTAAAAAAAATCGTAATAATATTCGTCGTCTCAAAATTTATCTAAGGAATTAATTATTCCACGAAATTAATTATAATTAAGTTACAATACATTGTCAAGAGAACCTATTGTTAAATAAAGAATTTTAAATGCAAAATTTGTTTCTTTCAATTCATACCCAAAGTTCACGATCGGAATCATGAGATAAATTCATTAATTCTTATTATACTTAGTAGCTATTTCACGCGGCTCCGCACACATTTTCTATGCGGTAATTACTTTCGACTCTTCATTATATATACGCATATATATATCAAAAAGTAAGGGATTTGCATACAAACTTTCATCCCTTTTTTAACCACCTTTTGGTTTGAATTATCAAAAATTCTTTTGTAGTGCTCATCTACTGTGTATAAGTAACCCACCCGCTTGTAAATTTTCACGGCCCTAGTCCAAATAGTTTGGGCTGTACGTTGATATGTAAGACAGTCAATCAGTTATCAAGTTATCATTATATAATATATATATATATATATATATATATATATATATATATATATATATATATATATATGGCTTATTTGCAAGATAATTTCCGTCTTTTTTTATTTATTTCAAAGAAACCTAGTTTTTTCTTAAAAAAATATCGAGAAAAAGGTAGTTTCGCCAATAATTATCTCTGTATGTACATATCTATATACATTTTTTTATCACAATTAAATATTTAACATTGAGATTATCGTGACAAAACTGAACATTTGTCTTACGATAACATTTAATGTCGATTGTGCATTCGTTAGCTATACTGACTTTTGTTCGCGGCTTCGCTCGTATTAATGTGTAGCCCTCGGGAATAGTACTTTTTTCTGCATTAGAGGTACTCTATGTCCATTTCTGTACACTAACAATAACAAACTAATACACTTTTGCATTTATAATGTTAGGCTTGCCGTCGGCATATGAATATGGTTATTTAAGATGGATTATGCTTGCTTTGTGCGTCATTTTATTAATGTAGCGGTCCAATAGTGTCTTTAGTGTCAGAGTAGGTAGGGTAGTACTTATTACATTTCAGATTAAATCTATATGTGTGATTTACCACATGTATAACGGGAGTGTTCTGAAGAACTTTTTGATATGGTGCCCTCATTACCGTTCCAAACTTGCATTACCCGCCGCTGGCTGGTTGCTCATCCAAATACCCTAAAGCCCAGCAGAATCATGACAACCGTAAGGTTTTCTAGAAGCTTCATTATGCGCACGCTAACGTTGTTGAATGGGTCACCCAGGACAATGTTTCCCCAGGGTTATGACATGGTGCTCTTCAAAAAGGGATTGAAATACGCTCTTCAAGGTCGGTAACACAACAGTGATGCACTTGGTGTTGCAGTTGTCCATAGGCGACGGTAACCATTTAACATCAGATGGGCCGTCTGCATGTTTGCTGCCTTTGAGCATAAAAAAAATTTAAAACTTTTTTTAAATATCAGATTTTTTATTATCAATGGATTTTCATGCGGATACTCGGTATTTTTATGTTCTTTGTTGATGTTTGACTTGCAGTTAGCTCCACCAGTAAAGCGCTTTCCAGTACTTTTAGGTATAAAAATATCTCCGGTCCTGACGACAAAATACCAATCTCCACTTAATTTGAAGCGAACAACTTTTTTCTCCTCTTTCTGTTGTTCTCTGAAACCGCCAAGAATATGTTTTCATTCGGAATATAAGCATATTTTATATATTTAAATTGAATACTGAAATAAACAATGATGAGACCTCTGTCACGCAAAATAATGGACTGATCAAAATTTCACGCCGGTTTATTTCTAGATACGCTTTTATTTATTTATACGGGATGAAATACAGAAATACACTGCCTTTCCAATTATCCTCTCATTAAATAATAATTATTGTAAGCGACGAGGGTTATGTACCGAGCTCGGAATTGTGTCACGAGTGTCACCGGATGAAATCTGACCGGTAGGTATCTACGGATTGGTCCGACGAAATATTCTTATCTCCATTAATTAAACAAGAACGACTGATAAAGGACAATAAATCTTAATGATGAATAGGCAGGCCGACTGTTTGGATTCCAAATGTAAATTGATAATTTATGTTTAGGTATTTATTACCACAGGCTGTCTTCAATGATAAATTTCTTTGTAATCCTTCCAACAGTTTGGGTGTCAAAAATAGATAAATAATAAATAAATGGTAGTCGAAGTGCGGTCTTCGGGCCGCATTTGGCCCGCGATATAGTAAACAATTTTAGTACACGATTATTGTATCAAAATTGATCTTACATATATAGTTAAATAAATGAAAGTACGCGGGACGGGAATAAGAAGTACGGCGAGTGAACGGGAACATGTCAGTTTAGGTAAAAATAAAAACTATTAATTTACTCTAATTTTTAATATACATTGTGCATTCATGCCCATTTCCATAATTCTTTCTGCGTTGGTAATATATTAATAGCCAAGTAGGTAGTTGACACTTTTAATTAACAATTTCACGACATAATTTCTATAAGTTATACTTCATTTTAATTTTGAAAGAAACTGCTAATTAGATTTTAGTTGCTTGGCAATCTATTAATGGTTAGTGAATTGAGCTGCCAAATAAATTACTTCACAGGTTGCTTTTGTCACACAAAATTTATAGGGTAAACGTATTTTGACAGTTTATAAAATGTATGCCAGTTTATTGGTGGTGTCAGTTACTTAATTCTCGAATGTACGGTCCGCAATTGTACCTTACTTACATGTTCTATGTTACCCTTGACCAGAAAAGTATGACGTTAATATGTATTATTAACATGTTCTTTCAGATAATATATAAGATAAGATACCCATATTAACTTCAAGCATTCTCTAACACAGAGTGAGAGACGATGCACACTTGGATCTAGAAGCATTTGTATATTCAATACTTGTCCTTTTTATATAAAGATTGAAATGGTCATTATTGGTGATAAGAAAACATTTTAAAGATAATAAATTAGGTAAACTTAACCTATATTGGGGAAATATAAAATTTTGGACGGAGGTAAGAAGGTTACAAAGAATTTGAAGGAAGCGAAAAATCTTTACTAAGGTAAGGTAAACTGGTGCCATGATCCACTTACTATAAAAATACCAATATATAGAACTATAAACTATTTATATAAAAAGCGTTACCTGCACTTACTTGGCTAGTTCTTTATATGTTATAGAAGTCACCGTCAAGGTTTGTATGATAGGAAATGTTTAAAAAATTGTACGAAATTTTTTTTTTTTTTTTTTTTTTTTTTTTTTTTTTTTTTTTTTTTTTTTTTTTTTTTTTTTTTTTTTTTTTTTTGTAATGATTAACACTGTTAGCCTGGCAAGGCTCTACAGTTCCACCGGACTACTAAGGGGAGCGCTTAAGGCACTCACCCGATTTTATATGGACGACTAGCACAAGGGCGCACGGCACGCCTCGGCTTGGGCTGTCGTCGAAAACCCGAATCTAACTAGCTAAGCTAAGCCTATCCGTATCATACCTGTATGGGTTCGTGAAATATACATGGTTACCAAGCATGTATGTTTTACGATCCCGTACATGTATTTTGTATCTATCTATCTGTGTTCTAAACTATTTCAGTTCGAAGGGCAAAAAAACAAACAAAAACAGCCCACCACTATGTGTACCTACGAGTGAGTGTGTGTGCACGTGTGTGGGGTGATCGGTGTTGTGTTGTAGACGAGTGTTTGATCGAATCAGTGGTACTCTGTTCGCGCATGCAAGCTGCTCGAGGGCTCCATTCCGGGGGATCGGACCTCGGCTAGAGCAGTTGCCGAGGGAGGCCTAAGAATGTGTGCTGGGGCAAAATTCACAGCCAAACCGCGGCGGCGTGATCTGTGATTACGCGGGCGTGGGCGCGCACACGCTGTGTTTCGAGGGACGGAAGGGTAGTCTTGATTACCTAGCGAAATTTCTTCGGGAGGGTCGGTGAAAATGTAACGCGGACGTCTTTTGTAACGCGGCGCGCCTGGCACGGTATCGTAAGTCGCGGCGGATACCACTAACGGATTGGGATGATTCATGGCTCTGTCGAAATAACTAGTCGTGAGAGTTTTTACGTACTCCCAGATAGACGGCATCTCCAGGTCCCTGTGGAGGTCGACTCTCCGGATGTACCACGGGGCACCGATCGCCTTTCGTAGAAAACGGTTCTGTATTTTTTGTAAAATCTTGAAGTTCGCTTTTGACATATGCGCGAAAACGGGACAGCTATACGTCAAAATCGGACGAATACACATTTTGTAAAGTGTGAGCTTATGTCTGACGGACATTTTGCTCTTAGCACATAATAATGGATGCAGACGACCCAAAACCATAGCGGCTTTGTTTCGTACTCTCACTGCATGCTGCTTAAACGTGAGGCGTCTATCTAACGTGACACCGAGATATTTGACCGTAAGGGCCCAAGGAATCTCGGTGTCATACAATTTAAGGGACTCTATATTGCTCGGACGCGGACGCTGAACCGGATCGAAAAAGATCGCAGCGCTTTTCTCGGGATTAACCTCTATACGCCATCGAAGAAACCATTCGCCGAGTTCCTCGATGGCCCTATTCATACGGATAGCTAAATGCGACGGCCGCCAATCGGAAGCGTAGATTACTGTATCGTCAGCGTAACAACCTACCTCGAACCCCGGGGACCGAGGTAGGTCACTGATGAACAGGTTGAAGAGGGAGGGCGCGAGGATGGACCCCTGGGGCACTCCTGAACGTATCGGGTGGGGCTGGGATAACTCACCTTCCACTCTATAGCGGAAGGTCCTATCTGTGAGAAATTCGCGGATGATGTGTACTAAACTATCCGGAATACTAGACTTAAACAGTTTATAGACTAGCCCGTCGTGCCAGACCCTGTCGAAGGCCTTGGCGACGTCAAAGAAGACCGCTATTGTACGTTTCGGTTTAGGCTTGGCCGGACTGACCTGGGGCTGGGGGTCTTCATTAAATTTCGAGAATATGTACTCCGTGAGGCGGTGTACTTGGTTCGTGCACGAGTGTTGTGCACGGAAACCGAACTGCTCAGGCGGCAGCAGATTCAACCTTGTTATCGTGGTCTGTAAGCGGTTCAAAAGGAGCCGCTCGTATAGCTTGCCTAGTGTATCTAATAAACTAATAGGGCGATAGCTAGCGGGAAGCGTAGCTTTTTTGCCGGGTTTGTGTATGCCTATCACTATGGCCTTTTTCCAGACGGCTGGAAAGTGACCCTGGGACATGGCAGCATTGAAGATGCATACCAGCAGAGCAATGATGAAGTCAGGAAGGAGCTTCAGTACCTCGTTCCTGATTCCATCGGGACCTGGGGACTTCCTAAGCTTCAGACGCTTGATAGCGGCCGTCACTTCGTCAAAAGTAACCGGGGTTAGGGTATCCGCGCGAGGAGACGCGAGAAAGCTATCTACCGCGGATTTTATCGATTCGATATGGACAGGGTCAGTGTTAGCAGTGTTTGGAGAGCATTGCTCCTCTAAACTCGCGGCGAGACACTCCGCTTTGTCTATACTTTCGAACGCGGGAGGCAACCCATGACCTCTGTCTAACGGGGGCATCGATGCACTCTGCTCTGATTTGAACTTACGCGTGAACGTCCAAAACGCCACGTGGGACGGCTGGATATCCTCCAGGAGTTTGTCCCACCTGGCGGCTCGGATTTCTGCGATACGAGTTTTAACTAACTTTTGTAATGAACGTAATCGAACGCGATTGTCTTCGGTCGGGTAAGTGTCGTAGGCTCGGGTCGCGGCGTTCTTTTCCGTGATCAACGCCTTCACGTCGTCAGGGAGTATAAAGCGGCGATCGTTCACCGCTTGTACCTCTCTCGAGGTCACCCTGACGGCGGTCTGGAGGTGGTTGACCAGGGAATCGATAGCCAGATCCGCGTCGGCTTTAGACACCAACACGTCCGGAATTCTATTTAGACTCTCCGAGGACGGATTGTCTTTCAAGTGACTGCGGAGTTTCGCGTAGTCAGCTGCGCGCACGGACTGACAGTCGATATCGAAATCTGAACCTAGTTGCAAGATAACGGGGCGGTGATCTGAGTCTAGTTCGTGTACGACTTGTATGAGTCGCACAGAAAGCTGGACGTTTTTTAAAAGAGCTACGTCTAACACTGTCGGGCGACAGCGATCCTGATAGTGAGTGGGTTCCGGCGGGGCTATGACGTCAAAAGCGAGATCACCACCTAGCCTATCGAGTATCGCCCCGTTGCGGGAAGTACTCGAGCTATTCCAGATGACACTCCCGCTGTTGAGGTCCCCGGCTATGATGACAGCGTTCCCTAACGCGAACAGCGCCTCCAAGTCAGACTTGAGAAGCTCTTTACTCGGTTTAAGATAAGCAGAAACTATCGTTATGTTCGCATGACCGGTCATTCCTAACCTGCACACTGACACTTCCTTATTTGTAAGAACGGGTGGCTCTACTGACATACAATATAACGAACGTTTAAAATAAATCAAAGTGCCGCCCCCGCGGGCGACACGGTCGTTTCTGATAATATCATAATTCGCGATACGCGGATTATTCATTTTCGGCTTAAGGAGCGTTTCCTGTACTAACAATATATCTATCTGCCTATCGTGTAAGTAGTCGGCTACTAAGTCGCGTTGCGTACGGAGATTTCTCGCGTTAAAAAACGAAAGACAAAGAGCGCGCGGTTTAATTTTACTCGGCGGTGTGAATACTATTTATTGTTATTTACTGCGGCGCGGGCGAGGCGTTGTATCGTCGCGGCAACGTTTGGGAATGCAGAGACCGCATTCAAAAGACCGATGTCCCTATTACTATTTAAAATTTTATTGAATGCGACTATTTCGCTAATGTCGTGCTCGAGTAAGACTTGAGACAGCCAATCGATGCCCGAGAGAGAGAATGAAAAAGCATGAGAGGGCTGAGCGGGCAACGCTCTTTGAGGCTGAGGCTGGGGCTGCGCCTGAGGCTTGGAAGCCTGAGGTTGAGGCCTAGGAGCCCAGGGGGCGACAGGGGCCCGCCAGGACTGGGGGGCTTGCGGCACAGAAGGTGCCACGCACGGCATCGGGGCCGGAGTTACCGGGGTACGGGAGGAGCCCGGGAGGCCCGGGAAGGTCTCAACGGACATAAGAGGTGGAGGCGGAGGGCGGGCAGAGACAGCAGGAGCCCTACGGGCTTGTCTCGCCTGGCGTGGGCGTTGCGGGCGGGGCGCGCGGGGACACCCGCGATAACTCGCAGGGTGGCCCGCGTTACCGCACAGAACGCAGCTGGGAGGCTCGGGAGTGTCGGGAGTGCGAGCGCACTCCTTCGTGGGATGGTCACCGAGGAACTTGACGCACCTGGGACGGAGATGACAGCCTCTGGCTGTGTGGCCATAACTCTGACAGTTATGACACTGAGACGGGGTATGAGTCTTGCGCGGCGGTTCGGCGGTGATACCGGTGAGGCCGCAGACCGTGGTGAGGCCGAAAATGGCCTTGCCTTCTACGGAACGGTCAAGGATGACCAGAGCCATAGGGTAGGGAGCTTTGGTGCGGGGGTGGTACATCCGGTGTACCTCCCGCACTGGGAAATTTTGCTCCTTAAGGGAGTCTGAGATTTCCTCGGTGGACAACTCCACCGGGACGCGCCTGAGTACGGCTCGGAGAAGGCGCTCTTCTTCGAGCGCGTAAGTGAAATAATTAAGCTTCCTCTCTCGGAGGTGAGAGGTCAGCTTGCGGTGGTCGATGGAGGTGGGGACTTTGACCTGAATACCTTGAGCGGTATTCAGGGCTGAGGTGTAACGGATACCCGACCCATTCATATAGGTCGAAATCGCGAGCCAGGAGGCCTTGTCCAGAATGGTAACGGGGGGCGGGGGGCGGGGCTTCTTAGCCTCGGCTACGGGACCCGTAGCGTCGGCTTGGGAGGGGGCGGGGCTAGCGTTGCCCGAGCGAGGCGTTCGATTGGCTGCGATCGCGGCTGATTTCGCGGGCACCCGGGCGCCATCTACTTTTAATGTTTTCTGAGCCGGGCGACCGGAGCCTGACTCAGAATCAGAGGCGCGCGACGCGGCGGCAATGGGCGGCGTGCGGACGCGTTTTCTATTTACGACAGTGAAGCCGTCGTTAGCTGGCGCGGAGTTAATAATATCTAACTCCATGTCGGAGCCGGCCTCCGAGCATGGAGTGGGTGCGACTAGGCTTATACGGTCTAATGGATTTTCCGGCGACCTAGGCGAGTCTAGCGCGGCGAACGAGTTCGCGGTCGCCACGCGGGGCGAGACTACATCTATTTGCTCTACAAGCAGGTGCGGGGCTTCGCGCCTAACCCTTTCTTTTAGCAACCTGAGTTCAATCATTTCTGCTTCTCTGGCCATCCCGGGGCTTGCGAGGGGGGCGGGGGAGGACATAATTAAACCTCCCTGCCTGAGGGGCAGGGGGGCACGCCAAAATTAAATTTACGGGACTATCCCGAGTCCGGACCAAAAGAGCTGTGGGCGAAGTGCAATGCCGCACAGAGAAGAACCTACAAAGCCTAGGGGGAGGCCCTATCAAGCCCAGGGCAGAGAACGCAGACCGGTAAACCGGGCTACGCCCAAACAGACACCCGGGGATGGAATGAGGGAATAGGAGGGTGGGAGGGCGATACCTGGACCTGACTAGGCGCACTCGCCAAGGCCAGACAACCCAGGCCCAACTGCCTTTACCGTTTGCCTCGGGGCAACCGGCGAGCGGACAGGGCGCTCTACTCACTCGTTGGCACCGTGACACGTATTCCCGTGAGTAGCCACTAAGCGTGGTCTTCGATTGACAGCGCGGGATGTCGCACCGAAAAGTGCGGTTTTATATTTGCACTAAAAGTGCGGCTTCGCAGCAGATGTTTTCTCTCTTCGATTTCTCAGGCTCGAACACAATAGTACCGGACGATGATTCACTCGGCAACAATGCGGGTCGGGCAGCGACGAATTCGTAGAAATGCCAACACCTGGTGCGCAGGTAGGCGAGCGCGGCGAGCCGGAAATGACCGAAGAAAGCCGAGCGCGGCGAACCGAACGGACCAGCAGAGCTGCGAGAGAGCGCACGTGCGTCCCCGACCGCGGCTCGAATCGGACTCCTCAGTTCGCGAGCCGTCGCTATAGTAAACTCTGTACGAAAAAGTGAAAAATCTGAGTTATAAAATCTCCACATGTGTGAGTGAGTGAGACAGACTCTGTAGAGAGTTCTTCAAAACTATTGACAGAATTGCCAGACTAAAAAAAAATCATTTTATTTCATTACATAGTCCCAGTTACCTTTATAGTGGTATTGGAACGATTTGGTCTCATGTGGTATAGTATAAAACACGTTGATAATGATCCCTACTACGGATTTATGAGCTTATTGCCACGCTGATATACCCAACGGAGTTATATATTACTAATTAGCTGTATCGTCATGAATTGCTTTCGCTTCGTCAGTTTTTCTCCTAAAGGTATGTAACATACGATATATAACATATGCGTTTATTCGAACGTAAGGTTTGTGAATTATTTCAACGCAATCGATAAAGAAGAAACGGAGATTGAAAATTTCAAACATTGACATTTTTATTTTAATAACTGTATTAAACTGTAACATTGCTTATAACTATTATTTCATGGATCGTAATCGTTCAGTTAATTAAATATATCGATTTATCTTGACAATAATCACAATATAATTGGAAAAGTATTTCTATTGATTTATTTTAAAATTATGCATACAATAATTTAACCATCTTACTGATAGCCTCAGAATACACATGCTTGTAAATAGCGTACTAGGTGCTGGTAAACCGACATGCCGGTAACTGGTATTCCATGAAGCCGCGATACACATGCTTGTGGATGGCATACCAGTTTCTATAATCAAGCTTCTTCATGCTATTGACGTGCTCCTCATTTCTCGCGAGAGGATAAAATCAAAGGAGCTGATATCTCCTTGTATGCGATACACATGCCAGTAACTTGTTCTTACTAGTAACTGGTCTGATTTTGTGCGAGTAACAAGCATATGTATTCTGGGCTTTAGGTTAGAATGTTCATTAAGAATGATATGGAAATATTACAACACATTTTGTAGAATATACGTAGCTAACATTTTCTCGTGAACAATGTTGACACTCGGTAATATGTATTCTGAATATTTACTGTAGGTCTTAACAACTGTTCACAGCCTTCGTCGTTAATTAGTGTTCGTTTAACATACTCTTTCGATAAGTTTTCTATACTTTATACTAAATGCCAGGCCCGGCTTTGTATGGTCGAGTAATTGCAAAGAAAATTAGACTAAATCATCTGTTTACAGTACAACCATGTAATTAAATAAGATAGCGATATTTTTGAAGAGATCTTCAACTCATACTCTTACTGTCTTCTATCTCATTTAATCGCCTTTTATATGCAGATTTTTAAAGCCAATATTTTCACTTTTCCCTCCGTTTTTCAAATATTTTCTTCCATACATACCTTATCCTGTCAGTTATAAACAGAAGAAAATAAGAATTGTCAAACAGAAGCAGCCGTTCTGATGTGATGCACTTACATATATTGAGCAATTGCTTTTTATTTAAATAGATTATAGCTCTATATATTGGTCTTCACATCGTGTTTGGAACACACACACATGGAACATAGCATTGTTTTACCTTTTCTTATACAACTTTTTTCGCTTCCTTCAGATTCTTTGTACCCTCCTACCTCTGTCCAAAATAAATACATACTAGTATTTTCGGCGACTAATATTTTTCTCCAATTTAGTTTAACACGTTCCATGTGTACCACCGGTGGTACGTTAAGGTGGTAGGTACGTTTACGTTAAGTTAAACCTGATATTTCCGTCACTTGTACCACACACTTGTGATGTGATACTTAACCCTTAGTAGCCTGATTTACGAAAGTGATTTATTTTTAATATTACTGTGTTTGCTTGAGGGTCTAGATGAAGGGAAAAATAGCTAAAAAAATAACAATATTTATTTTACATATTTATTTAGAAAAAAAAAAATAATTTCGTTGGAAGGAATATTATACAACAGTAAAATACGTACAGCCAACCTATAAAAAAAAACTAATAGTAATGTGAACATTCGGTTTAAAAGATTGGTATCAAAATTGAAACTCTAGGCTATTAAGGGTTAAACTACTTACTTACTTACATTTACACGATGTGATAACAACTGAAAACGAAAGAATTACATATGTATTAATTTACAAATGTTTAGTCAATATCTGAACGACATGTAAGGCAAAATTGTCTTGGTATGGAATGTGTTAAGCTAACCTAGTTTTATTTGGACATATTTATAAAGATTTAAAACATCACTGTCTCTAAAAACTTTCGTATTAAAATCAGAATGTGGCTTGACGAGATGTGTTCTCGCTAACTCAGCACGAAATAGTCAAGGTTAGGTTCGTTAAGGTATTCCATTTATCTAGAACCCGTCTGACCTTTCTTACTTACATCACAACTCCCCAATTTCTCACCAACGTTTTTTATTATACTTAGGTAGTGTAGTTATTTAAAATTTATTGCAGCATAAAATGGGTCTGGATTATTATGTTCTACTAGATGGCCCGGTAAACTTCCTATCACTTACATATATTTGTATAAAATGTGGTCAAAACTTAATAAAAAAAACTTATTTACATTATAAATGCAACACAGTTATGCACTTAATCAATTCAAAGCTTTTTCATGTACTATTTTTATTTCTGAAACAGAAATGTTTTGTATTTCAACAAAACATACCAAAGAGATCAGATCTCATACTACAGCTATGAAACAGACAAATTTCTGAACACACCTATAAATATTAGACATACGAATGACAATTTTTTATTTCTAAAATTACAATAGACACCAAATGTTTCATAGCTAGGAACATTTTGTATTTGGAAATAATAAATATTTTGTAGTATTTTCCTTTTCTTATTATTTATGTTTACAGTTTTGATTAAAATTTACAAAATAAAAGAAAATTCTGTTTTATTATCTCATTCTATAATCATCTTACGCTACAAGTTATAGGATTATATATTAGATAATAAGATATGTGAACTTTAAGTTTACATTCTTCCGAGAATAAAGCCATATGTAAGAAAACAACTTTACAGGAACGTGGAAAACTTATAATTTATATTTATTTCAAGTTCTAGGAACAACTTGTAAATTTAATCATAGAAAATATTTAAAAATGTCTTATATTCTAATTCGTCCAAATGATAATAATAATCAATATTTAATTAATTTAAGCATTTCATTACAGGTCTTATCCGTATTTATAAGTAAGGGTTATTGTTTTGTAATAGTAATTAATTGAAAAGTGTATATAATTTTATGCGGAATAAATAAGTATCCGAACGTACCCGAAAGCACTTTACTAATGATAACCTACAAAAAGTACTAGAATATACTATATTTACACTGTATTTATGTAATTTACTTGTTTGTACCCACTTGTTTCGCTGGACATTAAATAAAAAATTGCGCACAAATGTTACTGATACCTTTATTCCAGGAAAAGCTTAAATAATATAATAGGTTTACCAGGTATTTTACACTTTCTCTATGAAAATTACTACCTAACAGTTATGTTTTAATATCATTGTCGTAAAGGTAAGACGCAAGTTCTGTGAGCTGAAATTGTGAACAGAAGCGTAGTATTCAAAGCATTAAATGATAATACCCTTACGTGTGTATTGTATTTCTTAAGTGTACAAATATTACAGGGATGTATTGATAAATTGACAGATAACTTGTATGAAACTGTTTCCAAAATAAGGTTCAACTCACCGTGTCTGTTGTGTAAAAGTGAAGCACGCTGTATAAATTATAATTATATACTGTAATTAACAGGAGTTTTGTTTATCGATTTTTCTTTTGTAAAATATTCATAATAGTGAGTGTGGATACTGACGTAATACGACCATCTTATATAGGTATCATAAAAACCTGCCTGCCGATTACGTATTTCGCAAAAGCAAAGCGACAGCAAATATGAATAAATTTCGGTTTCAAGTAGCAAATTCAAATTACTAGTGGTCGTCCAGTGATCGAAATTTGACCACGATACAAAGTTTTATTTTCGCGGATTTATATGTAAATATTGTTCTATCTTTCTGTTTTGTTTTTTGTTTTAAATGGTAAAAACTGTATTGAAGAATCTTTTGCCCGCGGTTTCGCTCGCGTTAATGTAGATTTTATTAATCCTATGGAAAGAATACATATTTTCTGGGTGATCGGTACCCTATGTCCTTTTCTGTACTCGTAACAAGACATATGTAAAATATCACGATAATCGGTTGAGTAATTAAAGCATGAAAAGGGTAACAAACAAACAAATTCACATTCGTTTTTATAATATTAGTAAAGATTGGGTACTGATGACTGTAGTTATAAGTGTGAAGATGACGAATTGGGACTTATTATAAACTAGATGAAAACTACTATTCGACATGCGTTTTTTAAATTGTACGAACCCCTCGGCTGATTTTTTAAGAACCTGATCTCAAAATGGCGGATTATGTTATTAATTACACGACATCATATATTGTAGATTTCATGGTTTAGTAACAAAAAAGTACTTATAAATGAAAAAAATAAAAATTAAGAAATGCATTTTACATAAAAATTATAATTTTACAATACATAATTTGTTATTATTCAAAGTTTTGCATTAAATCAGATCTTTTTTAAGCTTATGCTGCTAACAATCTGTTGGCCTGTGCCTCATGAGGTCTACATTTGATTGTATGGAACTTAGACCTTTATGGTATTAGACAGTCCAGGGTTTAAAGGAACCCATTTTATGAATCGTTGGTATAGATGTTGTCCACCAATGGTTAATTTATGGGCTCGTTGAGATTAATTAAATTAAATTCAATATACTCATAAGAAATTAAGTAGTACGCGGATGATGAAATTGTGGCTTGTGGCAGTAATATCATAAATAATTGCTTAAAAGTCAAATTGGCAGATGCTATCGTGAATCAATATACACCACGACCTAACTCCGGCACTGTTCTTTCGCTGAGCGGCGTCTGGCCCGTCGCGATAGTATTCCTCCGTTAAGTCTAGTCTACTACCTTGAGCTTGGTTTTAGCGTGTAGGTATCTGAAAACCGCACCACGGCCGCTTTGAGCAATGAAGCGGAGTTTCACAGCTGCGCCGGTAATGAGGGTTTCGTGTGTCGTCGGACCGCCGTTTGAGATAATAATGTTTTCTAATTAAATTCGGTTTTGCTTGTCCCCAAGAATAATGCCATGTGTGAAGTTTTTAGTGTACGCAATCACCTACTAAAGTGTATTTAGTGTTTGTACTCGCTGAGAAAGCATACATATATAATACAATTGTACATATAAGGTATAGCATTGTTTTGTGTTAACTTGATGCCTTTGTAATGTTTTTTTTATTATTAATGACATTGTGTCTAGTGATAGGCTTACGTATTATTTTTCAAAACACTGACTCATAGTTAGTGTAAATCATTTGCATTATTATTTAATATGTATTGACACATATTTTGTAGGATACAATATCATGATATCTAGTAAAGATGTATGTTTAACAGCTGTTTTAAGTAACCAGGAATTAATTAAATAAAGGATTTAGTTTAAAATTTTATTATTTGTTTGAAAAGTCTAGTTATAGGTACTAATACAATCAAAAATTCAAATCAAAATCTAACAATATTTGAAACGTTGCTAAATCGTAATAAATGTCGAGTTGGTCCATCTAGGTAATTTGTTCGTCAATGTAGCTAGGCGATACACGCCATCTAATCACTTACCAGTAGACAGATACTGATGCCATTACTCTGTGAATGCAGGCAATTTCACGGTCCCTAATGTGATAGACGCACTCAAGACAAGGAGCCAGCCGGCGCAGAGTATGTTAATTCCCAAAGTTCCCGCAACTCAATGACTCACGACAGTTAGATGCGACTGCCTTTAATTAGCTGCGTCACGCTAATCGCTTCTCTTCCATCGTGCACTTAATTGCGATGTATATATACATATTTGTTGTTGAACATGATGCTCCCTTATTAATTAATTTGAACTTCAAAAATAGAAATGTGTGTAAATCCATCTCGCATATAAAACCTATACTAGAAACTGGCTCTGCTCGCGACTTCATCCGCGTGGACGTTTGGTAACGGCGAAGTTATTCTAAAAATGTTTTGTCCGACTTTAATTTAAAAAAAAAAAACTTTAATTTAGATGCTTTATACTAGACAACATACACGTAAAGAAAAGTAGAATAAAATAAATTATATTGAAATAAATAAAAAAAAATGTTTAAAATATACGAGAAAAAAAATATAAGTCTCGTATAAGAAAAAAAAATTAATGAAGTTGGTATCTTTTATAATTTTTGAAAATGACAATTGTTGTAAATAATTTACAGTTTTGCTTATTAGGTAGCCGTGCCCCGCTCAGCCAACGCGCAAACTACCAGTGAATTGATCCCTGTTGTATATGGTCGACAATATTTATGGAAGTTTAACTTAAATTAGACATGTCTGTATCTCCAATACCATGCATGATTTTATAAGTTTGTTTTCATTATGTTCATATAATCTTTCCATTATGGTTTTACAAACTACGTTTAAGAACAGATTCAGCTAAATATATATATATAGATATGTACGGAATCTGTTAGTGTACGAAAAGCACGAAACCGATTTATTCATTTTTTGTTTTAAATTGTAGATGTATTTTCCGGTCAGGTTTTAGTAAGTTTAAGTGTTTTTTTGCATTAGATGTATATATATGATGTATAGGATATATAGGATGTATACGTAATACGTGTATATATAAATAAGAATAGAATTAGTACAAAATCGTCAATATCATATGATCACATATGATTTGTATGATAAAGTAAAGTAAAGGTGTTTAATATGCCATGTTTATTACTTATTTATTTATTTATTACTTTATTGACACATCAGCGACATTCTCACAAATTAATATATAAGTCAAATAATCCAAAAGTTCAGGACAGTGTGAAGGGTCTTTACAGATGTGCACATCTTGCGCCATATTTATTGCAGAACTATCTCAGCGAAAGCAAATTAAATGCAATTACAATTAAACTTTAAATACAACTAAACTTTAAATATAAATCAACATGCGTATAACTTAAATAGCTCGAACCGATATTTCCTGAAAGAGCTGTGAAAGATGTCAATATCAGCAACATTGCTACTAATATCGTTATACAACTGTTTAAAGCGATTCAGAGGCGAACTGATGTTTGTACGTAAAAACATTTTGGAAAAAACAGTCTAAATCTTGAATGGTGGAACCTTTTTAGGAACGTTTAAATTTACTTCATTTAATACATGTGGTACTAAAACAATACGTAATAATAATAAAATAATATGAAAATATTAATCGAATAAAAAATCGTCATGATCGATTCGTCATGATCGAAAATATTAATTGTTTACGGTATTTAATTTGATTCTATTATTTAAGTACCAAATATTGTGTACAAAAAGGCAGTTTGTTAAATATTTCTATACGAAATAAACGATGTGCTGTATAAAAATCTCATTTATGTATAAAAAGAAACAACTAACAAAGATTTTATAGTTCACGCGGGTTAAGCTACAGGCATAGTTAGTATACATATGTGTCCTAACTATCCTGACTCATATTATAAATGAGAATGTTTGGTACGCTTCCATGTCGTTAACTACATAGCTGATTATCATGAAAATCTATTTACACGTTATTAAGGGTAAATGACATAGAGTACTTTTCACCCAGAAGAATGTAACGTTCCCGAGGAATAAGCCATATTTATATTAACTGAAAGGTGAATGGCGACAACCGTAAGGTTCTCTAGAAGCTTTATTATGCGCACGCTAGCTGGCGTTTTGGAATGGGTTACCCAGCACGGTGTTCCCCCGTGTTATGATATAGTGCTCTTCAAGAAGCGATTGAAACACGCTCATCGAGGTCGGCAACACAACAATGATGGCCCTGATGTTGCAATTGCCTATAGACGAAGGTAACAATTTTTTACATCAGACGAGCCGTCTGACTGTTTACTGCCCTTTGGTATAAAAAAAATGTATAATTTATATTGTGTAGTCTGTGAAGAAAAAAGAGGGCTTGCAGTGTTGTGTAATGTTCTGCGTTATTAATAATTCCACGTGTTAAATTAAAAGGAACAATTTAAGATAATTTAGATTCAATACGTATTACAGAAACAATAGAAAAATATATTGAGCAATTATTTCTATA
This sequence comes from Antheraea assamensis, assembly GCA_035772565.1. Lineage (NCBI taxonomy): Eukaryota > Metazoa > Arthropoda > Insecta > Lepidoptera > Saturniidae > Antheraea > Antheraea assamensis. The sequence continues at coordinate 613,467 of JAQQSE010000014.1, forward strand.
AATTGTTTTGATCAAAGTCAAATTGTTGTAGGACTTGAATAAGTTTAATGAGATACATGATTTTCTTTGTCTATTTAATAATCGTCTTAGAGATGGACATTTTAACCAGTGATAAAAGGCAACTTTTATTTAAAAAGAACTTGAATGTGCTCCGTGAACCAACTTTGTTGAGTATTTTCGCTTACAGCGTAGGCATTTCCTTTGAGTACTTCCCTTTTTATTTACGTAAGCGCGGAAAGGAAATGGGAAGTTTCATTATGTTTTCTAGAAACTTCCGAATTTTTCTGTTGTTCTCGAATAATTTTGGGTATCTTTAAGATTTTTATAAAGGTTACAAAAACGGTTGCTTCAAATACTTGCGAGTCATATTCTATGCTTTTATTGTATAATTTTTTGTGGGAATTTTGAGATTATTTAAAAGTACACATTATATACTGTAGGTTATTATTATGTATAAATGAGATGAAATTATAAACAATTACCTTTCTATATACGTATAAATAAAAAGCAATTGCATAATGTACGTAAGCGCATCACTTCAGAATGGCTGCACTAATATGCCTAATTATTTTTTGTTGCGTTTCGAATTGTAAGGACTAGGTTCGTATGGAAGAAGATGTTTCTGAAATCGTACGGAAAGGTGAAAATTTTGGATCAAAAAATCTTCGTATAAGTGAGTAAGTAAAACAAGAGGGAGATCTTTAATATTATTAATAGCCTTACAGATTGACGTTCAGTTGCTCAGCGGCCATTTTATTTTACATAGGTCGTAGTGTAAAGAGAAGATTTGGTTTCCTTTTCTTAGTACACTCGCGCGAAGCCGCGGAGAATTGCTAGTTACTATATTGTATAAGCTCTATGACAAAAGTACGCTAACAGAGAACGAATCGTGCACGTGGAAGCGGTTGTCGCTCCAAAGTGTATTTTGTCGATGGTGGTTAATAAATTAAACTAATATCTGAATAGCGTGTTATACGTCTAAATGTCCTAAGGAACATAATATTGATTGCTTTTGCATCCCTTTGCTTTTAATTACTTTAAAAGTTAATAAAAAAAAAAACACTAAATATAAATTATATCATTGTGCTGTGTATACCTTCATTACTCTATGTAGAAATATTACATTGTGTTATTCTGTATGTGTACCACTGCTGGGCAAAACTTTCTGCCTGGATGATTCAACTTACACAATAATTTCTTCAGCCCACGTGATTGTAGTAGATGGAAAGAAATCAACAGTTTCATATTTTTGCCATATATAGTGGTACTACAAAATAATCCCAAGGAGGGTCGATGTCAGGTCGGTGGCCAATCAAACACACAACATGACTAACATGTTGTGCCGACCCTACTTAGGTGGAATAAGGGTAAGAAGAAGAAGGTTAATAAGTTGAACTCATGTTAAACGGGGCACAATTAGCACGTAATTATATGGGCCACTGTAATTTTAACTAAATTCCCAATTTTATTGGTCGTTTATAATTGTTTGACACTTATAACGAAATTTTTAGAAAATAGTAGCGAGTTTTATAACGGTTATACCATTTCGACTATGCATGTAGGTGTTCGCTCTTGTGTATTCTAAATGCTAATCCGAAGATAATAGTACGTTTTGAATGGAAACCGCTCAGGCAGCGTGCACAGCGCTAAGTGCATTTTGATTTGTCAAAAGAAAATTGCATTCCTAGTAAATTTCAATGAATACGTAATAGTGTTTTTAAATTTCAAAGCATTTTACTGTTTTTCCATGTTTCTACATATCAATTATACCATATAAATTGTGGCTAAACTCATCAGTTAATAATCTAATTCTTGACATACGTTAATTTTAACTTATTACGTAAAAATATATTTTGCATTAAAATATTGCGATAACCGATTTGCCGGCAGTCGGTTTGTGATCACGTTGTTTTTCTATTAACACGGATATCGGACATTACTGTAACTGATGGTAACCATAATATAATCTAAGAACAACAATGGCCAGCGTCAAGCGATCCTCAATCGCCGCTGTTTATATCTCTTGATAGATAGATGCATGCATACCGACTGATTTGAGAACGTGTGACGCCTAAGCAAAGCATGCCACTGTGGCGGATATTATTACACTTTATATCTTATGCTTACAACCCAGTCGTACAAAATTGTCAGCAAATGAACCCGGCTAAAACTCCAAACGCAAAACCCTAGCGAAGGCAAGTTCTACGCCCGTGTTAAAACCCTAACTAATCTCTCTCCCTTCCTGGCTATATGTCCCACATAATAGTGGGTTTAGCCTTCCGTACTTTACTTCTCCACTTCGCTCTCTCCTCGATATCGTCTTCGGATACTTTGCACTCCTTCATATCCTTCAGCATTACACTCTTCCAATTTGTTTTGGGCCTGCCTCTGGGTTTTTGACGAGGAAGGAACAGGTGTAGTGCTAAATTACCTACGTAGTCTAGAGGCTTCCTCTTCACATGACCATACCATCGTAGCCTACTTTCCTGAATCTTATCGGCAATATCGCGTACTCCTAGGCTGCCTCGCACTTATTCCTTGCGGATTTTATCGAGCCGAGTTATATGCCACACATCCACCGTAACATCTTCATTTCGGCAACTTCAATGGTATGGATGTTCTTTTTATTTAAAGCTCATGTTTCACTGTCATACATAAGGACTGGTCTTACTATGGTCTTGTAGATAAGACCTTTAAGTGTAACAGGAATTCTTCTGTCGCATTTAACACCAGTCACTTCTCGCCATTTGAGCCATGCTGCGGCTATCCGGTGTTGTATGTTGCTTTCAATGTTCCCGGAGTTATTCTTTTGATTTCCCAAATACCTATACCTACTGGTCGCATGAGGTGACCATTCGTTCATCGAAACCCTAACTAATGTATTAGGTAAATCGAACGATAGAGGTATGCTTTTGTGCGCGCACCGTTAAAAAGGTACTGCATTAATTAAGCTATGGGTGTTATATTACTGCGGAGAAGTGGGGTAAGCGGCATGCTATTTATGTTTTTTCCTATCTACATAAAATATATTCTTCAGATAATAAACGACTCAGACGAACTTACGAGTATCAGTTAAATGCGAACTTGAGCTTGTTTGTTTGATATGCTTTCATGCCTTAACTATTCAGCTGATCGTCATAAAATTTGGCATACTCGTTTCATCTATGAAGAAATGACTGTTTCCGAGGGATAGAGAAATACCTCTTCCTACATTAACTCGAGCAAAACCGCAGATAAATATGTAAAACTTGTCACTACACTATTTTTGGTCATCGGTTAAACTTTTTGGGAATACAATTTTTTAGAATTACATTTTAATTATTCACACTGCTTCCTATGTCATACAGAACAAGACGATTGAAAAGATTTATTTTCTAATTTTACGTTTAAAGCTATAATTAAATCTACTCGTTCGCGATCATATTCTAAAGTTCAACTAACTTTTCGTAGTAATTTTTTCCTTTTCCTTGAAATTTTGTAAGTTTAAGAATTTGTCATATTCAGGCGATAATATGGACGTGCGTTTGTAATGAGATAATAGTTAGAAATTTGCAGAATACTTAAATCTCATTTTGAACGTTGAAGTACTATGAAAGCTATTTGCCATTTCCATTTGTTTTGTAGGTACAGACGGTTACAGAGAAGCAAATAATGTATATGGAGATTTCGTAGAATAAATCTAATTTGTATCCATTATATATGTTTGTACATTACAATAATTTGGTTAGCTATTTCTATAGTTACCAATCAAGAGACACATTTTAACTTGAAATTAGAAATGGTTTTTTTGTGCCGACCTTTTTGAGTGCAAATTTGCTTTTTGGGAATGAAACTAGTTTAAAATACATATTATAATTAAGAAAAATCCACAGTTGTAACCGTAATATTGAGTATGTCAAAAATCACTAACAATTGATATTGTAATCGTAAGATATTACTGTTTTCTTTGCGTTTCTAGAGGTATCCGAATATTTTGTGCCAGCTTTATACAAATCTTTCTTAAATACAATATAAATTGTCAGTCTTTAAACCAAATTAATTGAAGTATAAATATATTGAAGTATAAATATATTAAAGTATAAATACATTAAAGTTATTTCTAGTAAAAAAATGACACATAAAAATAGGATCCTTTAAGCTGATGGAAGTCGACTTTCAACATAGTGTGCGTCGTTCTAAATATGATAGGCTTAAATCCCACACACAATAATAATTTGGGTTACACAAAAATGGTATTTGTAATATTTCTCGCGACACAGGATGCGTCATCTCTAGAGCGAATACTGTTTTCAATAACCTCCAAGAAATAAAGTATCTAATAAGTAAACACATATTAGATACCTGAGCCATTACAGCGTTTGATGTATGGTATAACATTTTCAATATGTAAGTACCTTTGCTAATCATTTCAAGTGGTTCTATTTTCCTTTCACGTCGACAAATATGTAGAACATTAATAATTCAATATATTTGAATAAGTAGCGACGTCTTATGAGAATACTAATGATGTTAGTGAGTTTCCCAATAATAAATAGAGAGTTGAAGCTATCGATATAAAATATTTTTATTTATTTAATGTTGACTTTGTTTCGCTCGCATAAATATAAATTTGATCAATCTCTCTAGAATGATACATTTTAACTGGATATCCTTTTCTGTACCCCTAACAAAATGTACACAAAATGTAATAATGATCAGTTGAGTATATAAGGCGCGAAAGCATGAGAAACAAACTCATATTCATATTTATAATTTTTTCCGATCCTCACGATAAAATAACGGCAGCGTACGATCAGCAAGTTTTCGATTCTTTAAACATAGCGTGTACTCGTTCACACCCGCGTAACCACACATCACGCCGCCGTGGGCTAGCGGTGAATTTTTCTCCAGCACACTCGCCGCTACCCCCCTCGATAGTGGCTCAAGTCTAGGTTCGAACCTCCGGAGTGCAGCTTTCGAGCACGCTGCTATCGCGATACAGTGACACTGAGTATTTACACTCACTAGTTTATTATACACGCAACACAGATCACCTCTACATACGCACCTCACACACAAACTGGTAAGTACGGTATACATATGATGGAAGGGCTTTATTTTTTTCTTTCGTTTTTTGAACTTGGTTAGTTTAGTTTAGCCGAGTAAACAAATGCAAAACACATGTTCTGTCGAAATTTCTAAGAAAGACACCTGAGGTCGTAAACAGCCGCCATACTTTTGTTAATAGCTAATAATTTATGTGTATAAATTTGTATGTAATTATATTGTTGCATTGTAGGGTCTGTAGGAAATATTGGTCTCAATTAGTAACATACCAGGCACCTATCTTAATATTTACCAAGTATGGGTCGCGAGCGAATGTACGGTAGACTTTAAAAATAGGATGGTACGAACACTCCGGCTAAAATATTTGATTGACTAAAGCGTTAGTTTGCGGAAATCCATAATTAAATATTAAGGTGGAGGTTAGGTTAAATGGAATGGAATTGATTGGCCGTGTGACGTGTCACTGCAACAGAAATACATACTAACTAACACTATCCAGCAAGTAAAATGTTAACAAAAGCAGGTAGAGTGATTGATTTATCACAAGATATGCCACTGAAAATAGGTTTCAATTACAAGCAGTTAACGAATTTTTTTTTTCATGAAAACCGATAGCGGAGTCCCAAATTGGAATGTGTTTTAGCTGAGTCGTGGTCCAGTCAACTTTCGGAACAACTGATTTATCTTAACAGTCGCAAGTCAACTTTGAAATGGTGAACTTGTCCAGTAAACGAAAAGCATTATATGTTGACGAATAAGATAATTTGTTGCATCTAATGGAAAAGGAATATAAGTTGATATAAGAAACTATATGACGACTATATGACTATATGACGAAGAATAAATTAAGTCCCTTAAGTTTGTATCACCTCAATTAAGAACAATAAATATTGAAGTTCAGTAAAATCGTTATTAATAGCCAACGCTCTGAACATACGCCCATGGTTTCTGTATTGGATTAAACTGGTGTAAACAATGTCAAGCCTTTTTGAATGAGCTGGTTTTTTTATTTATTCTGTGTTAAAAATAAATATATAGGAGTAATTGATAAAGTTCATGAAAGTAGGTTGTAGTCGTTTGAAAGGCCTCAGTGGGACGAGCAGCATATTTACCACACTTTTTCAGTACACGAAAAATGCATTTGCGATTCCGCAATAAACGCTTCTAAGAGAGCTTCAATCATAAACGTAAACGTGTCCTTTCTCTTTTACTGTTATGTGTAAACCCTAAAACCTATATTACTGTAGTCCCTTCCTCAGTTCACATACTATTTATCTTGTATCTTAGGCAGTCGTAGGTTGTATATTTCACAGTAAGAAAATACTACAATTACATAGAATAAGAAAAAAAATTGGGATTAATATTTACATTTCCATAATTTAATAATATTTCGTTGTATACGTTGTTCATCTATTGTTTTTGTACGTTGCTAATTGTTTCAAAATAATATCTTTATTTCAATTGTCTTATATCATATAGGTTTATATTATTTTAAGAAATAGATTAAAAAAAAATAAAGTACAAAATGAAAAGTATCGAATAAGAAGATCGAGGAAGGAAAATATCGTGATATAACCATAGCATGGTGGTAGGGTTTTTCTAAATTTGTTTGGCTAGCTACCACCCACAAAATAAAAATCTGTCGCCAAGCACCTTTTGGTGTGTTCCAGCAACTGCACTTGAGAGCCAGTCTCCCTTTAGGTTTAGCTTGACTACCATCTTGGACCACATTATCATTTAAAATCAGATGAGATTGTGGACAAACGTTAAGCTATAAAGTATATTAAAAAAAGTATACACATATAAATATATACTTTCATTATACCTATATATTATATATATTTACACTCTTTAGGATATATTTCTATATTGTGTTTTGTTCGCGGTTTCACTTGCTTTAATATAGATTTGAATTACTGCTCGGGAACAGTAGCTTCTTTCTGGATGAAAGTTACCCTTTGTCCTTTTTATACTTTTAACAACGAGCATCTAAAATTTCATGATCATCGATTGCATATTTATGGCGTGAAAGCGTAACATTCAAACAAACAAACAAACTCGAGCGAAGCCGCACGCATAAGCTAGTTTACAATATTACTTAGGATATTTGCCATATTGCAAGTTGCTAGTTGTATAATTATTTAATTCCATAATGAGATTATTGTAACATTTACAATTCTTGATACAGTAATAATCACTACTTCAAAAATAATATAGGAAAAATATAAAGGAAACAATGGAACACACCGTTCAGTTTCTTGTCTTTTTATGCGTAAAGGTAAACTGAATTCGAACAAAAACGGTTTTCACATATATACCGCAGCCGAAACAAAGATAAATGAGCATCGTTTGTTCCGGTTTGCTCCCATTAACCTAGCCTTTAAGATACAGGGTCACCCGTCTCCTGACTAATCCCTTCAGTTGTTAATACCAATAAGTTTGCTTACACGATTTATTGAGGTCAAGCATACCGTCTGAATACTTTACGGCGCTTGTGCCCCCTTACTTTAACCATTTATAAAGATAAACACAGAATTACAGATAAACAATTGTTTTAGGTCTATTTGAATAATGTGCGTGTTTGTTTGCAATTAGATTTAATCAGCTGCTTCGTCTGGATTAAATATCTAATCTGCTAATAATACATTTTTTATTTATTTAATGTTGATTTTTCAAAATATTTCATATATGTGTTTCTCTAACTTCCTCACTTACTTAACCGATTATTTTGAATTTTTTCATTCACGTTCTTACAGAGAAAGACAGGGTATTCTTCCATCTATAATTGTTGTACTGTCCCCGAGAGAAAACGTTCAGCTATGATGTTGGTTGGAGTGTCATAAGAAAGAGCGTAGCATTCTGCATAAGTGAATAAAAGTAATTATAACCCTGCTGCACCACTGTGCAATACCACAGTATAATAGTAATTATTATTGGTTGAACTTAGTAACTGACTAACTTCAAATCTGGAGGAAGATTATCTGTTAAGTACAGCTGCTGGAAGGAACCAACAGATACTTGGCAAACAGATTTTAAACATGACAGTGGTAGCTAGCTAGACGAACAATAGAAAAAGCCCTACCACCATATTGTAGTTTCATCAGGATGTTTTCCTTCATCGAAAATGCAGACTCATCGCAGATGTTCGAATCTACGTGGTGTCTGAGCACGAAGTCACCGAGCCATTATATTTTTGAATTTCTTCAACACTGTTATAAAATAAAGCACTTTTTTTTCACTTAATGATAGGTGTAATATATTTGGGTTCCATTTTTTTTAATCGTTTAGTTACACAAAAATTACAGTCGGTATTATTTTGTGTATTTAACTAGAAATGTAATTTTCATGGCAATAAATTGCGGGATGTCGCGTGACGTACTCTGATCAGATTATTAATATTATTAATGAAGCTTAACAAAGCAAATTGTTATTGCTGGCATTTACACAATGTACTGATTAGGCTGCGCCAAGATGGCTCGGTAATGCAATCAAGGTTGTCAGTTTGTGAAATTTGATGCTGTATTCTGGGAACATACGATACTATTGTAATGAATTAGTTTATTGGTCTATTATCTATACACATCAATAAAACTAAAATGTCTGTTTGAGATGTCGAAATAACAGATTTTACTAAATGACTATGATGAACACAACTAATTTTTTTAAATTCTCTCCGTTTCTTCGTTCAGCTTGAACTTCGAAATGGTGGGATTGATTTAGACGATACTTTCACTGGTAGATAGCTAATGTTATAAGCAATATTACCTAGGTTCCTTTAATTTAGAAAAAATAATAATACGCTGACGAAGCAGTGCCAAGAACCGCGCGCCCTCACGTGCACCTTTGCACCGAACAAATGTTATTTTGGTAAATTCTATGCGGTTTATTAACTGCTAGATGTAGTCTTAATATAAGTATGAAGAATAAATTAGCGTCTAAATTTGAACATAATTTGTGGAATAATTTAAATACAATATTATTTTTATATCATTCTGTGTATCACAATGGAATCTCTCAATCAATCTCATTTCTTGAGTAAATATTGTTGGTCAATTATCATAATTTATGGTCTAAGAAACGTATACAGTAGGAAATAAATAAGATGATTTAATATAGACAACTTATGCCCGGTTTCTGAAGCATTTTTAACTGTAGTTTATCCGTTCAAACGCGCTATCGGTTCGATAACATGTCAAATTGGGTTTCTGAACACACAATCATACGCTATATGTCAGTTAACCCCAATTCAACTTAACTGGCCAAAATTGGGCGTTTATCTATTCGATAAGTTTTATTTGACGTTTCATCTGCCAAGATTGACCTGAAACCCTTTTTTCTTTGTGTCGGTATACTAATTTTAGCATAAATGATGTTTAAATTATTGTTTATTATGTTCCATAATATGAATAAGGATCCGAAAATTCATCGTAATTCTGTATAAAAATACTGTAGATAATTTCTAACCTCTGTACTTATAAATCATTTTATGTTTATTTTTTGTCGACACAAATTCTTTAGCAACTATATTATATTTTGATATTGTTTTCGTGCTTCATTATCGTACATATTTTTTTTTATATATATATATAAAATACATACAAATAATGATTTCAACAGGATTGCTGAGTATAAAATCTAACTGAATCAACAAAAATTATACTACTATGCATAATAAGAATACCATTCGAGCAATAACAAAACCAAAGTTTTTATAATGTTCGACATTTTGTGAATGAGAGGTCAATTTTCAGTCTTTGAGAAACAGCTGTGTAACAAATCATCATACAAACTTTATAACTAAAATGAAAAAAGCCACGTATCTAAATTGGCAAAAAAAAACTGTTACAATAGAACAACAATTAATGACGAATTGAAATGATAAAATCAATCTTATACACCACTTTGTAAAAAGAGCCATCTAGTGAACATCAAAAAAGTAGTTATTGGTTTGATAATTATTTGATGTCTCGTTGTGTATTCAGAAACGCATTGACAGTTAAACGCCGCTTGTCCTATGGATAACTTTATTGAATCAATAGCTATTGATAGTTTAACTGACGGCTTCAGAAACTGGGCATTAATAAAGTACTTATTAATATATAATTGATACATTATAACAGAATCCGTATAAAAACTGAATGACAACCCTGTGTAGAGCCTTGTTGTAAATCATGAAGACAACACACGCGACACGTGATAACGATGGTTTGTGTCTGCTTGACAGCGAACAAGAAACAATACATAAAATCCTTAATTATGTATTTCGCAAGAACAAAGAGATAGCAGAAATGTTTGAATAGCTGCTTAAAAATATTAAATTTTGTCTGTGTACTAAAATATAAACAATATAAATTTACTTGTAGGAGGACTTTAAATATACAAGGACAGGACTGTTGTCTTTTTGCTAAGGCTTGGATATGACTGGTGAATAATTACAACTTACCATTTTTAAGCTAATTGGCAATTCTAATGGCTAATTCTGCCATTTTGACTATCGTTTTGTCCTTATGAAAAAAAAATAGTACCAAATTTTTATATAAAAAAAATCTCGTCGATAGCTATATTAGCCTGTTTCAGAGTACAGGTTGGAGGTGGATGCTTGCGCGGGTGCGTATAGTTCAAATGTACGTAGACGCTGCTAACATCACGCTTGCGCGGGTACCTGTAGACTAAATGTAGACATACACCCTGACATTCACAGTGGTGCTATATAAACAGGCCATAGAGAAGAAAAAGGTACTAAATAATTTTGCTTTCGCCTTTTTAAGCATAGATTAAGTTATAACCGTAAAATAATGAATGTATCTTTAGTCTTAGAGACACAAATAAATTGAAATAATGGATGTTTTGACTACACTAATTTTCATTTGTTTAATTAAATTATTGAAACATAATCCTTTTCGTGTACAGAAATCCACGTCAATTACAACGTAGTTAGTTAGTATAAACAAGGTTTTAACTATTTGAAGTGACAGTTTTAATGAAATACCTAACGGCTGTAAATCAAATTGAAGACAATAATCTGGTAATTAAACAGAGCGTTGACGTGTGCCGACGTGACAAGTTACACCTACAAGCATTACGGTGAGTTCCTATTTACGTGCATTAAGATGATACTCGGTAAACAATGTTTGTGATATCATCTGCTTGTATAAGATTATTATGTATAATGCTACGTAGGTAGCGAGATTTCTTTTATTAATTGACTTTTAGACATCTTTTTTTTACGTGAGCAAATCCCTGATGGATACCTACCCCGCCGGGCAGCAAAGGTGGGTTATGCCTGCCTTTTGGTCTGAGGAGCAGGGACTGCCTTACAGGTATTACGCCTGCTCCCCTGACAGGTATTGACCCCCGACTGTGGTCTGAGGGGTTGCGATGGTAGACCTTTCGAAGGGAGAGGTGGGTGTTAACCCCCCACTGACGAACTGTGGGAGTCTAATAATTACTTTTTCGCAATATACATCGTCCCCCCTGTTTTTTAAACGATTTTCTTTTAAAACTTGAAATTTCTTATAGAAGCGCTTTGAAATCTGATCGGCAACCTTTTTCTGTGACGAAAAGTGATGGGTATAAACCCTGTCGGGTAGAGTGCTGAAAAAAGCGGTTCTCGTCCGATCACCGAAAATAAGTAACGTTGGGCGCGGTCAGTACGCGGATGAGTGACTGTCTGAGATCCGTGACGTTGGCTTTTTGTTTATATTTAAAATAAAATGTTTCTTGTAATACAAAAGTTTGTCTTCCGTCATTTACCTTTACTTGTTTTTTCTTTATTTATTATATACTAGCTGATACCCGCGGCTTCGCACCCGTTTTTTTAAATTGTATTAAAGTAATATAATGGTGAGAAGTGGTAGAATTACAGAAATGCTGTTTTAAAACATTTGTAGGTATGACACGCATGTCACCTACTGTTATATATAACGTGTACAGTAAATATGTTAATACTAACAGTATTTACTGGATGGGATTTAGCAACAACAACATATTTGGAGCTTTAATTTGCTATATAATCCTTTCAGTGCTCGTTTTCACAGTATAAGAGGTAGGTGGTAGAGCTACGCTGAAGCTATTACTGGTTTCAGCATGAATGGGTCGGCTCGCCCGGGGTAGTACCACTCTCTCACAGAAAGCCGACGTGAAGTAACAGTGCTTGCACTGTTGCGTTTCGTTCGGTCAGTGAGAGCGCCGGAGGGCCACATATTTAAAAGGCCGGCAACGCACTTGCGACTCCCCTGGTGTTGCTAGTGTCTATGGACGGCGGTGATCACTTACCATCAGGTGATCCACCTGTTCGTTTGCCCCTTATAATATAAAAAAAAAGTAATGAAAATTTCAAGATATACAATTTCTCTTAAAAATGTTGTTATACAGATATTATTAACACAATTAAGTTTTTGTGATCATACAAAAAGTAATCACTTATCTATTCCGCAAGAAATTCTATAATGGAACTATTAAGGTAATAATACATGCCTGGTTTAATATTGAAAAAAAAAACGTCTTCTATTTTCAAAATACGTATTAATTATATAAAAAATTAGAAAATGGGCAAACGTGGGCAAATGGCATACTTCAAGAATCCACCTTGACATTTTCAATTTTTGAAAGTTTTTCGGACCCTGGCCCCATGCAATTTAAATTATATTTATTTAACTTTTTTTTATAGAGGTGGGCAAAAAAAATTAAATCGTGAGCAAAAAGGGGAAATCGATGGGCAAACCCTCTACGCCTTTGTCAAATCGTTACGCGAAATATGGGGGGCCAACTTTCCGAAGCTATAGTTAATGAGTTATGTAGAAGCGATCACGGTAAATAAAAACAAAATGGCTGCCAATTTGACCAAAATACAAATTAAGCAAATTACATACTTTAATATATTCATTACAATTATATTAATTCTTGGAGTCCAATACAGTGCTTGAGCACATGCTTACAGTGAACAACATACTTTTGCTAAATTTCACGCGGAAGAAGTCGTGGGTGACAGCTAGTCTAAAATAAAATAACCTAAGTTAGTTCTTATAACTTCAGTTATCTGCTAGTTAAAGTCATGTGAAAATTGGTCCGCTCGTTTCAGATATTCCACACTGATGAAATCGCGAGTAATAGCTAGTAAATAATAAAGTAGCTCAAGTTATTTCTCATTACTTTAGTTATATGTAAGTGAGAGTCTCGTTAAAATTTGGTGTATCGTTTTGGATATTCCTTATTGGACAGGAAAAACTCGCGGCTAACTGCTATTCTAAGATAAAATAGCCTAAATTACTCTTTATAAGCTCAGCTACGTGCCTGTAAAATTCATGTGGACATAGTTCTATCTGTTTTTTGGAGAATACAATGTGGGCACAGCTACAGATAACAGCTAGTTTAAAATAAATTAAACTAAGTCAGTACTTATAAAGTCAGTTATATGCCAGTAAAAGTCCCGTGAAGATCAATCAAATCGTTTTCAAGATGTCACTGCGGACGAAGGCGCAGGTAACAGGTACTTTAAAAAAATAGCTTAAATTACTTCTTATGGGGTCAGCTATCTACCAATGAAAGTCCCGTAAAAATCGGTTTTGCCGTTTCGAATATTCCGCTACGGGCAAAGTTGCGAATAACAGCTAGTCTAAAATAATACAGCCTGTAAATTAAGCTCTCTGCCAGTAAAATTTCTGTCAAAGTCGGGCCAACCATTTCTAAGATTACCCGGAACATACAGACTGACAGACAAAAATTTTTTAAATAGATTTTTACTATAAGTAGCTTATACGCTTTCATATCCAGTCAGTAAAAAGTAGGTGTTTTGATAATATATATAGACACTTTATTTTTATTATATCTATAGATTGCAAGTCAAAAATTCGAAATAATACTGACCTAAAATTACATTTTTGAATGAAAACTTACTAATTCTATGAACATAAAATAAATAGTGGCGTGTGACTATTCGAATTAATTGATAACGAATCAAACCGAATAATACGATTCGAAATGCGAATTGAACATACGAATATTTCGAACTATTCGGATTAGTCAAATAATTTAATTTATGCGTCAAATAAGCATTAACTATAAAATGCTACGAACTAACCAGTAACGCCATCACAGTCGACACCAGCCAGTAAGAGCATTCAAAACTACTGTATTTCTATTTTTAGTCAAAAAGTGGCGGGAAAAAGTGAATATTACAAATTTAAAAAATTAAATGTCTTTCATTCTTATTTGAATATGTTTTTTTTTCAACGGCACTGACAATTTTCTTTATGGACTATAATCGATTTCTTTATTTATAAATAACCATACAAAATATCCCAATATAGTAAAAGCTATACATTTGTACCTTATTAGTTGTTAACGAATTTTGATAGCTAAAATTTAAAACGGTCCTTTTAATGTATGTTATAAAAAATTAGAGCACAAAATTCTAGAAACCTGTTAAAATATGATATTATACCAAAATATTGAAATTTCTTTGAAACAAAATAATTTAGCTATTTCTGTTAAAAATTGTCAAAATTAAAATACTATAAAATTATTTAGATTTCACTGAGAAAGTGTACTTTTAATAAATATTTTCACTAATATGAATTTATTATTGTAGAATTGAATTACATAGTAAATTGTTTTAGAAAGAAATTTCAGTCTTGATATTTAGGTTATAATTTTTTTGACGTTAATGTTTTTTTAAATTTGAATTATTAAAATAGTGAAAAATGTTGTAACTTTTCCTATCACTATTAGTTTAATAATTCTACCTTATTTAAAAAAAATTGGAAAAGTTTGAATTTTCTATTCAAAATTCGGATAGAACAACATACGATTCGGTTCGGTTCAAGGATTATTCGCACATCCCTAAAAATAAACGTGTTACCATGGCAACAGTTATAATATTATTGGTTACTATATCAACGGTTGTCTAATGTCAGGGACTATCGATGTCTGTAGGAGATTATTTAATTTTAACTGAAAAATGTATTTAGGATAGGTTTTAACTCAAATCCGTTCTTAGTGAGCGTCTACGTTGCAAAAGGAATAACTATGGTTGATTTCAAGTCAATCGAACATACAGTTTTGGAGAAATCGTGATGAGTCAGTCAGTGGTATTCCGCTTATATATATATATAATAATATATAAGAAGATAAGATTAACCCGGTTTAATTTTATCAATTTTTGGAAAAAGTTCATTTTCTTCCCTTAATATTGAACTAATGTGTCGATCGATGTCATTTCAAATCCTTACGAATGAGCCGGAGCTTTCGATAAAGGAAAACATAGCAAAAACTATAGCATGGTGGAAGAACATTTTCAAAGAACGACTATCTCTATCTCTATCGAACGACTATTAACTTCAAGTTGAAAATATGCCGTCAAAGATACATTGGTGTGTTTCGGCGACTTCACTTGAGAGCCAGTCCTCCTCTAAGTTCAGCGTGTTTACCATGAGACCACATAGTCATATCAAATAAAATGAGATTATGGCCAAACGCTAAAACCTATAAAGAATTTAAAATAATAATAATGTAATAAAATGTAGCCTCAGATTCTGATATAACGCTATGATAGGAGTGTGAAGTAAGGTCGCTGTTATTATCACATCTTGGTTGCCAAATTTTAAGCCTTAACACAGAGCTGCATACGCAGTACGTTTTAAAAAGAAATTTCCAAATAAAACTAGAAATTAGTTTATCAAGAAATTTAAGAGAAACCTCGAAAAATATTGAGTACATCTCAAAATTTGAGGGTCCCGTATTGTTCATGTTTTACATAAATATTGTTTGTTGATTATTTACATGCATCTTTCAACGTTTCTGGCATGTGTTAGCGATACATAATGGGGCTGGAATATGGTACAGCCTAATATATGTAAGCAATTAAGGGTTATTTTGTGGGCGAAATTGATGGTATTTTGCTGTGGGGGACAGAAGCTAAGCTATACCATATTTTTATTACAAAAATGGGCAGTTCGATCAATACACAATATGGGATCTTACGAATCATTAAAGAGTAAGTTTCAAGAATACGGTACCTTAGCTCTACCCTCCCAATACATTCTTGATAATTTAATGTATCTTCGCAAAAACTTTGAAAAGCTGGATTTGATAAAAGACCGGCATGATCTAAGTACCTGAAACTGTGCCAAAATGGTCGTTCCATGTTTCCGACCCAGTAACAGTTTTTTAGGTAATAGTGTTAGGTTTTATAACAGAGCTCCAAAGCATATTCTCAATTTGCCCGTTTGGAAGTTTAAGCACCATGTCAAGCGGGTTTTGGTGTCAAAAGGCTATTATAGAGTGATTCACTATGTGAACGATGGTGGTGTCTGATGGTGACTCTTCTATATGTATCCACTAAAAGCGATTGCAATGTGTAATGTATTTTAAATATACATCTATATATATTAAAGAGATAATGGTTTATCGAGTTTCTTGCCGGTTCTTCCCGTGACTGGATTATTTTATTTTCCGGGAATTACGACGTTCATAAGCGCCTTGTTAGTCCCTAAATTGAATAAAGTATTTTTTTATTTTTGACATTACATTTTGACATATTAGTCTCGGAAACCTGTAAGTTTTTTGGTAATCGGTCAATAATAAGTAAATACAGGCTTGTATTTATTTAATCCTATTTATGCACTCTAAAAACTAACCAAAATAGCGACAACTGTAAGATTCTTCAGCGCCTTCATTCAGCGTACGATATCGTCGTGAAATAGGTTAACCGGTACAGTGTTTGTCGAGGTTATGACAACGCTCTTTAAAAATATATTGAAACACGCTCGTCAATACTGGCAACACAACTGTGATACCCCTGGTGTAACAGTTGCGCATAGGCGACGGTAACTCTTCACCATCAGATCGACCATCTGCCTATTTCTGGCCGTTTGGTATTTAAGAAAAACTTAGAAACCGTTCCCGGTTTTTCATTTTAGGTACGGAATCCTAAAAACAAATTGAGATTGATTTTTGGGATTTTTATCTAGGGAAATATGAAATAATCTGTGTTGGTGACGTATGTACAGAGCCTTACATCGTAAAATCTAATTGCATTACTAGTTTTAAAACTGTAAATTGTAGAATAACACCATTTTATTTACACTCCTAAGTAGGGTTTTACTGTAATAGCCTGCACTATGTTTAGCACACGTGTTAGTGTTGCGAAAAGTCGATTATATCAAATATTTTGATGTGGGCACTAGTATTGAATGATAAATCGGAAATCGTTTAAACAATATTATATATTTTGCTATAAATAATATAGATTCTTCTAGAAAATTTACATTTAAAACTCTATTAGTGTGTTAATTGTTGAAAATTCTATAGAATTGAAGTAGAATCTACTAGAACTATAAATAAGTTAACGTATTTAAGATTATTTTGCAATACAGATAAAATTATTTGTAAGTTCTATTAGCAGCAAATATTTAGATATTATTTTTAGTCCAAGAAATTTATTCATACACAGAAAGCCAAAAGTGAATGTAACTTACTATTACAGAGAAAATGATCTGTACAGTACTTAGTATCTGTATTTACATAACATTACTTTGTGATTATAGTCTTCTTGTAGAATTCTTACCTTTATAGCTTCTTGTATTGGCTTTGTTGTACATGAAGCGATGATGGCTCAGTAGGTAGTGTGTTCGGAGACAGCGTCGAAGGACGTAGGTTCGAATCCAAGTAACTGAGTTGGAGTTTTCGGTAAAGGAAAACATCGTGATGAAATCATAGCAGGGTAGAACTTTGTCTAAGTCCGTCTCACTAGCTACCACCCTCAAATTGAAAATCTGTCGCCAAGCACCTGTTGGTGTGTTTCGGCGGCCTGCACTTGAGAGCCATTCTTCCTTTAGGTTGAACGTGACTTACCATCTTATACCACATCATCATTTAACGTCAGATGAGATTGTGGTGAAACGATTACCTATAAAGTATTAAAAAATAGACATTTTCGGCTCGCTTATAATATATGTAATGTAAAAGAGGGGTCAAAATCTTTAGAACGAAATTAATACTTGATTTACAACACGAAGAAATTTTAAAATATTTCGAAATATGCTACTTTTAGAATGCGACAATGTTTAGTGTGTGCGAGTTCCGCGCATCGTCGCGTTGCTAATGCGCCCTGTCTGTTACTATGAGAATTTTAGACTGTTCTAGGTATATTTTAGTGTTCGGCCATAGTACATTCTATTATACAGACTGTGCTAAAATCAGTGTTAAGAATATGGACCATAAAAGAAGAAGCTTGTGTAAAGGCATCAAGCGCATTGGTTAAGTGTACATTTTTACTATATTTTCCTTGCGAAAATTAAATACCCAGTTTTGATCAAACTCTGCCAGTTAGTATATTTGTACTGTAAGATATCCTCTACGCGTCCATTAATTTTTTAAATATGCTGCTTGATATTCATTTTACGTACTAATAATAGACTTGACATTAATAGAATTGAAGCAAAAACTACATGTATTTATGCTGACTGCCCATCACTACGTTACACGGACTATGGGTAGTGGGCTTAATTGCACACGATCACAACGAAGGCTTATTCAATTATAACATGTAAGTAAACTCACATACTATGGGTGAACTACACGATTATTACAGACATGAAGTTATTACTCTTTTGTTTTTTTGAACGTGCTAATTTCTGAAGGTAAAAACAAGATTTTAATTTATTTTTTGTGTTTTAAACTTTATAATTTTGAGAAAAATTGTGGCCTATCTAATATCATTTTTCGAAGCGTAGCAACTAACAAACAAACTGTACTTCAGAGAATATGCTAACCGAGAAAGAAGTTAGGATGGGCAGTGTATTTTATCGTGGGCTGAGAAACATTACACGTTAGTGAAACCGAGGATATGAACTAGTGGTAAATGATTTTTTTTAATACTTTATAGGTTAGCGTTTGACCACTATCTCATCTGATGTTAAATGATGATGTTGTCTAAAATGGTAGTCACGCTAAACCTAGAGGGGAACTGGCTCTCAAGTGCAGCTGCCGGAACACACCAATAGGTGCTTAGCGACAGATTTTCAACTTGAGGGTGGTAGCTAGCCAGGCGGACTTAGAAAAAGCCTTACCACCATGCTTTGGTTTCATCACGATGTTTTCCTTCACCGAAAGCTCCGACTCAGTTACTAGGCTTCGAACCTACATCCTTCGACGTTATCCGAACACGCTACCAATTAAGCCATCATCGCTACGTTTATAAAGTAATCAATACTTGTCTCAGTAGGTACTCAAACGAATACCATTAGACGAAAATTTGTTCTTCAATATTGCTTAAAAGTATTCGGGATAATTAATTTTACATTTTGCACTAAACCCCATCAGTTTCGCTTACTTTAATAATTGTATTTGAATAAAGTATTTTCTAAAAGCATTTGTAATTCATTTAGACGTTAAAAAGTTTCTTAGCAAGTCTATTTTGAAAAAAAAATTATCCTAATTAATTTTTATATTATAGGGGGCAAACGAACATGAGGGTCACCTGATGGTGAGTGATCACCGCCGTCCATAGACACTAGCAACACCAGGGTAGTCGCAAGTGCGTTGCCGGCCTTTTAATATATGTGGGCCTCCGGCGCTCTCACTGACCGAACGAAACGCAACAGTGCAAGCACTGTTACTTCACGTCGGCTTTCTGTGAGAGGGTGGTACTATAAAACGCTGATTTCATATATAAGGACCTAATACATGACATTTATAATTTGTAATACCTTTTCACTATGGAGTGTTGGGACACCATTTGGTTTTCCTTATTGAGTCTTCTTTATGCTATCCATTTTGTTATATCTTGACAAATCAGTTTCTTTACTATTCAACCGACCATCAAGAAAATTTTAATACGTTAGATGTATAAACATCGATAATAGGTAATAACAATATTTATTACGCTATAAGTCAACGTTTTATTATAGAAGAAAATAATAGATGTGTTCGGAGCCGCGGGTATAGCAAGTATGATGTAATTTAACTTTAAACTGTAATATCTACGTATTTAAGTACGTATGTATGTACGTAATATAGAGAATCTCGTGGCTTATACACTCAGTGGTAACATAAATCCTAAAACTTCATTACCCGGCTTGGCCGCGAGTTGGTTTTATTCGTTGCGAGGCGTTGATGTTTACGATTTAAAAGGTTTCCGACGTAAAATATTTCTGTTGCCGACACTTGCTTCGCCGGTTAATGTTTGAGACGTTTGAGTACGGAAACGAAAGTTACCGGTTACAGGAAAAGGTAGCTTAATGCCCTATACCGGGACGTATTCTTACTGTAATGATTGCTTATATCAGAGATTTTTCCTTACCTATATTGTAAATGCGAATTTGAGTTTGTTTGTTTGTCACGCTGTCACGTTTTAACTACTTCACATTGAAAGATAAAGTTAAAAGAAATCGCGAGAAAATTTTGCAAAATTGTTTAATGAGTTGTGAACTTCCTTATGTCATAGTAAGCGATACCATCTACCCCTTAAGTGCGAACGTATATTACGATACGGCTGCTATAAAAACAAAAGTCACTTTATTTGACACCCCTTAATATATACAGCAATGGTTGTACGTAATACATTTGATTAATGATTTTAACGAAAATGAAGAGTTCTGGTTTGAATTCAAGTTCTGACACAAAATTGATTGACAGGTTTTTTTATAAATGTTCTCCATCATGCCCGTTTTACTTTTGGAAACATTTTAGGATTTTTATCATATCCTTGATTAACAATAGTTATCATATGTACGTTTAAAACCTGCTGTTATCGAATCAGGATAATCGCTTGATTACTTCGAAATAATTAGTTGTAACTTAGAGAAAATAAAATTTCACCAACCAGTTTTTGTGAATGACCTATTCTTTTGGGAATAAGACATTTGTTTTGGATGTATTCTATACCGCAGACAAAAAAACGAGACAAACATCAGATTGTCTATGTCTTAATCGATATGTATCTAACTTTGACTGTATTTATTATTTTGTCAAAGGTACAATAACTCGGCCTGAATACAAATTATATTAATCAATATTTTTTTTCGCGAATTAAATTTTTTCATCGCTCTCCTTCGTTTATGACACTATCTGCCACATACAGCGCACACTCTGTATCTACATGACATTGGTGGCATTGTGTACTATTTACACACGGTGCCATAAATTAATGAAGAAGAAATAAATAACCTCACTTTCCACTTTATAGTATGAGTAAGGAATTAATAATTCATTTGGAAATTTGAAAATGGATACAATGCTAGTTTTATAATGAACTAACCTCGTATAGAGAAGTCGTTAAATATTATAAAACAAAGTCGCTTTTCATGTCTGTCTATGTATTTCCTTCTAAGCCACGTAACAGATTTTGGTACAATTCTATCTATTGTTTAGAGTATTTCTTCCGGTAAGTTTATGTCTCTTGTGTATTGTAAAGAAATCGTAAGAATGTATTTTCGGGCACTTACATTGGGGACGCTGGCTAAACCCTAAGAGGAATATCAAAATAATTTACTACAAAACTGTACATGATCTCAATACACGATGGCGTATTTTTATTTTAAACTACACTGCACGAAGCTTGACCACAGTTACACTAATAAAAAATCAGGACAAGGCCTAGGATATAGCGGGTTTGTCCAGTAAAAGCTTACTCAGTCTTCTTTTGAAGACCGTTATATTGTATATTTTTCGCATAATAAATGAAGATGCAAAGCGCTTTGTACGGATAAATAGTAAATCGACTACGAATGGATGGAGCCCTGTCCAGCGTCTGGTAGTCTTGAGATGAAATGGAGACAGTGGAACTAGCTGATGCAGATTTTGTGCACATTCCCCAAAGTACAGTCGATAGAATACCGTAAGATATGCAACCTTATGCCGATGTTCTGACTTCTGCAGTTTGGCTACTATCATTGATTCGTTACCAATGAACCTTCAAGCTCAGCGATCAACGGAGCCCAACACGGTCAAATGGTATTTGGTAGAGTCGTCCCAAAGATGACAGCAATATTCTACATACGGCCTTATCTGTGACTTATACAGATTGACAAGCATGTATCTCCCTTAAGGATTAACCCATAGTAATAATTTGTAACTTATATCTATTATTTAAAGAATAATTGGTTATTTTCTACGCTATTTTGACCAACATACTATGAACCTTTATCTAATTCAATACATACCTTTGATAACTTGGGCATTGAATGTGGATGAAAATTATCCATTAGAGTATACCATTTCAAAGAATATCTTGGAAGATATCACAGTTTTAAAATTACGCGCAACAAAAACTAAAATGTATGTGTGAAGATTATCTTATGTAATTTCTAAGATTTTGATGAACTAAATGTGAAAATGGATCTGAATCGTTTCAATACTTATCATGCCACGCCATTGGCACCCAAGTGAAGACGTGGTGGGTTGTTAGAAAATAACAAAAACGAAACTAAATATTACGAAAAAAATCATTAAATTTCGCTTGTTACCAATTTTAGCTTCCCGGACTTACCCGTTTAGAGAACTAACTATCCTATGTGATCGGCAACAATTATAATAGTTCAAGATATATTCTCCTATATAGTAAGCATATTGTTACTCTCTCGAGTTCTCCTCGCTTCAACATAGATAAAGTAACTTCTACATTGGCTATTTATTATGAAGTTATGATGTTAGAATCTCTACAGAAATCCATTCTGAAGTTGTTCTGAATTTAATCAAGTTTTAATTCAGTACGTGCTGAACTTCCATAGTTGGTTTAAATTCATTAAACAACTTAAAATCCTTGCTCATAAGAGAGTATTTACTACTGGAAAGTTAGTAATGCATGCAAATTACACGTCAAACCGATAGGACAGGGTTGCCGTGTTTTTAATCATTTAAGTATTGCTCCTAATATAAATCAGTGAATAGTATCTCGCTTTGTTCTTTTAAATTGCACAAAAGATTTTGATACGGCTTCCATTATAACTTGAATACTTTTTTCTGGCAGGTTTCTATAATACATGCATATTATAAGACTATTTACTGTGATCAAGCCGTAAAGAATATTTTCGGACGCTGACGTTGCTAAAGTTATGTATAATATTATGAGATGCATCTAAGTAATTTACTACAGGGTAGATTTAAAAGGGCTGAATAGAAAAGCATTTATGTATATTTTCTGTGAGTAACATTCAGCAACTATTTCTCATCATCATCTTACCCTTATCTTACCTAAGTAGGGTTGGCACAACATGTTTTCCTTTTGGCGCTGGGCCATCTTAGGGGGTGGCTTCGGGGGCTGTTCGACCAGTGTTTCTCGGTGGGGCAGTTCCCGAAGCCCTGGAAGCAGGGGCGGCTTTACCTACTGAGGAAGGAGGGCCGCCCCCCGAACTGCGCGTCTGCGTATCGGCCCCTGGTGTTGTTGGACGACGCCGGGAAGGCGTTGGAAAGGATTATCGCTTCTCGGGTCGTCCAACACCTGGACGGAGTGGGGCCGAACATCGCGGGCGCGCAGTTCGGCTTCCGGACAGGGCGTTCCACGGTGGACGCCCTGTGCCTCTTAAAGTCGCTGTCGACTGAGGCGACCTCCCGCGGGGAGAGGGTTTTGGCGGTGTCCCTCGACATCGCCAACGCCTTCAACAGCCTGCCTCACGGAGCCATACGGGAGGCGCTCCGGTTTTTTGGAGTGCCCCCGTACCTGCGGCGGCTGTTGGAGGCGTACCTGGAGGATAGGGAGGTCGCCTACGTCAACGGCGACGGGAGGATGGTCCGGCGAATTACACAGCGGGGGGTTCCACAGGGGTCGGCACTGGGTCCACTCCTGTGGAACATGGGCTACGACTGGGTGCTCCGCGGCGCGCTCCCAGCTGGAGCGCGCCTCATATGTTATGCGGACGACACCCTAGTCGTAGCCCAGAGGGGGGGGGACTGGGAGGGTTTGGTGCGTCTGGCCACGGCGGCCACAACCGTCGTGCTCAGGCGCATCCGGCGATTGGGCCTCAGGGTGGCCCTCGACAAGACCGAGGCCATATTGTTTCATGGGCCTTGGCGAGGGCCATCTGCAGGGGCCCATTTAATGGTGGATGGCGCCCGTATCAGGGTGGGGACCCAGATGAGGTATCTGGGCCTCATCCTGGACGGGCGCTGGCGGTTTGAGCCCCATTTCGCGGGGCTCAGACCGCGAATAACAGGGGCGGCGGCGGCGCTCGGCCGGTTACTCCCCAACATTGGGGGGCCGAGTGCCGGGTGCCGTCGACTCTACATGGGAGTCGTGCGGGCGATGGCTGTCTACGGGGCACCGGTGTGGGCTGACGCCCTCTGTGCTGCCAATGTGCGCACGCTACGCGCTGCGCAGCGCATTATAGCACAGAGGGCGATACGGGGATACCGCACCGTGTCCTCGGCGGCGGCCTTCACGCTCGCCGGCTCCCTGCCCTGGGAGCTGGAGGCAGGAGTGCTTGCCGCCGTGTATGAGTTCACGGCGGCAAGGAAACGGTTGGGGGAGCCTCTGGCTCCCAGAGAAGTTGAGGCCAGAAGGAGGGAGGGCCGGGATGTGGCACTGGAGAGGTGGCGGCAGGACCTGGCGGACGCGCGGTATGGGCGTTATACTGTGGACGCCGTCCGCCCGGTCCTGTCGGAGTGGATTGGGAGACGCTGGGGCTCCCTGACGTTCCGTCTGGTGCAGGTGCTCACCGGACATGGTTGTTTCGGGTGGTACCTGCACCGGATCGTGCGCAGGGAGCCAACTGCCGCATGCCATGAATGCGGCGCTGCGGAGGATACCGCGCAGCACACTCTCTCTGAGTGTGCTGCGTGGGACGGACAGCGCCGCATTCTGGCTGCGGCGGTGGGAGATGGTGGGGATTTGTCGCTGCCGAGTGTGGTTGCGGCCATGCTCGGCAGCGAGCAGGTGTGTACTGCAGTGGCCTCCTTTTGCGAGGAGGTCGTCTCGCAAAAGGAGGCGGCTGATAGGGCCAGAGAGGTGGACCCTCTCAGCGGCCTTCTCCACCAGAGGAGGGCCGGTGGAAGGAGGCGGCGCTTTGCCCGCCTCCTCCCACCTCCGTAGCTGGACCTGAGGGGATGGGCCGGGGGGCCCATCTCCTCATTGCACAGGTCCGGCTGACGAGGGGAGGTAGCTGGCTGTGTACCCAGTCTACCTCCCTATGAGGACGGAGCCCGGCGGCCAAATTCCGCCGGGCTGACCGCTGGGGCGGCATGGTGATAGCTTGCTCGGTCCCATGCCGCCCCGACTTAAAGCGGTAGCCGGTACACCGTGGGGTTTTAGTCCGTGCGAGTCGGACATAACCCATTCTCTCCCCCGGGAGGATGGGTATCCATAATGGATTTCCCCACGCTAATAAAAAAAAAAAAAAAAAAACATGTTTTCCTTTTCCACTCTCCCCTGTCGTCTTTCTCTATTCCTATATCCTTCCACCTTCTAACTTAATAATTTTCTAGTTACATGGCTTTTATCTCTCCTCATAACATGTCCATACCATGCTAACCTATTACTCCTCAACTTCTCTGTCACTGGTGTAATTTTAAAACTTTCTTATTTCTTAATCTTATTGATTCTAATTATACCAAACATCCATCTTAATATTCGCATTTCTGCAACGTATAGTTTTCTCTCATTTGTAGCGTAGCACTCAGATGTATACAGCATGACTGCTCTCATAATAGTTATATACGCTTTCCCTTTGAGTTTCATGAGCATTCGTGCATAACAATTTCTATACTTTACATATGAAAAAAATAATGGATAAGCCATTATCCATATTTACACGATTTATGCCAGCCCTAGTCGGCACCAGTTTGCTGTCTTCAACTAAAGTTGGATTATGTTTCTAAAATGAAATTATGCAAAGTTTAACTAACGATATCCAGTTGTGATAACGCTAGGGTTAGAAGTTTTCCTTGTAGACTTATCATTATAATAATTTGAATTGTGTATCAAGAGAATAAGTTTTTATTCAATACTATCTACCCATCGCGGTTTCGTAAGACTTTACTAACAAAAAAAATAAGACCAAACCTTCCTTTTACAGTACAGCCATGTAATGAAGTAAAATATCAACAAAACATTAATTTTGATGTTCATAACCGCCTTTTCGGGGCCTAAGTTGAATAAAGTATTTTCGATTTTGAATTATATATATATTTTAGAAGATCACCCTATTGTCTTCCATCAGAGTGCTGGTCTACGAAAGAGCGAGAGATGCGAATGTTGATATGGATGTGTGGCATAACTAGAATCGATAAGTTTAAGAATGAGTATATAAGAGCAAGTTTGAAAATAACATCAGTGACAGAGAAGTTGAGGATCAATAGGTTAGCACGGTATGGGCATAACAAGAGGAGAGATAAAAGCCACGTAACTAGACAAGTTTTAAGTTAGAAAGTGGACAGATAAAGAAATAGAGACAAGATCGAGAGAGGTATGAATAGATTGTGTGAATAATGATGTGTAAATACTAAGATGATATCTGACAGAGGAGAGTGGAAAAGGAAAACATGTTGTATGAAGATGATGATGATGATGACCCTACTGTCTTCCATCTCATTCACTTTTGAAGTTTAACTTCTTTACAATAGTTGTGATTTCAAACGGGATGCAACGGAAAAAACGACACGTAAGTAACACAAATACAAAAATGTGTAGGATGAAGCCGGCAAAGAATGAGACAGAAATGTACATACTATTTTATATTATCGATCTCTCTTCTTCGTGCCAGAGAGCAAATGTCGGTGTGTATGTATATTGCACACTGCTTAATACTTGTTTGTATTTGAGCATTTAACGTGTGTTAGTATATGTGAAAAGTACGTGTACTACTGTACACTGTATGCGGCGGCGTATTACAGCTTTTTAGTAAGAAGTCAGCGTGGTGTGTTATTATTTAATAGTGTTTGTGAGTATTTTTATATCTTGATTGTGGAAACTGAAAATATGGAACTTGAGCAATAAATTATGTAACATATGTTACATAAAATATCTTTTAAAATTAATCAAAATACTATCATTTTAAACAAATAAACTTTGTAATTATCCTACCCTTGTTATATATATTCATCTCATTCTTTTGTCGATTTACTGAAGTTTCACTTCTATCGTGTGTGAATCGCACACACACCTTTTTTTGTGTATAAAGATTTTTAACCTAGATTTTACACTTTTCCATACGATTTTTAAACATTCTCTTTTAAGCGCTTACATACATTCTGTAATTGATTTGTATTTGTATATTGAGGATGAATACAATAAGAAATCAATATCGTTATTACATTACATATTTTAGTTATTAGTCGCGGTGGTTGAGTGGTTTGATCGTTGCAATATCAAGTGGATGCTTGCTGGGTTACAAGCCCAGCATGTACCAACGATTTTTTTTTGGAATTCGTTTACTATCTACTAATTTAAATTGCTAAACACTATCGGCTGACGATGATAGTAAATAACTGTGAGGAAACCTGAATCTGAGAACTGTTCTTATAGTCCGATCGTATGTGGGATATTATAGAACTGTGGATTTCTCGTAGTTTGAAATCGGCATTACGTTGTCCGCTGGTTTGGGGATTATGCCTATAGCTTTATTAGATATAATAGTCATTTTAGTGATGACGGTTCATTATTTCTTTAATTTCCTTACGAGCGTTAAGTGCTATATGAGCCACATAGTAGTTTTTTTTAAATACAAATATACATGAAAGACTAATAATCAGAAAGCAAATACAAATTAAATACACTTGCTGGCAACAGACTGCCCTTTTTAATGTGATGGGCTGATTGCGTTTTGAGCCACGCAATTATATCGTGGTGAATCGTTTGACGTACACCATTTATTTACAACGTGGGCACAATTTCTCACGCGATCATTTAATTTGAAAGCAAGGATATATTGTATATAGATATTTAATACCTAGCTATAATATGTAGAATTGACAGTTATGTTTATCACATAAAACTTATTTATGCGGAGCGATTAAATCTGCGATCTGTCGGCTAGAAAGTAGGGCTTATTACCGCTGCGATACGAGTACCTAGCCAAATTTCTTACAGTCCTTTTAAATCAAATGATGTAATACCTACTACATATTAGAGAGATACCTTAAAATATTTCATGAGTTGAGTTATCTAAATACTCGTTCGAAGTGCATTCATTACACTTGGGTATTAGTTCATCGTACCAAGTAACTTATTTAATACTTGACCGTTGCCCCTGTGTGTTAGATTAAATAACTCAATATCGTATGCGCTCTTAGAGAAACCGCAAGTTATACGACGTCACAACGTCGCAAGTCGAATTTACTAACACAAGTCGAATTAAATTAAGTACAAATTAATAAGTCGATACTGTAGCTATTTTTCGAATTGTTGACTTTCTGGGGCAATCTGTGTGTTCCGCATAAGCAGGAGTAGGACAATATCTTATATTTTTCAATGTTTTTTTTTATGTTTGTCCTTTTGTACATTAATTATGTTGTTAAGTTATAAACAACAGAATAGAAGTCGCGGGCATCAGCTAGTAAAATAAGAGTAAAAATGATAATTACTATTCCTTATATTATTATATGTAATCTGTCGGGAAGCGGTTTGTATAATACTGAAAATTAATTGCAAATACCGATGGTTGCATCTAACCTGTGAACAAGAGATGCTTGGCTATCTCGATGTCCATTACAGTTATTTATGTGTGTAGGACAGAATTAATTATAATTGATACATTAATTTCATTTACATATTTGTATTCAGTGGAATACATGAGCTAGTGCAGAGCAATAAAGCTAGTCAGCTTTGCTCGCGGTTTCGTACGGATTTATCATTTGTTATAATAAATAGTAGATTTATAGAAAAATGGACAATGTGTAAATATTCTCCGTATTGAAATTTTTGCTGTTCAGCCATAAATTGATTTGAAGATGTGCAAATATATTTTTGTTATTTAAAAATATAAGTTGACCGGTCAATTTGCGGTTTTCGGATGCGCGGCACGGCAATCGGTGCTCCGTCGAAACCTGACTTAGGTGTTCATTATTTGGAAGTTGGTGCTCCGTGAACACCTGCAGAGATGGAATTCTTGAAAATTAATGATTGGTCTTTCCTCCCGAACATAGAGTAATACATTTGGCATTGATTTTGTGGGTATCCACTTCTAGCCAATATACATAATACAGTCCATAGCACAGGTAAGATAAGAATATGATACGAATAAGATAAGAAGGTCTTGGAGTAAATGTCTTGTGATAACTGTAATGTTTTAACAAGATGGTGGCTCCCTTGTTACAACTTTCTATAGAGTTTTTGTGGAAAGTCAGAATCCATGCTCCTTAGCATTATTTCCCATCCACTTCACTTTTGCACAATAACCAAGCTAAATGCCAAAATATAGAACCAGATAACACAAGATTATGAATAAAATATAAAATCCACTATATGACATTATTAGATTCCGTCAAAACTCTCAGGTCAGAGACGTTCTGGTGTATGTTTTGGAATAGATTTTTTTAAATCGCTTTAATTTTTTGTATTTTTTTCATGGGATATTTAGACACTTTCAGTTTCTTCATTTTCGTAGCATTTTTATAATTTCTTTAAGTTTTTTATACCTAGTTATTTTCAGTACAAGCTCTAAAATGCGCACCTGTTAAACTTACTGTGAGACAAATACGAGATATAATTTACAACTACATATAATATTGTGACATGATCCTCCAAACCAATTAGCGACTAATTAATTGGATATCGCTAAATTGTAAATTAACGTTTCAGTTTCTATTTGGAGTAAAATTTTACTTCTAATTTTCATGAAAATGTATAGACAGTTGCTTGAGATTCGTGAGCTTTAAAACGTTACAAAATAATTCAAATTACACGATTTACGGAATTGATAAATAAATGCTAAAAGTCACTTAAATTACCTTAATGTATTCACTTTGGCAGACCTCTTGGCATAGTACTTTAGTGCTTGACATAGTTTTTGCTGTGCGGTACAGCAGCTGAGGTAGACATCATATTCTTACTACAAAAACGGGCAGTTCGAGCAATTTATGTTATGGGACCTCGCGAATAATTAAAGTTCCAGGTATTTGTTATCTTAACTCTGCCAACCCAATACATTCTTGAAAATCTAATGTACGTCCGCAAAAGCTTAGATAAGGTAGATTTAGTAAAAGACCAGCATAATCTAAATACTAGAAACAATAACACATTGGTCATTCCATGTTTTAGGCTCACTAGACTGGTAACAGATTTTTAGGTAATAATAGTGTTAGGTGTTGTAACAAAATTCCAAAGTACATTACCTATTTGCCGGATACTAAGTTCAAGCTCCATATTAATCGGGTTTTAATGTCTAACGGCTGTTATAGGGTGGATGAAAATGTGAACGATAGTGACGTCTGGAAATGACGCCCCTCTTTGTGCATCCACCTACAAGAAATTTAATTATCTATGTCTAATATATGCGTTATATCATCTTTACTGGGTTGTTTTCCGTAAAGGTGGTAGATTTGACGTTAATAAGCGCCTTCTCCGAGCTTAAACTGAATAAAGAATTTTTGACTTTTGAAAGTTGTTGTTTTTTTTTTCGAACTGTGTACACCACTGTTGACCTAGCAAGGTCTCTACAGTTTCACCGGACTACGCAAGTTGTAAGTCTAAGTTTCTAAGTCTGCCGGGTTATCTACCACTCTCGCGTTGAATATCTGTCACCAAGCACCTGTTGGTGTGTTGCGGCAGCCGCACTTGAGAGTCAGTACACTCTAGGTTTAGTGTGTCTGTGTCATCTCAGAACGCATCGTCATTTAATATCAGGTGAGATTATGAAGACTAAAAACCTATGGAGTACAAAATCTATACAGTAGTTTTTTAGTGGTGCGTACACTACGGCAGACCTATGTGACTTTACTTGTATGTATATTATTCAAAATTATAGGACTATTTCTATGGTAAGAATATCGTATCTGTTAAACGACATTGGATAAAAATTTGTATTTACTTTATTTAAGAACATATTATCGGATTGACTGTAATATGTAGTAAGGTTTTATCCGGTTTGATAAAGTGTCTTTTATGGTCAAAGTTTTCGTGTAAAACAAAGAGATTTAGTACCTGGAGGTATTCGAGGCTCGCTCTCGTGTTGCCAACGTTGACGTATTAAGTTCACGCGTCATATAATTCTGGATTTCTTTACTAAACTAAAAATATTATTATCCGATAACTTAGAAAACTTGTTAGCGTATTTCTGAGAAGTAATAAATATGTTAAGTTTATCTGTTTGCTATATTTTTTAGGAGATACCTTGTTAGCAGAATTCTATATTGTTGACGAATATTCAAAGTGTATGCTTTATGTATATTTCGAGTGTTAAAAAATAAATGTTATACAGATTAAAAAGTGTTTCTTAAAATTTTGTGTCAGATGATATTGACGATGTCTTTTCGCGTTTTAACGTAGTTTACCTATTCCAACAACATATTCTTTATTATTTAATAGTAACCGCTCGCAGCTTCACCTGCGTTTGTGTCTTTATAAATGGTGATATCAAACATTACATTCCGATATTGGTTGTGAAGGTGAAGCGATGGCATAGCACGTTCAGAAATCGCGTCGATCGATGTAGTTTTGAATCCTTGCGACTAAATCCGGAGCTTTCGATGAAGGAAAACATCGTGATGAAATCGTAGGATGGTGGTAGGTCTTTCTCTAAATCCACCTGGTCAGCTACCACTCTCAAGTTAAAAATCAATCACCGACTGACTACCTGCAGTTGTATTCCGGCAGCCACACTTTAGAGTCACTCCCGTCTTTAGGTTTAGCGTATTTACCATCTTATATCGCATCATCATTTAACATTAGGCGAGATTGTAGTCAAACGCTAAAAGTAGAAAAGTAAAAGAAGATTTGTAATAAAAGATATGTTGATTATTTTCTATTATAAATCAACGGTATACTACGTTTACATTTACTTTTATTTTGTAACTCTACGCTTATAGAAATATGTTATCCCAAACAACTCCCAAAGCTATAACAAAACTGAGAGTTCCGTATATTAATTGACAATAATATGGTGGTCGGTAAATTACTTGTTCCCACGTGGCCATAAAACGGGAGTTTCATTGTTATTGTTTCGAGGAAATATGGACTACTTCTATGGTATTAATATTCTTGATTCATTAATCTAGTCATGTAGAATTTACTCTACTGGGTATAGGCACAACAAACATGTTTTAGCAAATTCTACCCTTAAAAATGTACGAAAACGGTATAAAAGATTTATATAGAAATTTAAAATATTTAAAGTCATATTTGTACTATGTAGGTGAGTTGATTAAAACTACTATTATATATAAAAAAAAAACTCGGTTGAATCGAATTTCCATTCGTAGCATTTTATTTTTTAGTCAATTCGACAGCCATTAGTATACGCGCTATGGATAACCGTTTACAATATAGAAAGGGTTGTGACGGAAAAATCTTACACTTTTTTTCACCTAGCCCCCATCCCGTACGATAAGGAACTTCGTTCCAACACAAGATGATGTTCCCGATGATGTCGACGTAGCTATAAATAGGAGGTAACGATTGATTGTATATGTGTAGAGTGTAATTTCCAATGAGGGTTACATAGTTTTTCTTTTGACCAAACCTTTAACCCTTTACCTGTCTTAAATTTTTTCGTCTTCATTGGGTCTCTCTTGAAAAGGGTAATTATAATACTGTGATGGTGTTCCATCTATTACATCAAAATTTATTTGGTTTCCGAATTTATGTTGCTCAAACATCACACTTCAGTTTTATTAATATGTACAGGTTCGGAGTGATTTTTCATATTTATTTATGTAAGATTCACAACACCGAGTCTAATATATCAAATTTGAAATGTTAACCATAACAAAATAAAATCATGCGGTACAAAGGGCAATGGTTGGTTTATATTAGTTCTTACTATAAGTGGTAAATTTAAAGGTTGCCGGTTAACTAAACGATTGCCTATACGTAGGACAACGAAGTGTATTATTCTTTGAAGGAAGTCTGACGATTATATAAAATCGCTTATCAATTCTATATAAATGAATATTGTAATTGTTATTGCATGTTTTCACATAATCTTGTTATTGTATAAATCGCCTGTAGCTTATATCACAAGTCTGGCGTATTATCACAAAATCCGGAACACATTTTGTCCGTTGTTTAATGCATATATTCCCGGTTGATTGGATGGATATCGCATATCGAATCACATCGAGTGATGTAATAATGAAGTCTCATTCATTCCCAAATTTAGTTGACAAGTTAAAATCCCAATATCCCTATAGATATTGGTTCGTGAATATTATCACTTGAACTTTACTTGTTTAAGGTGTCAGAATCAGAAAATTTATTGGTAAATGGTGCGTTTAACAGAAATCATAATTAAATAATTCTGTGTCACTGGGCCATTTGTACTGTCCATATTAATCTATATATAAATAGCTTAAGAGCTTAATTAATTCAAGTATCAAGTCAGTACATAAGTAAGTAACTATCAAACATCTTTTCTTTTTCTGTTTCTCAAACGATCTTTATTTGTTTAGTAGCTATTGACGGCCTTTAGTGTTAGCCATAATCGAATATATAATATAGCCATGCTGGTCTAATGGTTTTATCGGAGGAATATCAATCTGATATTCGCAGGTTCGAACGAAAACGAAACGAAACGGAAACCTGAACCTGAGAAATGTTCTTGTAGTAACATCGTGTGTGGGAAAAATATAGAACTGTGAATTTTTCAGACTTTGTAGTCGCCAATACGTCGTGGGCTGGCGTGGTGATTATGTCCACACTTACGTTCGGGAAGAGGCCTATGGCCCTATAGTGGGTCTCGTACAGGCTGATGATGATGATAAAAAATTGTGACTAGTTATTCTTTTTCATAACATCAACGAGCCGTTATTTATATGTCTCTATTGATCATACTTCACGCTCCTTACATCTACGATTTACAATATTAGTACAATATACAATACCGTTTTTACTATATAGATTAAAAAAAAATACCGATAATAATATCTATATATGAGTGCATAATAAAAACTCTATAGCTTTTATTATAGTTAAAATACGACCAACGGACGACAACTAGTAATCATAAAGCTATAGGCTAAATCTACTATTCTAGAATAAAAATTACTAATATACACCATGTACAATCCACGTTAAACTTTTTGGCCGTTATGAATATAGCCGTAAGTTTGGGCTTGCGCGTAATATAGTCCAGAGTTTAATACAAAACAAAGGTAAAATAATATTGTAGGAATCTAAAATTGACATTTATACCTTAATTTGTGTTCTGCGTTTAAAGCAGTCAAGTCAGGCGAAAACTATAGGAACATGTAAATGAAGTCAGTAAAACAAAAAATTTAAATAAGGGTGGACGTTAGTTCGCACTTCCGCTAAGAAGCACTTGCCAACATCGAGTTTAACTGTAAACCAACCACGCCTTTTTATTATTTTTAGTTCTTTTACAACCGTTTTTTGCTGCAGTAAGATATGACAGCGACCAAACAATTCTTAACGGAAGTGTGAAGTAACGTCCTCCCTAATTTTTAATAATGGATTTCCGCAAAGTAACGCCTTCATCAATCAAATATTAATAGTAAAACTAAAGTCAGAATATGTAAAAGATGCGACAAAGCTAATCAATAAGTCGATAAGTAGTAAATACATAAGTAATGATATTAGTTATCTCAGAAGCAAACGAAACTAGTTACATTAGAGATTGGGGATCAATAAAAACTGTTAGCGGGAGAGTAAGCTTTTATCTTAATATAAGATAAATTAGCTCATTCTATCCTTTGTAGTTTTATTACTAACGGAAACTATAAGATTCTAGATACTTTATTCCATTATCTAATTAGTTTTGTTCATATCTAGAAATTGAAATTTTATGTTGAATAACGAACAGACGCGATATCCAAAATTAATATTCTATTCTATTTGCATATATAGTGAAATTTTGAATGTATATAATTCATTAAAGTAATTATAAAATAAAAACATATAAATAAATATCTCCAACCAAAATCGTTTAACTAATTATAGTTTTATTTAATAATAGTTTAATGATAAACAAACATAAAATGAAAATCTGCCAACGAGATGTCAATACGAAATTATTATATGCAATTTAAAAATTAATGTATAATTGAAAAAAAATCTCATATTTAGCTTTATTAAACTATATTAAAATAATGCCGAAAAAAGACAAACAAAGGGAAAAAATGTCCGTGAACCTCTTGAATCAGATTTGCAGGAAGAAATCGTCATGGCTATACGACAGTCCCGAAACCAGAGCCTGTGGAAGTGAAATTCATTGATACATCGTACACCAGCGCGTCATTTGAATCCTAACCACCTCTTCTCAAAGAGTCAAATATCCACGTTTGGCATCCATACGATGTTAG
The DNA here is from genome assembly GCA_035772565.1 of Antheraea assamensis. NCBI lineage: Eukaryota > Metazoa > Arthropoda > Insecta > Lepidoptera > Saturniidae > Antheraea > Antheraea assamensis. Next base: position 648,918 of record JAQQSE010000014.1, read on the forward strand.
GAAGTTGAAGTTATAGCGGTACTACAAAATACTCCCAAGGTTGACGATAATTTAAAGTGATATATTTACATACGATACAATTAAAATTATTGTTTTCTATTCTTATTTAGAACTAATTGTTGCCCTCAGCTGCGGATGCGTTTTTTGAATTGTAATAAAGGTATATAAAATTGTGAGAAGATGTAAAATTACAGAAAAGCTCTATCAAGAGCATTTGCTTGTACGACACGCACTTTTTTTTCTACACGCATCAACAACATTATTAAACTTTAACCCAATATGTAATCCCCTCAGTGCTCACTTACACTATATAAGAATGTAATGAAAATTTCGAGCTATACAATAGGTCTTAAAATTGTATTATATACATATAATGTGCTCATCTTGTCGATATACGTATAATAGTTAAATTCTTGCCACCATACAAAAAGTTATCGCTTGTGTGTTGCGCAAGAAATTGTATTGCGGAACTCTTAAGGTAATAAATTTCTGGCTTAATACCTTATTAGAAAGACGTATCCTTACTTCAAAATTACTACTAATTATAATGTTGAATTGTAAACAATGAGTTGATAATTATTGTTCTAGTTAAAAAGGCAGAAAGAGTAGGAGTAATATTCTTATACGTTGCTGTGATTGTTAAGTTATGTAGACACGAGCACGGTACATAAAATTAAATGGACGTCAAATTTACCAAGAAGACAAAATTCAAATTATATACGAATATATGAATCACACTTATATGAATTCTTGGAGTTCAGTACAGTTTGACTTCGCCACGCTTCACGCACATGTTTACAGTGAACAACGTATTTTTGCTAAATTTAACGCGGACGAAGTCGCGGGTGACATCTAGTCTAAAATAAAATAGCTTAAATTACTTCTTCTATGATCTGCTATCTGCCAGTGAAAGTTTCGTGAAAAACGGTGCATAAGTTTTGGAGATAGCAAAATACTGTGTACGAAGCCACGGGTAAAGCTATTCCAAAATAAAGAAAATCTTAAATTACTTCTTATAAAATCAGTTATCCGTCAGTGAAATTCCTTTCAAAATCGGTCCCGCCGTTTCGGAGATTGCCCGGAACAAACAGACATACAGACCAACAAAAATGTCTAAATTTGAATTTTTGTTATCATTAACGTGTATACTTTCATATCCAATAGGTAATAAGTTGTTATTCTAATATTACATACAGACACTTTATTTTTATTATATGTGTACAGATGAGTAATACATATCTAATGGTTACAATTTATTTTTATACACTACATTATATTAGCAGACATTTATCTATTTATCAAAAATGATAAAATGTACGGAAATACAGTAATCAATGCTGTATTACGTAGGAAAAGTTTAACATCGGATTGAAACTCGTAGTGTAATAAAAAAGTAAATGTTAAAGTGTGTGCACTTATATGTAACATCATATCAGCGTAGTTGGCTACAAAAGCGACGCGACGTAGCGTATTACAAATTATAGAGATACGACAAACGTTTCGTAGCAACGGGCTTTTTGTAGAAGATTTTTGTAGTACTGTACTTATTTAAAATTTGTTTTGTAAGACGTTTCTTGCTAATATTACAAATGTGAATGTGGGTTTGTTTTTTACGTTATAACGCCTCAATTATTAGGTGTACAGAAAAGACCATAGAGAATTAAAATTCCCGTGGTATACGTCAAATTTACATTAAGGTGAGAGAAGTCGCAGCCAAAAGCTAGTGTTATATAATTGACAAAATAATATGTCAGTTTTATACTTTATGAGTTTTGATGCTTAGATTAATTTTCTTACATAAACGACGGTAAAGTGCCGGCGGCACTTTGCAAGGTAATAAACCACAATGAAAAAAAAATAATAGTAACCAATGATAGATCGTCATTGACCACTGTCATGCATAAATGTCTTTTAACTCTATGCTTGCTGTATTAAAATTTAAAAATTGCTAATACTTATTGATGAAAATATTGTTGATTATAAAAAAGATATCCGATTCCATGTCGAAAATTCAATGAAAACACGCTCCAAAAATCTACACTCCGATTAATTGAACTTTGTATACGATAAAATTCCTCCTTTGAACTGCAATATTTAATTTCTCTGTTATAGATTTTCTACGGGAAAATAATTATTTCGTTAATTAAATAATTATAACAATGTAAAGGTAAACAAATAAGGTAATTTCTAGAAACAATTTTGTTCTCTGTAAAGTTGTAGGTACGAATGTTAATTAAGTAATTGTAACTTCAAAGAGAAATTATGCTTGTCTAAACTCTACATAAAGGGTTAATTATAAAATTGTCTAATGAATAATGTATAATAAAGGTGTATAATGCGTGAACTGGACTTTAATTTGACCTGATTTTATTTCTTTGAGAACCAGAACAAAGTACGGATGCTTACTTTTGCCGTATCTGATTCGATGGAAAATCGAAATAAAATGACATTTATTCGATTTAGGGCGCTTTGGGACGGTATAATTACATACCATTTGTAGTGAAAGAGATTGTAAATGTTTTTTCAGGTAAGAATTTACATGGTATGAAAATTGTCGCCGGCTAGATTACGGTCACCATGCAGTAGGTGTAGTACTTTATACAATGCAGTACTATACAGTAGGTAACCGAGTCGTGCTCCTGTATTAACTGTTATTATATATTAGAGACCAAGTAGGGTTCACCTCGAGGGAGTCGCGACCAGTATACATATAGTTAGTTCGTCACAATGACGTTTTTAATTTATCGCGTTCGGGATCAATTAGCAGCCGAGAAGCTTATTTGTCTCTTCACCGTTTGCATTGTCATGTGTTTTAATATCAGGCGCAGTGTCGGTATTATGTCGTACTATTTAGAAACACATTGAATAGTAAAGTTTGTAACATATTGTAAAGAACTGTGATAAATAATACTGTTAAAATGTGTATACAATTTTTTTAATGCGCACGTAGAATATAATGATATTGTATATGTTCGAAACGAAACTCTTTAACGTGGCTTGCAGTAGTAGTTGACTGAAATATTCATCATGTTAGAAAAAAGCGTTATACCACTCCATGCAGTATCCTCTCTCTGTCTCTTTCTATTGTATGCAAGTGTGTGTGTGCGTGCGTACACAAGTATCGAAATTCAAACTAAAATATGTATTACACTAAGATTAGAAAGATTGTCTCCCAACTGCGTCTCTGAGAATTGGATTATTAACTCTGAAATGGCCATTAACCAGGCGTGTTACTCTATTTAGTCTTGGAATGCAGTTTGTCCTTCTTGATATAAGCTTAATCTTATTGTAGGATTCAATGCTAAGCCTTTTGGTGAGACTTCTGAGTATACCACCACTGAACCATTATGACGAATGTAAAATCAGATGTACAGTAGGACCTCGGTAAGTAAAACTCCCAGCAAAATGTGAGTTTTAAAGGTTTTATGTATGAAAACAAGCTTTTGCTCATAACTTTGTTCGTGTTGATGTGGATTTCACATATCCTTGGGAAATTCTGGGGACCCCTGATACTCCTTTCTATATAAAAATACCTTATGTCCTTTTCTGTATTCCTGAAAACGTGTTTGCAAAACTTCATCTTGGTCGGTTAATTAGTTAAGGCGTGAAAGCTTAAAAAAACAATTAAGTGCACTTTCGCATTTAAAATATGACTTAAGATTTTGAAAAATAATTTTCCTAGTAAATGTTTGATTTCAAGAAGTTTAGATTCTTACCTGTCTAATTTTGTATTACAGAGGTGAGATAACTGAATTATTACAGAAAATGTTTAATATAAAACTTAGAATGTATTTCACATATTGTCGACAATATTTTGAAAATCGGTAGCTTATTTACTTTTTCTTCCAGCTATTAAGAATATTAAATTATAATAATGGTTTTTTTCAAGGTCTAGCACGATAATATTTACTGTAATAACTTGTTTAGAAATATTATCTCGACATGTCGAATTAGACTATGATGGATGTATTGGAAAGCAAGGATTTCTTTCGACTTACAGACGTGTTTTACTTATTGAGGTTCGATTTACCGAGTTCTTACAGTATCATGAGAAAAAAAGCAACGCTATCTCTTTCTTCAATAACAAATAACTATCGTGATATTTTAAACAATCCTTGTTCAATAATTATAACCGACTTTATTTTATAGACTACAGAAAATAAATTGGTACAATTCGGGTAGAATCGAATCATAATGACTGGGATCTGTGAACCAATACGTTCTGTTAAGCTCTTCCAAATTACCATTGTTCGTTATATGATCAGTTTTTGTCAATTTCAGTGTTATTGCAGACTATCTTTATATAAAATACAAGCGATAGCCCATGGTTTCGTACGCATCAATGTAAGTAAACAAAAACTGTAATAAGAACAATTTCAGAAAGTACGTCCTAAAAACAGACCTTCAAACTCACAAACTATGGAGACCTATAATTTATATCTCTTGCATGTACCATTTAATAGAATAGTAAGAGGCATGTATGTAATGTAGTAGGATAATACATACAATCAATATAAGTTTCGTAATAACTGAAAAGGAATTGAACCAAATACTTCGTAGATTGGATCTTATATTCCGTCGAATTACCCTTTGACCCTTCAAAAAAACATTCTCAAATTGCTATTCTTATTATAACCGCATTCAAAAACGTAATATTTCATCATGCCATCAATTTATAATATGGTGAATTAATTACTACATAGTCTCTGACCATAGGCATTCAGACTTCGATCAACCTCCGTTCTCGTTGGGCGGCCAACATGCCGTTGGGTCCCAGATGCTCAGACCATGCTACAGGGTCCGCTAACCATGTTACTTAGGCTCGGTTGCACCAGTTAATGTTAAAGTTAAAAATTCGGTTAAAGTTATTGTTAGGCAAAAAATAGGTTGCACCAATTGACAATGGTTAAAATGACGTCACGATTTAACGTTAACTATTACCGCTCCATGTTGGCCGGTTACCGTTATTGTTAATGTCAATTTTTGAATCGGTTGTCATGTTCACTAGAAAAAACTTTATAATATCATGTCGTTGCTAAGAGAAATCCTGTGGGAAACTGAAAATAGTTCTTCCGATGACGAAATCAATATATTTGAAGATAATTTGCGTCTTAGAAAGAAAAAAGTTTAATTTCCTAGAATTGGAAAATGTCCACAGGACGACAAACGCTAACGTTTTGTCGTTGACATCTGAAATCTGTCATCAAAAATCTGTTGACAGTCACAGAATAACAATAGTGACACTTGGTGACACTTATAACTAAGTCCTGCCAAGTAAAATATATTACCCTTTTCGATTTTAGGGACTAATTGGCTTATTGAAGTAGCAACCCTAATAACTTTAACAATTACAAAATGTTTGATGGTGCAACTCGTTTTGGCAAATGTAACTGTTAGCAAGTCTTGTCATTGTTAAAGTTAACTTTAACAATTACAATAACCACGATTTTGGTGCAACTCAGCCTTAGTTTTCGTTTAGATGATTTTTTGTTTTCGTTTTGGTAATCGTACATTTATTTTAAAAATGTCACTGGTAGTACCAAAGATTAGCGCGTTTATTCAAACCAAACACGATCAATTGACCTTCATAATGTTGCTATTAATTATTGCACCACATTCTTATACATAAAAATATTTAAATACGAACCAAATCAAAACATTAATTTTGCTTTTCAAATTAAATATACGACGAGAAGTTTAATATTAAGAGCTTCTTAAAGTTTTATATTCGTTTAAAACACACCGTTTTATAAAGCACTTTGTGCGGTACTATTGCAGTTGAAATGCAACGAGACGAAAGTATCGTTGATAGAGAAAGTAAACTAATTACTTATATAAGCTAACTTAGGAGAACATTTTATTACGGCAAATATGAAACGGCTCTTTAAGCATATAGCATTATAGCAGTATACGCATTATGTTTATGTATTCTAAAATGACTACATATTACTACTATGCTATTATATCTATATTTGTTTTTATGAACGATAAAATACTTGCGTTGGAAGAGTCAACATCAATCTAAAGATGCTCCGTGAGAAGGAGCGTAACGTTTTTTTTTATATATTTTACAGAGAGATATCAACAGTGTTAATCGACGACAGCTTCAACTATCTGCTAATATCGAGTTTAACTGCCAACCAAGGATGCCTTTAATTACTTTTAGTTGTTTCTGTTGAAGTAAGACGTGATAGGGGCGAAAGAATTCTAAGCAGACGTGCGAAGTAACAACGTACATCTTAATTTTTATCTACAAAGTATATTAAAAAATGTTGACAACAATTAATATCGATGCCTTCGTGACTAATAACAGTGCAATTTGATTAAAAACAAAACTTGTTGATATATAAAGCTTGATATAAGGCAATTCTCAATATTTCTTCAAATTTATATCGTCGCGTCGGTGAAAAGCTTAATTGATTATAGTGTCGTTAACAGATTTTATACATTAATCAAATCGCTTTCCACGGTCGATATGATGATAAGAATTTTAAGTTTCAACTAAAGATATATTTATAGCATTCAAACACGAATTCTGAGATTATTATTTTCTAAAATATACTTAAATACACATGTTCTAGGAACCATTACGAAAATACCATCCGGAAAAGTTTATATACTTTTTTATTCTATGCAAATTTATAGACTAATAGTGTCCGCCTTAGAATTAAGGGTGTACTATATATTATTTGTTGCATTTGCAACTGTAGCGATTAGATGTAGATAGGAGTGGGAGTTAATGCATGAATAAATGAAATAAGTTTCTAAATTAAATAATGACAGCGTTATTTTTTTAAGTTTTTCTGAAATTCATCATCATCAGCCTGTAAGAGACACACTGCAGGGTCATTAGCCTCTTCCCGAAGGAATGTATATGGGCATAATCATTACGCCAGCCCACGACGTATTAGACCCACGCCATTCAAACGCTGAGAAATCCATAATTCTATATTTTCGCACATACGGTGGCACTACAAGAACATTTCTTACTTTCAAGTTTCCACATGATGCTTTTTCTTCACCATTCAAGAAAGTGTTACCAATTGAAATTAGTAAATGTACGTGAATTCCGAAAAATTCGTTAGTACATGACGGGGTTCGAACCTGCGGATATTGGATTGATATTCCATCAGTCAAACCACTCGATTACCGCGACATTTTCTAAAATTAAATTTCTAAAATAACATACATTTAACCAAAGAAAATATGTAATTTCTACTTTTAGCATGTCTTCGACTTTTGTAAGTTATTCTTAGATATTTAAATTTATATATAGAATAGTTTTTTGTGTTTGTGTAAATCGACTTTTTCGCACACAGTTTTATTCCATGAAGGGTACGAAATATGCTGTAAAATCGCAGTTATCTGATCATTTCAGCTTGATTAATGGAATACTGGAGAAAGCAAACGAACCGATACTACAAAGGCAGACGATATCATCTGCCGGTACACTGACACTTTTGCGATTGCATGAGCTTTCAAATGGAAATCAGAACCGAGGATAACGATATCTAGTACCGATATCTCGAACAGAAGTGTTGTTATAGTGCTATGATAACAATACTAAACATTGCTAAATGAATTTAAATATAAAATATTTTTGAAAGTGGACTGGTGATATCGAGTGTAACCTGTGATAGAGCATTTACTAATGACCTCAAGGTAAAAAAATTATCAAACGCCCATAGATTTACCTTAACTACGACGTTTATACGTTTATATAGCCACAATGTCATATACAAATAAAAGAGAATAAGGAGGTTAATTTCAACCCTTTTTTTACTAGGTCAAATCTCAAACGGATACTCACCCCGCCGGGCAGCAGAGGATGGGTTATGTACGAGTCGCACGGACTAAAACCCATGGTGCCTTTTCACACCTCATGGCCGAAGGAGCAGGGGCTGCCTTGCAGGTACTACGTCTGATACCCCGACAGGTGTTAATCATTCCTAAGGGACCCTGACTGCATTCTGAGGGGTCAAAATGGTAAGCCCTCGAAGGATAGGTGGGTGTGTTAGACCCCCTCTGACGAACTACCGGTGTTATATCGGCGCGATGCGCCTCCTGTGCAAGCATGAGTGAGTGAGACCATATTACAGACGATGGTTGGCAGAGAGAGATCCGGACTAATAGCCGCGATGAGCTCGCGGCGTTGCATGTCCCAGGCGGGATACTCACTCACTGTGTGTTGCAAGGTGTTCCTTGCGCATCCACAGTGATGGCAACCTGGAGTCAGCTCCCGACCTACACGACATAGGTAACTGCTGAAACAACATGCCCCGAGAGCACCTGTGTTAGCCGGAGTTAATCTTAACCTTAGCTCAATGGTTCATTGAACCGAGCTACCAAAAATTGGAGCAAGCTGGTAAAGATACATCGTTAAATATGACAAAAACTAGATGGACACAGAACAAATGTTCAGTTTTTATCCTACTAATGTTGAAACCAATATTCTCCACTTTTTCCCGCCGTTTTTCCAGCCTACTCTAGACCTAGGCAGCCTTTTCTCCATCAAGAACAATATCATCAGGAAACAGCATATACCAAGGTACTTCTTCCTGTATGTTTGATGTTAGTGCATCCTTATCAAGAAGAAATAAGTAAGAACTTAAAGCTGGTCCCTGATGCAAGCCTACAGTCACATGAAAATTGTCAATAACTCCAGCCTTGGACCTAACATGTATTTTAGCTTGACTATTCATACAACGGAAAAGTTGTAATAAGTATTTCAGGTACTCTTCCTTTTCAGCGCGCACCACAATTTACTATCATTGTATAATGAAGTTAGAAGGTACTATAAAAATGTTTTCTGTGCGCGTATTTCATATATTTAGGAGAGGTAACGTTAGAGAGTTTACAAACTGTGTAGAATATTTCGAGTGGTGTATGAATAATTGCAATGAAAATAGCTCAGGACAAACTAACCGTTGATTAATTAACACAAGGACCTTTGCAAATATTAATCTGTTTCAACCCGTTGTCAACAGCGGCGATATGTTTGTGTGTGGTAAATAAATGTGAGTAGATTTATATATATATATATATATGACTGTAGAATATGCGTTTTCTACACTTTCAAGTATTTATTCAACAAATGGAGAGTCTATTATGAATGTAATGTATTATAATCTCAGTGTTTTGCATATCAAGGGCTATTGAAAGCCTTTTTGTCATGGCAAAGAAATATATATCTTCAATTTATGTAAAGGCTTTTCTATGTTCAGTTTTTTGTTGAGTATGAATTATTTTGAATAATCCTGATTAATCCATACTATTATTAAAAATTGCGAATCTGAATTTGTTTGTTTATTTGTCTGTTTGTTACACTTTCACTCCGTAACTACTGAATCAATAATTATGACATTTTACATACACGTTATTAGAAGTACAGAAAAGGATATACGGTAGATACTTTTTATCTAAAAAAAACAGTATATTATAAAAGCGAACGTATGTTACGATTTCAGACTTTTACTGCTTGACCGACCATTATGAAATATTACATAAAAGTATATTTCATCATTATTCATCTAAAACAAATATTGTTTCCGAGCGATAGGTTAAATCTACAAAAACGCGAGTGAAGCCGCGGGTAAAAGCTAGCATTTTTATATATAAAATTTCAGTGATCGCGTGTTTATAATTTTTCTCTACCTAAAAGGCTTGACCGATCATGTTGAATTTTTTTTCGTACTTATAGGATAACCTGGATGGTTCATAGTTATAAATGGTCCCGGTTGGTGGCGCATTGATCGAGACCTATATTTTTAAAATATTCAGAGTAAATATATATATATATATATATTTATTTCCTCTATAAAAAACACGTCATCAGCTTCCTAGCGTCTCTCAATATTTTTGCAGTCAATTTTTTTAAATATATTTATGATCTATGGAGGTTTGTGGCAGAATTAGGTCTACCTACCGTCTCCGCTAATAGGGTGTATATAAAAACAGTTATAAATAATTAAAAACTAATAGTAGATATACACGATACATTTATGTATACTATTAATTAATTAAGTCAATATCAACTATACTGAAATTAGTCTTCACCACATGCTATCGGGTAAGAGTAAAATTCGGAATTAGCTCACATAAGGTTTCTACGATCCACCTCTGAACTAATTAGTCTCGGATAAGGGACATACATCACACAGGGCGGGCGTGTCGGGAGCTAAATTAGCCGTATCGCGTTAATTGAAACGGGGACAACTTTTGCGGTGTATATGACCGTTCCCAGGAAAGGTGATGATACCCATATACTGGGATAACTTGAATCTTTACAACGTGAAAATGGTCCCATTACAGGTCCAACCCTAACAAATACTCTCTTAATAGTATTTTCGATATAGCACCAACTAATATTATGCAAATGTGAGTTGATGTGTTTGTTACGCGTTCACGCCTTAACTACTCGACCGATTATTATGACATTTTTCACATACACTTTCAACGGTACAGTCAAGGACATAGGGTATTTATTATTCAAAAAAAAAATGTACCCTACCCAAAAAATTGATAAAACCTATTGCGTTCTACGTTGACGCGAACAAAAAGCTAGCAATGACTATTCTGGTCATTCAACATACATTGACAGACGTAAGAGTGCAAATTATTGTCTAGACTAAAGTACTAAGGATAGATATTTGAATTTTGGGGATGATAACGGTTTGCTATGCGCATCGATTAGGAACGGATTTCTGGAAATACAAACGCTTAACAGTGAAAAGGGAGTGATACAATTTGTACGGAAAAAATAAAAAATGTGAGCTCATATTTACATGAAACTTTGTATTAATAAATTTCGAAACTATCAAGAATATTTTAAAGTTTTTTTGTTGAACCTATTAAAATAAATACTAAACCGACCACTTAGTTAAAAAATATTATTTCTAAGTCTCGTCACTTTTAGATTATAAGACTGATTTTTATGTACATGTTGTTCCAAAAAGATTTTATTGAATTTTTTGATGATTAATTATTAGGCCATATGCACAAAAGTTATATATTAATATTTTTGGTATTAAGACAACAAACTTAGTTTTCCAATTATTACCGTAAAGTCATAAATAGGTACGCTGTTTACATATAGTTTTTAAAAACTGGGCCATAACAGTAGAATTTACATGCAAAATTTGTGTTTCTAACACTTTAACATAAATATATATTTTTCCAGTTACAACGAGAACTCTCGCAGAGTTAAGAAAATTCAAAATGAGAATTAAACGGAAGCTATTGTTACTGTAACAAAGTGAATACCTTTTCATTGAAATGTATATAATAACGTTTAGATGAAACAACATTTATTTGTTAGGTTTCATTTCGTGGAAATGTTTTGATGAAATGAATTGTTTTATGATTTCACCGCGATAAAGCTGACGAATAAGTTGTATTGACGCGTGAGTGGTGCCAGGGGAAAATTCGTTTGCTTTGCAATATAAGGAGTGTGCATAGACGTAAGATTAATGTTTTGTTATTTTTCTTACAGTCTGGGGTAAAAAAAAATACAGATTTCAGTTCGGACAAATTTTTATAAATTAACTATTGAAAAAAATCAAAATCAAAAATACTTTATTCAATTTAGGCCCTAAGAAGGCGCTTATGAAGCGCTTGAAGTTAACAGCCTTAAATAAAATGTGTATTTGTACTAAAATTAAGCTAATGTCGTCAAAAAGTGTGTTCTGAAGTTAATATTAGATGAAGTATGATAAATGTTCAAAATAACGCTAATATAGTAAAAAAAGCACAGCCTGAAATTAACAGTATTGAAAGAAATATGAAAGGTTATTAAAGTAGCGCTAATATTCCAAACAAGTAAAGTCTGAAGTTAGCAGTGTTAGATGAAGTATGAAAAAAATACCAAAATGGCGTTAATGGAACAAAATATTATGATCAATTGAGGTATGTTTAGGAAGTTTGAAAATAGCACCAGTGACAGAGAAGTTGAGGAGTAATAGGTTAGCATGGTACGGGCATATTATGAGAAGAGATGAAAGTCATGTAACAAGAAAAGTTTTGAGTTTGAAAGTGGACGGATATAGGAGTAAAGGAAGACCGAAAAAGGTGTGGATGGATTGTGTGAAAAATGACATGTGTATAAAAAGTGTGAATACTGAGATGACATTTGACAGAGGAGAGTGGAAAAGGAAAACATGTTGTGCCGACCCTACTTAGGTGGGATAAGGATAAGATGATGATGAGGTATGTTTAGAACTTTTATGATACTAACACCGTTTCCATTCCTTCCACTTCAAAAACTATTTGAAAATATGGAGTGATTCCTCCTTAATTTTATGTCCCGTATCCATACCAATGTGGGCAAAAACTAGTGTAAATATAAATTGATGTGTTTATATATCGTTTACATGGCATTAAATTTTAATGTGTTATTTTATAAATAAATTTATAAAAATGGTGCATTAATCACTTATAAATTCCTACTTTGACTTGTTTTCCATGAATCACAATATGTGACAGTTGTTTGTTTGCCTTCTGAGTCGTTTTTATTGTTTATTGTAGAGAGTTACGAAGGCAGAATAACACAGTTAGAGGGTCTCTGCGAGCGACAGCGGCGAGAGTTGACGCGATGGTTCGGGAAACTGTGCGAACCGACGGCAAACGGGTGGCTCCCTGGTGTATTGGAACATTTAAAGTTAGTTTTGTCTTCATGCACATATTATCTGCATCTGCGGTTTTGCGCGCGTTTAATTCTCCATGTTTAAATATTCACGCATATCTATTTTTATGGCAATTGGTTGAAGGGGTTAAAAATTGATCCACTGCAATACATTCTGGTGGTGGCTATTCTAAAATGCATAGCATAAAGATGGTGATGAAGACGAGACATACGCCACGTCGAGCAGCGGTATCGATTTCTAAAGTACCTACGATTAGAAACATAATGATAGGTTGTTAATTTGTAAAATTCTAGTTTAAAAGACGAATAATAGAAAATGCTTAATTATGAATTTATTACAAAAGATAATCAGAAAACATGAAATATTCCGAAGTTATTTCTTAGGATTTGAATTTAAGAGGTCGAGAGAATCGTGACGTCTGTTAAACACAATTATCAAATATAGAATGAAGTTTCAATATTTGATCCTTAACAAAACTCGATTTTGTATTTGTGGAAAGTTAAACGCGACATTAACAACTTGTATGAAAATTGAAAATTCGTCACGACCACACTCGAATTTACCTCGCCATGTGCACGACTCGTTTGCGTCACTTAAAATGTCCGTCGGACATCGTTGTTTTTATTTTATTTTCCCGTCTCCACCACGCCGTGAGAAATTCTAGTTTCGCAGATATTGAGTTACCACGGGAATTTTCAAATAAAAATAGGTACCATATTTCTCTGAGGCTGACGACGTACAGGCCGTTGCATCTTTGTACATTCCGCATTATTTGTCGTCTCCTATAGCACTATTTTTCTCAATTGTAACATTATCTAGATGGAAATCTTTCTGGTTTTTCGTTCGCGTGGTGAAATTTTAGATAGATATTGTATATATAGCTATGAATTATTATTAGACTATGTTTTATGTGTATTTATTTATGGGTTTTCAATGGTGGCTTGATAATTTTTCGGCACCATAAAGGCATACCCATTTATTCTATGCGGATAATTGAGTTATGGTATGTATGCATGGACATAAAGGCGTATAGGAAGTGAGTGAGAAATTTTTTACTATATCAATTAATCAAATTTAAAATTTCGTTTGGTTTTTTTGTTTGTCAGAATCGTGTTATAAATAGTAAACACATCGTGTTTTACATTTCGTGAAATTACACCAAAAGTAAAAGACATCAACGTAACATAAATAAAGGTAAAGTTATGCGTGTAAAGATTTTTAAAACCTATATGTATATGCAGTGTGGACATTTTACAGCGACAGTTATGAACGCAAATATTGGCTTTAATTTTAATTTTTTTTTTCATTTGGCTGCAATTGCTTCTTTTATATATTAAAACGAAGTTTTATGTACTCTATATATTTCCTCCATATATATTCAACGCTTCTTCTTTATTATTTTGTCATTACTTTTTTTCCTATATACTTAACACTTTTTACTCGTATTTTATTTCTTATATACTGTGACTTGCACTGGGTTCCAGCCGAAAATCAGCGCTGAGTGTTTCTTTGACACTTTAGCATATACTGAGCTGGACACCACTCTTTCATAATGCTGAGACGTTCAGAGATTTATCCACTTCTATCGTGTAATGCATTATGAATAAACGTTTTATTTCTTTCTTTAAAGGTGAACAAGAGTAGGTACTGCTATTTTTTGTCATCGTACTATAGGCACCTATGATTTCTGGGAAATAGTTATTGTGTAACGCTAAATGGAAAAGCTTCCAGTATCCGAGGCGTCTACTTTGTATTATGTCAAATAATTTCCATTGTATCATTTTCATAAATGAAAATAAAATATAACAACTATTGTGAATATTATTCAGAAGCACAAAACAATTGCCAGTCATTGTGAGGTCGCCGCGGCAAATGATTTGCTGAATGTCTAATCTGATTAATGATTGTTTTGTCACCGTAGTCGAATTACGATCTGTGTGGACAACGGCATGTTGCTCAGTGCTATCCGCTTCTATCTTATCGTAATGGAGTAAGAGATATTATCGAATGCGATTAGATATATAAGGTTTGTAGGGTCTGGTAGGCGTGACGTTTACAAATGGAACGCAGATGGACACAGGGTTAGATCGCGAACGACATAATTGATGGGCCGATGCGGTTGTTGGTTTCCGGAATATCGGTAAAGGTAGTCGTAATATAAATCGTATTTATTTTAAAACATTATACAAATGTAATCTATGTATAATGAAAATATAGTTCCTTTGAGGGTTAATCAATATAGGCGTAGGACCATTCGACGCGGTATCTATCGTAGATGGTTCTAGGCTAGTTATTTTTCGGATTTGAGTGATCCTATGTTATTTTTTAACGCCTAACGAAGCGGGCTGGTACAATTTTTTTTTAATGTAGTAACTGATAAGTTCAACTAATGTTATTAGTGTAGAATATAGAACTTTTTCATTTACCACCCAATTTTATATCTCTATTATTAACAAAATCTTTCGAAGTAGACTCAGTTTCATAGTTGTGATTTATTATGAGAGGAATTAATTTTATCCTATAAAATGTATAATAATATATAGCGGTACAAATGCCCGTCCTATCGTCAAAAACTAATTGTACTGACATAAATATTACGCACTACACTTTACTACGAGGTAAGCCTATAAAAGGCGTAGTGAAAAACAGCGGGTATTTCAAGTAGTCCCGTGAAACTGTAGAGGCCTGTCAGGCCAGTAGCGTAGTCTGTTCAAAAAAGAAAAAAATATCGGGGATCAGTAGTCCGGTGAAGTTGTAAAGGCCTGTTAGGCCAATAGCGCAGTCAGTTCGATAAAGAAAACAAATCGAGGATCATTCTCACGCGGAGCGCCGCGACGGCCAATTCACATATCTAAAGATAATACTAAACTATATTTATTAGTGTATTACTGGCCCTTGTGATTAAGGTAAGCACCTTTATTATCAATACTTAATCGGTCTTGAGTGACTGATCGTTTAAATGCCAAGGAGAACGTAATTTTTTTTTGAGAGGGTGGTTCTACCCCGGGCGAGCCGACCCATTCATTCTGAAACCAGTAATAGTTTCAGCGTAGCTCTACCACCTAGAGAAACTCACACTGTTGGCTTGTTATGGCCGCTACAGTTTCACCGGATTGCAAGGAGGACGTCATCTATGATCGACGTCATACTTTTATAACTGCCGCCCGCAACGTCAGCCCCGGCAAATATAATAAAAAAAACTCGCAATGTTCCCAGCGCTGGGTTAAAGGCCTCGTCTCAAAAGTAGCTTCGGGCATAATCACCATACCAGCCCAGAATGTAATGGCGATTTTAATGGAAGACAAAGCCGGAGTTCTATATATTTTCCTACATACATGTTCGTGCAATTAGACAATAACTTACTACAAAATAATAAATGTATATAATTGAGGGATTATTCGACAATTTTATTAAGATAAACGTAAACATACAATCGTTTCTAGAATATATGATAGTTGTCATAAGAATCTTATTCGACATTGTTCTGAAAATGACCACATGTGTATTTCAGTTCGCGCCTCGAGCGTCGCGCCGTTTAAAATAAGAGAGAAATACAAATATTTAAAGCAGACTTGCACTGAAATTGTTACCCGGCGGCACTGTTCACGTTTATACCAGCTGGATATTTGAGATCATACTGAAAGTGTGCATGCCGGTGGAGTGTTTGTACGGCGAAACGAATCAGAGTGCATTAATAAATATTTACACGATATGAGTTAAATGTAAAGATTATTCAAAGAATTACAAATGGGTAAGCATTTTCACATTATTTGCTAAAGTAAAACTAAATAATATATAAAAGAAATTTGTTTTTAGCGTCTGTTGCGAATATATGTGAGGTGGTTGTAAATCAGCTCTATCCGTAACATTAAATTATTTCTCGTTCTATTTATACAGTACAAGTTGTATTGTACAAATGTTGATGTGGCTCGTTGACTCGTCGCTCGTAGAGTCGTTTGCCGTAGTTATTATTGTGGTTTGTTATCGCCGCGTATCTCTAATCTTGAACCTTTTGAACTATTTATCACAATTTCACGTGTCTGTACTGATCAGACGCTACTTAGTCTCTGTCCGTTCTGATCAGACGCTATACAGTCTCTGCCCGTTCTGATCAGACGCTATACAGTCTCTGTCCGTCCTGATCAGACGCTATACAGTCTCTGTCTTGCTTCCCGTTCGTATTCCTTATTTAAATGTCTCGCAGCTGATCCGCTAGCGAGCGCACTCCGCTTGTGTGGCCTCCTTCCGTATTTTTTCTCAGCCCGACGCGCGACGACACCCCGTAGGGAGGGCTCGTAGGAATATTTTTAGTGAATGGACCCAATGAGTCCATTGTCCATTTTCTATTTATGACACCATTCTGTGCCCTGTATATATAACTTCCTGTCTGACAAAACTTATCCCTAATAAATTACGTGGTGTATTGTTCTTACAATCAATCAATATGTTCAGAGTTCTTACTCACAAAAACTTATAACTAACACATTTTGACTTTCTACGTACTCCGTAATAACAAAAAACCTTAACCGTAATAAATTATGTCCGATATTTCGTAAAACTAGCACATAAAACTAATTGTCCCGCACATGGCTCGCTGTCCGTAACAGTTCTCCCCCCGGCGTAGCTTGCGTAGCCTCTATCTCCAGGACGGCGAGTTTTGATGTCGGGGGCTGGAACACGCTGCTCCGTGTCTGCACGTCAGCACTCCGCACTCCTCCGTCTGGTCCGGTGTATATTCGTACGATTAGTCCGCGCTGCCATGTGTTTCGTGGTAGCGAGGCGTCAACGACCACGACGAGGTCCCCGGCGCTCAGGGGCCGTCGTCGGTCGGCTGCTTTCTTCACTGACCCCGCTAGCCACTCCCATGCGCCACCATGATTAGGCGTGTAGAGCGGAACGTAACGCCAACCCATACGGCGTCGTAATCCCTCTTCTCGTAGAATGGCTGTCCACTCGTCGTAGGCGGTGCGTAGTTCATTTTCCGCGCCGCGAAATTTCGTAGCGTTATCGCTATACATAATAGCTGGCCAACCTCTTTTCGCCGCCATTCGTCGTAGCGCCATGATCGCTGAATCAGTTGAAAGTGATGCTGCGATCTCTAAATGGATCGCCCTTGTAGTTAAACATGTAAATAGGGCGACCCATCGCTTCTCTCTTCGCCGACCAATGGGGACTTGTAGCGGACCGAAGTAGTCGACTCCGCAATTTGTAAACGGTCGGTGGAACGCATCGAGTCTGACTACCGGTAAATCTCCTGTTATCGGTGTGCGAGGCGTCGCTCTACGTATTTTGCACCTCGCACATTCCCGCTCCACTGTACGTACTGCGGGTCGTAGCTTTAAGATCCAATATCGTTGTCGCAAGTCGTTTATTACTCTGTCGCGGTTGCAGCGACCCTCATCGCTATGTTGTTCAGCGATGAGTTTCTGTACCGTCGTGTGTTTGCCGTCTAATATAAGCGGTTGTTTGACGCTTGATGATACGTTCGCGGCTCCGATCCGTCCGCGCATACGTAGCATATCGTCTTGGTTTATCTCCTGATCCAGCTTGTAGAGGCGGCTTGTTCGCGGTATTACTTTGCCTCGCGTTAATCGCTTTATGTCGTCGGCGAAACTCTCAGTTTGTGACTGTCGTAACACACTTTCAGCACGTTCAATGTGTCGTTTCTCGATACGTTTTGCTCTGCGCCGACATATGTCTGCGAATGCTAGCATCGTAGCGACAGTTCTCACCAGTCGTTCGTATGAGGAGAATCGCACTGCGTCTGATAATACTGCATCATTCGATTCGATCGCGTATGTCATTACGATTTCCTCGACGTCTTCTTGTGGTGCCGTGTGTTCGGTAGACCACTCGCATTCCGCGCGAGTAAGGAAGCACGGTCCCGTGAACCACCGGTCGTTGTTGTTGATCGCTATGTTCGACGATCGCGTTGCACTATCTGCGACGTTTAGTTGTGTCGGTAACCATCGCCACTGTTCCTTTTCGGTAAGTTCGGATATTTCTCCGAGGCGATGTCCAACATTCGGCGTGTATCTGCGTTTGTCTTTTCGTATGCAATTTACCACGGTAGTTGAATCTGTCCAGTATACTGTGCGAGCGATTTCTATGCAGTGCTCGCAGCGAATAGCGTCGTTCAAACGTGCTCCGATATCGGCGGCTTGTAGTTCTAGCCGCGGAATCGTTTGTGTGCGTCTAGATGCGACTTTTGCCTTTGCTGCTTTTAACACGACGTGTACGCGACCGTCGTTGTATGTCACGCACCAATACGCTGCTGTTGCATAAGCCTGTTCGCTCGCGTCGCACAGTATGTGTAGTTCAAACTGCTTCATCATTATCAGATTGTAAGAACGCGACAAGCACTGTCTTGTTACGTTCTCAAGTTGATACAGCCAATCAACGAACGTTTCGGTATCTAAATGTAGTCTCCGTACGTTTTCTTGTTCGTAGTTGCCGAGCTTTATGTATAACTCGATCGATCGTGTATGTAGCTCGGCCGGTACGTGGTCGCATCGCTGGATAGTCCCTCCTAATATCTGTTTGACATGATTATTAGTGTTGTCCGATCTCGTTAAACGCGCCCCGCCGAGTGCGTTTATTCTAAAATGACTTTTGATAAGTTTGTGAAACACTTGTGCTACGCTGCTGTCCCCGCGTCCCGGTATGTAAGCATGTAATAGGTAGTCGTTGCTTTGATTGATCGTGTGCGGTACCGTTCCGTGTACCACCCAGCCCAGTTGAGTTTTACTCGCAGCCGGCTGGTTCGCTTTACCGATGCGTAACTTCCTGGACACGATCATTTCCCAGTGATCCGTGCCTATTAATATGCGTGGACGTGCCTTTTCGTAGCACACTTGTTTCACCGCTAGGTTTCTCAGGTGCGCGTGTTTCAGTATACTTTTCGGTATCGTTTGTTCGCGCAACCGAAGTCCGTTTATTGTACGCACTCGGAGGTCCTATGCGTTATCACTGTCTCGTTCACACAGCTTTAATTGTATAAGCTGGCTTTGTGCGTATTCTCTCCCCATGTTAACACCGTTTATTTGCAGCGGGTATATCGGTCCGTGCGCGCCAATAGTATTCGCTAAGTCCTCATCTATTAGTGAAACGGTCGATCCCTCGTCTAACAGTGCGTACGTATCTACCGCACCTTTGGGTCCCGATACAGTTACCGGACACACCTTAAGCATAATTTGTGTCGGTTTGGAGCTTGCAGCGACGGCCATTACTGTCTCATTTGAATCTGACGTCTTTATATCGCTCGGCTCGTTCAAATGAAGCGATGCGTGATGTGGGCGACGGCAGGAATCAACGCCGCACGGTTTTTCTTTACAGTTCGCTCGACGGTGGTGCTTGTCAATACACTTGAAACAGACGATTTTGCTTTTCACTAAATCCCAACGCTGCTCGACGTTCAGTGCCTTGTACTGCGGGCACCGAGACAACGAATGGGGCTTCTCACAACACGGACATCGACGTTCGGTTTCGGTGTCTGTTGTAGTGAAAACGCTCTGTTTCTTTTTCGATACGAACTGCGGTGCGGCCGGTTTGATGTCTCGCCTAGAAGGCGCCGTAGTATAAGCGGCTGCGTATGTGTGTTTTATTGCACGGCTCGCTTCGCGCATTAGAAATTGTGATAACACGACGATCTCTGGATCTATAGTACCGTCGTTCTCTTCTGCATAGTCGCACCATCGAGCTTTCAGATGCGGACTGAGCTTTTCTAATACTTCTCGTGCTAACATTGGGTTGTGCAAATAATTTCGTTTATCTAAATTTTGTAGAATACACACTATATTCTGTAGTTTCACTGCGAATGTGTTCAATTCGCTTGCGGTCGTTCCAGGTCGTGGTAACCTTCTCATATCTTCGAATGCTTTATCAATGATGACTTCCGGTCTGCCGAAACACTGCTCTAGTGTGCGCATGATGTCATCAGGGTTTGCCGCAGTATGTAATAATGCCGACACCGCGTCGCGGGCGTCTCCTCGCAAGCTGTTACGTAGTCGCGCTATATTTTCAACCGGTGTAAGTCGATACAGTTTTGTAGAGTCACGCATCGCCGCTTTAAATGGTAACCACTCATTGACGGCTCCGGCGAACGTCGGTAGGTCGATGGCTTGGCGTGGTGTGGGCTGTGTACGCGTCATTTTCTCTAGTACTGCGGCAAGTTGTTTAATGTCGCTACTCTGCGACGGTGAAGGCGAACGGGCGCGTCGTTCTGGCCTGCATTCACTTTGTGGCACATCGATACGTTTGCACGGTGCTTGCTCCCCCCGTGCTACATCGGATTGCGAGCGAAGCCAGTCATCCACACGGTGAATTCGTTCTTCTGACTCCTCGTTCAGTTGCTCGCGTTCATCCTCTGCTTCATTGCGTATCGATGTCAGCTTTACGGCGAGTCTTCTTCTAATTAACTCGGCCTCTATGCTTAGTTTTTCTCGCCGTATATTTGCTAGTTTTTCTTCCGCCTCTAGTTCGGCGAGGCGTGATCGCATCGTCGCGCTCATTGTCGATCGTTGTGAGCGTGACGGTGAAACACGTCCTGTTCTTGTTGTGATTGTTCGAGTTGCTGGTGCGAGGGGCGCGTCTTGCGGTCGTGACACACCCTCCATTCCCTGCTCGTCTAGAGATAGCGGTGATTCGTCTAAATCTCTTATCGTCGTCTCCTGTGCCTCCATTGCGTTGCTCTGATTTCTTGTAATAACCATTTTGAGTACGCCGATCGTGGATGCTCACAGAATTCTTGACGTTTTTGTGTTTTCTTCGAATCGCTGTTTCTTTTCTTCAATCCGGTTCTCGGTAGACCAAGCAATGGTCATTTATTGAAGTAAAGCTTTCTGTATTCGGTTCGCAAAGGACCAAACAATGGTTCTTTCTTGAAGCGAAGCTTTCAATATCCGGCTATGAAGGACCAAGAAATGGTCCTTTCTCGTTGAAACGAAGCTTTCAATATCCGGCTCTGAAGGACCAAGAAATGTTGCGAATATATGTGAGGTGGTTGTAAATCAGCTCTATCCGTAACATTAAATTATTTCTCGTTCTATTTATACAGTACAAGTTGTATTGTACAAATGTTGATGTGGCTCGTTGACTCGTCGCTCGTAGAGTCGTTTGCCGTAGTTATTATTGTGGTTTGTTATCGCCGCGTATCTCTAATCTTGAACCTTTCGAACTATTTATCACAATTTCACGTGTCTGTACTGATCAGACGCTACTTAGTCTCTGTCCGTTCTGATCAGACGCTATACAGTCTCTGCCCGTTCTGATCAGACGCTATACAGTCTCTGTCCGTCCTGATCAGACGCTATACAGTCTCTGTCTTGCTTCCCGTTCGTATTCCTTATTTAAATGTCTCGCAGCTGATCCGCTAGCGAGCGCACTCCGCTTGTGTGGCCTCCTTCCGTATTTTTTCTCAGCCCGACGCGCGACGACACCCCGTAGGGAGGGCTCGTAGGAATATTTTTAGTGAATGGACCCAATGAGTCCATTATCCATTTTCTATTTATGACACCATTCTGTGCCCTGTATATATAACTTCCTGTCTGACAAAACTTATCCCTAATAAATTACGTGGTGTATTGTTCTTACAATCAATCAATATGTTCAGAGTTCTTACTCACAAAAACTTATAACTAACACATTTTGACTTTCTACGTACTCCGTAATAACAAAAAACCTTAACCGTAATAAATTATGTCCGATATTTCGTAAAACTAGCACATAAAACTAATTGTCCCGCACATGGCTCGCTGTCCGTAACAGCGTCTGTCTGTTTGTTCTCTTAATATCTCTGAACGACGCAATGAATTTTAATAAGTTTTCAATTAGAGAATTTCTTTCAGAAGGTTTATATGTATGAGTATAACGCATTTATATCATATGTATGAAACGTAGAGATAAATCGATGTATTCTAATGAAGTCACAGGGAGGAGATTTCAGACGCGTACATTGGAACGCTGGCTAAGTCTTATAAGATATATAAAAACAAGATACTACAGAAATGTGCATTTAAAAAATGGTTATTGACAACTTCCATATAGTATATGTCTATCTCCTAAGAATAAAACACGGCAACAACTTTGATCTTTTTTTTTAATAATTGATTATTGCTAATGCTGTTTTGATCAATATAGTATTAATTCTTACTCAATTCTAAAATTTACTTACACTGAGTGTTTAATGTAGATCACAATTGTCCTTCAAAGTATATCATTTAAATAAATATCATAGAAATTATTACAGGTTTAAAATTACGCGCACCAATAAAAAGTTGTTTATGACAAGCTTCTTAGACAGCTTCTTTGACTTTGATGAACTTTAAATATCAAAGCGCCGAAAATTGGAGCTAAATCATTTAGACATCTTATAAGACCCCACATTGGTACATTGCACCTATGAAAGTCTCCGCAGTTTGCTTGCTATTAATATATTAGTTTTTAAAATAGTCAACCCATTGTCTGCAAATGAATAAATTGCATCATGTGTGAGAAATGAAGTGTTATAATATAAAATATAAGGTCATATACAAACAAATTGGTCGTCCCATGTTTTCGACTCAGTAAAACCAATAACAGTTTTTTAGGTAATAGTGTTAGGCTTTATAATAAAGCATATTACCGATTTGCCGGACTGTAAGTTTAAGCGCCTTGTCAAGCGAGTTTCGGTTTCAAAGGGCTATTAAAGAGTGGATCAATATGTGAACGATGGTGATGTCTGGAATTGACTCCTCTATGTGCATCCATTAAAAATGATTGTAACGTGAAATGTATTATTTTAAATATACATACATCTATATATGTTAAAAAGATTAACTCGATCGAATTTCTTGCCGGTTCGTCTCGATGACTGTGTTGTTTTCGGAACCGTTAGTAATTTTGACGTTCATAAGCGCATTCTTGGGGCCTAAATTGAATAAAGCATTTTTTTATTTAATTTTAATTTGATATAATGCGGTACAATAATAAAAGTTCATATATCTGTATTATAACGTACAATAATAAACATTGGATTTGCCAAAATTATGTTGACACATTTATTATTATTCTCTAATAATGTTCTGATTTTTATTTCGTGAATTATAGGTTTGGTCCGAACAAATTTTACCACAACTCTCGTATAGGTATACCAAAACCGAATTAATGACTACTTTATTGCACTTTTTAGTCCCTGCACCGCCAAATTTATAGCCACAAAGCATCGTTATTTAATTTGATTAATGAAAGAGTTTAGTTATATTTTGTTTTTTAATGGCTTCTTGTTTCCTTAGTGTTTCTTGATATTGAAGTCGGTTTATTTTTCTTGTAAAAGTTTTATTAAAATTAATACAGTGGTATTGAGAATTTTTTTTAACACATTTCATTTGCTGTCCAATCTTCGTATCCTTCTACGAAGATTAGTAGATTAGTAGTATTGGTTCTCGGCTATTTTTTTGGTTCGATTGACCGGTTGTCATTTTTTAATATCCAACGAAGGTGGCATGAATCGGATAGCGTATAATAAATTTGTTGTGTTTATATTGTATGTATACATACATACTAATAAAATAGAAGTAATATAGCGCAAGATTTCAACACTTCTAGCATTTAGTAAGAAATTCAAGCGTACCTTTTTTATATTGAGAAACACGAGATGACTTAGTTTTAATAAAATAAATATTTGAACAAAAATGAAGCACGTTTAATATAACACAATACTATACATTTCACTACTAATAAATACTTTATTGAGAAACATTAGACGTCAGACATCATTATCTATTAAACTCGATATTTAGTTTCAGCAGTGAATTTAATAACGATCTAGAAAATAAAATTGAATTAAAAAACGGGTCCAGTACACCAGAGTGTTATCATCATCATCAGCCTGTAAGAGAGAGATAGGCCTCGTCCCGAAGTATGGCCATAACTACCACGCTTACCCACGATGTATTGGTGATTTCAAACTCTGAGAATTCTCTACATTTTTCCTACAGAAGGTGGTACCAGAAGAACAGTTATTAGGTTCAGGTTTTCTTACAATGTTTTCCTTCACCGGCAGTCAGTAATGTTACCAAATAAAATTAGTAAATGTACGCAAATTCTAAAAAAATCGTTGATCTATGAAGAGGTTTGAATCGGTTAAACTACTAGGCCATCGCGACGACTTAGGAGGACAATTACGAAATACAATAAGGTAAAATACAATTTAAAAAAAGTGACCAATTTCAAAAGTATTTTTTTTGTCCTATGTCTCACTAGCGATACCCGCGAATTCGTATGCACTGTTTATTACATTGCAAGTAAAAATATACGTTACTTATAAAATGTCCTTATAAATAACGCTATCCGTATACTTCCCCTCTCCTGCTTGCTCAATTCTCCATGATAACACAAACATATATCGCTTTACGTGTAATGCTTATATAATCGTAGTCTTTTTAAACTTTAACAATTTTATATTAAATGAAGGTATCGTGGTAATTTTTCAATAAGGACTAAGTGTATATGAAGTTAAACTAAAAAAAAAATTAGATCGAAATTTATCTGCTGATCTTTATGTGATGTGGGCACAACGGCAGACCTGTCATTTCATTTACATCTTTAATATATAATTGTTCTGTGCGTATGTGATTAAATTCCTCCTAAACGACTACACAGGTTTCGATGAAATTCTTTGTGTTTAAGTGGATTCAAGAACTGGTTTAGATTCACAATTCGACCTGGTAGGTGGTGTTGGGGTCTTTTTTTTTATCGAACTGACCTACACTGTTGGCTTCGTAAGGCCCTCTACAGTTCCACCGGACTACAGCTGGGAGAGGACAACGTCCGCCGGGCCCGCTAGTTTATATAGATAAGTTTAATGTTATCAAGATGTATTTTAGAATGCAATATATTTTAGAAGGAACAACTGGAAATTAGATCCCTTATGAGACGACTTCTTAATTAGCTCTGTACACAAAACTAGAGAATTTTAATAATTCAATAAAACACTATTAAAAAGTCATTACCAAAGGTTTTGAACTTTTAAATGACCCTGCATTTTCGTGTGTCTTCCGAGCCACTAGACATATTTCTTTTTACGGATTCTCAGACTTTTTCTTGTGATAATGAATTTGGAGGATTTGTGTAATATGTTTGAATATTGTGCAGATAAAATAATGCTTTTTAAAGGATCTGAAATAATCACAAAATGTACACTATAATTTTTTAATTTCATTTACCATTCAATATTTGTAGTAATGTTTAATTATGTTATAAAATATCCTGGTTTTTAGACGAGGCTCAAGTTCTTTTATTTATATACTTTTCTCTCGTACTTAAGTCGCTTAGTCTTTCAAATTACAATAATTTTTTGATAGAGTGAACCAATTTTAATGAAACAAAGACTAAATCTTACTCGAGGATATGCTTTATGATTTTCTTCCTGATGTTTAATCATAAATCTAGTATTTCATCAGTGATACCTGTTCAAACAAACAGACAGACATTGCTAAAAATGATTGTAATGTATTTTATTACTTATTGGTAGACACCTGCAACAATTTTTTTTACAATAATCGATAAAGTACATACGCGTTATATTTACATTCTTATTATATGTATAGAAGATAATCTTTGAAAATATGTAGTTATGTTTGAAAGGGAATATCGTGAGGTATGCGTTAGAGCTACCAGTGATGCCCATAGCAAAACCCGTATCGGTTCAGTGGTTCCTCAAATAATATCGTATAGTTCAATGGCACATGTATATCGCAATCCAACATCTTTATTTGGGGTACCATAAACTAAATAGGGTTGAATCATAATATACGCTTATGTTGGAAACCAAGGGCTAGGCTTCAACGTGCCCATAATCTTTTTAAATAATTCAGAAAAATTTAATAAATACTCTTTAATAGAAAACCGAACTAAAAAAAGGTGAACAATTTCTACCCTCAGTTTATAATATTCTACGATTTCAAAAAGTATATAGATTAATGCCCTGGTGACATATATGACAGTTTATACATATCACTTTTATTTTATTTACGTGTGTGTGTGTGTGTGTTGTGACACCCGAGTTTAGCTTTGTGCGAACCGACTTCAGAAACTGATTTCGACTTAAGGTTTATTTTCGATTACAAAAAACACAATTTCTGCTGTCATTCTATAGATGCCAGAAGTATATTTTTAATCTGTATTTTTTGTCCTGGTTATTATCCTTGTTAAAACTTTGAGACGAAGTTATTATTTAAGTTATTGTATTGTCACCGTCTAAGAAATTTCAAAACAATCAGACGTCTTTTAGTCGATAAAAATTTGATTGAAAAACTCCATCACATCTATAATGATAGCCTCTAAGAGTCTTATTGCTAGAGTAAAGCCTTTTCCCCACGACATATTGGTGATTTCAAACAGAAAATGAATAAGTCTTTATTTCTACCACATTGTGTAGATACATTTCTTAGGTTGAGATTTCTTGACAATGTTTTCCTTTACCATCAATACCCAGTGCTACCAATTTAAATGTGTAAATATACGCAAATTGCAAAAGTTTCGTTGGTACGCTTTGAGCCTCGAGCTTACTGACATGTAATCAATATTCTGCCAGTCAAATGACTCAACTATCACGATTTTAAATCACTTGCTTCATAGAAATTATACCGAGAATTGAGTAAAAAATTCAGGCAATATAATGAAAATTTAGTTCGTTTGAAGCACAATCGAGATAAAACTACAAAAGTTGACGGTATAGTGATATGCTGTATAGTCATACGTTGTCCGCATTTTTTGATAAAAAAACGAATTTTGGCAAAAATTCCGATTTTTTGTTCATAGTTCTAGGCCTTTTTTAATGCCCAACGAATCGGGTGAAAAACAGTTAGAATTTATATAATAACACGATCAAGTTATAGGTGTTATTTTGTTTGGAATCTGAGGTGACATAAAAGATCGTCCAATAATTAATCTAAAAGAATATAAAAATAATAAATTTCGTAAAATTTCGATGCCAACCCTGAAACACGATATAAAGGCAGGTCAGGTCATGCGTGTCGGTGAGAGCCAGATTTCTACGTGATTCTTTTGTGATGCGATACTGCTACGCCGCGCCGCGCGTCGCCGGTCAACGGGTCACCGAGTCTCTTCCCTCTCAACAATATTAGTTTCATAGTGAAAACTTTTCGAAACCTATTCATGAGTTTCCTTTGGGGTTCCGTTTGCTTCGGACACTTATTTCTACTCATTTTGTATTTGAAGTAAAAACATTCTTAAGTTTTAATTTATTGGGTGGTAATGAGGAAGCTATAGTTTGGCAAAAGACTGGCAAAAAAATGGTATAGAAGTTGAAGGGGCTGGTGGGAACGTGTAAATAGGTCCACCAGGATGGTATGCGGTGAAGTCAAAATATATAAAAAAAATAAGTGAAAGGAAGAGCGAGCGTGGAGTTGTAGCGGGTCTTGTCTATAAATAAATATAATAACAAAGACCCCAAATAAAAAGCGTGAACTAACTTGCAAACTCAGCACCTGGTACGGTGCAGCGGCGTTCTAGGAATCTCACTCCTAGCGGCGATGAATCCAATAATTTGGTTTTCAATGCTCAATGCGTAATTGTATTGTTGCGGTTTTTCGGAGTGTAATTTTCTCCGATAAATGCTTTGTTCAAAGCGAAAAATATATTAGCGATGTCAATAATTTGTAATAGTTCTGACATATATTCCAATTTTTATTCTTTTTTATATGTTCAAATGACAGCGATGGTTCTAGCAAAGCGTCTGCATGCTCTGTACTCGATCAATGAGATGCAGGCCAGAAACACATTTCTTTATCTGGAGTGCAGTTATTAAATTTATTTATAAGGGCAAACCAGAAGTGTTTAATAAAAATATCCATTCAGAATGAATGAATACGAAGGTGAGTTTGTTTGTTTGTTACGTTTTGACGCCTAAAATACTCTACCAATCATCATGAAATTTTGCATGCACGTTGTCAGGGGTTCAGAAAAGGACATACCTTTCGTCCAGAAGACAAGTACTGTTCCTGACGGATCGATGCATCAAATCTACATTAACCCGAAAGAAACTATGAGCAGAAGTTAGTTTATAACACGGACGGGGATGGAGTGGATGGGATATTTTTATGAAAGATTAAAAAGGGTATTTTGGTATAAGATTTTATACAAGTAGTCTCCTGGAACACCAAAGTTTTCCGATGTCATGTTGAAGATTGCCTACGTAGTTTTATTATACAGGTTACGTTCTGGAAGTTGTCCGATGAAAAAAGTTTACATATTTCATGAACAAACATAATTTGACTAGTTTGTTCAATATGCAAAATTGTATATGACATTTAACATTTTCTATGCATTTATGTGTCAAGAACTAATAATATTAAAATAAACCTGATTAAGGGGTTTTATTTTAAATAAACTCAATGTCGCCATGCTCCATAGAATTTCAGTAAAACCTTCTGATAAATTTATTAAAATGCTGATTTTATGCAAGAAGATGTATGAAAGGTTTTAGTATAATTCGGTTATGATGGGGCTAATATGACTAAAGGGGCATTCCACGTAAAGCGGACAATGAAAAAAGGGAGGTTCTGAAATATCGATCACATTCATTCTAATTGCAATTTTGATACGTGTGAATGTACATAAAAACATTTTTATAACTATAGGGATACACACATGCATATCTATAAAGTGCACGTTATGGATATGTAGGTGTCTAGTGTCACTCATCGTTTACCGTTCTATAATAAAATTCTACAATCCGGTTGTAGCCGTGTAAACAAACGCATGTAGTGTATAATAAGGCCTGTGTAATGTAAACCTAGAAATAGAGATCGATAAATAGATTAATTTAATGTGTAACTTAATGTGAATTACCAATACAAACAATATTAACTTGATCTGAACTTTTATTTAACTATTCCTCCGGGCTCGAACCTAAAATTACGTTTATTCTCAAGTGATACCGCTTCAAAAAAATAGTTGTGTATCAAATTCGAATTTATTGAAAGTAATTTTTCAAGTGTAGCTAATTTATTTAGGAAACATCCATAAGTTAAAAGTCAATAACCTTGTGAGCCGTGGGAACAGTTGTGCTATGGATATATTTAATACAATTGGTAAACGGGAAAACAAAAATGACTGACATTTTTCAAAATGTGAGCTAAACTAAAATGTAGTCAAAAAGACAATATTGCTGGAGGCTACATGTTAGCAAACAAAGTATACGAAGATCTCAAACTAAATAGAGTGATGACATGCGAAAAACTACGTGAAGTAGTCCAGTTACTCCATAAGGCTGGAATTCAGATTCAATGACAAACTTTGGAAGAGGCATAAACTAAGTGGACTGTGACAGTTTAATTGTGATAACGTGCTACTTGTGCTACATATTGGCATTGGCTGCTCTGTCGAGCGCCTTTCATTTTACCCCAACTCCGCGGCCGGCTGTAATGCCACATGCGATAAATGGAGGATAAAAATTGAGACGGTGTAAAAAAAGTTTCTCTTTAATAAACGACACAGACGAAGTTACGGGTACTAGCTAGTTAGATATCGAATATCTTACGTAAGGGCAAAGGGCGTTGCCGCGTCGCAACAGAATATTGCAATCGCAGGCAGGTGCCACCGTCACTCACTGTTCCCCTTTATTCATTAACAAACGGGAAGTGGGTTCACCCTCGTCGAGTTAATTCATGTGCCCGGGATTACCTGCGTTTCAATTTACACGTTACGGCTAATTTACTTTCACTCACTTACGCCTGCGATACGGGAATAAATTTGTTCCTTGATGGCGATTATACCGTTAATACATGGGATGAGGGATGCGTTTAGCTGAGGAATACGTTTTAGCGACGTGAAGTGTGGTGTATTCTATTTAATAAATTACATGTCATCTCATATGTGATGAGTGTCAACGTTACACATGTTTATGTTGAATTTAAACTGAGCGAGATTAACATTTTGAAATTTGTGGATGAATTTTGTAGCGATGATGGCTTAGTTGATAGCGTATTCGGATACCGCGTTGATCCACGGAGGTTCGAATATTTACAACTGAAGGAAAACATCGTGATGAATTCTTAGCATAGTGTTGTAGGGCTTCTTCTAAATGCGCTTAGCTAGCTACTTCTACCTTTAAGTTGAAATTCTCTCAGGTGTGTTCCGGTAGCCCTCTAGCTTTGGCGTGTTTACCATCTTAGACCTCATCGTCGTATAACACCAGATGAGATTGTAATCAAACGCTACAACCTATATGGTATAAAAAAAAAAAACAAGAAACGACTAATGTAAAAGTGTAGTGCGGAGTATTTTACAATTTTTGTGATATTCTACTAATCATATTTATTAAATGGTAGTATTCAATATCTTTATTTGTGTTCTCTTTTAAAAGTATTTATTAAACAAAGATGGGAGTACTATATTAAGTATTTAAACTTTGATAGATTTTTATATGATCTGCGTAAATAAATATTTTACGTACAAAATTATAGTCAAATCTTATATTGGAGTAATTTGTCATCCGATTATCCATTTATGAAGAAGACTAAATTATAAAACCGATTGAACCTGACGAAAATTGAATTTTACATTGAACATATAACTTTTTAATTTAATACATATAAATTAAGAATTTGATTGAATAACTAATTTTATTTTTAGTGCAAATGGCAAACTTGGAACATCGAGAAATTGAGTACTTTGTGAGGGTAAATTTCTAAATATTTTTAGCATTTATGCAGACTTTATTCGCATGCCTTTCGGTATATTTACGAAGAAAAATAGTCATTATCTATTTTCAGGGCTCAGGCTATTTATATACTACTATAATTTGATTGCGATTATTTTAGAGATTTAGGCATAAAAATTTATTTATTCAAAACATTTTGCCAATGTTTCTACACGAGCAGTCTATGGGTTAGCTACAATCAAAGGACTATTAATGCTTTGCGTGTGCAATATAATAATATATTTCGATTATTCTTGGGATTGCCGCGATTCTGTAGCGCATCTGGGATGCTTGCATATGCTCGGGTTGATGATTTTTATGCAATCACGCGTAAGAGAGTAGCATCCATCCTTTGTAGACCTCGCGAAAGTCCCAACAGAATAATGGAAACATTAGTAGATATTTATGATAGTCCTTATCTGAAACACTGGATTTCGGTGGTTATATAACACTGGGGATCAATGTCACATTTTTTGTTTAATTGTCTATTTAATTTAATTATTATCTATAGTTTAATTATATTTAATTTCTTGTTTTAATTAAGTAGGTAGTTTTGTATATTTTTGTGTCATGGACCTTTGTTGTCTGAATGGTTAAATGATTTAATTTGATTTGATTTGATAAAAGATACTTTTTCATTTATACACAGACATACAGATTTTATATACAAACTTACTTTTGCATGTTTAGTATTACTTGTTATACAATGAAGAAAAATGAGTTAAAATAAAATATTGTTGACGAAGATAATTAGAATTTCGTACAGAGCACGATTATTTTATAGGAATCATTCGCAACTCGCCTTTGACAACCTGCGTCATACCACGTTGCTCGAACGTACTGTTAATTCGTTCGTATTTAGCGTACTCTCTGACCTATACTTTGAATGCTAGTTGCTCCGCTCCTAAGTATTGTAGCATGATTTTACATATCTTATAACTTTGCACAACAAATAAACATGCAAAAATAATTATTAACAATACTACATATATAACTAGCTAACCCCGCGAACTTCGTACCGCCTAACAGTCGATTCTTTAATATCTATATATTTTTTAATACTTATTCTGCTATTCGGGACGCTATATAATGTTAAAAGTTACCATCGTATAAATATTGACAAATATTGACATTAATATTTATAGGATACTAACGTCAATCAATTGTTTTGCCTTCCCGGAACCTGTCCACTAACACTTAAACTTTATGATGTGGTATTAAAGTTCAAATTGACTTTTAAGTATTATTACGAATCGTTTGTATGGGAGTATGGAAAAGAGTTGTTTTTAGACATTTTCAGGCAATTTTTTATTTTTTTCTTTCCGTAAGAAACATCCTCGTACTTCAAGGAATATTCTAATAAAAGAATTAGTGAAATCGATTCAGCTGCTCTCAGGGTTTGCGCTTTGCAACACATTCAGTGATTTATTTTTATATTGTAGATAAAACGATTACTAAATTTTTCGAACTGACTACACCTGTTGACCTGGTAAGGGCTCTACAGTTTCACCAGACTACTCGATTACTAAAAGTTTACCAAGTTAAATAGTTTATTACGATAATATATATAAAGTAAACAAATATTTAATAAAATTACAAAACCAAGTATTTAAATGGCGTAATAGCAAGACATCATAATATATAAGACATAATAATAAACATAATGCTTTGTTGATGCTGTGTATTTTGCTGCATGGGTCACTTTCTTGTTTATTATCTTCAGTGAATCACCTTGTGGTATGTAACATTTTCATAGTTATTCGCAATGATGGAACTAAACCGACTTTGTTTTATATATGTAGAAAAAGAGATAAATAAAAATTATATATGCATATATATTTTTATATGAATGTTTCGATATTTTCATAGTTATTCTGCTATCTCGATTTATAAGTGTTTGAACAAACCCGACTTTGTTTTACATATATAGATAATATACAATAATAGTTTAATAATAATATTTATCATGCAAAGATAATTTGGTAAATGAAACTAAAGATATTTATATATGGCTTAATTCGAAATATATGCAAGAAGGAAAATTTAAAAGAATTTTACAATAAATAGTCGACATTAGTTTTGCTGCAGTTACTGCGCCCGGGTACACCGCTTGTCCCACTGGATTTTATTAGCTGCAATAAAATGTCCCCCGCTTTAAGATAATCTTGAAAGCTGTCATCGTCTGTAGGCACTTTAAAAGCTCTGTTTTAGTAGAATAATATTTTATTTAAGTTTCACTACGGCATTGTGAGTATTTGAAAATAAATAATGAAATTAAATAAGATGTACCAGTAAAGTTATTAGGTTTAGTTGATGTATATCATAACTAGCAGATACGGTGGACGTTACCTGCTCTGATTATAAAAAATATATGCTTATGTGTATGTGTAATTAATGTGATAAGGATAAATACTGTATTAGTCTAAATAGCCTTCCAATCACCTCATTTTATGTGACCGTTTTTTAAAAGATAGATGGGTATAGTAATCTTTCCTTAAAAGATAGGTATATATATGCCATCGCAGACTTTTTTATAAATCTATAAAAGAGGAATATCTCATTATGCATTGTTTTGGTATATATCAAAAGAATTAGGCAGCATTTTCGATTAAAGCTCCCAGGCGGCTTGACTTTTTCCAACACTTCCCACAATTATTGTTATATTTCACCCAATTTACACAAAACCTTGACAAATTATATACCTAAACCTTTCTCACGTTCCTCTATCTATTGGTGAAGATTGCTTTTTTTTCGAACCGGCTACACTGTTGGCTTGTTAAGGCCGCTACAGTTTCACCTGGTGAAGACTGCGTTACAATCCGTTCAGTAGTTTTTGAGTTTATCCCAAACAGACAGATGCGGCGGATGACTTTTTTTTTTCATAATATGTAGTGATAACCTTAATCCGCGACTTCTTGGCTGTGTATTTCTTTAATATATGTAGGATGAAATGTGTCGTATGGCTTCTTCTAAGCCCGAAGATACCTATATGTCAAATTTCAGTAATTCATGTTTATACTTTGTATTATTTTTACGTTCAAATGATTTTTATCCATTAATTGGAAATAAGGTAGCAATCAGTATAATTCATTGCAAGTAATGATCGTGGATTTGATATTTGCTAGTTCCCGATTACATTTTTATTTATATTTATTAGTTTAGTGAGCCTCAATCTTCAGTTATTTTTTTATGTTATATTTGAATATTTATAATACAAGTAG
This sequence comes from Antheraea assamensis, assembly GCA_035772565.1. Classification (NCBI taxonomy): domain Eukaryota; kingdom Metazoa; phylum Arthropoda; class Insecta; order Lepidoptera; family Saturniidae; genus Antheraea; species Antheraea assamensis. The sequence continues at coordinate 683,483 of JAQQSE010000014.1, forward strand.
TTAATATTATTCAACGACAGTATGTTGTATATTCTTGTATATGTATTTTAGTTTTTTTTAATACACTTTATAGGTCAGCGTTTAACTACAATCTCATCTGATGTTAAATGATGATGTGGTCTAAGATGGTAGTCACGCTAAACCTAGAGGGAAACTGCGTCTCGTGTGCAACTGTCGAACTGAACACACCAACAGGTGCTTCGTGACAGATTTTCAACTTGAGGGTAGTAGCTAGCCTGGCGGACTTAGAAAAAGCCCTACCACCATGCTATGGTTTCATCACGATGTTTTCCTTCACCGAAATCTCCTGACTACAGGATTCGAACCTACGTCCTCCGACGCTGTGTCCGAACACGTTATGAACTAAGCCATCATCTCTTGAAAAGTGGTTATTCAAAAACGAGTATTTGAAATTTTGTACTTAAATAATATTTTTCGTTCCGAGTTAATTTAGGCAGGTATTTTTTACCACACATGGAGTGTAATTCGATGGCCTGGATACTATAATTAAGCTTTGATAATCATTGTAAAATTTAATTTATTTACAAACTATACTGTGTTCTTTTTTGTGATGGATCTTTGCATAACATAGCTTCGAAAGGTGTATTAATCACATGAAGCGAGGTTCGGATCGGGTTGAATGGATGAGGCATTTAGCCAGTCAATTGCAGTGATTTTAATCTTTGAGATAGAGACTTCGAACGAATGATCGTGTAAAGAAATTCAATAGTAATGATGATCACAACGAGTTTTTGTTTAAGAGATAGTACTCTTATAGAATATATTAATTGTTTTTTAATGCTCTTAATTTTAGCTTCTAAGATATTATAGATATTCATTAAAATTATATGCTTGTTCACATGAACTAATAGCACTACTACATTGTGATCGATTTCTTAACGAGAAACAGCAGATTATGACGCCTTATTCATAAAATAAAACAAGGAAGTATAAAACTAATTGTTATTAAAAAAAAAAAATTATAGAACTTTAATTTTGTAATTGTATAAATACAAATCAATAAAAAAGTAGATAACTCCGAGTTATATTCACATTTCATTGATTTCACTCTGTATATAACCGATACCTAATTATGAAAATATAGAAAAATGTTGTATGGATATGATATTTGTAACATAAAAAAAACATTGCATCACTGTGCACACGCGGAGGAAGCAAATTTTCTTTGGTTCATATATATTAAACTATATATATAAGAATGCTAATACACTATAAACTATACGAAGTTCCGTAGTATAAATGCTTAACTATACATTTACCCATTTTTATTTATTACTAGACCCAGGCATACAACTTTACGGTTAGCGCACAGCGAGTACCGCATAACGCGTAACGAAATTTTTTCCCTACCATGCCATAAGAAGTTTCACTTCAAAAATAGTGGATACAAACAACGAAAGGTAGCGGGTTGTGAAATAGTTATACAAGCTAAGGGGGTAGTGTCATAAGAAAGGGTAAAAACACTGCTATAGACGGTAGTGACCATTTAACGTCATATTTACTGTATGTTCTTATGTTACATCACACGAGTAAAAATGGGTGCTTAATGCGTAGAAAAAAATATATACTTCAATTTACAAATAAAGTCATTATAGTACGACATCATCGCATTAATTATAATTATACTCGTATTATTTCCGTGAAATCTCCGACATATACTTAATCTACGTCGTTCAAGGATCGGTAGTTTGGGAAGCGCTGGAACCAAATATGTCTAGTAAACTCGAAGTAATCGGCCATTTGTAAACGTCTAGATGCTTCCTTCTGCAGTGTGGATACAAATCGTGCATTTACCCGGACCCAGTCGCACGTACTACGTAGGTGGTAGAGCCATGCTGTATTCCTACTAGGTGGTAGAGCCATGCTGTATTCCTAAGTGGATCTCAGCGCGAATGGGCCGGCTCGTCCGGGGTAGTACCACCCTCTCACAGAAAATCGGCTTAAAGTAACAGTACTTGTACTATTGCGTTTGGTTCGGTCAGTGAGAGCGCCGGAGGCCCTCCCCCTCCCCTCCCAAAATATGATAGCGGTTTTAAAGAGTAATTTACCCCAGGGGGGTACCAACACTCAATGTGGAGGAGAATCCCCCCCTGAGCGTACCCGCTCAGGCTGCCCTTCGTATTCTGGGGTGGGCAAAAATCCGCTTGTCATTTCGGCCAGAGGCAACGAAACGGAAAAATCGTCGGCACCCCCTCCCACGCTGCGCGTGGATTTCTGCAACATAAGGGGAATCCACTCCAACCTTAACTCTGTCCACCACCACCTTGAGACGGAGAAGCCGGCCTTGATGTTTCTAACTGAGACGCAGATAACTTCTCCTTCTGACATTGCATACTTGCGATACCCTGGCTATAACATTGAACACGCATTCGTACCCCGAGCCGGGGTTTGCGCGTTTGTCCGGGAGGATATTTGCGTCCGTCGCCTGGCCAATCTTGAAGGTCAAGATCTCTCTTTAATCATTCTTCGTGTGGATTGCGCAGATCACCCGCGCGTCTATGCATGCGTATACAGGTCGCATAGCGGTGACTTAGAAACGAATCGCCTTATGGAGCACATCCAAATGATGGCCGACTCAATTCTCCATCAGATCCCCTCTGCAGAAATCGTGGTTCTTGGCGATTTCAACGCCCACCACGCTGAATGGCTTGGTTCACGTACCACCGACTATGCGGGGAGATTTGTTTTTGATTTTGCTTTGGCATACTCCCTCACACAATTGGTTACCTCGCCTACGCGTGTACCGGATGTGGAGAACCATATGCCTTCACTGTTGGACCTTCTGCTGACCTCTCATCCGGACAATTATCAGATAAACGTCGATGCTCCTCTGGGCACGTCGGATCACTGCTTGGTTCGGACAACTGTACCACTTACACGTCCAGTTCGCTCGCGCCCTGCGAGCAGACGCCAAGTCTGGCACTATAGGTCAGCAGACTGGGATGGGATGCGAACTTTCTTTGCTTCTTACCCATGGCGGCAGGTTTGCTTCTCGCTGGATGATCCTGATGCCGTCGCCAACATCATAACCGACGTTATACTCCAGGGGATGGAATTGTTTATCCCGAGCTACATGGTGCCCGTCGGAGGGAGATCTCAACCCTGGTTCGGTCACTCCTGTAGAATGACCTGCCGTCGGAAGAAGAAATGCTACCGAGCCTGGGTTGAGGCTCTGGCGTCACAGGATGTAAACACTAGCGCATTAAAGAAGGAGTACAACTTTGCCTCCAGGTCTTACAAAAGAGCAATCGCCTTAGCTAAGTCAGCTTTTATTGATAGAATTGGTGAGAGATTGATTCGTCTCCCTTCGGGAACCCGGGCGTTCTGGTCTCTCGCCAAAGCTATCCTTGGGAATTTTTGCCGGCCATCCTTTCCACCATTGCGGAGGGAAGACGAATCGTTGGCCCATGACGCTAAAGACAAGGCTGATCTTCTAAGCGGTCTTTTTGCGTCCAACTCGACTCTGGATTGCAAGGAGAAGTTACCACCCACCATCCCGCGTTGCGAAAGCTTGATGCCAAATGTTCGGTTTCTGCAAAGTGCTATACGCAAAGCACTCTTCTCTTTGGATATCTCTAAGTCGAGTGGGCCTGATGGAATACCCGCAATCGTGCTTAGGACATGTGCTCCGGAACTGGCCCCGGTTTTAGCGCGTCTTTTCCGGCTCTCCTACTCCACAGGCGTTGTCCCTACCACCTGGAAGTCTGCCTTAGTCCACCCGATCCCCAAAAAAGGCGACCATTCTGATCCATCTAACTATAGGCCCATTGCTATTACCTCCCTGCTCTCCAAGACAATGGAATCCTGCATAAACCGCCAGCTCCTAAAGTATCTAGAAGAGAACCAGCTTATTAATGATCGCCAATACGGTTTCCGTCAAGGCCGCTCAGCTGGTGACCTTCTAGCCTTTTTGACACACAGATGGGCGGAAGCAGTCGAAAAAAAGGGGGAGGCTCTGGCCGTTAGCTTGGATATCGCCAAGGCTTTTGATCGGGTCTGGCACAAAGCGCTTCTCTCGAAGCTTACTTCATATGGACTTCCCGAGAAACTACGCAATTGGGTATCCAGTTTCCTCACGGAGCGGAGCATAAAAGTCGTTGTTGACGGTGCATGCTCGGATCTCAAGCCCGTGAACGCTGGAGTCCCACAAGGCTGTGTGCTATCCCCTACCCTATTTCTTCTGCATATTAATGATATGTTGAACATCTGTAACATTCACTGCTATGCAGACGACAGTACTGTGGATGCTCTATATACCAGTCGTGCAGGTGTTTCTCGGGAACGCGTTAACGAGTGCCGGAACAAACTTGTGTCCGAGATAGAGACCTCATTGGAGCGTGTCTTGGATTGGGGAAGAAAAAACCTAGTCGATTTTAACCCCACAAAAACACAGGTATGCGCCTTCACCGCCAAAAAAACTTCTTTTGACGCACTCCCTAATTTTCAAGGAGTTCCTCTAGCTGCTGAGCCTAATTTTAGTATCCTCGGTATCGACATATCTAGCGACGTTCAGTTTGGTAGTCATTTGGAAGGTAGAGCAAAACTGGCCTCAAAAAAGTTAGGTATCCTTAACAGAGCGGGACGATATTTCACACCGGTTCACCGCCTTCAGCTTTATAAGGCGCAAGTCCGGCCACACATGGAATACTGTTCTCATCTCTGGGCCGGAGCGCCGCAATGCCATCTACTTCCTTTTGACCGAATCCAACGGAGAGCGGCTAGAATCGTTGACGACCGGGTGCTTTCCTTAGGGCTCGACACTTTGGAGCTTCGTAGGGATGTTGCGTCACTTTGCGTCCTTTACAAGATCTACCACGGAGAGTGTTCTGAAGAACTATTCGGATTGATACCTGCTGCTGAGTTCCATTACCGAACGACTCGCCATAAAACGAAATTCCATCAATGTCATCTCGATGGTTGGAAGTCGTCTACTGTGCGGTTCTCACGTGCGTTCTTCCCACGTACGTCGGCACTCTGGAATGAACTCCCAGCGGCAGCGTTTCCGGACCAATACAACCCACAGACCTTCAAGAAACGAGCCTACTCCTTCCTCAAAGGCCGGCAACGCACCTGTGATACCTCTGGTGTCGTAGGTGTCCATGGGCGGCGGTGATTACTTACCATCAGGTAACCCGTCTGTTCGTTTGCCTCCATTCTCATAAAAAAAAAAAAAAAAAAAAATCTTGCCGTTGGCATTATATAGAGTCGATGCGGATACTGAATTGAATGCATGTATTTATCGTGCTTACATATAATGTTATATACGTGTTTATCTAATTTGCAATCTTTTACACAGGAATCGTCTATTATTTCATTTTTAAATGTTTGTTATCCTTGTTTGTTATCATACCTAAGGTATTTTTCTAGTAATTATTTTACCAGCAATTGCTGGCAATTTGGTAAATCAATGTGTCAAACCAATGTCCTGACTAATATTAAAAATTCGATTGTAAGTTTGTCTGTTTATTTGATTATTACGCTTTCATACAACTATTGAACAAACTGTCACGGGCACAGAAAAGAACATTAGGTCCATTGTAGAATATAAAACAATAATTCTGGGGTGGACAGTGATCCATGTTTATTTTGTGTACTAAGAACATTAATAGTTATATTACAATTATGGAAATGTTTATTTCTTGATAATATATAATTGTAGGGAGTTGTAGGGCAAGAAGAAACTTAAAACATAGAGTTCGCGCCACATTGGGTATAGAATGAATTAAATGAATGAATGTATTTTGGCTCCATCCAACCTGACTACTCAAAGGGATTAGCACCTGTAGCGCGGAAACATGTAGTTTATTTGGGTTATTTGAGTAGAAAGATATATTTCAACGCCGTGCTAACCCATTGGCTCGAGGGATCGGCCGATGTAGCTCACATGTAGAATGCGCGATTCACACGGGGAGCGCACTCAATGGCGCTACACAGCTAGGAGACGAGTTGATAAGGAATGCGAACGGACTCATGGAATGACAGCTACATAATACAGTTCGACAAAAGTAGCTGGAGAGCGCAGTCCGAGAAAGGAGATACGCAACAAAATTACAAGTAATCGACAACAACCTACAAAGAACAGCTACAAATAACGTGTCTACGAGCAACGGGGCTACGAACATCGAGTCACCTAACCCCTAGCCATTGAGCTACAAACGATAAATTGTATTACAAAAACAATGTATTGTACTATCAACTAATCTATAATATTGTGAACCTGTAGTTCGGTGATACTGTAGTGGCCTAGCCAGATCAACAGTGTAGATAGTTCGAAAAAAAAAATATTGTGAACAGAACTGTCTTACAAACATCTCATTCTATTCACTGTAAATTCCTTTAAGAAGTATAAAACAAATCAGTACATTTTTCTCCTATTTTTGTTAACCAATTGTCTTTTGGTTTTCTTTTTAGTAGGTACTGATTAATGTTACGCATAAAAAATTTGGAAAGAATATATTTTTCTCCTTATCTCGAACAATTCGAAGCCTTTATTTATAAACTCTCATTTCTCATACTTCACGATTTTTACGCCTACTATTATTTAATATTTGTACAATTTTGGTAACAGAAACTTGATAATTAAAAAATAACTAATAATAACAAATGCCTGAGGAACGATGAGAAAAGATAGTAGTTCTAGCATGGTTAAATGATTTTTAGTAAACAATATTCAATTTACTGTTAAAACTAGCTGATCCCCGGCCGTTTCGTGGGACATTAAAAAATGAGAAAGGTCAATTTAATATCAAAAATAAGAAGCCGAGAGCTATCTACCAAACCTTCCCATAAAATGGTCCTATGCCGATAGCTTTAGCCGTTTTGACGAGATTAAGACTCTAAAGAACCGTGTTTTCATTACATATATACATCGAATAGATATATGTAACTTAGAAAAATTTAGAGGCAAAATATACATTTCAATATCTTCGTGGAAACTAAATAGTGTTCAGAATAAAAACAGTTGTTTAAAATATCGCTTTAATATGGGAACACTGATATAATCGTAAATTGAATACAGACAGTTTCAGTTATATAATATGCAAATACATTTACGACTATAGCGTCTAGCAATTAAACAAGCCAAATAAAATTCAATAGGTAACATTTGTTGAAAACTGCTATCCCTAAGCCGAAAGGGCCGAATTTGCATTTTATTAGCATGAGATCGGAATAAAAATGTGTTTATTCTGGAATGAGAGCGAGATCGCCCTCCATAAGGAGATCGGGTACCAACACGAATAAAATTGCTACGTTACTTTCTAAATACGTAGCATAATATAGTTAATATTAATTCATTATTTTTATAAAGATTTTATCGAAGTCGAAGTCATAGGCGTACTAAAAATTTCTGAGAATGAATAAAAAAAAATACAATGACTGTCAAAAATAAATAATTTTTTTCAAAATACTATTTTACCCTTAGTTTAAAAAATGTTTAAACATTTTTTCATACGAATAAACCGATGTTGAAAACACTTATAGCACTCCTCCGTGGTGACCTTGGGAACATGGTTCTTACAGGCTTCAACAGCCTATTTTGGTGTTGGAAATGGTTGATTGTTAATGTAATTATTTATCTTAAAAAAAAAAACGCATGGTGCCAGGTCAGGACTGTATGCGGGATGACACCATAATATATAAGTTTTTCAAAAATTATTTTGTTTGTCTGGCTGTGTTTAAACTTAGAAGTTCTTTAATTAGGAGAAGAATTCTCAAAAACGATAGTAGATATTTAAAAATAATGACATATACGTAAATAAAAACTTAGAAGGTTATTACAGATATATCCATCAACAGTGCTACTATTACCCGTATATTGAAGATTTAATATTTTTGTTTTGTGAATTACACAATATAATATATCAGTATAGATAATTCTCATCAAGTAATTATATTTAAAAACAATTAAAAAAAAAATATTGTGTTAAGCGGATCAAGTCGATTTTATAAATTCTAAGTCGAAAAGAATAATAGATCAATGTCGAAAAATGTGAAGCGGGTTCGAAACATCTCAGTAAATATTATTTCCTCCAAGTTTACAATTTGCAAGCCTACACGACACTCAATCAATCAATGTCAACGAAGAAACACAGACATTACAACCCTTAGACTATAAGTTAGGCAGTTAATGTAATTGTACTTCCTAATACAATTTTCGCAACATTATCTACGCAACCATGTTTGTAGAAACTTACTGGTAGACTTTGCACTACTCTTACTGGGCAATATAGGCTTCAACTCTAGAGGTGTTATGAATCTAAAAGCCTAGTGCTCTTATCTTGCAACCACCGATTAGTGCACTGTGAAAGAGCAATTATTTTCTCTTCCGCACACCCATAGTGGCTCCCTCCTAGCGTCTTAAGCCTAGACTTGATCGTTTATTAGTCTAGCTTGCATGGGTAGTTTAGCTCAATTTACAAACATTCGAAACTGCAAACGTGCAGACATGCAAACTGAGGTATGGTCACTTTGGCAACCTTGAGCTAGTTGCCATTTTGATTGAGTACTTTAAGCACTATACCAAAAATCTCGGTGAAGCTGTGAATGCCCATCAAAAGAGGGTTTTTTTTTCTCCCAATGAGTATGTAGTATAACCAATTATTTCGTTTACCAGCATGTTGGCATATAACAAATTGGATATGTTGTATATAAAATGCCCCATCACTATGTTAAAGGTGGTGACTAGAGGTCATCAAATAGATGGTTGCGAGCCAAATGTAAGTCTTTCAAGAGACAATCGTGGTTTCAAGTTTCTTTTAAAAAATCAAAATATCAAATCAAAATTGAGCGTCTTAAACTAAAAACTATTATATGTCAGGCTTATAACGATTTTGTAGAAACATGAAAATGCATTGCTCAATTTTTGTATATTGTATACCTATTTCTCTCGTTATTACCATTATTAATACGATATATATACCTTATAGATTTTAACATTTGGACATAACCTCAGCTCGGATTAAACGATGATTTGGTCTAAGATTTTAACACACTAAATCTGAAGGATAGCTAGCTGCCAATATCAGCTACAACACCGATACCCACATATAGATACTTGACGACAGGTTTTCAACTTGTATGTGGTAACTATCAAGGTGCATATTAAGAAAAGTCCGATCAGCATGCTATGGTTCAATTGCAATGTTTTCCTTCGGCGTAAACACTAGCTCCTTGCAGGATTCAATGCTACATCCAAAGTCCTAACACACTACACCCAAGCTGTAATTGCATCCATCCATAATTAACAGTAAAAGCAGATACTAAAATTCATGGATCTTTGAGATTAACACTACAATACAATTAACTTTTTCGGCTTAAACGATTGCCGACCCTTAGTTTAGGTAATGCAAACGTTTTGTCTTTGAACCATTGTCACTTCAGAACGGCGCGATACGGTTGCAACAAAATAGCTTATGTTAATATTATGCAAAATATTGTTTCCTCCGAGGCGACGACGGAACGATACTAGGTGCATCACACAAACGTATCTCGCTTTATTATTCAAATTAAGTGGTCGTTTGTTCTGAATTACCATATTCAATTACGAATCGGGCGTAAAAGTTTTATTGTCTATAACAATTTGGATTTTATATATGGAGGAATACTGTTTGTTTGTCAATAAAAATTCGTAAGCATCGGAGCGCTCGTAAAGATGACATAATCGCGGTATAAAACGAAAGGGGTGCCGATAAAGTGGCCCTATCCGTAACGTATTATTTACTGTCGCAATATCAATGCCAAACGTTTGGTATCTTTGTTATGGTTTGAATTAATTTGACAAATATGTTTAATGATATCGCGAGAGGGAAATAAAAAAATAAAATTATTAAAACGTGTATATAATATATCTAAAAACGAAAATCTCCATTACTTTTCAGTACTTAAAAAAATAGAAAATCGAGTTTTTGTTTGTAAATGTACAATGAATCCTTGGACTCACGTACCCACATACTTAAATCAAATAAGTAGATTTAGCACCGTGCATAGTTCTAAAGGTAGAATTGCGAAATTTGGGGAGGATGTCGACTTTACATTGTAGGCACCGTTTAAGAAAAGTGACCTAAAAAACTCAACCTTTAGGGGTGTAAAAAGAGTGACCGACTTTGAATGGCACATAGAAGTTTTTGGGTTAGATTTATTTGAAACTTCTGTTTAATATTTTTTAATTATTAAAGAAGCACCCGTTTCAAGATTTTTCAAAACTCTGATTACTTAAACCAGTTAATATTTTTAAATATTTTTTCAATTGTTAAAGTGACTTGGGTGTGTAATTTACGCCTAATATGGCAGACAATATTTTCTGATAAAATAGATTAACTAGATTATATACATATTAGCGGTTTTCAAGCTTTAGCGGTAACATATTTAGGTAAAAAATAACAAAGAGTTTTTATTTGTATCGCAACTCCATCTTCTTTGTAGGACCATCTCTCTTTCATTTTAGAATAAAGTTATTTCTCATTTATTCCAATCTCGTGCCAATATAATGTAAATTGGACCCTTTCGGTTTAGGGTTTGGCAATTTTCAACAAATGTTTCCTATCGAATTTTATTTGATTTCCTTAATTGCTGAATGCTGTAACCTGTACCCATAATTCTTTCGCAGATGAAACTGTTTATTTTCAACGTACGACAATATTGCTGTTTGCATGTGAAATCAGACTTTTAAAATGCCCCGCTTATTTTAAAATCATTTGCAATAACAAAATTTCTTTTCTATAGATATATTGTGATACGATATATTTTATAACAGAAAAAATTATATTTGCTCCTAGTTAATACGCATACATATTAATTAATTACATATAATAGTTGTTCAGTGGTTTTATTATTATTATCCTTTTATTAGTCTCCATAAAAAAGCGTAACAATGCATGTTAGTAGAAGTCTTGTCAAAAGGAATTCAGCCGATTCGAAGATAGCCTGGATGAATAACAGACACATCAATTGTATTTATATGTTAGCAACACGTCCCAGCGTCACATCTGTGCTTACAAAAATAAATAAGAGTAATTCTTTTTTTTTTTAATTTTAGTGTATAGTCCCCTGTGGGAATTTCACAATTCTGCCAGTGTCATGTAGATTTTTATTAAATCTAAGGAAAGAAATCAACAAGAGATTCGAAGTTGGAGCCAAATATTATTTTTACAGTAAGTACATATATTGAAATAAAATGGCAACTGAACAACTAAACGTCAGTTATGTCAATAGTTTTGAAGATTTCCCTACTGTCTTCTGTGTCACTTGCTTACTCAATTTTTATATAGAGATTTCCGAATCAAAATTATCACTTGTCTCTACAATCTTTTAATTATTCATACAAACCTTGTACTTCATTAACATGTGGTATTTCCCCTCTGAAATACCAGAAGTGGAAATAAAAGACGATCTTTAATCATCGTGAAAACAAATCTGTTAACTGTCTAGTGTTCAGAAAGTGACGAATGCTTTGTTACAATATTTTAAAGAACAATTCTCAATTCAAAAAGTTACTATTTCAGGTTGAATCGTTTTATACCATATATCTTTCAGACTGACTAGATCTCTGGTCAAAGCATTATTTTCAAAGTATCTGGCATTTTTGCTTAATAATGTTAGACAGCCTCTGTAAAAAAGCAATAATATCTGCAAAAGCATTCCATCAGATGATGCTTCTTTAGCTAATTTGTCTACTTCTTCGTTACAAGGTATATAATATTGTTTAAGCAGGTACGAACCGTAAAATAAGTTTTGTTTTTTTTTTTCGAACAGTTTAGACTGTTGACCTGGCAAGGCCTCTAAAGTTTCACCGGACTATAGTTTTGTTCTAGCCTTCAGTCGATGCTGTACTTTTATAATAGAATAAACTACCAGTGTGTCTCGAATGGTCGAGCTGCACATAGCCAAATATCTAAGCGCCCTTTTCGTAATCACTCAATATAACATAATAAATCACCACCAGGTTTTTTGTCGATATAACTACAGAAGATTATTTAGTTTAAAAAAAACCATATATTTTAATAATGACATTCTTGCATATATATTTTAGATAACTTCAATTTGATCGGAATGCACTATTGAATTTTAATATCAAAGAAGTATAGTTCATCTAGAGGACTAATAAAATGTGTTCCCCAGACTGTGCAGGTTACAACTCGTAACTCAATTGTACCCGTCAATATGTTACGGAGATTCTAGGTATAACGGCTCCTATAGCAATAATATTCCCATGTGAAGATATTACATTTCAAACAGAGTTGCATTCGAGTGATCAAATTGCTATACGTTTGTATATTTATTTTTATGTTATTATTCGTAGTCAATACCAGCCGATACCCGAGACTTCGTTTTCATAGAACTTTCAAGAAACTATGTGTATTGTATAGCTTAATTATGAAATGCTATTTATTTCTTTTTATTGTAATTTTATCAGTATTATTAAATGAACGTTTAAAGAAATTTGCTACTTTTAAGTTATCTGTATTTAATTTTACCATTACTGTTTAGCTCTTATAGAAAAAGTAATGATAATTTTATGCCCGTGATTTAATAAAATGCCGTTTGTATCAGAAGAAATTTATTTTATATTTCTACATAAAAAATCAAATTAATAAACTATCACGCTACAGTCACACTTAGGTATCATAACGGTGCAGTTTCAGTGCGTTTAAACATCTCTGCCTTTTGTTTCTTTTTGTATTTCCTCCGATGCCTAGAATAAAACTACTCAAACGCAGCCTAAATATCTTTTAATAAAGAGTGTGGAAAGTTCTGGAGAGTTGCCGTCATTGCTCGATTCGACAATGTTCGAAACGGTCTATTTTTAGAACCCTATTGTATTTCGTTCCCACAGTCGATGAGTAATTGTTTGTTTATTTGTTAGCAAGTTCTCATACAGTGGTCTAACAATATGCAGGTTATATAATATATAACGTAGGGTATATAATGTATTTATTTATTCGAAATGAATCAACAACAGAACCACTATATTAATGAATACTCATAACAGATATATTAGGTCTTAGAATTAATTAAGTTTCTAATTATAGCCGATTATAGCATTTTTATAGACTAAGATACATTTATGAATAATAAAGAGATGAAAGAAACAGGAAAATTAAAAAACTAATATTACCTAATAACGTAATCAACTATGACTTAATGAAATACTATGCTACTAATATATGAATCTCTACTAGTAAAGTCTCGTCAAAAGACGTTTCTGATATTAGTTTGGACAAACAAGATATTTCTATGTATAATTTTTTCTGTTATATATAAACACATAGTCTACGATTTCTCTGTCATTTTTTGTACTCTGTATAGCATAGAATCAAGGTATATCTACCCAAATATATACGGACATTTTGATAATTGAAACAGACTTCAGCGGAGTTTGCAAAAGTAATGAAAAACATAAATAATGGTTTTTCGGTGAGATCCGATTTTCTCGTCACTCAATCGGGGCTTATTCAAATTAGGCCATCGATGTCCCGTCGAAGCGGCTGTGGTATAATGTTTAGCGATTCTAAGTGTTTTTTGCCTCTGCCCGATGGAAGCTTTGAAACGATTTAAATTGTGCAGTGACGTGAACGGTTTTGTATCGATTCCTTGTTTCTTGTCTTTTAAAATAATAAATTACTTTCTTGTAAGATCTTTTTCGTCTTTTAGATATATCTCCTGTTCACTATAACATGATATATTGCCAAAATATAGCGCTCGACAGGTTATGGATCGTGCCATTTTAGGCAATAACATGAGTGTTAAAGTTAGGAATATGAATATACCAAAAACTACAAAAGTAGAGCTAGGCAAGGAGTTTTCGTTTATAAATAGTGGTTAACTTAGACTCCATTAAACGCTGTAATGTTCCAATTTAATGTAGGTTACACAATTGTAATAAAAACAAAAAAAATCACACATTAAAATTTTATTTAAAACGATGATTCTGTCCTGAATTCGGATCTGGTTTCACAGATTATGCTATGAGCCCGCGCTTGCACACCGTCTCCTACAAATTATACTCAAGACGTACGTTATCCGACATTTTCTGTTTCATAAATCTCCATTTGGAGGCAGCGCGGCGGTGAATAGGCTCGTTAGTCGTAAATAACCGAACTCTGGTCGTTATCTCTCATTCAACCGGCTATGAGGTGAGCACGCGTGCGTGCGCTCCATCTTTTTTGTGAGCAAAATTAAAAAATTTATTTTCATTTTAACATTTTACGTAAATGCGATGAATCCCCCCTTGTTATTTATTAGCAATGTGGAATTTATAAACAACTAGCTTTTATTCGCGTCCATGGTGTTGTCTTCGATATAAAACGACTTGCGTGCTGATACTACAATTACAATTGATACAAGGTGGTTTAATTATATAGAGCAATAGTGTTTCCTAAGAATGTCAATGAAATATTTTTCTGGGGCTTCTAAACACGGAAATATCGCACTGAGTGAAGTTTCGAGAAGTGAAAACTTGTCACCCGGTTGTGGATTACCTCTGACATTCAGCCTCGCTCGGTTTGCCGAGAACACCTGAAGTTGCCGCTTGGCTCTCGTATGTGTACTTGTCACGTGTTATTAAATCGCGTTCACACGTCGCTCGCCCAAACAGTAAAGTGTCCAAGATTTGTACCTCGCGCAGTACAAGTTGCATAACTCACCAAAGTTTAATAGCTGTCTGATGAACGTATAGGTAACATGACATAGCAAAAATTTAGTTGAGCTATTCAAAACAAGTCGAATTATCAATAAAAATACATAAAGAATCCAAACTGCGAAGTTTCTATAATTTTTAGTAATATTAACGAAATGTTTCTATGGAAACGTAAAACGTACGGTTAATACGGACGCAGCTATATGCCTGTACGGCCATCTACATCAATATTACAAACAGGTATTATACTCTGTGAAAATGATTATAGGAGGTAATCTCTCTATCTATAATCTAACACAACTACCTGAACTACTGAGTCCGATTCTTAAAAAATTGATATTCTCGAGCAACGTTATCAAGCTTATAATATGATGCTAACAGTCTTTTATTCTGGGTAAGTTTTATATACCTAGTAATTAACATATAGGATGTCGCTGACGGGGTCTAGTGAAATATATATGTAGGATAACCAAAGACCAAAAACCAAAGACTATAGACATCAACACAAATATAAATTAAGAACATACAATCGTCTCAAGTTCCTTTTTATTCTACGCAACGATTATGTTTAGTGACTAGCTTTTGCCGACAGTTCCACACGTGTTAGCACGGATTTGACCTATCTCTTCGGTAATAGTACTGTTTTTTAAAATAAAGATAATTTATGAACGTTTTCAGTAAATTGTTAATAAAAGTTTTAACCATTTTGAGTTACGTCTATTACATTTTATCAATATAGCTTTAGTCCCTAAGGATAAGTGTGATGATAATTAACCTAAATAATACGTTGAAAAGTCAGACGATTTACTATCTACCTGTGAAAATGTAAAGCGTTGAAGCCGTTTTGGAAAATCATCTGGACAAATAAAGAATACTTAATTTTTTTATATGTCTAGATTATCTCGTATCTTGGATAGATATAGATATAATTTATGACTTCAGTTTACTAAATTTGATTTAAATGTACAATGGTTGTACTTAATACGTACTCTTGTGCAGTGCATTTATCTAAATTAAGGATTAGGAATCATACTCTTAGTGAATGTGGCCTAGAGGACGGTTCTTCTGAACATATATTCTTTAATTGCCTGAGAAACAGATTTTTCCTATATGATGTCCTCATTCTCCCTTTATGACGTCCTTTCTACCTTCTTAAATTCTACGTCCTACTAACCTTACGTGTCTCTTAGCTTTAAGGAATAATAAGCCATTAATTTGAAATGCCTCATCCTTATTTATTAAAATTAACAAAATCAAAACTTTAATCAGATTTTCAATGTGTTAATCGTTATGTATCTAACTTTGGCTCTATTTATTTTTGTGTGAAAGATACAATAATTTGGTTTGAATACAATTGATATGAATTATTTACTTGCTTTTCGCGAATTACATTTTAATCACTCTCCTTGGTCTATGACACTTCTGCCACAGACAGCGCACACTCTGTATCTACACGACATTGCACACGGCGCCATAATTAAAGAAGATTATTTTTTTGTTCTTACTATCTAGAATAAAAATTATCATGATATCTCCATTTAATAAAAATATTACACTTTTAAGATACAACGATGTCTATTTTATTGCCATAGAAAGCTGAAGCAAGCGGTATGGTGTGTATATGTAGGACTGAGAAGGTCAATGAATTACATTGTTTGCAAAGAACTTTGGTAATTAAAATATAATTTTGCTTTCATTTGTTTTTCTCTGTTCACTGTTAAGATAATAAAAAACGCAGACGAAGTCTCGGCTATCAGTTGGTTATAAATATTATTATGAAAATCAAATGTCATACAGCGGGTATGACGTAAGATTTCAAGAATTCTGTTAGGTTCGGATTTAATCATGCGCGATCGGCAAATGTTTTTTTTAAATGCTCTGATGTGTCCATCTTCAGTTTGTTATCATCATTTTCAAACGAGCACTATCTGCTCATATCATCATCACTAACCTGTAAGAGACCCATTGCAGAAACGTAGGCCTCTTCCCGAAGGAAGGTATGGGCACAATCACCACGCCTGCCCACAACGAAATGGTGATTTCAAACTCTGAGAAATTCGGTTTCATATTTCCCCCTGTACAGTGGTGCTACCAGAACATTTTTGAGGTTCAGGTTTCCTGACGATGTTTTCCTTTACCGTCAGCTGATAGTGCTACCAATTTAAATTAGTAAATGCACGCGAATTTCGAAAAAGTCTTTGGTGCATGACTGGTTGCGACATCGGATTGATATTGTGAACTGACCAACCACCATTCGACTCAACCTCCATTTTTAATGAAAATGTATATACTTATTATTGATGAAAATGTTCATGAAATCCAATAAAGCGATATTAATTATGCACTTTTTTCCGCTCTGCTAATAAACCATATAATTTCTGAAAAATCAGTCGATTTACTGGTCATTATTCTGGGAAAATGCGTTCGTTAAGGATTCATATTTTAGTGTTAAATGGTATAAATGATATATTTGGTTTTAAATGGGATTTTATATCATGGAATGTTGTGTTGAACACAATGTATTATGTGATTCACAGGGAAACATATAAAATAATAACGTTATAAAACTCCTTTGCGTTTACGTCGAAAATATTTACGAGCTGAAAGCTTTTGGGTGTTAAACATTAATGTCTGTATTATTTCCTTTCTCTGATGCCTTTCAGCCTTGACGTCGGGCACTCGATCGTTTCGTGGCTTCAATAAATTAACTTATAACTGTAATTTACGAACTCACCTGCCTTCCTGCCACCTGACTTCCCAGCTCCCTGACAACTATTATATGAAATTAGTAGCAGGATTCTAATTACGGTAGGATAATTTCATAATAGTATTATTTTGCCTAAAGTATATCTGGTCGATATCGTGGTGTTTCGTACTGAATTATGTGTAAGTAAGTCTTCTTAGAATAATATTTAAATATTCAAATTTCACATTTTTTTAAATATCACATCAAACCATCATAATTACTCTCTTTTGTTGGAACGAGATTCCTTAACGGGACTTGCCGTATGAGTTGATTGGTAGAATTAGTCACGTAAGGGAAACGCGTTACGCCCCCTCCATGCGACCTTCTCTCTTTCCGTATATTTCTATAGTATACTAGTGTGTCTGTGCGTGTGAGTGTCGAAATTCAAGAAGACAAGCACCCTAAACTCCCGGTTATATAACCTCTAAACTATACATATGAAAATATATGAAAGTTTATTTCCTTTAATTTATAATCTTTTTTTCTAATTTTTAATAAATAAATTGTTTTTCCTGATTTATTTATTAATACCTGTGGCGAAATAGTCAAAACTTATAAAGTAGAAAAAAAGTATCATGTACAATGTAGTTACTTTGTCGTTTTCGGGAAAAAAGTACACAATCTCTCGATTTAATTAATTAATAAAAACATAGAAATAACATCATAACTTTTAGAAATGGATTAAATTTCTAAAATTATGTTTTAATTTAAAGTTTATTACAGGTACACGGTTAAGTATATGCGAGTATTATTTTCATATATATAGCTTTAAGTTAATCCACTTTGAAGTGTTAACGATTGTAGTTAATGAAGCTCTCAGTGTAGTAATTATAATACAAATATCTAAAGGTGTATCTGTTGTAGAAATTAACACAATGATAGGAACATCAGTATGATAGTTTCGTATATCGTTTAATTGTAATTTATCCTATATATATAGATGAATGTTGGTATATGTATTTGAGAATCATAAACTCCAGCATTGTATGACAAGTGACTATAAAATTTCATACATGTAAGCATATTTATACGGAGAAAGTTTTTAGATTTTTAATTTATTGTATACTATCAGCCAGCCTCGGTTCCGCACGGGTGTATTAACGAGGTAAATGTAGTGCACATCTTCACTTTACAACGAAGACAATGTAATGTATTAAAACGATGAATGAACAACTGAACATTGATTTGTCAATTCTGTACATATTTCTGAAGATCTTTCTTTTTTTATACTTTTTAGGTTAGCGTTTGACCATAATCTCATGTGATGTTGTATGATGATGTGGTCTAAGGTGGTAGTCACGCTAAACATAGAGGGAAACTGGCTTTCAAGTGTAGCTGCCAGAACACACCAACAGGTGCTTGGAGACAGATTTTCAACTTGAAGGTGGTAGCTATCCAAGCGGACTTAAAAAACCCTTACCAATATGCAGAGTCCAATTCCCTAGTATCTTCCGTCTCAGGCATTCACTTTTTATATATGTATTTGAATATATTATTATATTATGAATATATATTTGAACCCAAATTTAATATTTTTTTAAAGATTTTTGTTCATACAAACCTTGTACTAGCAAATATGAACACAACAAAAAAAAAAACGACAAATACGTGCAGCTATTCCGAAGTGAGGCACGTATGCAGGCCGACATTCCAGCAATAACTGGCGATGGACTAGTTCTAGTTCTCGGTGATCGCTATTATTTTTGGATTGTACTGTGCTTCACACACACACACAACATCAGGCATAGTGCAGTCACTTTATCGTGCTACAATAAAAAAAATTGGTAAAAATGGCAATAATATTATGAATGCGAATATGAATTTGTTACGCTTTTAATCGATTATCATGAAATGCATACACATTTTCAGAAGTATAGGAAACGATACAGGGTACCTTTTATCTAGACAAAAGTACTGGTCTCGAGGGATAGGTTAGGAAGCTGTGGCCAAAAGCTAGTTTAGTTTTAATAAAAATGGTTCCAATTTCGTACCAATAGAAATAATGTTAATACAAACATGATTTGAAGATAAAGTTACCATACTACACTTTTTAATATAAAGGAAATAAAAAAATTAAGCACTTCCAATTTAAAACTCATCCTATACACCACACTCAGTGTATCTACGTAGTACGGGGTACGTTGTTAAAACTTGCGGCAGAGTCTGATGCCAGTAATTAGCTTCACGTAATTTAGTAATTTCGTTAAAGCCACTCGCAGAAATTTAGACATGCAGTCCGTATAAATGGATAAAGTAATCGCATAAGCCGTCGTTTCGGGAAGCGGCGCAATTAGGAAATTTATAATTTTTTAACTTTGTTTTAGATTTGAACGACGATCCGTCTAAATGTTGCTGGTTTGTACAAAATTGTTAAACATGAATAATTAACTTAATTATAATTAAGAAGTTTTGGAATTATTGTTGAATAGGAAATTAACCATAATAGATTATCTTATGACCTAATGAGAATGCGAGTTTCTGTGTTTGTTTCGCTTTGACGTCCTAACAACTACTGAACCAATCAATATGACAGTTTACATACTGGTTGTTATAATATGTTGTCAAAATCTCTAGGGTTAGGTAAAATCTACGTTAATGCGAGCGAATCCGCGAAAAAAAGCTAGTTATTTTTTTGCCATAAACTGATTGTGGTTGACGTAAGAGGTGTAACAGAAACACAATAAGATTAATAAAACAAAAAATTAACAGTCTGTTTATCGGCTTCCAAACGTTAAACCTCAAAACTGTTGCAAAAGTTTTCTGGGGGTTTTCACAAATAATTTGAACGGAGCTTGAGACAACCCACTTGTAGTCCGGTGAAACTGTGAAAGCCTAAGAAGCTGGCAGTGTAGGTCAGTTCGAAAAAAAAAAAAAAAAAAAGACAACCCACTTTATTATATCAAAATCGACGAAAAAGAAGATATCTAATTTTATGTTTTTCACGTCGATTCGGTTTAAGTACAGTTTGTAAAAATGTCAAAAGATATTGCTTCATTAGTTATTTTCCAGATACTAACCGGTTTGTTGCATGGACTTTAGCATCTCTCCCACAAGCAAACAAGCTCTTTGTTCATTTCTCTAATTACAATATTTCTGTCGTTACATTTCAAAATCAGCTAAGTCCGATTTCAATCGTTCCTATAAGATATTATTTTTTTTTAAGATTTTCTGTTTTTATACACCGCGGTCGAAGTCCAAATTTTACCGTTCATAAAATTCTTAGTTACTTTTTATGACCATCAAATTTTACAGGTATAAGCATTTAGAAGATCTTGATAAAAATAAAAAACTGATAAACGATTCAAATTGGATTTAGCTGGTTTGAAATATAACGAGACACTTATACAAATAAGTATACGAAGTCGCGGGCCCAAATAGTGATAGTAATAAAGTTTGTTACTAAATTTGACTATCCACTTAAAATAAACTGGTACTTACATGTTTTAATTAAAACGCTTCAAAGGATATCTTATAACTGTAGACTGAATTATCTCCGACGATTATAAGCCAACTTAGACATGATGAAGTTATAAATTTTCGCAAATGCCGGCATAACCGTAACAATGTTAGCTTTATTCGCCGATACCCTTAAAACCCTTCAAGATATTACACGTAATACATGTAAATTAATTAGTCAGTTTTTGTTGTTAAAATTTGAATAGGTCTTTTAACTAGAGTGTTTCGAAATAACACAATGCGGCGAGTGTCATGATCCCGAAAATCAACTCATTCGTGTGCCCCGGCAAATACGGCTCACATCCAATTAGGGGCCACGAATGGGAATGGAAATACGAGTCATGCTGTATTAACTTTGTTTGCTTTTAAGCCTCAGATCCAAGTACGCTGTCCAATAGGGGGTTTGTTCTCATTGCTGGATTTCGTATATTTTTCGGAATATGAACAATTTTATAATTCAACCAGTTCTCGTGTCTTCTTTTGCAATATTAGATAGATTTGATCTATCCCTCGGGAAAAGTGCCTCTTTTCGAGATAAAAGTTACCCTATGTTCTTTTATGTACCTCTAACAACTTGTAATTAACGATGGTCAGTTGAAGTGTTAACGTGTGAAAACTTATCAACCAAGTAAATTCACTTTCACATTTATATTATTAGTTAGGTTGTCTGTTGCTAATTAATTAGGTACCTCGTGGTTGTTGATGTTTTTTCAAAATTGTCAAAAAAGAGTTTTTCTAATTTCACTAGTATTTCCAGAGATGACAATGACAAAACAATATTATTTTATAAAATTACCCAACTAATGTATAATTGAAGAAAAAGCTTATTATATATCACATATATTTTAATAATAATTAAAAATGCTCCTCAATTTCCTGAATCAGATTTGCAGGAAGAAACCTTCATGGCTACGACAGACCTCGAAACAGAGCCTGTGGAGTTGCAATATGCGGATACATCGTACACAAACGCGTCATTTGAATCCTTATCATTTGTTATCGAAGAGTCAAATATCAACGTTTGGTATCCCTACGAAGTTAGGAAGTTGAAATTATAGTGGTACTACAAAATAATTCTAAGGAGTGTTGATATGAGGCGCGCGCGGGCGATCGTAAAAATGAAGCCAAATTATACATCACAACATGATAAGCATGTTTTGCCGACTCTATTTAGGTGAACAAGACGATAAACATGTTGTGCTGAACCTACATACGTGGGATACAAGCTCGTATTAAAAAAAAAACTAGTAGTACCAGAAATTAAATCAATACCAGAAACAAATGGAAGAATAAAACAAATGGAAAAGAGAAACAATCTCTAGAGCTTTATTATATTAGTATAGATTATATATGTTATATGATTTGTAAATTTAAAATGTAAGACTCTTAATAAAATGATCTCATATTGTCCTATTCGTTTGTGACGTAACCTTTCTAAGACCTGCATAATTGTGTTTAAAATAAATGCTAATGAATTTTCTTCAAACAAGAACCTGTAGCTAACTAATAAGTCCATGATAAAAATGCTATAAGGTAAGAAAATACCTTAACAGAATGCACGATTAATGTTATTTTATTAACGTCATTGTTAAATGCTGATGACAACAGCAGTTCTTAATTGTATGTTAATAAATTATGTCAACTCTGTTACTGACAGTTGCTGTTTACCGATTTTAAATCACTGCTTTATACAATACAATACATCACGTACTTGTCTTCGTTATTTACTGTTAATTTTCTGCTGTACGTTTTAATTAACTACTGTGTTTTAATATTGAATTTATAACGCTAAGCAGTAATCGGCATTCTCTCAATTGGAAATCGCTCACAGCTTGGTTCATGGTACATTATACTGTAAAATGTAATAACAATGAAATATAGAATAGCTCTAGCTCGTGGCAAGTCATAGTATTGTTGTTATCAGGTGATGCAATCACGCACACAAAATAAAAGTTTGTAAATTTAAAAAGTTACTTAATTTATTTGAATTTAAACAATGACGAACGATATAAAGCGATATTAGCGAGAAGCGGGGATGCGCGACGTGGTTTCAGAGCATACTACTGGTCGGGAAGCGTCTTAGACACATGTCCATCAAATGCACGTGAGTCGTCGCCCCCATCTCGGCCAGCGAACCTATTGTTTCGTGAACGTACGATGTTTATATGTCGCCATTTATTTGTAATATATATTTTTTAAATACATATTAGACTGCAGAAGACGGCTACAGCATAATGAAAAGAACCTACCTGTCCCTGCGTGAGCAAAGCCGCGTGCAAAAGCTAGTCTCCATATATATGAAACTAGTCTTTTGCCGCAAATTCGCTTTCATTAATATAGAATTGACCTTATACCTCGGTAACAGTACTTTTTTTCAGGATAAAATGTATCCCATGTCCTTTTCTGTATCGTTGATAATATGTATGCAATGGCAAGTATATAACTACTAAGCCCATATCGTTTTCAAGGAACTCGCGAGTTGTCTAGTCAACGTGTTTTTGCAACCAGAGTCAGGCTTATTGCCTAAGGTAAATTGCGCGCAGACGTGACAATGCGATCAACCGTCTAAGAATCTTTCCTTCTTGTCGAAAGCTAGACTATATCTTGTATCTATAATTTAAATATATTTGGACAAAATGTAATAATAATGTTAAAATGTACTAAAAGCATAATTGATTTAAAAAAAATTGCAATTACATCAAATTCGGACTAGTTGGACTAATTAGGACTACTTGTACATCGTATGGAAGAGACTCAAGAAAATATAAATATTTAGGGTTACTAAAGCAATTCTAAGAAAAACCTCATCTAATGTAGTATACAAGTAACTCATGTTAAGTGATTTTATCCCATATATCTGACGTAGCTAGAGGTATGTTTTGTAAGCTGGTTATTTACATATAATATCAATATTAAAGTGGCTACGAAGGTTGAAAGAAAATAAGATACATCACCAACTGATATAACTGATCACGAAGTTTAACGGTGGCTTCCATTTCTTATATTCTTTTCAAAAACGATAGATCATCATAGTCTGGCCCCTGCGAGCATCGTTCGTGAAGTTTTGTAAATATTTGCGCCGCCGCGCCGCACCGCGCTGGCCAACCCGTTATTTTGGCAGACTATCTATCAATGTCCGATACAGAAACTAAACAAAATAAGAGGTAAACATCACCAGTTTCACAAGTATATAAATATGTCAGTCGTATTTGCTATGTGAACTTATTTAAGTTATTTCGTGATATAGAACTAAGGCGAACTATTTAAAAAGTTAATTCTTTGATTTATTGTTGCGTTCGCTCTCACTGAGTATCTATTCATTTATATATGATAGATAATACATGTATTTAATTTTCTATGGGCCTGAATGTTAGGTAACGAAAGAGACGCATTAAAGGAGATTTTATATGATAAAGAAGCGAATGTTAACTTGAATGTACTGTGTTACTAAAATGGATAAGTTTGCGAATTATTATATTAGTAGAAGTATGAAAGTGGCATCAGTGACAGAGAAGTTAAAGGATTATAGATAATGTGGTGTATACATATGGTGATTTTTTGAGATAAAATTCCTAGAACTAGAAGGGTATTAAGTATGAAGGTGAACGGATAAAGGGGAAGAAAAGGAACGAGGAAGTAATGGATTGACTGTTATGATAAATGATATGTAGGTACATGGTATGATACAATTTATTTTTTTAAGAACTTTAAAAACTATATTTATATTGTTTATCGTTCTATCCTTTTTTGAATGATACCATTTCCGTGAATGATCATCAAAATTGGGTGTCAATTAAAGAAATACAATTATTGACAATTCTTATACACTATAATTTTAGAAATTAAGCTTTCCATGTAGCTAATTTCCTATAAATATGTTAAGCCATTATACAATTAAAGCTAGATATAGAAACAAATAGACAGATAAATACATTTTGACGTCATAGTCTTTATCGAAACAATTATACAAACACAATTACACTTTTATTAATATAGATAAATCCTAATATTTATAAGTCAGAAGTAGTTGAAATTCAGAATCTAAATATATTCATTTCATATTAATTGTATGGCCATTTTAATGATTCAGAATTAGGTTCACAAAAGAGTAAACAACGCAGTATTATTCTGAACCTAGTATCAACACAAATCTAGTCTACAGAATGAGCCAAATGCAATAATCCAATTTCATTATACCGAATACCGAGACATAATTGCCGCAGTGTTTGAACCTAAGCATAAAGGAAATGAGAAATTAGTTCTGCTCGGTCAGGTTAAATCGTCTGCAATTAACAAGGACAATGTCTAGTATTATCAAACAAGTATCCAATAGCTCATTAAGTAATACATACATAGTATAAAAACTAATTTATTTCAAAATCATAAATATTTTATTCAATTTAGGCCTTGATAAGTGCCTAATAGGCCTGATAGGAACGATGGCATGGAAAAGAACGAACTGCTTGCAAAATTGTATAATGTTTATATCAAAGTTCGTCCGGATATTAAAAAAGAAAATCCGTTGTCCAGTAGAAGAGAAACAGGCACTTAACCATTTTGCTTATTTATAAATAGATTAAAAAAAAAGAAATGTAAATATTTAAAAAGCGATGTAGCTGCCACGTAATATTTTATTAACATTACTGTCTTATTCTCATTTTCTACAAGGATATAAATTTTCCCATAACTTTCTTATTATCGGCTACGAGGCGAAGACATTATACCAATTTAGTATCACATGCGATCAAATAAATCCATTATATTTTATTCTCTTCAAATCCCTCAATTTTACTTTTGATATATACATACCAATAAAATTGGTTTGTCTTTTGTTTATCCGGGCTAATCTTCTAAACGGCTTAACTGATTTTAACGAGACTTACTGGCAAATAGATTTTAAAGTATGATCTAATTTTCTCCATAAAGAATAAGTAGTACTCATAAAATTTTAGGAGAGGTATAGGATAGGTAGAATTAACCCAAGTAATGTGCGTTGAAACAACAAAATCAGAAGATGATTTATGAAGAGTAAACCTGAGGGCCACAGCTGGTTTTATTATAATAATTATATAACACTGAAATCTGTTCAGTAAATTGTAAGCGTGGTTCAGATAGTCAGAGTCCAAATTAAAAATATGTTTGTAATTGTTATTTATTACGTTTTGACATACCTTAATAATTAGGAGGATATGATAGTAAACTGGATTTTAAAAGAAAATTAGATTGGCATATACTCAACCTCCGTCTGTTAAACATTAGATGTCTCGAGGGTACAAATGTAATACATGCTGGTATCTCGAGATAGATAATGTCAATAAAAATTACTTATTATATGTAAACGTTTCTTCTTAAATTTACTTCTATTTAAGCTGAATATGACTCTAAATATTTTGAACTTAAAAGGTTAATTCTAAAAAATATCATTACACACTCCGTTTCCCTTTTTTTTAAGGACACTTAGTAATATGACGGGTCTGTAGTTGGTATTGAGTATACTGCGGTCAAAAACATTTACAAGGTTAATTCTGAAAAATACCTTTATAACTGCTTTTATTTGTTTTAAGGACACGTGTTAAATTGACAGCCCTTTGCCAAGTAGTAAACATATCGCAGATTCAAAATAGTTGCCACTGTCCATGCGAAATTGCACAATTGTCTGTTCACGATACGCTTGAAGATATCGATGTTATAAGGAAGACGGAACATACTACCGAGAGACGGATCCAAACTGCGTGGTACAGCAAAGTTAACACATTGTGATCTTTTTAGTTTATATCAAGAAGGTTATAATAAAATTGTGGCTCCTAAGCATAGCTCTAGTGATTCTGATATGGATTGAAGACGAGGGTATTAAACTGAATAGCCCTGAATTATTTTTCTTGAAATCAATTTGAAAGGCTATCAATTCATAATTGAAAGCTCGAGTGCAAATTGTAGATAAGCGTCTAGTCGGACTGCGGCTTGAATAGAGTTAGGGTGTTGACATTGACCAATTATGCTATGAATACTTTTTTATTCATTAAGTAAGATTCTTTATGAAGATGATGAGATATTTAGACATTGTAACTAACTGTCGAAATTAGTTTTTTTTCTTCGTATTGGCAAGGCGTGACTAACGCATCTGCCAGTGTCTTGTTTTATAAGTACATAGTGGGTACTTTTTTAAATATTTTCTCGTTGAAATTAGTTAATAATATCTGAAGATGAATACAGTAAAAATAAATTGTATAAATATTTCTTGTTGTCACTGATAACGGATTTATTGATACCAATAATTTAATAATTCTATATTCGCAGAGCTTTGGTGCGGGAAAACTTTTAGCATTAAGATATACACTTAACTATGCTACACTATAATTCAGTAAAATAATTGTAGTCAAAACATACAGAATAATATAATTACACTTCTTGGTACTTGAAATCTCCACAATACGTCCTGATATAACTTGGTGATTAAATGGCTGTCTTCACTAGGCGAGAAATTTGCTCAATTGAGTCGGGCATTTACTAGCGAGTGTACATATATTTAAAGGTATTGTTCGGTATAAGGTTTTAAGCTTGGACTAATGGAAATATTTAATGGTAATTTACTAATGACGATTCGAAAGGGAAGTCAGTCCTTTTTTACGAATCCGAAATGTGGCTCGCTTAAAACGATAGTACCAGTAAACCAGTGGTAGGTGCTTATAAATAAATGTCTGCGATGCATATTGGAAATCTTCTAGCCACGTACCATTTCTAATGCAAGATTATGGAAGGTGACTGGCCAAATGCCTAACATTAAAGAGATTCTGTTAAGAAAAAGCGGTGGATAGGATATGTCCTATATATTTCATAACCACTTGTCACTACAAGAACTTATTTAACAATATATTAGTAAAAGGTGGGCGGATGCTGTTTCAGTTGGATAAGTACGATAGAGCTAGAATATATCGCGCACGAACGAAATAAATGGAGATCTCTTCTGCGAGCTTGGTTACTGAAATGTGGAAGCATATGAATATATAATTATTATTCAATAATGTACGTTATATAGATAACAACAATAAAAATTTCAATTGTATTATTTTTAGAAATTTGAAAGATTAAAATTATAATTATATAGGAAATTATTCAACAGAGACTTTGTTGGTTTATGTATAAGACTTGACAATAAAATTGTAACATATCAGACTGATCACCCACTTTATACAATAACTCGAATCTTATCGACAAATAATCACAATTCCGTTCCTTATATTTTGTTCGCGATATTGTTAGTTCCTACTCTAGAATCTAATAGTGAAGATTCGTCTATTCAAGGTTAATGATGAAGTGGCATAAGTTTTATACTTGAAATAAAATAATTTCCTCAGCAATAGAGTGGTACTAAACTGGAACCGATTACCTGATAAAATAGCATTTGCTAATTCAATAAATCTCTTTAAAAACCGTCTCGAGAACTGGCTACAAACAAATAAACTAACTTTAATAAGTGAAAATCTGTAGTGATAAAAAATCCAAAAATGTGATATAGACATAATATTTCGGCAATTATTCTAGTCGTCTATTACAAATAAATATCTCAATAAAATAACTACTGTATCTCTCTTTCAGAAACTCCACTTCTTTAATTTTTAAATTATTTCATATGTGTCATATGATACCTTTTATTGCATAGTTATATACAGAAAATAGCTTTAATGTGTAAATCACACATAAACTATATATAAGACATTCGTTAGAAATTTCTAGATAATATTTAAATACTTATAACATATGGTTTTTATATTAAATTAATTTGATAGCTGTAAGAGAGTAGCAAAGTTTAAATAAAGTACTTAATTGAATTGTGCACTCTTGAAAATTGTCTGTTTTTACTTAAACTAAAAACACCGAGTAAACTTAAGTTATAGTAATTATATCCTTACTTTTATTATAAATGCGAAAATGAGCTTGTTAATGACTCTTTCACGCCTTAATTATTGAACGATCAACATGCAATTTTTTAGACATACAGAAAAGGACACAGGGTACCGTTTATACCGAAAAAAGTACAATTTCTGTGGGACAGGTCAAATGTACACTAACTAGTATATGTATTATATATGTAATATAAACGTCCATGAAGTTAAGTCCATTACACATTAAATATTGTCGATTTTTTCAGGAAGTGCATCTTTCTTATTTTACTTTTATTATTTTTCTTATTTGGTATCGCATTTCTTATAAGTTATTTTAATTTGTCCATTATTTTCAAGACTTTTTTCATCATTCCTTGTATTGATAAATATTCTTGACAATGATTGTAAGCTGTTGTCGTAAAAGCTACGAATCCTCCGGGAACACTACGAGTATCTGAAGCTTCGTATTCTGTATTGTAGTTTTTGTGTGTAGAGTACATTGTGAAAATTTGACATTTTACGTAATATAGCTCGATTATTGTACACAAGTGAAGTGAATGGAAAAGAATATCATGGAACATAGTTTCTGAAATGCCACATAAACTCCCAGGAAAGTTCTAACGAGGGAGCCACCGTCTTGTCACAACATGTTAAATTAAATTATAACAAGGCACTTCTAATATCCCGGCCCTGATGGGGTCCCGGGTCGGGTGCTCGGATTGTCTCTGGATCATCTAGGGGGCTGGCTTCGGGAGCTGTTCGACCGGTGTCTGTCGGTCGGACAGTTCCCGAAGCCCTGGAAGCTCGGGCGGCTCTGCCTGATGGCGAAGGAGGGCCGCCCTCCGGACTGTGCGTCCGCTTATCGGCCCCTCGTATTGCTGGACGATGCCGGGAAGGCGCTGGAGAGGATAGTCGCTTCCCGGGTCGTCCAGCATCTGGAGGGAGTGGGGCCGAACCTGGCGGACGCCCAGTTCGGCTTCCGGACAGGGCGTTCCACGGTGGACGCCCTGTGCCTCTTAAAGTCGCTGTCGGCTGAGGCGACCTCCCAGGGGGAGAGGGTCCTGGCGGTGTCCTTGGACATCGCCAACGCCTTCAACAGCCTGCCGCATGATGTTATACGGGAGGCACTCCGGTACTTTGGAGTGCCCCCGTATCTGCGGCGGCTGTTGGAGGCGTACCTGGAGGATAGGGAGGTCGCCTACGTCGACGGCGACGGGCGGATGGTCCGGCGTCGAACACGGAGGGGGGTTCCACAGGGGTCGGCCTTGGGGCCGCTCCTGTGGAACATGGGCTACGACTGGGTGCTCCGCGGCGTGCTCCCGTACAGGGCACGCCTCATATGCTACGCGGACGACACCCTAGTCGTAGCCCGGGGGGGGGAGTGGAAGGAGGTAGAGCGCCTGGCCACGATAGCCACAACCCTCGTGGTCAGGCGCATAAGGAGGTTGGGCCTTAGGGTGGCCCTCGAAAAGACCAAGGCCCTATTGTTTCATGGGCCTCGGCGAGGGCCGCCACCTGGGGCCCACCTGCTGGTGGAGGGCGCCCGGATCGGGGTGGGGACCCAGATGAATTGTCTGGGCCTCACCCTGGACGGGCGCTGGCGGTTCGAGCCCCACTTCCAGGGGCTCGGACCGCGAATCACTAGGGCGGCGGCGGCACTCGGCAGGCTCCTCCCGAATATAGGGGGGCCGGGCGCCGGGTGCCGCCGACTCTACATGGGAGTCGTGTGGGCGATGGCCGCCTACGGGGCACCGGTGTGGGCCGACGCCCTCGGTGCCGCCAACGTGCGCGCGCTGCGTAGTGCGCAACGCACGGTGGCACTGAGGGCAATCCGGGCATACCGCACGGTGTCCTCGGCGGCGGCCTTTACGCTCGCCGGCTCCCTACCCTGGGAGCTGGAGGCAGAGGTTCTCGCCGCTGTGTACGAGTTCACGGTGGCGAGGAAGCGCAGCGGGGAGCCTCCGGCTCCCAGGGAGATAGAGGAGAAGAGACGGCGTCTCAGGGGAGACAGGACCCCACGGTGGACCTGGCGGACGCACGGTTCGGGCGCTACACTGTGGACGCCGTCCGCCCGGTCCTGCCGGAATGGGTTAATCGAAGATGGGGCTCCCTGACGTTCCGACTGGTGCAGGTACTCACCGGTCACGGATGTTTCGGGTGGTACCTGCACCAGATCGCTCGCAGGGAGCCGACCGCCGTATGTCACGAGTGCGGCGCTACGGCGGATACCGCGCAGCACACTCTCTCCGAGTGTGCTGCGTGGGAGGGACGGCGCCGCACTCTGGCTGCGGCGGTAGGAAGTGACCTTTCGCTGCCGAGTGTGGTTTTGGCCATGCTCGGCAGCGAAGAAGCATGGAGGGCGATGGCCTCCTTCTGCGAGGAGGTCATCTCGCAGAAGGAGGCGGCGGAGAGGGCCCGCGAGGAGGATCCTCTTAGCGGCCCTCTCCGCCAGCGAAGAACTGGAAGGAGGAGGCGGACATTCGCCCGCCTCCTCCCACCACCGTAGCTGGACCTGAGGGGATGGGCCGGGGGGCCCATCTCTTCATTGCACAGGTCCGGCGGACGAGGGGAGGCAGCTGGTGTGTACGCAGTCTGCCTCCCTATTAGGACGGAGCCCGGCGGCCATCTTCCGCCGGGCTATCCGCTGGGGCGGCATGGTGGATGCTTCGTTCGATCCCATGCCGCCCCAACCAAAGCGGAGGACGGTACACCGTGGGGTTTTAGTCCGTGCGAGTCGGACATAACCCACTCTCCCCCCCGGGAGGGTGATGTATCCATAATGGATTTCCCCACGTTAAAAAAAAAAAAAAAATTAAAAAAAAAAAAAAAAAAAAAAGGCACTTCTAATATTATTACCTACTCGGCAATGGCAGTTATAATCTAGAAGATTGGTTAAAAAATAAAAAAGCCATTAAGCCCACATGAGCCTTGGGCCCATAAGACCCATGACATCGAAAATTCGTTATATGCTAGAATAGATTGTTTATAAAAGTTGAGGTATTTGAGCATCTTTAATAATATTTACCGATGTTAATAAAGGTTCATTACAATCTTATTCTTAATTCCATATAAGTTCGCAATTCAACGTGCATAGCGCGTGCGTGTAGAGCGTCTTGATAAGCTCTCCATCTTTCGCGGTGTTTGACAAGAAAATACATCTACTGAGACAGTAGCCACATATTTGCTAACTCCACAGATACAAGTGTTATCGGAAAGTAAATATTTGTAAAGACCTTTTCTTCGTTTAAATAAACGCCTTGGAATGAGACGCGTCTTTGAACAAAAGTTTAGTATGTATTAACAATCACCTGCAACTTCATTTGAGTTTGTATCTTTACAAATTATAACTTTTTCCCGCTGCTCCACTTGCATTAATGTAGATTTGACCTATCCGTCGAAAATAGTCTTTTTTTTTAAGGACAAGTACTCTATTTTCTTATTTATTACCTTTCGCGATGTGTATGCACAATTTCATGACGATTGGTTGAGTAGTTGAAAGTGTAACAAATAAACAAACTCGAATTCTCATTTATAATATTAATAAGAAGGACACCATATATTATCTAGGTTTAACTAGCTTAGTTAATTTAGCTCAATGCGCGTTTGTTGCAATTCAAAGCGACAGCCCAAACCGAGACAGTCTGTAGGCCCTTGTGCTCGTTGCCCATCGGCTGAATGCCTTAAGCGCGAGCCTTAGTAGTTCGGTGAAGTTGTAAAGGCCCCGTCATGTTAACAACTGATAGTCAGGTCAAAAAAAAATTTTTTTTTGGTTAACGGTATACGTCTAACGGTTTATGTAGCACGCTCCGAGATATCTCTCAGATGGAAGGGTTTTTGCGAACTCACTTAAGATTTATCCTTATATTTTAGTCAATTTAAACAATATCTTTCTAAATCATACTGTATATGTTATCCTCATGTATAAGCCGTATTACTATTGTAAAGTTTCATCAAAATCTGTTAATTAGTCTTTGTGTTATATTGTAATAGAATGATAGCCTATACATATAAATACAATTAAAGTGTCTGATGTTTGTCCAGGCTAATCTTCGAAATAGCTTTTCGAGTCTTTTATTGTCATACAAAGGACTTTTAGACTATTGCACGGGCTATAATATTATTAAATGTATCTAAAGAGATTAAAGCAGTGATTAAAAATTTTACAGAGGTAAGCTAATAAATAACGTTCGTAATAAGGTTACAGAGGAGAAAGAAGTATTGATTAAATTACAAAAAAAAGGCAGCCCAAAATGTATTCAGATAAAACACACAGTACCCATGAATTTATAAAACCATTTTCACTAGGGAAGTTACGGGCACTTGTTAATTTGCTTTTTAGTAAATTGTTTTTAATTATTTGAATTATCAAATTAAACTGAGTTTCATGAATTTATATAATAGTTTTACTAAATTGTATACTTTCAAGTTCAGAATAAAGCGAGATTAGTTAGATAGTGTTAGACAAAGTAATAGCTTTAATTCTGATAATGCACGGTTGTGGGACGGTTCCGACAAGATTAAGGGAGCTATCCCGAGATAGAAACGAATGTTGTCGATTCGTCGTGACCCTTAACACTGCAGTGTCTGTAAAATGGGTACCTTGCGTAATGGCTTGGTGTACGAGTATGGGAGTGAGATAAAATTCAAGCATAAATCAACCCTCTAAGCAAGAAACGTAATACTTCCTTTTCGAGTATATTAAATTCTTCAATCATTTTCTTTCATACAGAACTTGTCTCGACCAATTTATATATGTGTGAACTTTTAAATGGCCTTATTTATGTTATTATTTCTACATTTGTTTTTTTTTGTTAGCTGAAAGATCACCTTTTAATCCAAAATCTAAAATAAAAAAAACTATAAACATACTAAAAAAAGAATTAGCCGAGTAGGTCTAGACGTCCTGAAGTTATGCGCTTACATACATTCAGCAGTGGTTTTTTTATATGTACAGATAAAAATACATTACATAAATATTCGAGAATATACTTCACGACCATTAAACGTTGATATGTCACACTAAATGCGAATTTATTCACAGTATAAGCGTTTTAGTTGGCAGTTTATCGTCAAAGTCGTTAGGATCGATGATCTGGAACGTCGACTCATTTATTATTTTGAACTACTAAGTAATCTGTTACATAAAAGTTATGTGGATACGCGGCAAAACGTTCCCATTTTTTTTTATATTTCCGATCACTTATTTTTAACATGCTCTTTTTGTATGAACGAAAAAGTGGATAAATCTCGCATCTATTTAAACGATTTTCCGAAATATTACAAATAATAATATAAATGCGAATGTGAGTTTGCTTGTAACGCTTTCACGCTTTAACTACTCGACTGATTGTTCATAAAATTTTGCATACACGTTATCAGGGAAACAAAAAAGGACATACGTTACCTTTCATTCAAAAAAAAACAAGTATTAATACAGAGGAATGGGTCAAATCTATATTAACGCAAGAGAAGTCGCGGATCAAAGCCAGTCTTGCATATTCAAAATATGTTCTTATCCGATATGATTTTAATAAATTACTAATTTGTGTTAAAATGCACTTTAAAATAACGAGAAATATCGGTGATGGTATAGTGGTATCGTATTCGGAATACCACGTCGATTGATTTAAGTTCGAATCTCATAGTGAGCCTGAGTCTCCAATGAAGACAAAACGTAGTGTTGAAGCCAATATACTGGTGGTAATGGATTTCTGGAGTTCGCTTAGTTAGTTATCACTCTCAAGTTGGAAGTCCGTCACCAAGCACCGATATGTGTTTCACAATAGCTGCATTTGAGAGCCAGTCTTGCAGGATTAGATAACATCGTCATTTAACATCTAATGAGCTTGTGGTTTAACAGCTAAAACCTATTAATCTAATCATACAATAAAAGGCTAACGAGGCGAAATCTGTACATTGAATATGTTTAAGAAAAAATACTCTGGGGGTGGAGAAGCAAGGACAGAACGAATTTCTATTGTTTTTAGAATTTTTGTCTGTCTGTCTGTCGTTTGTACGCGCATCACGCAAAAACTACTGGACGGATTTTGGCGAAATTTGGTACAGTGATAGATTATACATCGGTATAATATATATTACATATTACATGTATATCACATTCGTACTTATGTTTATCTTACCTATAAGAAAACACAAAAGAGAATTTACGCAATAGCTGCAGGACAGAGTTTGGCATTACTGAATGTTGTTTTTGAGTGCCACACCGTGTATTGAAAGTCAGAATTATATATTCTCAGTATGAGCAACTACTAGACGTAGTGCCACGACACACCTCGAAGAACAAAATCGTTCACAAATGATCGATGTCGAGCTTTGATACACCTTTTTATCTATGATTTGATTAATCACTGTGTTTAGAATTGAAATTCGACGCGGACGTAGTCGCGGGCACAGCTAGCTTACAATAAAAACATAAATTCAAATATTGTAAATTTCATGTACAAATGAGAATTGATTTTCCACATCGTGTGGAATGTGACCACAATGCATTCGTTCGCACGCCCTACAATAAAACCACTAAAGTTCGCGTGGAATGCAAATGCCGGCGTGATTTAAAAGTATTATAAGGGTAGAGGTGTAAACCACTGAATCCATGACGTAATAGTAGTAATACAATGTAACTAATCGTTATTAAAATTAAATTACCTTTTCATCATATACCCACCTTTTTTTTTACAAAATATGTTTATTGTTACATCCGTAGGTAAATCGAATGACATTTGCGTATAAAAAAAAATTATTACATGCAAAACTTGAATAGATTCACTATCACACACTTCCACTATACTTACGCTTTAAAATGCTGTAGTCGCAGTCTACTTGAAGATTTCTTTCTTTGGTTTCTATTCATATTCGCTTCGACGATGTTCATAATAGAGCTCAACTTGGACGCCTCATGACGCGCTTATATACCTTTCAAAAAAGGAAGGTGGATGGATCTAGAAGGATGACATTACGATTTAGGAGATTCGGAAAATTCGAGTTAGTCTATTATTAGAACTCTATTGTCTATGGTTCCCATGGCCGATGATTCATCCGTCGTTTATTTCTAATAATGAGTTCGCATGCAAGGTGTAACACAATATGTGGAAAATACGAATACGAAATAAACAATTTCAACTCATTTTATATAAAAATTGTTTTAACGAATTTCTACGGGTTAATTTCAAACCGAACAAAAGTCAATTTATTACGGTTACATATGAGGGACTATCGGGTGTAATTTGTAGAAACACCGACATATTTTTGAGTTATTGTTTTGTTTTGTTTCCATCACCAGTGACAGCGTTACGTCATATTTTAATGGTATTGAAATGCAGTGAAAATAAAAAAGGTATTCATTAATTTATGGTATTTAGTTATTTCAAAACAAATAACTTTGGTGTTTTAAAAGATTTTTAACGTATAAGTATTAAGTTTACTTACATGTATTCTTTAAGTAATACAATTATTATTAAGAACATTAAGAACATCGAAAGTTTACTGAGAGAGAATACTAAATAATATTTTCTGAAAAAATGTGTTAAATACATAAAGATGCTTATTTTTTATCTCTGATTTAAACCTAGTCGCACATGTTTCATGGCAAAAGTAGATAAATGTTAAGTATGTTGCTAACCTTAACGAGAACTGTCTGAACTTAGTACTGTGAACTTAGTAGGTGGTAGAGCTACGCTGAAGCTATTATTGGTTTCAGCATGAATGGGTCGGCTCGCCCGGGGTAGTACCACCCTCTCACAGAAAACCGACGTGAAGTAACAGTGCATGCACTGTTGCGTTTCGTTCGGTCAGTGAGAGTGCCGGAGGTCCACATACTCGTATATTAAAAGGCCGGAAACGCACTTGCGACTCCCCTGGTGTTGCTAGTGTCTATGGACATGGACGGCGGTGATCATTTACCATCAGGTGACCCACCTGTTCGTTTGCCCCCTGTAATATAAAAAAAAAACTGATAGTAGATCTTTCAATGATCACCGTTATTCTTGAATTGGACTACCCTTATCATCAGCGAGCCACGTAGTTATTCTGCATTAAAAATACTATGATCCTTGAGAAAATCCTAGTAGAAGTTTACCACCACAAAGCCGGTACTTGTAAGGCGTATTTTGGTATAGGTAGGTATTTAACCACACATTTCGTGCCGGAAAATAAAAACACTGCTTCTTTGTGACATTAATATGTGTGACGGTGGTGTTTCCATAATTGAATTTGCATCAGTTTGAATTTGAAAACATTGTCACTTTTTAAATCTTAAAGTAGTACTTCTTTCGTTTCGTTTTGATTATGTCTCAACAGATTTTGATACATTATTCTTATTTCATTTAACATACATATGTGTACCCACACACACTATGCTTCACGTGAAATATATTTGGGTGGATGTACATGTAAATGTTTAATGTAGTCGTAAATAATATGTTAAAAATCATTTTTAACCAAGTGACGGCTTTTCGAACGTTTATAGTCTTATTTGTTTAGGAAAGTCTTCTTTATATACTCTTAATCCTATGATGTTGTAGTATTCTATGGTTCTATATTACGTTATATCATATATTATGTATATAACACCATCTACTTTATACTATATGATATTTATGTTATTATGGCTATAAGTTTAGTGATACATTTATGAGGAGAGACCAAACAGGGGATTAGTGTAAGCTTAGTGAAAAAAGTTTCAAAATGAAATCTGTCTACATATTCACATAGTACTAATTCCATTATTGTGGAATTTGCATACAAACAATTTTGTCTAAAGTTCAATACACAAAAGAGGTACGAGTAAACAAGGGATTATTGGATTGTATGACAAAGTTTCGTAAATTGTGGGAACGGTCGGTGAGGTCGGGTCGCTTGTAGTCAGCGAAACGTACTACGTACTTAGCAATGGGATATAAGTTTTAGGTATTGCTAGGTTAATGTTCTGTGTTAACTTCACTGTTGGTAGTTGTTACATCCATCTCTTGGAAAATATCCTGGATTTATAACATGAGCTCGATTCAGATTAGTTGATCTTAATTTCTAGTATCTAGACAAATTTATATTGCTGAAGAAATCTATTTTAAATTACTATACGAATTCAATTGAAAACCCATCGTCAAATTAATTATTTTTTCATTAATATAATTAATCGCAAAATTAGACTTAATAAAATTGATGGACTTGTAATGCATAGAAATTAATTAGGTAATTGCAATTTAATTTCAAAGGATATCTTTAAGAGGACTTAACGATCGACTGTTATATCGAAAGTCAATTAAACTTTAGAGTCAGCTGTGGTTGACCGTTCAACTGCAGACGAAGTAGTTGGTCTCAAATTGCCTATTGTTTTAGCCTTTACTAGAAGTTGGCGATTTTAATATATTCATAACACTTAGATGAAAAAGAAAACAGAAAGACAAAACAATTTCGAAGCTTATAGAGCTCATTTATTATCGGCATATAATAAGTGCTATAAAGTATTCATTAATTCATTCAAACGTTCTAATGTCAAAGAATTATTTGTGCATATAAGGAAAATAAAATAAAACCTTATTCTAGCTTCTCAGCAAATACTTTACTGAAAAGAAAAGCGATACCATTTTTTTTTTCGATCTGCAATTCTATAATGTTTGTACTGTAGTCATTTTCAGGTGAGTATAACAAAATGTAAATAAATAATTTCAAAAAATCAGTACATTTTCACTAAAATATGTAAGTAATTTCTTCAGTGCTTGCACTCGAAAGCAAAGCAAGCTCCCGTACAATACTCGTAGATCAGACCAAAGCACTTCCGTCGCTAATTGCAATTTGCGGCCGCCGGCACAGCAAAGGAAATGTTTAACAAGTGTAATGAAAAAACTTGAATTCCCTTTACGAAGGCTGCCCTGTGTAAACGATAGCGTTACAAATTTGAATATTAATTTATTTTATACAACGAGCATTCGTTAGTTTCATGATTCGATTATAAATATATTTCTGACAAGCTGATACCCGTATCTTCACCTGTGTAGTTTATTATCTTAACAATATATTTTATGTACAGAGGAAAAGAACAGCACCATACCGTTTGGCCCACTTCGTCACTACAAGAAAATGCACATCGCAGAATGCGTAATATTTATAAAAATCGTAGGTTCCTTACACTTTAATAACTTTATAGTAAATGCAGATGTCATGATAATTCTTTTTTATGTAGGTACTAACTCTCTAAGAAGTAAAACAAAAAAATAATACCGAAACCTATCCAGTAATTCTTACGTGAAGCGCGCACAACGGCAAATCTCTGTCATTTTATTTATGTATTTATAATATATATAATATATAATTCCTATATGTTACTAAACGCTTTCTAAACGGCTGGACTGATTTGATGATTTTTTGTGAGTATTCAGGTTCAGTCAAAAATGCTTTAGTGTTATAATTAGACCCGGTAGGTGACGCTGCGGCCTAATTTTAGTATTTTTTTATTATCAGGGCAGGACAACATCCACAAGGCCATCTAGTATATGCATATATAATTCTTCTCTGCATGCGTATGTAATTGAACAATTCCTACACGGTTCAACTGATTTTGATAAAAAAAATTGTGTGTATTTGAGGGGGTGCCTCGACGGCTTAGACTGACAATTGTGTACCTAAAGTGGACGGTGTAATCCGATTCCGGGATATTTTTCGTGTCCGGAGCCTGTTAGTATTCTATAAGATGAAAATTCATATACAAATATATATTACACATACTAATCACCTAACCTTTGCTTTCCTTACTATAACATTATAAATGACAAAGCGAGTTTGTTTGTCTGTTTACTAATTACCCGAATATCATAAAATATTGCGTACAGGTTAATAGGGACACGGCAAAGGACGTAGGAAACGCTTCATCCAGAAAAATTGTACTATTCCTGAGCGATAGAACAAATTTATGTTAACGAACCCGCGAGCAAAAGGCCAGTAAACAATAATTAGAATCGGTTTCGTATTTGGCTTTAACAGATCAAATAGTAACACTTGGTTTCGGTAAATCCATTTTGATTTCAACTCACTAAATGATAATTAATTTCAATGTAACACAACAATTGTTGTGGTCGTGTTGAAATTCAGTCTATCGTATTGCGATTTCACAGAATAATATAGAGAGATAATGGAATAAAGACGATAAAAACGAATAGTTATTGCACATCTTTGTTGAGACACACTAAGAATACTAATCTGGTACGTTGTTAGTAAAACGGACTGAAAGGAAGCTGGTTTTCTATAGTCGGTGAGGTTCAAGATTATTTGCCTATTTTTGATATATTTGCGGACTAATATACAGGTTATAATAGTTTAGTTTCACATCAGTATTATTTATTTGTAATATGATGTATGTTTTATATACATTTTATTTCATGGTATCGTGCATAACGTGTCAGATGTGGGATCCTTGTACTGCAGTAACAAATTCACTATGAAATTAAAGCTATTTTGGTAATCTTTTTTCTCGGTATTAAAAGCAAGGCTTGACATGTATTGCGCATATATCTCTCTTGAAATGTTTAATTAACTACTATTTGATTTATGCGTAATTATTATGACATAATAATGGTGAAAGTAACTCTGTCTCTGTCTTTCTATTTGTTTGTATTTACGTAAAAATCTCGTGAACAGACCGTAACCGTACAATTTGTCATAGAGGTAGTTTAGGAACCCGAGACGAATATAGCCTACTCTACACTATGAATATACTGAAAAATACGATGACGAAGTCATAGGAAAGAGGTTCTTATAAATAAAATCATCGCGCGAAAAGTGATTTAAAAAAACCTCCTATGAAAAGATTTCATCAGATCAGTGAAAAATCCTTGGGTTTACGTGCTTTTTTTTGACAATAAAGTGTATTAATGTAATAACTATTACTAATAACTATTACTGGTTTCAGAATGAATGGGTCGGGTCGTCCGGGGTAGTACCACCCTCTCACAGAAAGCCGACGTGAAGTAGCAGTGGTTGCACTGTTGCGTTTCGTTCGGTCAGTGAGAGCGCCTGAGGCCCACATATTTAAAAGGCCGGCAACGCACTTGCGACTCTCCTGGTGTTGCTAGTGTCTATGGACGACGGAGATCACTTACCATCAGGTGACTCACCTGTTCGTTTGCCCCCTATAATATAAAAAAAAAAAAAAAAAATTTGGAATAAACAAGTGCAAAAAACTTTAACGCATCAATAAGAAATTTCAGATTATTTAAATAAAACAAAATCAAGCAACAAAAGCACAACACATGACTTGAGATATATGGTATGCGCCCGTGTCTAAGTTTAACAACCGAACCGCCACCCGTGTAAGTTTTCGGGCGAAATATCATTTTAGTGGCATAAAGGTTTCTGGTTACGTATTCAAGGGTAGGTATCTCGCACCGGCAGTCACGACTCCTTTGTCCGCGGGTACGTTTTAGGGATCACCAACTAAAAGGTATTCGTGAATCTATTTATTCTTTTATTATTTTTTGTCGGATTTTCAGTGACGGCTGCTTCATATACTGTATTTAGGAAGTTTATGTCTATGCTTATGTAGAATCTATTCTGGTCGATAAATACGTCGATGATAATATTAAGGACGGTATTATTATTAATCTAATAATTATGTAGCACTCTTACTGGATTCATATAATAAAAAGTATATAATATTTATGTTATATTTATTATGTTTAGTTTATTGGACTAGTGAAAAATACATTTTGTCTCAAAGTATATATGGCCTTAGTCCTGTAACACTGCGACCAGTATGATGTATTGTGATCACCTCACATTACTAAAGCGACCTAGTTCTATAGCATTTATATACTGCAGACTTTTTTGGGCGAGAGCATCTGTACGTCACCCGGGAGTTATACGTGTTTTCCCAGAATCCGGTTAAAATTTAAGTAACTTCAGATGCTCATTTCTATGTAATTATTATTACAAGAAATGGTGTTAGCATAAGTATTAAGGAATCTTTACAAGCGTAGATTACATTTAGATTGTAGATGAATAAAAGTATAATCAATTTTTTTATTTTTATATATTATACGGGGGCAAACGAACAGGTGGGACACCTGATGGTAAGTGATCACCGCCGTCCATAGACACTAGCAACACCAGGTGAGTCGCAAGTGCGTTGCCAGCCTTCTAAATATGTGGGCCTCCGGCGCTCTCACTGACCGAACAAAGCGCAACAATGCAACCACTGTTACTTCACGTCGGTTTTCTGTGAGAGGGTGGTACTACCCCGGGCGAGCCGACCCATTCATGCTGAAACCAGTAATAGCTTCAGCGTAGCTCTACCACCTATATGATTACTCTTTAGAAGAATAAAATAGTAACGTTTCTCTTTTAATATTTTCTAGAAATACATCGGAGCTAATAAAGATAAAATGACATACGTAATTTGTGGCTCCTTTTAGCTTGTGTTTGCTGTTCGCAAATTATTACTGGAAATACATGTTGACATGTTGAACAGTTTTCAGTAGAGTTTTTTCACATAACGCTTTTATTTCAGGAAGACTGCTATGTATATACATCATAATATCATAAATTCGAGATGAAGGGGTGATATATTTTACGTGACTGGTAATAACTGTATGTCATGTAGCGAATATGGGACTTAGGCGATCCACGAAGAAGACTACTTAATACAGTATTATAATATAATATTGTTTGTATTTAACTAAAGTAAAAAAAACTAATAGGATGAAGATATTGTTATGCTCCCGGATAATTAAAACGTCGAAAGAAATTTATTTTTACTCACAAACGTCAAAGTGTAACAATCTGAATATTACAGTACTCTATGGTTATAGTCCGCTAATAGTTTCCTTGTGTATCCTCGTATTCGTTGACTAGACCTTGCGTTTCATTGTGGCGAACTTATATATGTAATAAATGTAAGGATGGAAATTTCTGGAAGGCTATCACAATTTCATTTATGACACCGTTAATACCTATTTCTATTTTGGTATAACTCACTACTAGGTGATGTTAAGCTACATTTTATTGTTATTAAATACTTTATAGACGTTAGCGTTTGACCACAATCTCATCTGATGCTAATCGATAATGTGCCTAAGATAATTTACCACACGCTAAATCCAGTGGGACTAGCTCGCTCGTACAGCTGTCGGAACATATCCATATGTGGTTGACAATATATTTTGATTTGAGGGTGATAGTAACTCAAGCGGGCTTAAAAAAACCCTGCCACCATGCTATGGTCACGAAGTTTTCCTTCACTAAAAGATCCGGCTCATTGGCAAGACTCCGAACCTATGCAGATAGCTTCAGTGTCTGAACACGTTAAT
Source organism: Antheraea assamensis (assembly GCA_035772565.1). Classification (NCBI taxonomy): domain Eukaryota; kingdom Metazoa; phylum Arthropoda; class Insecta; order Lepidoptera; family Saturniidae; genus Antheraea; species Antheraea assamensis. Next base: position 726,539 of record JAQQSE010000014.1, read on the forward strand.
CACTAAACCGTCACGGTTCTTATTTAACGTGGATTAAGTAGCGCGAGAGTTCTAATAATATATGTAAATATATTTTTATTCGTAAATATACTGGATAATTCCTTTAAAACTGGATAATTTTTAGTAAGTACTAGCAAGTCCCAGCGGACGTAGTTCTGCCCCGATAATAAAAAAATATATACTTATATGCATGAAATGCTTAAAGGTACGAATGTATTTGATAAGGATTAATGTTGTATCCGTCTAAATAGTCTCTAATTACTTCATTGTATCTGACCATTTTCAAAAGATAGATGGGTAAGCTATCCTTGAAATATAGGTAAACAGACTTTTTTGTAGATTTATAAAAGAGGAATATCTCACTATGCATTGTTTTGTTACATCTTAAAAGAATTAGGTAGCGTTTTTAATGATAGCTCCCTATTTACTTATAGGGAGATACTTATAGACTTATTCCAACACTTCCACCAATTATCGATATATTTAAACTAATTTTCACAAAACCTTGACAAATTATCTACGTAAATCTTCCTCGTGTATTACTCCATCTATTGGTGAAGACTACACTACAATCCGTTTAGAAGTTTTTGAATTTATCGCGAACAGACAGACAGACAGACGCGGCAGACGACATTGTTTTATAATATATAGTGATTTTAATAACGGACGTCAGCTTTTGTTTTCAATTTTAATCGGGCAGAGTTTACGGAACTCTCATATAGAAACAACGCACTGTTCTATTATGAAAATCAAGACACTTGGGTCGTACGCGGTGCGGAACTTTGGGCTTGTGTCATATACGTACCGAAATCCCACCTGTTTGTGACATAATCTTATTGTTTTTACCATAGCTTTTTTATACAAGATAACGCAAATATACAACTATAAAATTATATGCGAACATGCTTTACAAGAGTTCCATTTTATGAAAGAACTCGCCATAATAGATACTGTAAATAGGGTTGTTAACGATACTATATTTCGAGGTCTGCGTACCTACAGATTATTACAATACTGTTACTAAATATTATATTTTAGTTAGGTGGATTCATATAATATTTTTATTCCAAAGCAGATGCCGACTTCGGTTTCGTACAATGTACAAATAAAATAAAATAAAATCAAAGAAAAACGAACCGCCTTCAAAAACACGACTCAAAAGTTTAAATTATATTTCATTCATTTCATTTTACGTAATATTTTTTGTCTTAGTTTCAAAATTCAATATTACATATTTATTTTATTTGCTCTTAGTTATTGAAGAGTTTTATTAAATATCTCTGAAGGTTTTCAAAAGATCCTAATGTTTTATATACTAAAACATTTTCTAGACAAAATAAGCATCAAACAACGATATTTCGTCACCATTCCATCCAAATCGGACCAGTAGTTTTTGAGAAAACCACGGACTTACAAACATACATTCATCTATATATACATATGGGTCGAATACAGATTCTCCTTTTTTGAAGTCGGTTAAAAATGAAATTAAATCTTTCCGATACAGTATGATCATTTGTGGCCGTTACAATTAAAATGCTAACTGAACAATTAAACATTAATATATCAATTCTGTTAAAATGTTGTAAATCTCCCTGTTGTCTTCTGTCTCGTTCACTCACTTTTTTTGTACCGAGATTTTGTAATCCAAATTATTCATTCTCGACAATTATAAACGCAACAAAAAATAATAATTAGGTAAATAAATGCGGCCATTCTGAAGTGATGCGCGTACATTCGGCAAACCATTTTTATTTATATATATAACTAATATATGTTGTTTTCCTTTTTCTACTCTCCCCGTAAAATATTTTTAACGTTTTATACAAAAATAATAATTGCCGACTGTAGCTGTAGATTCAGTTTCCATTAGTGTACAGTTCGTGTTAATACAATGAACAAATGTTTAGCTGTATTGAATATACATTTCATAAATTTCTACTCCTAATCGATGACAATTACTTGAATAACTTACATCAGTTTATAAGTATGTCTTCAGTAGAATAACTAAATTTCTGTAGTTACCTTTTCAACGTAAGAACTTGTGGTTTTAGAAAAAATAATGGTGAGTATGATAATGTTATGATTTAATTTATGTACGCGATTGACCACAATCACATTTAATATTAAGTGGCGACAGCATGGGTAAACACGCTAAACATAGAACGGCATTGGCTCGCAAGTGGAGCTGCCGGAAAATACCTATGAGTGCTTGGTGTCACAGTTTCAACTTAAAGATGGTATATAGCCAGACGGGCCTAGAAGTTACCATGCTATGGTTTCATGACGATATTTTTCTTCAACGAGAGCGCCCGCTCATTCACAAGGATTCGAATTTAAGTCGACCGACGCGGTGTTCAATTACGCTCACCACTAAACTATCATCGCCTCAAAATGTACATTATACAATGCTTTTTCGTCTTTAATAATCATAACTTTGTTGAGTTTAAAAGTAAAAAGAAAAACTGTATAAATTACTCCGAAGTAGGAAAAAGATGCCTTTGACTTTGTAAAGATTTAATGGAGTTATTATTTCGGGTAACATTTTTGAATAATTTGTATAAAAAAAAATACAAAAAGAACCAAATAATTACTTAGTTTGTGATGAGGATTCATTTCAAACAAAATAACGAGCTATTTGCATAAAATTGGTTAGTTCATTACTAATGTGTCAGAAGGCAGACAAATCATTTCACGAAAAAAGTTTGTTCTGAAGTTATTAATTATTAGGGCTATTAATAAATATGTTTCGGATCACAAACATACTCTATACCAATTTTATAACGCTGAAATGATTGCTTTTGTTTAATTATTTGAACGCACTTATCTTTCAAATTGCTAGTCAAATTTGAAATTATAGCATACTATGAAATTAAATTATAACTGTATTTTCAGTTATTTTATAGTAAGCTCGCGATTCACCACAGCTTTGCATAGATGCATTGTGGTGTCATTATTGTCTAAATGATATACTCATAGATGTGTTTTTTGGCGCTGTAATAGTTACAGTTCATCAAAGTCATAACATACCTATCAATGGAACGGCGTGTGTAGGGGCTGGTGCTAAGATCTTGGCAGTCTTCATGATCACAGTACTGTATCGACTACTATCTCTGTTAAATCGGTTCTCAAACTTTTACAGTCTTGTTACAATAATAAATATTGCTTATTATTATTCTGATATTTTGGGTAAAAAATGTTGTCATTCTTTAAAGAAGTAATATTAATTTGACACATTACCTCAAATAATAAATACTATAAAGCACAAGGATAAAATATGAACTATCAGTTTAGATAAGCTATAGGTATATTTCAGAGTGCAGGCGTGTGGCGGGAAATTGCGCGGTTGCGTGTACTTCAAATGTACGTAGATACCGCGCCGCTAGCATTCACAGTGATGTAAGTGGTGTATACGTACATTTGAGACATACGCGCCCACGCCTGCGCAATCACCCGCACCCGCCTGGTACTCTGAAACAGGCCTTAGACATCATTTCCACTGTAATTAAATTTCAACAATGTTTAAACCGTGACAGTTATTTTAAAGTAAACAGTAACAATAGACGAAGATTTGAATTTATCATTGGGTAATTCGTATTTTAAATGAGGGGATATTTATTATGTGAAGTTTGCCAAATATGAAATGATTTATTTTTTTATTTCCTCGCATAATTTACTTATTACTAATTAATTTACATGTTGTGGATATTTGATTTGACAAATGGTGGTGCAATATTGTACTACTGATATAAATTCTTCGGTATTTTCCATAATAGAACGAGTGAATCAAATCGTTTAGAATCAGGCGCCAAATTCCTTAACAGACGCTCGAGCACTATGAATGGGAAGGACGGATTACAGATTACTAAGGCATATTGTGGAGTGCAGGTAGGTAGCAGATCCTTGCGCGGGTGCGTGTGGTTCAAATGTACGTAGATCCCGCTAGCATTCGCAGTGACGGTACACGCGCTCGCGTAAGGACCCGTACCCGCTTGATCTCTGAAACAGACCTAATTCAGAAAGTATGCTAATTGAAACCGCAGATTGTAGTGTGCTAGCGTCACTTGTCGCGGTATGGTGTATCGACAAATCGAAAAAAAATAAACGAGCACGAGTAGTAGCTTTATAAACCTCAGATAAAAATATACCCGTTGATTAAATAAACAAATTTCAACTCGCTCATACTGTGATTTTTTTTCGAACTGACTATACGCTGTTGTTGTGAGGGGCCTTCACAGCTTCACCGGACTAACCTATACTGTGATAAAACGTAAGTTTTCTATGACCGTGTAACGTGGTGGTGTGACGTTGGAATTTTATCGTGTGAAAATATTCAGCAGTTGTGGTTGTGATTTCTTATGTAAACTACTCACGTAAAACCCTGTCCGACACCTGCAACCCAATATATCGGCGCTCGTTACAAGCGACTGACGATAATCTTCGGTAGTGTTATATTTGGTTTCTTATACATAATCGCATTGATGCCTATTTAATTCAAATTTTTATATTACAAATTTTTTTATTTAATTCGCTTAGCTGACGAGATCTGTTATGTATATCAACATGTATATATGTACAGTGACTGCGCTCACTGTTGCTTGTCACAATAAAGTCAGTGCGTATTCAACTAGCTGCTGTTTCACTTGTATGTCACGTATATAACAAGATCATAACTAATATTTTTGAATGAGAAAGTGAGTTTGTTTGTTACTTTTACACATTTTTATTACTCAACCAATACTAATTAAATTTTGCATACACATTCTCAGGCGTGGAGAAAAGGACATGGGTACCTTTAATGCACAAAAAAATGTACTGTTTAAATCTACATTAATACGAGTGAAGCCGTGTGCAAGAGATAGTAATTGTATAAGTAATATCAGAGGAAGTTTGAAAATAGCACCAATGACAGAGAAGTTGAGGCGTAATAGGTTGTAAGCATAGTATGGGCATATTATGAGAAGAGATGAAAGTCACGTAACAAGAAAAGTTTTGAGTTTGAAAGTGGACGAATATAGGAGTAGAGGCAGAACGAAAAAGGTGTGGAAAGATTGTGTGAAAAATGATATGTGTATAAAAAGTGTGAATACTGAGATGATATTTAACAGAGGAGAGGGGAAAAGAAAAACATGTGGAGACCCTACTTAGGTGGTATAAGGATAAGATGATGATTAATTATTCTAACTTTGTGAAATTCAACTTCCAAAAATTAAAATATTTTTTTTTCAAAGAAGACAATTTTTTATTATATCCAAATATGTATTGAAAAACCTCATTAAATAAAGTATAAATTCGACTTATTTATTTATTTTATTGTTTCTTTTTTTAAATGTTTTTTTTTATTGGTTAATGGGATTAGGGTAATGCATTAGTTAGTTAGTCAAATTTTTTAATGCCTCTAGTTCGTTAACCAGAGTTTATCCTGTAAAAATACTTTATATTTGGATCGACACACGACAAGTAAAACATTTTTTACTAGTAATTCTATTTGAAGAGAGCAAGTAAAGCACTTTTTACTTGTCTTCTTCAAATAGAATGTCCCTGAAGCTATATAACTGTTGTACTAGTCATTATAATTAGTGCATCGTGTGACTTTGAACATTTCAAGAAATATATCAATTTGTACAACTCTCCTGTACCACTTAAATTACTCGCTTATCACTTACACCGAACACGAGTTCACTTACGCTATTACGTATGACATCAAATGCATTTTATATTTATCGCATACATTTTCTAAAATGCATAGGTGCTTTGAAAGCAATATAGGAAATTAAATATTTATCTTCTATTTATGTTGTAATAAAATTGTAGAGTCGTCGTATTTGTACATTAAATATATATGCTAAAAACAAATTGCGGGTGATTTAGGCAGCATAATAAATAAGATATTTTTTACAAATTTTGTCTGTCTGTTTGAAAGGTCTGTGTCATCTCTGAAACTCTTATACGATTTTTTATGACGCTTTTGCAAATAACTTGAGCATAGCTTTGGTCAACTTGTAGACTTCACTTTATTAAAATCGATTTATGATAGAAAATATTTTGATTAAAAATTGACCAAAAGTCTGATCAAATTAATAAAGCTTTTATAAAAGTCAAAGATGTTGCTTCATTAATTGCTTTCCAGATGTTGCGTGTTAATGGTACTTTAATATCAGTTTTATTACTAGTTTTTACTGGCAGATTCATTATTTAGTTTTGATCTATCCATCGGGAATAGGGTTGATTTTTATAATAAAAGGTATCTTATGTCTTTTTTATCCCTGACAACATGTATACAAAATTTCATGGGAATTGGTTGAGTAGTTAAGGTGTGAAAATGTAACAAACAAACATACTAATTTTCACATATATAATATTAGTTACGATAGTGAACGAAGTCGCAGGTACACTTAGTACATACACATATATATTTCTTATATAGGTAGAATCACGTAAAAGAAGAATAGTACCCGCATTTGATTTGGCACGTCGGGGAGAAAAGTGAGACCTGCGGCTAAGATTGGTTTGCTTCGGTTTTATAAAGTGTTACTCTCTATCGCGTAGCGCAATTACTGCGGTAGACAAAGATAACGCTATACAAAGCCGAACTTAGCCGACCATCTTAGTCTTCTCCCCGACATGCCAAATAAGAAGCCGGGTACCCTACCTATTGTAAGTATCCTTAAATTATATTTGAAATAGACAAAGTATCCGTAAGCTGATAGATAGGTCACTGTTATCTACAGGACTTACGAACTATGCATCATATGCTTGGTAAAAAAATTGTAATGTAAATTACAGATATTTAGTGACGGTCGCGATGTGAGGAACTTATGGGTAAAATGACCTTTTTCTGAGTATTTTAAGATCTGTTTCTATTTGAAAATCGTTCCTAATATATTTTTCAATTACGACGTCTTTGATTGAATGTAAATATTTTGTTTAAACAATCATTGTGCCAATTAAGATGGGCACAATTTTCCTTCTACCTGTACCCTTAGTATACACAAAATATCCAATAATTTATGTCTGTAGTACAAGCTCGCGACAAATTGGAGTGGCCTCCTCTGGTTCTGTCAAGGACTGCCGCCCTGTATTTCAGATTTTCCTTTCTATTATCTTAATGATGTCTTTACTTTTGTATGTATCCGTGTACACTTACATTTGGTTAAACAGTGCAAATTATTCTATTTTTCCTAATTATTTTTATTATTGTTGACTAAGTATATCAATAAGCTTTATATAATAATTTACAATATACGTTTTCGATTTGAATGTTTTGTAGTGTAGTAATTTTTCACCAATTACTACACTACTAATAGCAACTTTTCAGATAATTGTAAATAATTATATTAATTTATTTGTAGTTTAGATTTTATGTATATTTTTTTTATTAAAATAAATTATATAAGGCAGTATATATGACAATATAGATTTATATAAAAATGGTTTTACTGATTTCATGAAATGTTTTACTTCTAAAGTATAAGTCATTCTTCAATGAATAGAATATAAGAATTATTGATTATACTTAAAGTATTAAAAAAAAGTAATTAATTATTGTAAAGTGGTTTGAATATTTTTGTAGCACATGTAGTGTATACAATAGTATAAAATTAAGATGTAAAATATGAGTAAAAATATATTTAGTATCTGAAATAGTGCATAGTAAATCCGTTCCGTATAACGAGCACTTGTAGTAGAGCACTTCCGTATACAGTACTTGTAGTAAGTATATATACAAAAAATGTTGGTATATCTGTGATCGATTATCGAGAATACCGTATCGTAGAGTGCAGTTGATACGCAACGATGCCTTTCTTTCATGGAAAACGTTCATATATTAATAACACGTACATTTGTATAATATTATCACTAGATGGGGTTAGAGCGAAACTAACTTTCAACGCTTAAAATATAACTAATGCTTGCGAAATCACGGGTACAACTATTTAATATATTATAAATGTAAAATTCGTTAAGTAAATATTTGTATAATAAGCACTCTTAAATAGCTGGACAGAATGTAAGAAAATGTGATATAGGATAATATGATTACGTCCATAAGCCGATTTCATTGTGAAACCAGGACTTATAATACTTCTTTTATTTTGAGACGTTTATCAATGGTAGAATCAATACACAGATAAAGAATCAATGTAATAGACAACTGATGCTATCCTGTCGTTTTTTGACTGTCTATTTTCCGATGTTTTACTATAAAATTCCCTTGTCGGTATGCGTGACTGGCTTTCGTACACTTATTCTGATTTAATGTTTAAACTCGATCTGTGCTCATTTTTGTGTAAAAATAAAACGTGTGAGCTAGAAGAAAATAACTTAAGTTATTTGTCGGACTTGTTTCTTCACATTTATCAACATTGTTTGTGTGTATTTTCATGTTCGGGTACTTTTAGTCGCTATGTTATTAATATAGTGGTACATAGTGAACTATTGATAGTTTAAAATTCCATTCACTTAACACGTAGCCGGTTATTATTCAATTATTTCAGCGTTTTAAGAGTCAACAATAGCGGTTTCCTGACGAGAGTCGTACTACAATGTAAATTTATGTATTATTTTTCTTTTGTCGTGAATTAATAATAAAAAAAAATGACACTGAAATTATTAATTATATAACCTAAGCCGTTAAAAATACTAGACTAAAAATTAGAGAAAAAGCCTATGCTTATTTGTCCGAGGTAAATACTAAAGAGCAATAAAACGTTTCACATACTTCGAAAAAATTGTGCGGCATTTTTTTTTTATAATGTTTTGAGTTACTGTCCACGCAGCTAAACAAGCTTAAGAGAAAACGCGTTCTGCAAACAAAATTGAATAATAGATTAAAACAGAAATCTATTGCTGTTGCACTCGGCCCGACCTATCAAGTAGAACGTGGAAGAGATAACTGCAGCTCGTACTGATTACACTTATATCAAATAGACGGAATGATGATTTCGTATTTCTCCGTTTCCTTCTACACAACTGACCATATTTTAGTTATTTTTTCAAATTTGATACAAGAAGTAATTTAGTACTAGTCTGTTGTTTGAAAACGGTGATATATTTGGGTAGTTTTAGTACTTCTTGAAGGCTCTAGTTCAATTAGTGATGAACAAAACAGAGGAATACCTTTGAATGAAAAATACGCCGCTCGGGTTTTGTCTTAAATAAATTTCGTATACCATATATGTATATCGACGGGAATAAGCCGCTTAGTATCGAAAACCTTTAACATAGACATTCATAGTTCGACTCTCCTTAGTACTACTCGGTTCTAGTCGCGTGGTCTACTGGCCCTTTACTATAAATACTCCTCGCCGCGGTATATGGCTATCAGTACATTTACTTCTTTCTTGCTGAACGTGCTTTCTGAACTACATTTTGTAGTAACAGCTCCATTCATAAACTCAATATTTAGCTTTTAAAACACAAAAATATGACTAGTACTTCAACATATTGGCGCGTTGAAATAAGTACAAAAAAATGTTTTTTCGAACTATATGATATTAGTTGATACTCACTCACTTTATGTATATTATACATATTATATTGCAAAGGGTTAATGAAACCCAAAAAGAAAAACGTATATGTGTACTTATGTACGCACGTATGAAGTTATACTTTATTATATTAAATAAGACATTAGACATTAAATGTAATTGATAACGTTTTATTTTAGAAATCATAATTAACTTTAAAAGGGCTTAAAATTATTTTGCTATATACCTGTATGTAGAATCAAATAAGATACCAAAAAGAAATAGAACAAACTATCAAATAATAATAATTAACAAATAAAAAGTATACATACCGATATTTAACTTTAAATCTATAAGCCCTATTTAAACAGCGTATAATATAAAAAACCACTTTTAACACGAATACTCACAATAAATTAGAATTCTGCACAATACATAATTTAATGTCAGACAAAAAATACACATATATATTTCTCCAGTCTGTATATCTCCACTGGTATAAAACAAGTGTTGTAGATTAATATATATATTTGAATAGCTACCTTGTATATAGTTATCAGTTCTCACGAAAACTTGACAGACGATTACCAACCAACTTCATGGTGTCGTTTGTAGGTGTCGGTGTGCACGCGCATCGTAAAAATATACTCTCATTATTTTTTCCAACCGTGCTAAAAAGAGTATAACTTCAAAAAAGATGTAGCACAGAACTATCTACGAAATAGTCTGCATCGAATTATCACACATTGAGTAGTTGTAACGTGAGTAAGTCTCAAATAACTGTATTTTTATTATATACATGTATAGGTTATACGGACCTTTGTTGCTTATACCAACCCAGTACCGTTTCATCCGAATTTTGTATTTCATTACTATCGAGGATTTGCTTGAAAGACTTAAGATTTTTAAACAATGTGTTATAGTTGCGTGAAATTCCTTTGATAACCTTCAGAATGCTTTATATCCGATGTAGAGGGAGATCAATGATGCGGATATGCGGTCGCGGCATACCAATAGATGTGTTATTTAATCCTTAATATTTAAACATCAACCTGTGTTCGATTTAGCGGAAAAAATACGAAGTACTCGTGAATTTACGTATTTAGATCACGTCTGACACGTAAGAGGCGGCCCTCCCTAACGTTATAGAGATTGGAATGGTATTGAGTGTCACTTCTAATATGTATAGTGCATACGTAGCTGACAAGGTTTGTTTTATTCGTTTTGATATGAAAAAGTTCATCTTTTCTTAAAGATTATGAGGTTACACGTCGCAAGAGATTTATTTGTACTTAAACAATCAGAAATACAAACTCAGTATTGCATGTTTGTAGTTCTCTCATAAATTCCTTCTTATTGTTCCTCTTCGTACACAATTTGATGTCTAGAATAGAACTGTTATCAATAGTGCTATGGCATGCTTATATACCTAATAAAACAAAGGGTCGACATTTCTGAAAAGCTGACATAATTGGATTGATGACAATGTTAAACACTTTAAAAGAGGGTAAAATTCGTGATGCTCCGCTTCTTCAGTGTAGTATTTGCCCAAAATATTCGGGACTGTTAGAATATAGAGAACTCCAGAGCCTTTATTATTGTTATCATTAATTATAGCGTTATGCAATAGTTTACTGGGTACGGTCTTTCCGTAGGCTTAGACATACGGATATGTTCATTATTAATAAAATTAAAAAGGTATGATGGCTCAGTAGTTGTGTATTTGGATTAAGCGTCGATTTACGGAGGCTTAAATCCTGTAAAGCTTATGGTGAAGAAAAACTTGGTGAAAGTGTACCTACTTAAAGGGGCCTGTTGGACTATGTAAATAGATAGGTGAAATTAGGTGAAAATAAAAGGGATATAAAAAGGGCGTTGCAGAGAAAAGGAGAGAGCGTGGAGCGGTGGAAATTTCTTGCCTATAAATAAATAAAATACTAAAGACCCCAAATAATAAGCGTGGACTCACCTGTAATTCAGCACTTCGTACATAGCAGCGGCGTTTCAGGATTGTCACTCGCGAGAAGAGCGTTACATGTATCGTCGCTCCTCCAAGCACCTATATATGTGTAACGATTGCTGTACTTGCGAGCTAGTTCCTTCCAGTATTTCGGTCCAAGACGAGATTGTGGTCAAACGCTAAAATTGTGAAAGTATAAAAGAATGTCTTTATTTTTACAGTCTTATCTAAATTCATAGAATGTAACTTACATAAATCATTTTCGTTCAGATATTTTGAAGTGAATAACACGACGAGTGTGTAACGAACAGGCGGGCAGACCCGCCCTCGTACGTCCCCCAAAAATCAAGTTAGCACTGCCAGTATTTCAATTTAAACGCTATACCTAATTTGGTACCCTTTGGCGCCCTCCCGATAGAGCGTCGACTAGACAATTTCGAGTACGTTGCGTCAGTTATTTCAGAGGGTCTGAGAGGTTTTAACGTTGATTGGCTAGGAGTTTTAGAATAAAATTATTTTATCTATACATTTTACCGAGGGAATGAGTATTACACAAAAATTGTTATGAATTACGTTTCTTGTTTTCATATTTATTTTAAACTTGAATATTAATTTGTATGTTTGCAATTAATGAGTCTTACCAATTTCAATTAGTAAATATTTTGCGAATGCCAAAAAAAATTTTGATATCCCACTGATCAAACCACTCGCCAACCACGACTATATAATTTACAATACCTTTTATTTGTTTGTCGCCTTTCTTTATCAGGAAGTGAATATTTAGTTGGCAGATTTGCTTAACAGCGACAACAACTAATGAGTTTATTTTTGGATTACTTTATTCCGCCGTTATTTTTGGATGGCATTGTGCTCGTTGTCAAATACAGTGCCAGCATATAATAAGGTACACATACCACTATATAACACAATAACCACAAACTACTACACTTAATCAAGATCGAATTCATTTAGTGGATAGTAACATCTAATTACTACGACTTACATTGTCACCAACATAAAAGTAATATCAAAAGCTTTTTTAAAATCTGATTGGCGGTGTGGACGGGCAGGATTAATTATACCCGAGAAAATTGATCTCTTTTTATTAATTTCACGTTTGGCTGAGGAGATTGGAACGTTAAATTAGAGTGAGGCTGGCTTGTCAATTCCAATCAAATGGGTCACTTCAAAGTAATGGTATTATCCAAGTTCAACTGGTGTAACGTACGGGGATTCGGGTCGAATGTGTCAACTGTTCATTTATTTCAACTGTATAACCAGATAAGTTGGAAATAGATTGGTCAATTATCTCCAAATATATCTATAATCAACATACCCCCGGTATTACAGAAAAATATAACCATATGTTATTGAAGTAAAAAAGTAGATAATTTAGTACTTATTTAAACGTTATAGATTTTACATTTTGACCACGACCTCATTTAATATTAAATTATAACGTGGCTCAAGATGGTGTAACACTAAATCTAGATAAGAATTTGCTCTCAAGTGCAGCTGCCGGATCATACCTATAAGTGATTGGCGAAAGATTTTCAACTTCACGATAATAGCCAGTTAGGCGTTCATTAGAAGTAGTTTATTGCGTAATAATGCTAGATTTTAAGGTAAAGAACGTTACCTATTTGCCTAACATAGAACTGAAGCATTACGATAAGTAGATTTTAAAGTGAACGATAGTAACGCTTTCAAAAGATCTTCTTTCTGTCCATACGCTAAAAATAGTAATAATGATGTGTGAGTAATGACTTAAAAGTCGATCGAGATTTTTCACACTCTTCTCGATAATGGTGATTTTCGAACCGATGATAGCGATTAAATTTTCATAAGTGCCTTTTTAAGACTTCGGTTGAATAAGTTATTTTTGATTTCTATTTCTATTACGCGTCATTTATCCTTATACTAGCTGTTCAGGTTGCAGTTTCGTTGGTGTACAAGATTTATAGAATATTCTGTTTTTTTTTTTAAATACAGTACGTAATATCTATCCGTAGTTACATAGTGTATCTAGTACACGAATAATACTGTCGATAGGAAGTTCGAATTCTCTAAAGCTCACTTCCTTTGGGTACTACATTTTGCATTATACTCTATGGTGTTAAGTCAGCAAGATTCAATTAGAACAGATTATAAAACAGGGTAGACAGAATAAATTTGGCGCGAGAAAAATTACATCGCACATACCGTGTGCTTTTTAAGTGTGATTTTTTTTCCATACTAGTTGAATTTCAGAAAATTCTGTCGCAAGCAATCTTATGTCCTACGCACATTTAAAATTCTTATGACTACTATTTCCGATACAGTAGGATACTTATAATGTTATCTATATATAGTACAAATGAACATGTATTCAATTTTTTTTTCTAAGCTATAAGATATTCATTGTTAATTGGAATATCAAGTAGTGAATGCATTTGGTATGAATATGTCTTAACGTTTAAGGAATATAACGAACACCAAGAAGGTTTCAATTTGATCGACCCTCGCACATGACTGACTATTGTTTGATGAACACAATTATTAATTGTACTTGGAAGATAAACGTCTTTATGTAACTGTATATCAAATATTTAGTTACCTTAATACAAAGTACGCTGAGTTTGAATTTGAATGATTTTGCTGAAATCGTGACTTTTATATAAAAGTTTCAAGAAAAGTGTAATTATTATATTGGGGAAGTTCGCAGAGAAACAGAAAGAACCAACGAACGAAGAGAGGCACAGGTCAATTTTAGTTCAGATGACAAAAGTTGACAATATTAAGTGTTGTAAAGATAATGTCAAAAATATATTCTCATTACTATTAATATTAGGGTAATCTAGTATAACTTTATGTCATGTAAAAATAAACACCTATCATTATAAACTTTGAAAGTAAAATATTATCTAAATACAAATGTTCATTATAATCATTTGCACCCCTAAAATAAGTTCCTTATGCTATTTATATACTTCGTCATTACTGATGCCCGGTCTGTATCTTATTACTAGCCTTTGACTGCGGCTTCTCCTGTACTATAATATATTATATGTCGGTAAAAAGTATGACGTCATCCATAGTGACGTCGTGGTTATGAGAAGATCGATCAATCCATCAAGACCAATCGAATATTAATAATATTATGTTTGCCGATACATAAATAGAATACTGAATATAGTAACGAATTATCCATAGGTGTGAATAGTCCAATAATCTGAGCGAGAATGCTCAGTGTCTTTTTTTTTTTAATGACTGCGCTACTGACCTGACACGCCTGTACAGCTTCACCGGAATGCTTTTTTATTCGAATAGACTAACCGCTGTTGGCCTGGACTTTTAGGGCGAGCGCTTAGGGCACTCAACCGAAGGGCAACAAGCTCAAAGGTGCCAGAGTGGCCGAACCTCCGCTTGGGATGTTGCTTTGGGTACAACGAGAATGGAAGAAATTCACCGAACTACTAGTCGTCGGTCGCCTTATAAAGAATTCAGCAAATAATAATCAAGACGCATGAACAGCCGATACATCCAACCAATTGTGTTTCAGGATGGGGTAAATAGTAAACAATCATTAGTACGAGTCAATAGTAGTCAATAGTATGGCCGCGGCTTAATAGTAATCTTCCCGATATATATTGAGCTATCCCTCGAGAAGAGTGCTTTTTTGTGGATGAAAGGTACCCTATGCCCTTTTTGTGTAGCCCCTAATAAGGTGTATATAAAATTTCATGGTGATAGGTCGAGCAGTTAAGGCGTGAAAGCGTAACATACAAATGATTACACTCACATTTGCATTTTTGGTATAATATAAAGCGAACAAAGCTGCCGGCGGTTTCTTGTAACAAAATATAAAATTCATGTTATGAATTAACGTGCAATGGTGAACTACATAAGATAAGTAAATTAAACTTTAATATTTCATTTCATAGCGTTCATTTGAACAGTATTTCGTTTTTTAATATTCATTTTGTTTTTAGACGCGTAGGAAATGAAAAACACGCCGCTGCGTTTATTATTTCATAGTAGTAGTCTCGAGTAAATATAATATATTTTTTCTGTACAAGCTTGCACTTTTGAAATAAAATTGTGGCTTGATTGGAATATCTACTCCGGTGTATGAGTTACTATGAAGTATACGCAGAGATAAACACAGAAACATCTATAATTATTGAAACTGTGGATCAATATTTTATAGCGATATAGCGAACCAATAAAATTGCACTATTTTTTGTATGCACTGAACAAAATTACAAAAGAACACAATTAAATATTTGTGTTCATCTCCTATACATATTTTGATACTCGTACATATAATAATAAAAGCATTTAAGCGACGAAATCTACAAATTAAATATAATTAAGAAAAAATACTCTGGAGGGCCTTAGAATTAATGACAGAATACATTTTCGTGGATTTTACAATTTTTGTCTGTCTGTCTGTTTGTCGTTTGTACGGACATTACGCCAAAACTAAGGGACGGATTTTGATTAAATTTGCTATGGTAATCGTTTATACACCGATATAACATATAGAATATATTTGAAATATACATGTGTATTAATATATATGTATATATATACCTACCTAAGTGTTTTTTTTTACAAGACACTGAACAAAACCGAGCAGCATAGCGACAACTGTATGGTTCTCTTGAGCCTTCTTTATACGCACGTTAGCGTTGTGGAATTGGTTACATTTTACAGGTATTACCCTACGGTAATGACATGGAGCTCTCCAAATAAAGATTGAAACACGCTCTTGAAGGTTGGTAATACAACAGCGATACCTCTAGTGTTATAGCTGTCTATAGGCGACGGTAACCATTTAAAATCAGATCGGTCCACTGCCTGTTTGCTGCTCTTTGGCATAAAAAAAAACTCGTTTGTTTAGGTGTTTAAAAACTATTCTAGATAACATAGTTAAATTTAATACCTGTATGTTTTTCTTCAAAATATTGTTTTATCATTAATGTGTGCCTTAGTTCAAAAAGGTGTTCTTAAAAAGGCTGTTATATGAAAATGAGGCGTTGTATTTCTATTGAATGTTGACGTAAATTGTGTACAAACACTCGTTTGATCTCTGGGTTAAATAAATCAGTGGGAGAAACCTCCACGATGTATTTTACGTCACATCTCTGGAATGGGACGCCGCGCGTAAAATATGAACGGGTAAATTTGATACGAGAAATACAAACGATTTATTCCTACGAACAATAAAATAAAATATTTTTTTATTGATCGCATCCAGAATCTTCCTGTATATCGTGTTTTGTTACGACTGTAGGTATTTCTTTAATAAATAAAAACATATCACAGTTATGTGTTCGTGGGTAAAATTTATACATCTAAATAAAATGAATTAAAATGTTTATTTGTCGTCAAAATAATTGTTTTTTATGAAATAGATACGAAATTATATATGGTACGTACAACAAAAACCATTTTTTTAAATATTTTTGTCTATCTGGTTATTCCAGCTTATCTCCGAAATCAATGTACCGATTTTAATGGGACTTTCACTGGCATATAGCTTATATTACAAGGAGCGATCTATGCGACTTTTATTTTAGAAAAAATTGCTGATTTATAATAATAATATTATAGAATCCGCGGAAATATAACCCTCAGCAAAGTTACAAGCACAACGACGCGAGCGATGCTATATTAAATTGAAATTTAAATTTTTGTTGTGTCTACTGAATCATTTTTCCAGGGCTTTTGAAGACATTATTTAGATTATGTATTAGTTTTTTACATATATGAAATTAGCATCATACATGGATAAGTAACACGAAAAAAAAATGAAATTACATATTGATTAATTATAGAATAAGTACCATTATTGTCTATGCGCTTTTACCATTTTATAACTAGTTAATTGATTCGATTGCTAAAAATGTGATGGAAACGACAATCAATAAAGTCTTTGAGGATGGTTTTGACTGCTTCATCTGATTTTTTTTTCCCTTAATAATTGTTTCCAAATTCCAAAAATAGTGTTAATCTGTTGAAGCAAGGGCCGGTTAGTATGATGGGTGTTGTAAATATTCCAACTGCAATTCTTCAAACTTAGCGACCGTAGATCGTGAGGTCTAACGTTATCCTAAAGCAGCAGTAGGCTAGAGAGCCATGGTTTCAAATTGTTGATAAACCAGATCTGTTATAGTCATCTGGCCAGATCTAAGGAAACTGTAGTATATGACACCTAGCATTGGTCCTACCAAATAGTCATCAGTACCTTTTCCAACTCAATTTCCGCTGGTGCCGGTATTTGGTCGGTTCTTCTGGGATAAACTACTGTGATGAAAGTTGCCAGTTATCGTAAAGGATCCATGTTTCGTCTCGAGTAATGATACTGCCAAAATTCCCTTGTTATTGTGTCAATTGAGTAATGTAAAACAGCACTCAATGCGTGTCTGTTGATGTACTTCAGTCGATTCATGTGGTTCTCATTTCACGAACTTTTTCATATAATATCTGATTGAATAAGGCTTTACTTTGCCGAAATCTATCATTATATATTAGAGTGGTTGTTACTTTGTACTTCCACATGGTATTGATTGGCCGCTGTTACATCTTACTGCAACAGAAAATATTAAATTAAATGGAATTAAACCGCGTCGTTGAATCGCGGTCGAAGTCGATGTTGCTGGATTGAACCTGGCGTCCATTGACACTGTTGGTACGTAACTGTAATATAAAAAAATGTAGAATATATGAAAAAAGTATAATGAATTAAAGTATGTTGCAGATTGACGTGTAATCGGTTGTAGTCGTTACACTTTATTGTCTCATATGATATCAAAAAGAGTATTCCATATTTTACTAGCATTGGAAATAAAGAAGAACAATGTGTTTTTACTTTTAACCTTTTATCGAATATATTTCGTAGCTATTTTCCTCTAGAAATACTTATCATTGGTAATGGTATTTTTTTGATATCGTTTTTGATACTATACGACTTAATTATTGTCAGTCTCCTTCTGGCTCGCAAATTCTGTTGAAGCTCTTCTCGTACTTGTGAAATTCTATACATATTCTTAACGCTTCCTTTTATGTCTTAAAAATGTATATACTTTAATACTTTATATATAGTACAAAAGAGACCACATCATACAATTCTCGGGTCACGTCCGTTCTTTCCTTCAGATTTGTGCGAGTAATGAATTTGTAATATTCCGTGCACACAATACGACGACTTAACCGTTAGTGTGCCAAAAGAAATCCGACATAGTAGAATTCAGGCAGTATGCCCATTCTTTTAAACGTAAATATGGATTTTGTAGTTACGTCAAATCTCATACGCTATGATCAGATTACAAAGTGGGTGTAGCTTCTTCGACGATAACTAAACAAGGTATATGTAAAGAGACTGAGATAAATACGTTCACTACCTTTTTCTCCTCTATGTCTTCACCGTTACTTTTTAAAGTTTTTTATAAGTTTCTATTATTTGTACTTCATGCTTGTTACCTCTACAGTCTACAACATTTGTGCAACATTCAATTCAAATAATAATATCTACATATCAACAACTTCAGAATAAAATTTGTACGCTTTGGTATGGTCAAATTTCAAACACTTCAGAATCCCGCTAGTGGGCGTTATAAGTTATGACATATAACAAACAATTAAGGTTAAGAGTGGTAAAGCCTTGCCGAGATTCGATGTTAGGAGTATTTCTGCTGTAAAGCAGCAATATTCACGGCACTATATTCTGGCACGGAGGGTGTGTCCTGACAATAAATACTAGCATACTGGCTTTTAATAAATACTCAGATGTAGTAATCTATTAGTGACTGGCACATATTGAGAACTCCAGTCTTTCTAGTGTGTAGTAACCATTTCATATCAGCTGGTTTGCATGTTTGTTTCTTAATTACAACAACCTAATGAACTTTAATTTCTTTGACAATACTAACTAATTCAAGTGTTGGCAGTCACACTTTATATTATGTACATTTTTTCCTTAGATCAACTGTTCATAATTGATTTGCCAAGTATCTTTTAAAATATAATTCAGCCAGGTTTCCTAGCGACTTTCCGCAATCCTAATTCTAATAGTTATAAGTTATCGGTTTGCCTATTCACTATTTATATATGTAACGCCGGAAGTCAACAGTATTAAGTTTAACTACAGAATTCCGTAATAAATAGTGTGCGGAATCAAAATGTACTGTGCCTAAATGTTGTAGCATTTTAAAGTATAACTTAACTACTTGCGCAGATTAATTATATAAATTTAGTTTAAAATTAATATAAAGCTATTATAATCAAAGTGTTATATATACTGTATAATGAGTGTGGATCAGATCTAGTTTCATGCTTATTCCAAACACTTCATGCGATAAGATAAAAGTCTATCAACGCAGAATTAACTAATTAAATACGGCTGGATGTGTCTATTACATTACGATTTTGTTATATAAAATGGGTGCTCTGAAGAATTCTCCTCGCTATATTACTTCGTACTGTAAGCATAAATATACGCAATGATAATCTAGTGGACCAGTAAAAGCATTATAAATGTAGTAGTACATTTTTAAAGGAAGTTTTGTGAACCTTCTATTAATTTACAAGGTTTCGTATTGCTTTTATACATATAAGGGTACAATTATTTCTTTCAACTAAGTTTTCTTTATAATAAACAAATATAATGTTAATAAAAGATGGTTTATAAACATTCGTCGATTTTTAAGTAGAATATTTTTACTGTGACGTTGGCACGGAGTTTCAGAACTATTTCACACGTCGCGATAACTCCTCAATTAAGAGCAAAAGACGTGCCTACCTCCTGAGCACATAAAATAATATTCGAAAGCGAAAATTGTTAAGGAAAATAGTGTTCCTAATATGATCTTTAGTTCATTAACGTGATTTGTTTAAATATCTTATCTAATTATAATAACATCTTATTCATTAAATGTTAGAAACAATTGCCTAGGGCTATGGACTTTTTACTGAATACATTATATGATTAATAATAATAACAATCATTTGCAAGCGGCTTCGATCGTTTTAACGTAGAACGTATTCCTTCCTTAAAGGCCGGCAACGCATCGGTGATGCCCCTCGTGTTGCAGGTGTCCATGGGCGGCGATGATTACTCACCATCAGGTAACCCGTCGATTCGTTTGTCTCCAATCGCATAAAAAAATATTTAGGCTATCCCTCGGGAACGGTACCATTTTTCTACATAAAGGTATCCTATTTCCTTTTCTGTACCCTTGATAACATGTATGCAAAATGTCATTATGATGGTTAAAGGTTAAGTAGTCAAGGCTTGAAAGCGTAACAAATAAATAAATAAACAAACTTATATTCGCATTTATAACATTAGTTAGAATTAGGTTGCCGTGAGTTATAACTACGTTACCCTACTAGGGTTCTTAAAAAATAAAGTACTACTCCTTTAGAGAGATCTAAAGGAAGAATTTTTACATTTTTCATTTCATTCATTATTCCCTCATCAATTTACGTTTAGTTCATTTTTTAATCATCCCTATGCCAGTAATTGCATCCCGAATCGCTAAAACAATGCGTGACTTCGTATGTCTCTGGCCCGCGAGGCAAGCTAAATACATCTCTAGAAGGGTGAAACTGAAAATCTTGACGTTTAACGTCAAGTACGCATGTACGGGTGTGAAACATTGAAGACCTCAGCTCCAAGTCTTCGTCAACCACTTTCGCCAAATCCTGAAAATTAACTTTTTTCGGCCAAACTTTGCAAAAGGACAACAGCGACATTTCTAAGCTGGCAGCCACATTTCTAAGATGGCATTAAACTGAAATCCCCAGGGTATGTTGAGACGTAGTCGACTTAATTAGACCTAGCGATGATCTGTACACGAGGAGGTTAATTAGTTAGTGCTTACTTGGAGTGAGGTGAAACGTGAAGCCACCGTTAGAATGAGATGGAAAATCGTCATTCTGCCATTTGCCAACAGTTTGAGGACATAGGATTGCTAGAAAGAGAAGACATAGTAATTTCTCAAATTGTTTAATATAAATAGATCCATACCATAAATCATTATGGTATTATATTATTTTATTACTGATTACTGACTCTGTAACGATCTACAAAGCAAACCCAACGAATCTTTTAGGCAAATGTGTGGAAAACTCTAAACTTCTTTGATAGCTCACTTTTTCACTTTGCGTAAGGAGGCAGAGAAATAAAATTATCACTGTTCTCTTCCTTTTTTTTCGTACAGACTACGCTAATATCCTGACACAGCTCTACAGCTTAACCAGACTACCTGCTGTCATCCCAATGTGCCTGTATTACGGATTAAAATCAAGTGACCTAATTTTTTTGGCTGCCATCTTGACAACGCGATGCAATCGACTTACGGCGACACCTATGTTTACAAATACATAACTTTGTTTGATAATAAATATTTGGTCTCGAACAACAATCATTAACTATCTCAACTATTGTTAGTAATATTATTATAAATATGAATGTCAGTTTGATTGCTTGTTATTTACTCTTTTATCCTCATTATCACGAAATTTTGCATATACGTCCCCAAAAACGTATCAATAAACCTAAGCGTGTGTATTAAAGAGATGCAAAATATACACTGTATTCTCACGGTAATGAAGAAGCAACATTGTCAGGGGTACCAAAAAGTACATAAGATACCTTTGATTCAGAAAAATAATGCTGTTGCTAGGTTGATACATCAAATGTACCTTAACGCAAGCGATCCCGCAAGCTATAAATGTTATAATATCTTCCAGGAAAGGGTAACTTTTCGTTGCTAAGTTTGTTTAAGAAAATAAAATAAATACCATAACTCATAATTTTATGTCAAATCTTCAGAATGTAAGCCCCAGCATATCTTATAAAATGGATGATGAAATAATCCGCGTCACAAGCTTAGGAAATATTTTGATATTGATTTCTGGAGTTCAACGACATCATGTATTGTATATGCTTGAAATTATACAACATTCGGGGGAACAGCCGCAAAAAGGTCGTAAAGAAAATATAAATCAAATAATACGCAACGTGATTTTATTCGACCTCCTTAAATAGTATTTGTTGGTAAAAGTCCTATGCCGCATGACCGTAAGAAATATATCGGAAATATGAATGAAGGCTCAAGAAAAAAATCTTATATTAATATTACAGCCAAGAATAGAATAACGTTAGTAAAAAATACTTTGCGCTGAACATAGAAAAAAAATTGACATTTGTACTTTGTTAGTTATTTTTGTATAAGAATTGATTAGTTATGGATTTTATGAACGGTCTAGGTAGTTCATGTTTACTTTATATTTTATATATTGACTATATTTGAAGTTATTACTTGCATGTTATTTCTCGAGCAATTATGACTTACACTATCTTAAGCACGCAACTAAGGACGCCTAAAGACATGATACTAAGTTCCTTTTTGTGTTTCTACCAAAAATTCCAATTGAATTGAATTATGCGCTCCTAGTATGATTACACCATATCATACTATTAAGCGTGGTCTCATTTCGAACTCTTTTAACTGAAATGTATTTATTATTGTGTTTCTATAGAAAGAAATGCTTCTATCATTACGTACTTACTGCACCTCTTGACTGTCTGTCTATACCTGTGTACTGTACTGTACATTTCTATGGAAACTTAAGTTGTGAAAACTGAATTGGTCTCCCTCGGTTACTATTATTGCAAGTTGCTAAATATATTATTTAAAGTGAACACATGAGAAAATGAGGTTATGAAGTGAAGTATCAGTAATCAGTAGTCAGTTCAGCCCTTGGACCTTTGTCACATAGCTTCTAAAAAAACACTAATAACTAACATTTAAGAATCGAATGTAATGAATGTTCCTTTGCACCAATGGAATATTCGACTGGGTTATATTGCAACTGGCCAATTCGGTATATAAATTTACACTCTCATATATTCATTCGACAGTTTTGGAGGTCGTAAATATTATTTTTATGGCCGTATAGTCGGCTCGCGTGAGAATATAGCGTGTATGCTGCATCTCTTTGATACACACGCTTAGGTTCGTTAATTCGTTTTTGAGAACTTAAATTGTTATTATCGTTCTGAAAGTAATTTTACAAATAATATTTACTTATTTATTTCGTATTTACTTAGGCTATGTTAGCATCGTTAGCAAGTAAGCAATTGGTAAAGCAATATTAACTTAGTATTTATTGTACACAATAATAATGTAGATTCGGATATATATAATTAATTATTTTCCATGATTTTGGTATTTGCTTGCCCATTGATTTTTTAAAGAGGTTTTCTTTATCTATGTATTTTATTCCTCGGGTTCACAAATGATCCCCTCCAGTATAATTTTTATAGGTCTTTTTCCGGTAACCATTTACCTTCAAGTAGGCCATCTACCTGATTACCACCCTTTGGCATAAAAAACTAACAATGCGCCAACCTGTAAGCAACATAAGTAAATCAATTGGTAAATTTTAACGACATAATAAAACAAATAAGAGATCCTAAACAAATGTTATGTAAACAATATATGTTATGTTTTGCATACAAGATGCTACAAACGGGAGTGCCCCGTCCTGATACGCGAAATATAGACTTCAGCCGATGCGGAGTTGAAGCTAAATGCATTTTTCATGTAGTGAGGGAACTTTTACCATAGTTTGCGACATACGAGTATTCGAATTGAGCTGGCACACTGTAAGTATTGATTTCATTTTTATTATAAGTAAGAACTTTGCATACTTTTTAAAGCAGTAACCTATACTTGTTTTAACATCCTAATCCATGAAGTAATAGTAAAATTTGAAAAAAATCTTATTCAATTTATAGCCTACTATTTTCTGCTTGCGGCTTGTAATTTTGACCTATCCTAGTAGAAAACAGTACATTTTGTTGGTGAAAGATACCCTATGTCATTTTTTGTACTCCTGAGAATATATATCCTCAATTTTTTGATGATCTAATTAGTATGAAAACGCAATAAACAGTAATTTATTAAGGAAGTTGCTTAATATTATGCTACGATCCTTAGAAATAGAGAAATTATCTCGCAAAATGGACAGGAGTAAGGTACTATAAATGAGATCAAATTGATAGTGCCAGTGGGCCGCGTGGCTGAAACGTGTGGGTCTGTTCCCTACGTAAGAGTCGTATTTTATATGGTTTTTTTTTTATTAACGTGGGGAAATGTCTTATGGATACCCACCCTCTCGGTAGAGAGAGTGGGTTATGTCCGACTCACACGGACTAAAACCCCACGGTGTACCGGCCACCGCTTTAAGTTGAGGCGGCATGGGACTGTGCAAAGCTATCACCATGTCGCCTCAGCGGTCAGCCTGGTGGAAGTTGGCCGCCGGTTTCCATCCTTATAGGAAGGTACACTACCCGCTACATGAACAGCTATCTCCCCTCGTCCGCCGAACCTGTGCAATGAGGAGATCTTATCTAACCTCACTGAAAGTAGGGAGTCCTGCATTTTTAAAATGGAATAAAATCGATGGTTACTACTGCAATAGACATGAACATTGGTTAAAGCATTGTTGATATTCTTTGCGATATAAAGTATAGACTGGTTAAGCCTACGGCTCTGCACTGCGTTTGATATTATTAAATGCTGGTATTATATGTTCAAGTGCTTCACTTACACATATATCAATAGCCACTTTTTAATATGCTTTTTATAAGCTTGGATTGTATGTGCATATGTAACGGAATCCTTTGAACTAATTTTCACCCACTGATGTTTGATCCATTTGAAATGTTGCTTGTATCATAAAAACCTATGACAATAATATTATTTCATTACCATGACTTAATGTTGGGTCATCACAATTAAATTGATAGTAAATATTTTTATCAATAATCAATGAAAATTACTTTCAAATTCAATTTTGTTTCGAGACCGAAAAAAACGAAAAATAAAATGAAAGGCTAAAATAATAATTTAAAACACGTTTATACAGCAATGTTGCCTAGAAAATAAGAGTTTAAGAAATATTTCTAACTCAATATTCTTTTTCTTGTATAAGTATGAAATTAAAATAAAATCAGCACTTAAAAGACAAATTGAAAACCATTAGGTACTTTCTACATTTTTATAATAACTAAACTTTTACAAATAACTAGCGATGAAAAATTCAGTTCAATTGATAACATGCACTCCGCGCGTCTGAATATTAAATTTATTTTTTTGTTAGTCAGTTGGTGATGTACATAAAAACAGACAGATCATTTTATTATAGATGTTCTAAATTGGAAATCATTGATATAGATGGAACTAAACATTTATTAATATAGACAGATTATAATAAATGAGTTTTATTCCATAATGCAGTTTCATAAAAAAACATTGACCGCAAAGTATGAATTACCGCAGAAATATTTTCATTATGTACATATAATTATCCTTAGTTACAAAAAAATAGTATAAACAATGACTACATATTTCAGTTCTGTTCTGTTTCCTTATTTAGAAGTAATCCCTACTAGTCCTTACTAATATTACACATGTGAGTGTGAGTTTGTTCATTTATTTGTTACATATTTACGCCTTAATTACTCAAACGATTATCATGAAATTAGGCATTCACTTTATTAGAGGTTCAGAAAAGGACATAGTGTACCTAACAGCCAGAAAAATGTATTGTTCCTAAGGAATAGATCAAATCTATATAACACGAACGAAGTCGCGTGCAAAAGGTAATAATTAATATTCTCATTAAAGGCCATAGATTACCAACCATTAAAAAAAAGTACTGTTCCCGATGGATAGATCAGATCTATATAACGCCAATGAAGCTGCGAGCAATAGCTAGTAATTAATACTTTCATTAATTGAGGGTTTCGTATTTAATATGTCTTATATGTATTTAGTATGTATGTCTGTGTGTGAGTGTGTATACTATAAGGTAGAGTAATAAAAATAAGTAAATCTTTAAACAACTTATTTTAATATTACATATTAAACTGTTGGTTAAAATCCTTTGATTCGAAGAGTTGATTTAGACTTTAGACTTTTTTTTTATAAATTAACAGTTTGGATGTTGCTCACTACTCATCTATTCCTTTTCTAGTGTATCGAGTGTTCCTAGCCTGATCCACTGATGACTTCGGGTTACATAGTGCAATATTATAAAATATTTAACGAACGTTTTTCCACCGCTTGAAAGACAGCTTTCGT
The DNA here is from genome assembly GCA_035772565.1 of Antheraea assamensis. Taxonomy (NCBI): domain Eukaryota; kingdom Metazoa; phylum Arthropoda; class Insecta; order Lepidoptera; family Saturniidae; genus Antheraea; species Antheraea assamensis. The sequence continues at coordinate 753,112 of JAQQSE010000014.1, forward strand.
GGACGCTGGTATAGACAATACTCGTAAGGTTAAAAAAAGTCCATACACAAATTCGAACACTTAAAACAAGTGAATAGTAAATTATTTCGTAAATTTATTAGCGATTATTAATTTTCTGTCATCAGATTACGGTTAAACAGCAGTGTGCATGTACTGCTAAGCAAAAATAGCGAGAGCTAGCTACCGATGAAGTTTTACGTTCAATTATTCGTTCGAACTGTACATAAGATATACTCCAAGTCTTTGAGAGGTTCTTAAAATTTTGGCAAGATTTTTTTATGTTTAAAGATATTTTATATCATGTTTATTACATCAAAATAGTTACTATTATTAAATATATTATTATAATTGTAATATTTTTTTTTTGTATTTCAACTAACTAAGCAACCGATCATCGTGAACTTTGCATATACATTTTCAGAGGTACAGAAAATGCCATAGGATACATTTCTTCCGAGAAAAATAGTATTGTTAACGAGATATAGGCAAAATCTACATTAAAGCGAGCAAAGCCGCAGGTAAACGCTAGTGTTACTATATGGGCATCGTGGTTTCACTGACGCTTAATTTTTCTCACCCTTGGACTACGATACTCCCTATTGAGCCTCACTGCCCTTCATACTATTCTTCCATCTCGTTTAGCGTATTTTCTACTCTTTTATGCAGAGAGTTTCAATACTGAAAGTTGTAGAATGATGTTAGATAGATAAACAATAAGGCCTCAATAAATAAAGTCTAAAGTAAAAGTCATAAGTAATATAAATGCAAAAGTCCGATATTGTTTGTTTCCTTGATTGTGATGGTTTCACGCCTGATCTGCTCAACTGAGCATCATTACATTATGGGTACATATTTTCAGGAGTACATAAAAAGAGACCTACTAAGACTACCTTTTATCCGGATAAAAAGTACCCTTCTTTAGGGATGGGGATTAAATTTACACTAACGCAATCGAAGTCGCGAGTAAAATTTGGTAAGCAATAAACTGTGAAAATTAAAACAGATTAATACGCTCAAGTAAATTTTCAAAAACTTCGACTCTAATATTGATTATATTTTCTTTATATATATTAAAAAAAATAAACAATTTAGTACAGTCAAGTGAATTTTATTCATTTCTTCGTGAACAAATGACTTTTGTTAAAGACACATAATTACTTACAACTGAGTTCTATTGTAACTCAGTTATGTCAGTAAACATATATGATATTTTTTTATAATATACACACTTGTGAAATGTAACAACAATAGAGGTGATTATAATCGTCACTTATTATATAATATTATTATATCTTAAAACACCCGAGCAAAAAGTTTTGAGAGACTTGATATTATAATGTATCAGCTACTGCTTATAGCAAAATTCGAGGAACTGAACTTTGCACGGTGAATTTAGTTTTATCAACTATCGGATTTAATCTACTACGAACTTCGTTGAAATTTTGAAACAACTTTGCTTGTATTATTACATGTACATATTTGAACAAAGCCTATGTATATATAGTTTTATACATAACATAACAGGAAAATCTCAAGTTCTCGCGAAATATCTATCTTAGAGAATTGGTTTAAAGGCTTTTTTGTAGAAAATTAATTTCCCTACAAATGTTTCATTAACATTTTTCTGTTGGTGCAGTCATGAATAAAATAATAACGAAAAAAAACACAAGAAATTTCTATAAAAATTGACTTTAGTGACTGATCTGTATTGCCTCACCGGTGTGAGTTAAGTTGCAATAAGCACTATTGTAGAGAGCTCAACCCCGAGTAATTCCTGAATTTTATAGCACAAATTGCCGCCGAGTTATAAAAATCAAAAAACTAGATATAAATCATAGTTTACGTGTATTTTATATGGAAAATCTTCTCACGCTCTGGGAGAGTACTTATAGTTAATGTTAGTTACATTTTTTCGTCCATGTATCGCATGTCACATTACAACCGCGTCCATCTATCGCATGTCGCATTACAGTCGGCTGTGGAGTAGGGGTAGAGTGAAAGGCGCTCGGCAGAGCAGCCAAGACTAATAATTTTTTTATAAAACCACAATTTTTTGAATATCTTGAATATATTGTTCAGATTACCGAAAAATTACCCTGTTTGAATGTCAGTTCTTATTTGTAATGTTCCACTGCTACGTTCTATTTCCCATTTCATTAACATGGAACTTTTTTTGCAGTCTATTGTTCAAATCAAAATATTGGATTAGATCTTTTTTGTGAAGCCTTCTAGTTCGTATAAGACTATGCTCAGGTCTTAATAAGTCGTTTTGAAGTTACAAAATTATAAAGGTCGAAAAATATTTTTCCTATGTTAATTAAATGTGAAATGGAAAATTGCCATGGAGCATCCCCTGATACTAAAATTAAGAGGTGTCGTTTTAATAAGGTCATTTTTTTCGGTATTCTGAACAATCATTTCAGGATACTACTTTAAAAGAAGTACGCTTTTTGATACGGCCAAATGAATATACTCGAAAAACACAAACCTACATCTGCACTGTCGGATAATAAATATACGTAGTTCTAAACAAGTAAAGCAGCAATACCCATGTTTCTATAATTTATTAAATTTTTGCACTAGACAGGTCCGTTCACATCTACAGAATTCAATCGTCTCGGAGCCATTGCAACTAAGTTCTATCAAGTCAGCTACCAGAGTTTCGAAATTCTGCAAGTTCGACATCGATTTAATCTGGATGTCGCTCGGTCACGTACTAAAGCGATATTCCTTCGAAAAATGTAAGTTCCTCCTTTGAACCTTCTACGCATTGTAAGTGTTCGTTACTGAAGCTCTTGTATCTTGAGAAATGTAATATAGATGTATGGATTTTATATTACATCAAAATTCGTTTGTATCAAAATCAACTGTAGGCAAATTTTTGAAATAAGAATGTTTCTTAAAGTTCTTTTCTAATAGTTATCTTCACTGGACTCACATAGGAGTACTAACGAAGAAAATGAGACAAAATCTATCCTTTGTACTACGACTATGTAATTATATAAAATGGCAACTGAATAACTGAACTGTCAGTCTGTTAATTCTGTTAATATTTTTGAAAATCTTCCTGCTATCTTCTTAGTCTTCTAAGTGAGTGCATTCATTTCTTTTTTTACACGGACCTTTTTTAAACCCAATATTTTCAACTTTTCGTACGATTTTTTAAACATATCTTTTTGTCAGAAACCTTATCCTGACCATTATAAACACAATAGAAATTTTAGCCAAATAGGTGTAGGCAGTCGTTCTGAAGTGATACATTTGACCAATAATTTTTATATACATATACTGATGTAAATATCATCGGTACTTAAAAGACAAATAATTTTTATCTCTAATCATATTATGATAAAATAAAAATATTAATGTAAAGGACGGCGTTTACTAGAAGACACATTTTTTTATTACCGATAAATATTGATGATGGTAATAATATATATATTTTTTTTTATTATGTCTTAATCAATATAGATCAATGAATCAATATAGATGTTTCATAATCATTTAATACTGGAAGGTAATTTAATAAAATTATAAATCCACTTATTATTTGTAAATATAAAAAGGGGCCGATGTAAAGGCACACGATAGAAATAAAAGTTTTATTTCACAGGGAAACATTTTACGTAAAAAAATACAACAAAAGCAACGTCACGCGGTGTTCCCAGACCGTCAACCCATCCAAGTACTGATCGCACCCGACGTTGCTTAACTTCGATGATCGGACGCGAACCGGTGTTTTAACACTCTACCGGACACAGTGCTTATTACCTCGATCAATTTTCGTCACACAAAAAGGTGGCTGATCAGAATTTCAAAGCCCTTCCAAATGAAGTTCCACTTAAAAATATAATTGTCTATCAAGAGAGAGACGAGTATTGTTACACCAGTGAGTAGTAGTAGAGTAGTGGTAGCGTATCCGATTTTAGTTTTATAAATTCGCTCTTACTTATAATAACAATAGCGAAATAAATTCATTAATACAGAGAAAACGTTCAGTGCAGTATCACAACGAAGACAACTTACAATACTCTGTGATGACAGTTCTCTTGTAAATTTTTTTCTTTGTCGCTCTTTGCGTTTACTTCGGTGCCCAAAATAGAATTGTCATCGGTCGCACCATAGCTCACTTAAATATGTAATGAAAATGAGAGCTCAAAATACTTAGAATTAAAGTTAATCTATAATAGCAATAACGTTTAAAGGAATGACGTAGTTTCGAGATATGCTGTTCTTAGTACCTGTTTGTTTGTATACAATACTCAGAGGGTTAAAGTTTCTACGTGCCCGTATTGCGTGCATCGATGCGTGAGTGCGCTGTCTTATTTGTCACTAACAGTTTTTCACAATGTCTGAAAAGAATCGTCCTAGATCTTTCTTCAGGGTTCGGAAATAATAGCAGCAGTCGAAAAAAAGGGGGAGGCTCTGGCCGTTAGCTTGGATATCGCTAAGGCTTTTGATCGGGTCTGGCACAAAGCGCTTCTCTCGAAGCTTACTTCATATGGACTTCCCGAGAAACTACGCAATTGGGTATCCAGTTTCCTCACGGAGCGGAGCATAAAAGTCGTGGTTGACGGTGCATGCTCGGATCTCAAGCCCGTGAACGCTGGAGTCCCACAAGGCTGTGTGCTATCCCCTACCTTATTTCTTCTGCATATTAATGATATGTTGAACATCTGTAACATTCATTGCTATGCAGACGACAGAACTGTGGATGCTCTATATACCAGTCGTGCAGGTGTTTCTCGGGAACGCGTTAACGAGTGCCGGAACAAACTTGTGTCCGAGATAGATACCTCATTGGAGCGTGTCTCGGATTGGGGAAGGAAAAACCTAGTCGATTTTAACCCCACAAAAACACAGGTATGCGCCTTCACCGCCAAAAAAACTTCTTTTGACGCAGTCCCTAATTTTCAAGGAGTTCCTCTAGCTGCTGAGCCTAATTTTAGTATCCTCGGTATCGACATATCTAGCGATGTTCAGTTTGGTGTTCATTTGGAAGGTAGAGCAAAACTGGCCTCAAAAAAGTTAGGTATCCTTAACAGAGCGGGACGATATTTCACACCGGTTCACCGCCTTCAGCTTTATAAGGCGCAAGTCCGGCCACACATGGAATACTGTTCTCATCTCTGGGCCGGAGCGCCGCAATGCCATCTACTTCCTTTTGACCGAATCCAACGGAGAGCGGCTAGAATCGTTGACGACCGGGTGCTTTCCTTAGGGCTCGACACTTTGGAGCTTCGTAGGGATGTTGCGTCACTTTGCGTCCTTTACAAGATCTACCACGGAGAGTGTTCTGAAGAACTGTTCGGATTGATACCTGCTACTGAGTTCCATTACCGAACGACTCGCCATACAACGAAATTCCATCAATGTCATCTCGATGGTTGGAAGTCGTCTACTGTGCGGTTCTCACGTGCGTTCTTCCCACGTACGTCGGCACTCTGGAATGAACTCCCAGCGGCAGCGTTTCCGGACCAATACAACCCACAGACCTTCAAGAAACGAGCCTACTCCTTCCTCAAAGGCCGGCAACGCGTCTGTGATACCTCTGGTGTCGCAGGTGTCCATGGGCGGCGGTGATTACTTACCATCAGGTAACCCGTCTGTTCGTATGACTCCAATCTCATAAAAAAAAAAAAAAAAAAAATTTTTCACAAGTCATAACAGTATCATATATATATATCACCTGGGTTGTAATTATAGCAATTACAAAATCATTTTTATAGTCTGCATGCAATGTTTAGAATCATATTTCCACGTCATAAAATATAAACCAATTGTAAATGTATTGTAAATGTACAATACATATTGTAAATTGTAAATGTACATTCGTAATTTATCGAAAATTATTAAGAAATAGTCTTTTTATATAAAACCAACGTTTGTTTCGCTAGCCCTAATACAGCTTTTATCTATACTTTGGGAACAGTGTGTTTTTTTGTGCACCCCTGTTAGGTATATGTAAAATTATATGACAATCGATTAAAGCATGAAAGCACAACAAAAAACATGTATATTCGCACATTCGCATTATACACATTCGCATTTAAAATATTAAGTCGGATTAGAATTTACGAGTAAGCATAACATTTTATATGCTATATTAAAATGTAAATCGGACGCACCTTTCGTTGTGTGAGGCGACATTATCCCAGGCACGAGTAAGATCTGAATCAAGTTTCACATCTACACAAATACCTGGGGTTTAATCTAAGTGTATAATTGAATGGACTTTACTTTCACCTTAATAGCCGTTTCGCTCATAAACAACAGACTTTATGATGCAAAGATACAATTATAAAATAGTTAGGATCGCGGTAACTTCGCTCCGAATCGTGTCGGTGGGCACGAAGCAAGTTGGTACTAATTTAGCAAATAAATGGACAATTTAGTCCGGGGGACTTGTTGGAAATTATGCCTTGTCCTCGGTTAGATGGGATGTCATACTATCTTACCGCTCGTAAGCCGGATCGTTGTTGTACCGCAATATAATAGCGTGGTAAACATTTAATGTGCCCATTAATGTTATGTTAGCTGCCTAATACAATACTTTACGATTAACTCACCGACCATCCTATGAAATGATGCTTTCTTTATATAATACGAGCTGCACACCCCGACTTCGCATAGGTGTATTAACAGAGAAAATGGAAACCTACTTTTCCTTTACAGTGCGAACATGAAATTAAATAAAATGGCGACTAAACTTTAAACTGTCAATTCTACACACACACATTGTTACACTGTCACAATGCATGAAAACAAGCAAATTAGATTACATATAATATAATTAAAATATGGATTGCCAATGACGGAAATTCGAGAAGTTTAAGAAATTTGAGTTCATTAGTTCCGTAAGAACCGTGTAGGTAGTGAAGCCGACTTGCGTTCGTTCTGGATGTCGATTTTCATTTGTGTTCCTATGCGATCACACCTCGATCGATAGTTATGTCTCTTAAGAGTCTATTACTCGTAACGAGTACAGTGGCAAGACTAATAAAACGATACTAGGCCGAGAGTGTCAGATGAATGAGTAGGTGTTCATTTGTATTTTGTTAGCTTGGCGAGTCAGTTTAGTTTGGACTGGACGCAGTGACTGATCAGACAAAAATGGATAGCAGAAGAAAACATTTTAAGATGACTTTCAACCGGCTTCCTACTACTCAATACTGAAAAATTATGGGAATTATTAGTATAAGAGAGTAGAATAAGAGTAAGAAAATGGATTTTAAGGAGGCCCGCCCTTGGCGCACCAAATAACCTTTTTAATGAATTACAGATCGAAAATCCTAAACAATTTAGGGCACTTTTAAGAATGACGACTGTAGAACGTTTTGAGACATTTTTGGAGAACATAACTGCTTAAATTGCACACAGAACTGGCGAATGAGTTGGCGAGTAAACGCCGAGTGTCTGCAGGGGCGGAGAAATAAAGCGGGGAGGTGGTACTCGGCCTAGTAAACAAATTGTGGTTCTAGTGACTCTCTCGCCACTCTATTCGGCCTAGCACTTGGCCGAAGACTCGTTAAAATGTTCATGTGTACCGAGCACTCGGCCGAGGGCACTGTCTCGCCACTGTACTCGTTACGTGTAATAGACCTATTTAGGTTAGGCTTTACTTGTTGTAAGTTTCTTGTTCTTTGTTGTTAGTTAAGTTTCAACTGTTACTATTCTTTCATACTTTAATAGGTTCTCACCTCTTCTAGCTTAGGTTTTATAACTATTTAATTATACGTCGATAAGTAGCTATACATCTTAAGTGAAGGTTGATTCTAGTTTTTAAGTAGATATTCATTTTGAGATGTATTTATTTATACCTCTTTTATATTCTTTACATGAAACTATTACCCTATTTGACAAATAAATAAATGTTCATGGTTTTTCAACTAAACGTAGAACCATTTATAAATTTTAACAATAAATAATGTTATAAAAATAGTGACTTGTTACCTTTTCTTTAACTAAATGGGTATTAAGAAAACCACCAGAATAGCTTCGTAAGTCGCATTCCAACGTAAATTGATTTTGTACTCGCGCCGCGCCGTTTCGAATATGGGAACGAGATCCGCTGCCAATTGAAATTGAGCTACGAGGACAAAGAATCTATGAAAACAATTCTTTTTCCTTAGCTTTTGATATGAAAGTGGTGTTATATTTTTCGAAACCACAACGAATCTAAAACTAGTGAAATAAAAAAGCGAGTGCGGTCAGGTCACTCCTCGACACGAACGAAATTATTTTATATTTTTCCATTTTTTATTTATTTTATCATTTTATATACATATATTTTTGATTTAATTTACAAATAGATACCAACAGTGTTAATCGACGACAGGTTCAATCATCCGCCAACGTCGAGTTGAACCGCCGACCAAAGACGCCTTTTAATTACTTTTAAATGTTTCACAATCATTTTCTGTTGCAGTAACATGCGACAGCGGCCAAACATTTCCAAGCGGAAGTGCGAAGTAACGTCCACACTAATTTTTAATATTGGTTTTCCGCACGGTAACGCCTTCATGAATCTAATAACTACACTGTATCTGAGGTTAAGTACATTGCAATCCGAAATAACGGTGACCACCGAGAAACTTGTAATCCACTAACTGACGTCACTGTCTTGCAAGCCTCTCGACAGCAGGGTTTACACTGGCTGATTACGAAACGTTATAAATAAAAATAAAGTCGTGTATATAGGGTAATACCGATTTAGTTGAGTATAAACAATAATGTCCGTGGTAGAGACCACTCCGTTTTAATGTTGGATATACATCCCCTGATCTTGAAACGCGACTCGGATATGTACACTCCCCTATACACTTTAAGTGTGATGTAGAACAAAATTATCGTATCCAAGCACCCTGCAAAATTTTCCTCTTAATCATTTTCTACTTTGAAAGCTACGTGAAAATCATTTACTAAAATATACCCTAGCTTTGCTGGGTCCAAATCTTTGTTAACAGAATAAATATTATTTGTATCCAGCAACGTGTGCGAAACACAGTTACATAAGAAGCTATATCATTTCAAGGGTCATTAAGTACCAAATCTTTGAGGAAATGAAAAAATATTGTTAAATATGCAATATAGATAGTTACTAGTGTGGAAGCATGCAAAACTGATTCCAGTATTCTCGGTGTCTCGGTGGGAGACATTCAAAAGGTTTTCGTTTGGTACAGTCCAACATAATCCGTCCGTTGCCCTCCGTGACTGTCACCCATAATAAGTTTTCTTCTTGTAAAAAGAAGAGTTAATTTATGCTAACAACGCTAATTGTAATTTATTGTTTCACAGGATTTTGAAGAAACCAAATAAGACACGAATTTGCGTTCCACGTTAAGTAATATTGTGTACTTGTGAATACTAAACGGGTTTGGTACGCTTTTATGAAGTTATGCATTAGTTTTTTGTTAGTAATCGTGGTTCATTTGATGGTAACAGCCTTAATTATAATTTCTTGTTTCGCAATATTTTAAAGGAATTGATCAGAATGTGGGTTTACTCCTTGTAAGTTACCAATTTTCGTATCTTTGTAAATAAACAATTTATTTATTATTGCTTCTATAAATATTCCCTATTCTCTCTTTCCTGTGTCTAATCTAATAGCCATGTCGAGTATTTCATTCTCGTATAGATTAGTTAATGGTTCTTTAAATAAAATACTTTTCTAAAATGTAGAATGTTTATGAAGTAAATACGGCTTATTTCAAACATTTTTTTCAGTGTTAGAAGCTATTGCTCACGTAGCGTAAGGCCTTCGCACGCAATGCTACACAAGTTTCCGATACTCGGCGATTCGAGTATTCTGGCGAGTGCAAAATTGCATTTCTATAGAAGTCCGCTGACAGTTGGCAACATAGTTGTGACGCCTACAACATGTTTCTAAGCACTGGAGCATTAAATTCATTGAAAAGGCGTAGAAGTATCCATGTCTGTATATAACTAGAAATATATGATTTGTTAAAAAAAAATAACTGTTTATTCCCTCCACAAAAAAGCTAAGAATTTAACATCTGTTTATTATAATTCCTTGGCTGTAATAAAAAGCCTGTAATTTATAGTTTTGTTGTTAGTGATTAACCCAATGTCATCCCGTTTGGGAATTTTTCTTAATTCAGTAGCAGTGATACAAAATTAGAGTTTCTACATCACTCGAGCCAATTATGATTACATACATTAAGTAGACTTTTTATTTTACTGTTCTAGTGGCGCTGCAAATGTTGGGATCTCAGTAGCGCCGTGTCATATACCGTGTATATAATAATCGCCAACCCAAGTTATCGACGAATGTCATGGATGGAAGTATCAAAGATTTGTGTAGCGTCGTATGCAAAAGTCCTAACTATTAAATAGGCACTGAGAAAAGTTTATTTTGGGAGTGAAGGATATTTTGTTTATTTTATGAACTATTTGTACTTACTAGATAAACACACAGTAATTAGGAAATAATTTATGAAACTTTTGTAATGCGTACTTAACAAAAATTGATATATCAGAATTTCTACTGTTTTCAATTCTTTGGAACATTACATTCCTTCAAGTGAGAAACCTTGATGAAATGAAGCTAATTTACACAAATTTTATGTAACGAGCTATTTTATTTTCATGAACAGGCTATCAATATAAAAGCAGTAAGTCTTATTTAAGCCAGAATTGCGAGGCACCGTCTTTCCGGGGTCGAAGAATCTCACACGTGTTACACAGAAAGTATGGTGATTATGCTAATTGCCTCGCGTTTAAACAACTTTAACGAGCCCCGGCCCAGCATTCAAACATTCAGATCCCCGACCTGTACAACGGTGCTTAGTACACTAGCTTGTTAAACACGGCTTTCTTGCCGATTTAATTATGTAATGGGCTCCTTAACATTTTTGGTAAATGTTGTTTCTTTGATTGAATATTATTATCATTAATGAGTTCTTTAGCAAATTCGATTTATATATCTTGAAGTTATTGTATTATTTTACTATAGCATCGTTTAATATTAGGAGTAGACGATTATTAGCTTGAAATTATTATTGAATACTAACGTCTCACCCCGGCTTCACATGTGTCATATGCGTCTAAATTATTTAGATCCATTTTTGGCGCACTGATATTTACAGGTCATCAAAGTCATACAAACGATGTAAGAATCATCACGAAACATTTTTCTTCTAGGATATTGATTAAAATAATATGTTGTAAAGAATAATTTTGATCTAACTTAAATGCTCAACGTAACTAAACTATTTCATTCGATAAGAGTGCATACTATATTCAGCAAAATAACGTCGAAAATGACCAATTCTTTTTTAATAGTATGGAAAACATAAAAATGACTAAACCTTTTGTTGAATGAGTTATCCTTAGGGGATGGACATATATATCTATAATAGGCATTATTAAGATAAAATATACAATTCCGCAATACATAGATTATTTTGATGTAAAAGGTTTAGTTAATCGTTCGAAAATTCCTTCTTACGAGTTCATAATAGTACATTTTTTTTTGGACTCTATATAAATATCATATATATGTATTCTATAGATATAAATCATGTGGAACAAATTGTCTAAATAATAGTGAAAGCCGTAACAAAATGAGTTTCCATAATTTTTAGTCCACAAAGTTCGTGCATGAACGAACGTTCTACGGGTTGCTAGACGTTTGCGGGGACGAGGAATAATTATACATGTTACAGGGGGCAGATGATGTAGCGGGGAAGGGAAATGACGTGCAGGTAACGCTAACGTCCACCGCTAGAAGTTGTCGGGGGCGGTTGATGAAGTGGGGAAGGGAAAACAACGTTGTACCTCACCTTGCTTACGCTTGTCGGAACCCAAGATATTCGCACACAAACTTGTCAACCTATAGAACCTGAGAAGACATACGGACACAAAAAGCTACTTTATGTATAATCTTTTTTTATTTTATATAAAAAGAAAATTAAAAAGAACCGACGTTGTTGCGTGCATCACACAAAAACTACTCGATAGATTTCGATAAAAGAAATTAGCTATACTTATTAGACACTTGGTCTTTATCTAAAAATAAAGTATCACGAGATCTTATCTTTCTTAATTATTAAAATTGTAATAATTGTGTATTGTTTAATACGATTTTTACTGTTTACCTGTATGTTTTACGGTATAGAGCTCGTCCAAATTTAATTTTAGTTTCTACTTACTCTTACTATATTATAGGTAGCAGCATAAGGGCTATACGTTAGTAATTAATTACTCATTGTGTTATTTTACAATCATTGTTTTTATTAACTGTTGTCAGTTATTTTGCTGTTGGAATAGTTTTGTTGTTTTGTATCGTATTGCATTTTGTAATAATGATACTACTAATGAAATGAAAATTCGTTGTTCGTATTGTAACTATGAGTGTAAGCAATGTGTACCTTTTACACGTATTAGTTTATGTATAGTCTGCTTGTTGCGCATGCTGTGATATCGCTGGACATTCAAAAGTAGAATAATGTTTATAATAGGAGTATAGATTATTCCTTCAATATAGTGATGGAAGTAATGATTAAAAATCATTTTATAGACGACATCATGATATATTATTCAATTGAAACGTTTGAAAGGTATTCGTAATACACATTTTTAAACGTGCGACTTTCATTAGGATGATTTCAATAATTGAAAATAAATACACGGTAATAAAATTATATTAGCTCTTTGAACGTTCCGGTTACAACTGTTGTTAATTTAATAAATCATACGCCGAGTAAAGACACGCTAATTAGTTACGTTTGGATATAAAACATTTATTCGCATATGCTTCCCTATTTAACATTAATGCTTCATTTATTATGGTGTTTTCATGTTCTGTTTATTTCTTTGATGTGTCACAGAGTCTATTTTATTACACGTATAGTATATTTGGCATGTAATTATTTTAGTTAGTGAATAATATTAAATGTTTATTAAAAACCAAATGCTTCGTTTTTTATATTAATTACTGTGTTAAAATAACAGTAGCGTTTTATACTACATAGATTTATTTACAATTTATATTATATTAACTTTTGTTCACGGCTTTAACGAGGTCGTTAGCGATGTAAGAAGCACTCGAAAAATATTTTTTATTTTTCCATCTTTGTTTACGATACAATAAGGTTTTTTTTCTATGTATATATAGTATATACTTTAATTAATGAGATAAACTTTTGCAGAAGAAATTAGTCAAATTACGGTGAAAATCGTATAGGAATTTGTTGTGTTATTTGGAAAAATTGTGCGCGTACACACAGGCAGACAGATAGTAACGTTGTGCTATATTATATGTTGATGATGAATATATTTTGCCTCAGAAAAGAGAATATTAAAAAGATGTAAACTGTTTGTCTTCTTCTTATCTTATATCTAAATAAAATGATAGAGGTATGAAGCAGTGCGTGCATTTGGCGCGCGTTTGGTAGGTGATAGAGCTACGCTGAAGCTATTACTGGTTTCAGCATGAATAGGTCGGTTCGCCCGGGATAGTACCACCCTCTCACAGAAAACCGACGTGAAGTAACAGTGGTTGCACTTTTGCGTTCCGTTCGGTCAGTGAGAGCGCCGGAGGCCCACATATTTAAAAGGCCGGCAACGCACTTGCAACTCCCCTGGTGTTGTTAGTGTCTATGGACGGTGGTGATCACTTACCATCAGGTGACCCACCTGTTCGTTTGCCCCCTATAATAAAATAAAAAAAAATCACGAAAAACTGCTGAAAAGACTTCAATGAAATTTTTCAGTTTTTCCCCTTAGACACATAGTCCTAAGAGAAAAAATTATTACAATATCTTCGTTTAATTAAAATGTGAAGAAACTCCGATTTTTGTAACAACTACAAGATACTTTTTTGTAGGATTTTTCTTTTGTGCATAAAATATACTGTTAGGACAAGGCAGACGAATTTGCGGGTATCACTGTAGTCGTTGTAATAAAATAAATTAATTGATAAAAGTTCAAAATGAGTTTACGACACTTAAAGAATAAAATTAAAACAACATATTGTAACTTTTTATTGTCAATGAAACAATAAACAGCATGTTTTAATTGTAGTAAACAGCGCCCTTCGTGGTTAATAACCTTGCAGGGTGTCTCGGTGAGCGCGTAGCTACTCGTAACTTACACTTAACATTAGAAAGTTAAACAAACCCGGAGCAACTGCACCGGGACTTGTTTGTTCTGCGTTAACGATACACATGTTTGCTGTTAACGCAGATTTATGGAGTCAGTGTAGACAATCTGGGTCTTAGCGTTGTTAAGTAAAAGTAATGCATTAAAAGAAACGCATGCGCATGATGTTCAAAGCGGGCCAATGTAATTAAGTACAGTAATACCCCGACTTACGCTACCCCGTTTTACGCGAATTCAGGGATACGCGGTTTTTCTTTTTGATGGTCTCGCGTATCAACTCTCCCACTTCACCATTTCTGTTTACGACACGTTCCAGGTGAAATTGTTTTACGTACGCAGTGCGTTTAATTGATAACCTTTAATTATGTCATCCAAAAAGACAAAAAATTAGTCATTTGAACATAAAATAGAACGAAAACAAAGATTAGTGCATTAGTAAAGAAATTTGATCTTCCGGTATCCACAGTCCGGACGGTTATAAAAGGTTGAGAAAAAATTATGGAAGTGAAATATTTGAATTCAAGCACCATTTTTTCAAACCTTTTCATCTATATAAAGTTTGTTTTGACAATTACAAACACAACAAAAGACAAATTAATCAAATGACTGCAGCCGTTCTGAAGTGGTGCGCATACAAACATACGGTAATTGAATTTTATTTATATAAATTACAATTTTAGTGCCTACCTTTATTTCTATGTCCATGTTATTTAATCCATTAATGTCTTTAGCACAAAAATAGTAGACTTGATAAATTTTAATACATTTTTTATGATATAGAGGAGAATATCGCTTTTGTAACATATCCATCGTCAAATGCCACGTAATTCGATATCGCGACTCTTCCATACCATAGAAATTGAATTTCCCTCCACCATAAAATAACCAAAAAGGAAAGTTCACGTTATGGATGATTTAGCCAGGCCGTTTGGTAACGCCGGCCAAGTTACAAAGAGGAACGACTTACGTAACGTGGTAAAAAGTGCTTTGAAAACGACCCAAACTCTGGTATTTTTATGGCCGATATAAAATTGATAATGAAGCATATAAACTTTATGTTCCGTAGAAATATTTGGAAGTAAATATATTAAAACATATTTAAATAACTCACGTTGGACTGACTGCTGTATTTTATACATCAGAAATGGATGTTTCCATGTTAAAAAAATAGTCCAATGCTTAAAATTCAGTCGTCATAGTGGAAATTATCATAGCAATATTTACTTGTATAAAAGGTAGTATTAAAACACCAAATTATAATTATGGAATTGGATAAATATTTATATTGTGATCGTCTTTGTAATTTTGTTGTTTTTAAGGTAAATTTACAAAAAACATCGGCCGTCCAGCGTTATTAATATTATTAAGGTGAATGTCAGTTTGTTTGTTAATTACGCCTTCATGTCTTAGCTATACGAGAGATCTTCATGAAATTTTGCATATACGATATCAGGGGCACAGGAAATAAAATGGTGTTATCGATCAGAAGGGGTTAATATTAAAAAAAATAAAAACACTCAGAAAGCAACAAACTACCCAACCTAAGAATAAAGGTATGACGTCAATCGTAGATGACATCCTCCTCGTCATTTAATCAATCTCTTAAGACCAATCAAGTATTAGTAATAAAAGCGTTTACTTTAAAGAGAAGTTACACTACTGAACATAGTTACGTATTATAGTCGGAAACATGAACAGGTCGGAGCTCCGTGTAAGAATGATTTACGCTCCTTTTTTTCCAATTGACTACGCTATTGGCCTGACAGGCTTCTACAGCTTCATCGGACTACATTCAGGCTCCCACTTCACTACGCCTTTTATAGTCTCGCTGCTCTATATCAGCGGGTAGAGAATAATATTTTTTATTTCAGTACAAGCAACATCCTGTTACGACAGCGTTATTTAAGAATAGGGTATCAACTTTCATCCAGAAGAAAAGTACTGTTCTCGAAGGATATATCAAAAGTACATTAGCGTGAGCGATGTTGTGGGCATAAGATAGTAGATATAAATGTGAATTTGGGTTTGTTTGTTACGCTTTCATCCCTTCATTATTAAAAATCATGAAATATTGCATATACGTTATCAAGGGTACAGAAAAGGGCATAGGTTGCTTTTCATCAAGAAGAGAGTACTGTCCCCAAGGGATAGCTGAAAATCCATAGTAAGTATCTATATAAGGTAATATCTTCCGATTGAAATCATACTTGGACTAAATTTCAATGGACACGAGTTTGAGGCCTACAATGAGAATGAGGCTCACAGTGTAAGGAATGAAATAAAACTACACTATAGTGGTAGCACAATTTTCTAAGGTCGTCTCACTAAATATAATCCTTAAGTGGAAAACGTGTCTCGAAGAAGTTATGAATACATACTAGCGTCGGTACTTTGAAGGCAGCTATTTATGTAGTATCAGGGTAATCTTAGGTTAGTCTGTTGATAAGTTTGTCATACAAATTATAAAAGAAAAACACTCGAGTGACACGTGTAATACAGGGAGGTATTTAAATCCCTTGACATACTACGTAAGAATAAATGAAATATAAAAAATTACAAACATTTAGATAATTCGAACATTGATTTTCCTTTGATAAATGAACTCGTAAAATTAAATAAGTTGCTGAAACTTCACAACAATCGAGTTATGAACTTAGATAAACAGACTTTACAATAACTTTTATGATTTATCGCGATGAGGGGAGTTGGGTGTGAAAATTATTTGTATCTCTTGTTAAATTACATAAATAGGATATTTACAAACGGATATACACTAACTGAGTTTATTTTTTGGAAGTAGATATTTATTTTCTATCAGTAAATAATAATTGCTATGTCCTATAGTCTTTTGGAACACTTTCTATTAAATATAAATACATGTTGTGTGCACTTAGTCAAAACTTAATTTATTAAATGAACATATAATAGTGTACGTAAGTTGCGGCGCGACTCCACGTGCATTATTTAAGCAGATGAAACTATAGCATGGTGGTAGGGCTTTTTCTAAGTCCACCTGGCTAGCTACCACCTTCAGGTTGAAAATCTGCCACCAAGTACCTGTTGTTGTGTTCCGGTAGCTGCACTTGAGATTCAATCTCCCTCTAGGTTTAACGTGACTACTATCTTAGACCACATCATCATTTAACATCAGATGAGATCGTTTTCAAACGTTCACCTATCACTAAATATTATAAAACAAAGTAATCCGCCACGTTTCTCTGTCTGTCTGGATATTCGGGATAAACTCAAAAACGACTGAACGAATTGTAATACGGTCTTCACCAATAGCTATAGTAATTCAAGGGGAAGGTTTAGATTAATATGTAAAGGTTTTATTTGTAAATTGGTTGAAATATAATGATAATTATTGAAGGAATCGGAAATAATCAAGCCGCCTGGGAGCTTTCGTCGAAAACGCTTCCTTATCCCTTTGAGATATAACAAAATAATGTATACCGAGTTATTCCTCTAATATAGATTTACAAAAATATCTACAATGGCATATACCTATCACTTTAGGATAGCTTACTATACCCATCTATCTTCTAAAAATGGTCACATATAATGAAGTAACTGGAAGGCTATTTAGATGGATTCAGTATTAACAGTTATGAAATAAAACACATTACCTACATTATCTTAAATCTTAAATGCATATACGTATATATTTTTTATTATCAGGGCAGGACAACGTCCGCCAGGCCTGCTAGTAAAGTATACAAAAAATTTTTTTTTTCACTCTTTATTTCATTGTTTTGTAATATTATGTATATTATTACAATTTCCAAAACTATAATACTCATTTTTATAGAGTAATAAATGAGGAATACACTTCCCAAGGGCATAATAAAAAAAAATCAAGCCTATTTTGATTTAAATGCGATAATACAAACAGACAAACAATTTTTTTAAACGTTGTATTCGTTATAACGAGGCCTCTTTAATAGTTAATAATAAAAAATGAAATGTACAAACAGAAACACAAATCTAATAATTTAGATTTATTTTATATTTATTTATAGGAGGGTTGATGGCAGGCGCGCGCGGCCGATCGTACAAATTAAGCCAAATTATACATCACAACATGATAAACATTGTATCGACCCTACTTAGGTACAATTATTGCAATATAAATGTCTTTACCGTATTAACATACATACGCGCAAACTTTTCTATATTATGCAGGTTTGTCGTTACACTTACACCGTAGTACAATAATTATTATTTTACAATAGCTTAGTAGTAAAATTTCATTTTTGACAAAACCGTACTTGGCCTTTCTAGAGTCAGGCAATAAAATGAACTGTTTAAATTAGAATACAGTTCCATTCGTTTCGTTATTTATTTCAAATCTAATTTATCTAACTTTGTCCAGTCGTATTGCGTTGTGGGATCAGTGTTTATATCTAGTGACTAAGCGGGGTGGCAAGGATTTGTGTCCGACTGGATGGTGAACAGCATGCAAATGGTAATAAATCTGCCACAATGGTCCCTTTTTTAACCTGTCACTTTTCTGAATCAGCCTATGTGTATCCTACAGTCGAAAGACTCGCAGACTCCAATAATAGCGACGACCGACAAAGGACTGCCGATAATTTGGGGTTCACCTCTTCTTGATGACGCGGTTCTTACTGATGGTAGTGTTTTAACGATTATAAGCGCATTCTTATGTCTTAAATTGAATAAACTTCTTTAGCCTCGTTGTGATGTAAAACTCTATAAGACGAAAAAGCGACAATGAAAGGAAACATACATATACATCTATAGGATTTAACGTGTGGGAGAATGAGATACAATACATTTATTAGTGTTTGTTATATGAACGCTCTCGTCATTGTATATTGCACCACTTAATACTTGCTTTGGTTCGAACGTTATACGTTTGCGTGTGAAGAAGCCTTGGGAAAGGCGTTATAACTAGCGTCCTGTATTTTTCAAATATAAGTTTTAAATGGACATTTTATCACTTTTCAAGGTTCCACTTTACTACGTGAAAACTGTACACATGTTCTTTTTAGTCGTTTTGATGTCGTTCTTGTACTCTACTGCACTTATATTCTAATATAGTCAGTCATTTAGCCGTGCATTAAAAAAAATGTCTAAATATTAAGAAATTAATATAGCGCGATATATCACAACTCGGCCAATGTGAAAGTAAACTTTTTATGAAGCATTAAATCTTTCATGGAATTTTATTAGGCCTTTTAACAGAATTTCCTCTAAGACTTTTTTTAAGGGTTTATGCTCCATTTCTGACGAAATTGATGTTTATCGTTTTAGGGTTTAACTGGATGTCCTATAAACGGTTACGCATGTTTAAACACGGTATTATAGTATTCTAGTATCTGCCCATGACTTCGTGTACGCTTATATCTATATGAATTATGACATCATGGTCTATACACTGAGTAGCTCTAGATGCCACTATTTTTTAAGCTTACTTGACACTTTTATTATGCTTTGACAACTTTTAATAACATCTTTAGAAATTATGGCGTTTAGCTATAAATGTATATAGATTTCTGCTAAAACTGAACAAATATCGTTACTTAGCAAGTATGTGAATGAGACTGTATACCTCTTTATGTGTTTTCTTCCTAAGAACACAATAAAAATACAAGTCTGATTTCGCAACAAAATATAAAACCGTTGTTTATCAAAAGGTGGTTTACAAATACTTCTACTTTCATACTCACAATCAATTTTCGGGCGAAATATTTCTCTAAAACGAAAAGGATTAATCCAGCAATGCTCAAAGTGTACTCTACCACGTCCTGTGGTTCCGTGAGCTATCTTCGTGGGATCTGCTAAAATAATATCTATCTAAACACATAATAACCAGAATTGTGGTCATACGATGTTATAATTCTAACTAATATTATGAATGTGAGAGTAGGAATATGAGTTTGTTTATTTATTTGCTATGTTTTCACTGCCTTAAGTACTCAAACAATATTCATGCAATTTTACCTGTAGTACCTTTATCTATACGTAATATAATAAATAAGTCTTAATGCGAATAAGATTCTAGAGAAATATACACATTCTAGTTTACATTATGACTGGTTTCTTATTGAAGATGATGTTAATTATTTTTTCATTGCTTTTTCAAAATACGATTAGGCTGCAGGATTTTGCATTATTCGGAGCTCCGTGAAATACAAGTGTATTAAAAGGGTTCCGTCGCTGGAAACTTTGAGAACCGCTGTATAAGACAAATATCTGAAAAGGCTTTTTTTTTATATTTACTTTCATTCTCGTTGGATCCATTGTTGTAGCACCTATTGTGCGTACATATATAGACCGATTTTTGCGGTCAGTCGAAGGGTCTGAATACCTATTTAGATAGTGTTGTGAGTATATGTACTTTGGGTGTATTTTACCAATAGTTATAAAACTATAAAACGTGAATTCTTCTAGCTGATGTTTACGTTGGTGTTCTTATAAATCGGACTATAAGTTTTTTAAATCATTTAAATATTACAGTATGATACTGTCACCTAATTTTATACAGATTTTATATAATAACAATAAAGTAACAAGAGGTTATGAAGTCGTATGATAAATATGGACATGTCAAATGTCTAATGGTGTACTACTAAAATGGCAAGGAGAGTAATTATGAAGGGCCTTAAGTCCGGTGAAGCTGTGAAGGCCCCTCAAGCCAACAGCATATAGTCAGTTCGAAAAAAAAAGTTTTGAAGAAATTGAAGGAAAAGGCATTACTTAAGCACTAAGCACTAATTATTTTATTTATAGGTTACTTACGCATAAGGAACAATGTTCATGTTTAAAACGAATTAACAAATTCGATCAAATTCACGACTTTTTGTATCCGTGTTGAAATAATAGAACATTTTATATATTATAAATGGACTGTCTATATTCATACATTATTTCAATATATTAACTTATGTAATGATAAATACTTCAATATTGTATTTCTATTATTTTTGGATATGTAAGTATTCAATACATATTGTAAAATTCAACAACAATAAATTGAACATGGTGTATAAATTTAAAATGTCACAGTCGAGACTTAACGATACTATCTACAACTTGTTTGAGGAGACATTTTGTTGCGAACATGCTGAAGTATTTACATGCAAGACGGTATAGTGCTGCGCTTATATTGCACTGTGACATTGCTTCCCATTTCCGTTCTATTTTCACGGTTTTTGGCTAAATTGCGTTTCGCATTGCCAATATTGAAAATCGGGACGAAATTTGGCAAGAGGAGGGAGCTTTGAAAAATTCCAAGATTTTTTGTAATATCCGGACATGTATTGTGCAGATGTGATTATTTTAATACCTATTTATATAATATAATATTGTATTTGTGTAAGGTGACAATATTAACATTTTTACGTGGAACAACTAATGTCAAAATGTTATCATCAATTTCAAGGGAAACTCAAATAATTATAACTCTTCTGATGGTTAGAATCTGCGAAGTGATAAATTTGCTAGCTTTTCCAAAATCATAAACTGTACTTAACAAGTTTATTTAATAAAAATATAAATTACATTTGTTAACTTAACGCAAAATACAACGTCGTTCACGACACAAACAAGGTTATAATTAATATTCCTTGCTTATTCTTTTAAGTTTGATTAAGCTAACGGTAAAACCACATTGAATATAAAACAATTAAGTTCGATTATAAGTAATTAATTATGTTAGGAAAATATTACATATTATAGGTTTTATGTTCTTTTCAGAATATACCATAATTTGTTACTTTTCTGATATTAATTTTTATATGGAGCAAGTTTTACGAAAAAACTTGTGTTACTTTTGTCTTACATTGGTGTTATCGTAACATAAAAAACTAGTATGTAATTTTTGTGTTAAAAGTGTGAATTTTGGCGTAATTACCCATTTATTGGAAGCAAAGATGAATAAATAAGAGCTCTCGCAATAATGAACATTGCAGTTTATCTAGATAGGAAAAGACACCTCTTTCAACAAATGAAAATGTGACATATTCACTAATACTAGTGATACTAATGAATAACTTTAACGATATTAGTAAAACTTGAAATAAAATTCTAATATTACTAATGAATATTTGATAAATTACATGAATAATATAACGATAAATCGTTTTTTTTTGCGCCAATATTTGAAATTGCTAGTGAAAAAATATTTTTATACTTCATATTCTAAACGACATATTATTATTATTTTATGTACTAATTCTTGTTCTTTTTTTTAATTAGACGGATGAGAAAAGATTACATGTAGCAGAGATGCGAATGTTATAATATATGTGTGGTGTTGTAACCAGAATGTATAAGATTAAGAATAAGTATATCAGAGGAAGTTTGAAAATAGCACCAGTGACAGAGAAGTTGAGGAGTAATAGATTAGCATGGTACGGGCATGTTATCAGAAGAGATGAAAGTCATGTAACAAGAAAAGTTTTGAGTTTGAAAGTGGACGGATATAGCAAGCGGATAACCTGAAAAAGGTGTGCGTAGATTGTGTGAAAAATGATATTTTTTATAAAAAATGTTAACTACAGAGATGACCATACCATATAAAGTGTAGGTTAGAATGTACGCTAAGTGAGAATGAAGTAATAGTGAGGAGCACAGTGTAGCGCGGCGCGGGGTATTGGGGGCCGAGGGCGCATTATCTGCCGTGAATGCCTGTCATCGAGGGGTAACGTCACCCGGCATAGGTGTGTCGCCTGCTTTCTATACTACGTACTTACATTTTATACGGCTTTTGTTTAAGATTAGCTGACTGCGTTGAGAGTAATTGATTTTCTTTTGTGAAGTGGTGAAAACGCTAGTATATAATATCTATCTTTTATGTCTTTCGTTTTATACAATATTTTAATAGTTGATATTATAAATCTAACAAAAAAAACTTTCTAAAATCGGCTATAGTTTTAATGTATGCATGGTAAAGACAAAGTTAACTAGTATCTAGGTACTTATTATACCTAGAGTTGACTTAAGATTAACAAGGAAATAACTACGCTTACTGAGCTTGTTAGTTTAGTATCGAAACTTTAGCTGGAGTCGGTTAACTTGACCTGAACTTGCCCTTGCATATCTTCCAATACTAACATATGTATAGCAGAATCTTATCATAGCAGAAATAACCAAGAAAAAAGTTGATATACTTATATAATGCTGCCGAGATATATAAGCATTTATATATACATATTATGCTGCATAATCTTGAGCCTTTTCTAAGTATTACTTCCATGAGGTTGTTACTCCTTCTACTCAAGATACTTCTCACCTACAAGAACATTTCATAGACCACGATGATTTCACTACGAGGCAATAGAAATGTATTCCCAATTCTATTTGAGATAATATTTAAAATGACTGCTATAACTTATTTTTTGTTTTTAATTGTTATCGTAAATATGCTAGCTTCTACTCAAGGCTTCGCCCGCGTTATTGTAGATTTAGTATATCTCATCGGGAGCAGCTAATTTTTGTGGAAGAAAGTTATCCTAGTGCTTTTCTGTACTCTTAATAGGGTGTATGGAAAATTTCATGACATTTGGTCAAATAGTTAACACGTGAAAGCGTAACAAGCAAACAAACTCACATTCGCCTTTATAATACCAGTACTATAACTAAATGATTATATGTTATCAAACACATACAAATAGAATATTAAATTTACGCTGTATTTATTTATAAATTTCAAAGTGTTTTTTTTTTATATTACAAGGGGCAAACGAACAAGTGGGTCACCTTAAGGGAAATGATCACCTGCCGTCCATAGACACTAACAACACCAGGGGAGTCGCAAGTGGGTTGCCGGCCTTTTAATATATGTGGGCCTCCGGCGCTCTCACTGACCGAAGGAAACGCAACAGTGCAAGCACTGTTACTTCACGTCGGTTTTCTGTGAGAGGGTGGTACTACCCCGGGCGAGCCGACCCATTCAATCTGAAACCAGTAATAGTTTCAGCGAAGCTCTACCACCTACAAAATCTATAAAAAAAAACAAACAAAACAAGAAGGAAATATTGCTTAGTGTAAAAGTATATCTATTTCTTTACATATTTTTTCTAATAATTAAGTTTCAAATCCTTTGTCACAGAATAATATAAAAACAAGACTCAAATTTTTTTTAATAAAGAGTTTGGTCACCATGTGTCCGTGCCACCCTAATGTAAGGCATAGACTGCATACATACAGACAAATATTTATTTACCACTAGCGACTTCGTCTCCCGTTACTGTTTTATCTTAATTTATTACGTACAGACGAAAAAAAAACATAAATAAAAACTAAAAGCATAAGCATATTTTGCCTACAAAATTTCTTTGTGAGTAATGTTATCCGTTTACTTTTCTCCAGCGCATGTGCGACATATTGCTTTCTTTACGTCACACATTACTGAATGCCTAGTGCTTATAGAAATCACAGTTTCTTCTTAAAGCTTTAATAATTATATTTTAAAATAAGCTATCGTGATTATTTTCCTTTAGATAAGGACTAAAGTTTCGGGGAGACGTTGGTTACAAACGGTACACAGCTGCAATTTGTAAAGTAAGCTTAGTGAGGTCTATGTCCAGCAGTGGACGTCGGTAAGCTAAAGAGACGGTAATAATGGTGAAGGATCATGTGTATAAGAAAAATATTTGATCAAAATTCTGTCAGTAGTTTTTGAGTAATGCGCACACAAAGGGCCCACAGAGTACATTGTACAACTCTCTCTCTCTCACAAATCTCTCTAATATGTTGTAATCGTATATTTTTCATTACAGAGGCGAATTTATTTAATCAAATAAGTTTCTTTTATGTTCATTTGATCACTAATTTTTTTGTACTTTATCTAAGTTTTGATATAAGCGTAACAAATAATTTATGTTTGAAGCTTTAATACTAGATTAGGTATACCATATTTTACATGGGTGGGCCCTTGTGGATGCGACATAAAATACAGCCGAGGTAATCCTATCCGTCAATGATTTATATCAGAAAAGGGTCACTATGGAAATTTCACGAAAGATATAATATTATCGTTTCTCGTACAAAAAACTAATATAAAATTAAAATATTTTTAACGCTATATAAAATTAATAGAGTAGTTATATGTTACCAATGTCCTAAAGAATATAAATAAAACATTGATATACAAGAATATTAATTAAAGCACAAGTCTGTAAAAAATAGATACTTTTAAAACGTGTTGTTACTTTGTATTAACTATTAGCCACCGGTGACTTCACACGCACTAATTATAATGTAATAATTACAATAAAACACATCGCACCCTTAGTATAGCAAAGGCTTAACTTAGAAAAGTAGTTTTTTGAGAAACGGCAAAAAACTAATCGAAAATCATTTTTTTTTTTTTTAATTAGCCCTGACTCCCTGAGTTAAAATGTCATTACCATGAAAATTTACCATTTCTGTGAGATACACCTTGTAGAATTATTTATAATGAGCCCTTCTATTACAAAAACTAAAATACCTAAAAATTCGATATGTGCCTTTACTTTATTAAAGGTGCGATATATTGCTCAAGAAGAAGGCAGCTTTCTATTATTAAAAGAATTATCAGAATTGAATCAGTAGTTTCAGAGATTATCTTCTTTTATAAAATACATAAAATAATAGAGGACTACCCTTTTACGCGCATCATTCAAAATTAATGGATACATTTCAAATCGAATTATTTTACTTATACTTCTTAGAGACTTGGTCTTTATTAAAAAAATATATAGCCATAGTTTCATGTAATATCATTTGATTAGTTTAAAGTTTAAATAATTACAAGTTTTATAAGCGAGAAATGGTGTACATACAACTCTGAAAATAAAACATATTGTTAGATCCAAATGAAGTCGCGGGTATCAGCTAGTCTCCTATAAATATACGATAGTATACCTTTTTATTCTAGAGTCTGTAAAAATTCTAGTAACTATGTTATATTTTGTGGTCTGTTGACAATGGATTAAGCCTCGGAGAAACAGCCGTTGTACGAGCCTTATACGAGCCTTGTATTTGGAATACGATATTTATTTTATTCATCTAGACATTTGTGGAATATCTTTTAATATAGACTCACAAAAGAATTTACATCATGTCTAGACTGAACTTTGAGTTTGTTTACAAGGTTATTGTGAAAATTCAGTATTTTAATATTTCATTGTAAACTGTTATAGACATTTCGATTGTACTGTAATTGCATTGTTTCTATACGCAATCTTTCGATTGGTAACATTATATTATTCTTTAATATAATTGTTTTTAGTAAATAAATATCTAATATAATATACGTTGAACGTAAGAAAGCATTTTCTTGTAACGTGGGCTTAATTTAAATTGGCTTATTGAATATTAAGCTTTCCCTTACTTTCAATCAAAACACTTTATTTATTCTGGCGAGCAAGGAAAATAACAGAATTGGCAATACCAACCTTTGCAATTAAGGGTGCGAGTCCGGGGTTTACGTTTCTGAGAAGGTATTTGTTGTTAGTGTTGGAATATTTAATTCGCTCCCTTTATTTCATATTCATTATAATAAAATAGGCTTCTATATCTTTAGTTGTTTTTCGCAGTCAATTTTATTAAAAAAATAAACCATAATCTTTTTGAAAAAGCTATATAAATTTTGTAAATACAAATTTGTTCTATAATATGCTTTGATATCCTAAAATATTCTTGTTACTGTATAATTTCTAGTAACTGTAACTTATTTCTTTCTTCCTTCAGTACATTAATATATTTATGAACTATAAAAAGGATGGTTATTATTGTTTGCAAAAAACAATAGGTTTCTCTAGAAGTTTCCAGGTCGTTGATACGTAACTAGTTATGATTTCCATACATTTTTTGGGATTTAATTTATCAGTTTACGGATGTTCTCGAACTATTAATCATGAGTAAATTAGCATTAAATATAATGTAGTAATCATATTATTAGCATTTGAAATCTGACAAGGTAGCTGTTGTTTTCTCGGTATTGCTTCTAAACCGGTATGTTAGCGGATTGGCTACAGACATCTATAATTGATTCGACTAAGAACTGATAACTGTAATGCTACTGCCACCAAGTGAACATTACATCGTTAAGAGTAATGAGATGTATATAGTGTACATTAGAGTGATTCGTTTTAAATGACTATTATTTTTTTACTTTGAAAAAAAATCCTGATAACTTGGGCTCGACCTCATAAATCAATTAACTATAAGTACTTGTAAAGAGTTTCTTATTGTGTACAAATTGCGCTCTGCTCCATTATGGTAGCGTTAAATGTCAGTTAGTAAAAGGAAATTGAAAAGAAAATCCTGAATTTTGTGTCTTTTTAAGGTATAACTTAAAAATAAAAATTAGTATCCATTACAATTAAGTTTTCAAATTTTCAGGGTTTTTTCAGTGTATAAAACAATGTTTGGTTGAAGGAGCGAAAGAAAAATGACAATTAAAAACAAATCATCCTAGTGTACAGTCTGTTTGTATTTTACCTTTCTTTGTATATATGTAAAATTCTTTCATCGCAATATACTGCATTATTTATTACTCATAGCCACAAATTGCAGTATAGGTACTATTTGATTAAAAACTTGGAGACGGGGTGTATGTATTTAATTAGATTATTACACCCATACACAGTGACAAACGGGTCTAAATAATTCTGTTTTGGACTATCGCTTTTTGATTTGACTTGCAAGCGCAATAAAAACAGTGACTGGTGTTGGATTTTACATCACTCACAGGTCACCGTTATTTTTAAACTGCACTGTGCTTATAGTCATTTTTCCAATACCATAATTTTATCGTGTTCGAAAAAAAGAGACGTAATATCGCTTATTGTTTTACTTAAGAGGAAACGCGGTTTGCAAGAAGTTTGACCAATGGGTAAAAATAGGAGTCTATTGCTGTTACACTTTACTCGAACTATGAAATAGATCGCGAAAGAGACAACAGCAGTTCGGACTGATTACAGCTATATAAAACAGACGAAATCACGATTTCGTATTCCTCAGTTAACCTTCTACAAAACTGAACATATTTCAGTTCTCTTTTCAACTGTAATTTAAGAAATAATTTGGGTGTAGTTGTATTTTTTTTTTCTTATATTTATTATATTCGTCGTATTTATTTACTGAATGTGTGAAAACGGTGATATATTTGGGCAATTTTAGTATTTTTCGAATTCTTCTAACTCTTATGATATTTAATTTATGGGACATGATAGTAATATATATAGATTACATGGTATACAAATATTTACTCTAGTTTAATTATCCATGGACAAAACAGAATAATACCTTTGTATGGAATAAACGCCGCTCGCATTCCCTCTTAATTATCATTTATTCAGTATCGTAGTAAGTTAACTAGGTCCGAATACTGGCAAAGGACGCGCCTTAGCACTCGTACTTATGTCCCTTCAAGGGGATTGAGAACAAAGAATTAATAGATGTTTCTATTTTTATTTTTTACTATGTTATTGACAGAGTTCTTTCTAGCGCGCATTGTTTAATTTGTATTTTATACTATTGTCGTTCCTTTTAAATACCTTCTGTATTAATTATATCCTGTTAAGTTACGATACAGTATAGTGAGAAATAACATTTTCATTTTCTAATCTACCGACTACCGTTTCAGTATTGACAAAGCTAGCTTGCGAAAGTATCGTTTTCTCTAATTGAGTTTGTGTATTTATATTACTTATTTATTTGATGTAATTAACGCTAGTTGATATCACAATTGAAAATACTCTTCGAGGAGTATTGAATTCTGAAGGATGGAATTTCTCTTTTATAGTATAATGAAATTAGCGAGTAATGTACGAAGCAAATTTTCTTATTGTACATTGATATCTAATCCATCCTAATCCTAATTAATATTATAAATAAGATTGTGAGTTTTTCAAATTTTAGATACAAATTGTCTGGAGTAAATAAAATATATGGGGTATCTTTCATGTAGCAAAACATTACTTGTTTTTGAAGGTTCGGTCAAATATACATTAAGGCGAGCTGAGAGACAAGTAAAATCTAGTTTACATTTTTTTATTATCAGACACGCATCTTTTATTCAGAGCTTGTTGACGGTGAGCGGAAGTAAGACAGACAATTTCTTAGGGATTATAATGTGCTGATGCGCCATATGCAAAGGTGTGACATAAAACCTACCTAATGGGAGAAACTGTCGGACTTGAATTGGAAAGCTCTGGTAAAATCCAGAGTAAACACTTTTGAAGCCCGTCGACTAATCATGCATGATGCCAAACGTGTTGAATTGAAGGCCCGCATATCAGTGGATATCAATTATTTTTATGAGAACATTGTCCTCACGTGCCTGTTATGTGCACAGACCTTTTCGAAGAAGGTTCGCTATATAAGTCACATGAGAGCACACCAGCGTCAGAGCTAAATAATCGCTGTGACCAAAATCTATACTCCTGGCATTATCATTATACATGCACGAATAGCCTAGGTGTAAATGGAATCCGTATTTTTGGTAAGACGCATTGAATATGGTAGCGAATACAATTTCGTCTTACTGTATTCTTTATGTACGTTTTGTAATTCAGTTCTTACTTCTTAAAGAAAGAGAAAGACAAAATACTTTCTCTCTATCCCTCGCTATATGTACATCGAAGAGTTGTTTACGCAACTTTTGATTGCCTTCTTTACTCAGTTTGTTTACTTTTTTACTTAGAACGAAATTATTATGAAACTTTTTTCGTTAAAGGCTCAAAGATACATAAATGGGTTTGGAACTCGTTAAGGGATTTCACTAACAGTGTACATACCTGGAATTTTTATTTGTCTTTTCTTACGATCATATTCGATACTTTTTTCTTGAAAACCGGTATGTTGGATGTATGGGTTCGACAGATAAAACACTTATTGCCGAGTAACATATACTAAGTTGTGATTTATCTTTACAAAAATATAAAAATAATCTGTTATAATAATCGTTCTAGTCAATGAAAATGAATGCCCTGTATCTATACATTTACATATAATAAAAATGACCTGTCTGTAGGAGTTTCTTATATAGCTTACATATTTAATATATAAAAATAAATGTTTATTTGTTACAATCTTGTGCGTTGTAATGCCATTCCTCTGGCTATATACCTATGTTAACCTATTGCTAAAACTTGCGCAAAGATTATAAGCATAGTGAAATTAACTGACAGTAGATGGCGCGCGTATCGTACTTACAAATGTAATTCAAAAATCATTTTTCTAATTCTACAACTTCTTGCAATTTTATGTCTCTCTGGTTACAATTTAAAAAGCACATCCAGAATCGCGTCCATCATGCTAGTTTTGAATATCAAATACGTTACATTCTATAATTATTCAAGTTAGAAGAGAGGTAGCTAGTTTGGGATCGTGTCTCTAGGATTTCAGTTTGATAAAACATCTTAGTATTCGAACCAGAATCAATATACGAAAGTCCTACATTTCATTTGATTACATTTCTGATGTGCTTTCTATGTGATAGCTGAGATAATGTGACTTTGTTAATACATAAGTTACGTTGATGTACTGCGATTAGAATCAAGCAATCAAGCAGAAAGTTTACAGATAATAAACAATTAGTCGTGACGGTCGAACAGTTTGACCGGTGGAATGTTAATTCAACATCCGCAGGTTCGTACGTTGGCATGTACCGATGAATTCTCTGGAATTCACGAACATTTACTGATTTAAATCGGCTGACGGTGAAACAAAACGTCGTGAACGTGAAACTGCTTGTAGGAAAATATAGAACTGTGATTTTGTCCGAGTTTGAAATCATCAACATGTCGTGGGTTACCGTGGTGATTCTGCCCATACGCTTCAGGAATAGGCATATGCAGTACATCTCTTGTATGCTGATGTAGTTGATGATACATTATTTCACACTTAACGAATTCATTACCTTTTACTTAAGACTATAGACTTAAACCAAAAAAGAGAGATAACAATTAATTAAGAAAAAAAGTAGTAGTGTCTGTTGTTTCACTGGGCTAATTTCTTAAACGGTAGAATCGATTTTGATGAAAGTTTTATAGATAGATAGAGGACGTAGGTTACATATTATTATGCTTTTTCATAGAGGCTAAGGAGTAATGATACTTAAGTATGATAACATCTTGTCTTGCTCACTCTAACATTGTATTTAAGCTGCGGCTATATTTAAAATGACTTAGATTTAAAACATACTGTAAATATTCGTTTCAAGAAGGTTATTTATTTAATTTTTAGTTAGGCCACCCGCTGAATAAAAAAATATTTCATAACAATTTCAATAAATGAATATTGTTTAAGGAGCAAGTCACGCGACTAGGCATTACGCTAGATCCGTGTGATATGATACATTGGCATCCACAGTTCGGTTCTACTCGGTCCTGCTCGGTTCTCGACGAGTGGCTAACCTGCGAACACTATCATCTAGCGTAGTTTTCGTCTTACATTTTATATGATAATTACTCCACTACTACGAATTGCTCAAAGAGAGTTCTTCAAAAAATTGATGATAAAATATAAAAACACAATAGTTCCAGAGGTTAATGCGTTCAAAAGAACAAAATTCTTGTTTTCATAATATTTGTATAGTTAGGATCAAACATATTATGCGGTGTATTGATATTGGTTACACCTTAAAGGATATAAAATGTTAAAAGGGTTTTGATTAATTAAAAAAAGCCTATATGAACTAGATTAAAATCGATACGTACATGCGAATTAACCTCAACAGTCAATCGAATGCGTTTTTGCGTGCGCTTTGCGGCGACCCGTGCTCGCGTGCTCCCAAAGCAATTACCCACAGCCTGTACTTTAATTACAGAACTTGTACAGGCCAACTCAGAATTAGATTTACGGAAATTTATTACTTAATTCCCAGTTTATAAATTACTTCTTGTGATTAAAGTCTCTGTTCGAAAGTTGTATGTGTATAAACAAATTAGGAAGTCAAAAAATTTAATTAGCGCTCTCTTTGATTGAAATAAGTCCCTATTTACTAGAACCTTAAGAGATCATTTACTGTGTTGAACCTTATGGAATCATTTACTGTGTTTAATATTGATACCAAAATGAATGATTTTACTGTTTATGATTAGAATATTCTATTGAAATTAGTAGGTATTTATTTGGAGTAGATATAATTGATACTGAATGTAAGTTCAGAGGTAAACGAGCAAGGTCCGAATTGATTGGTAGAATTTTGATGTTCACATGCTCATATTCGGGAACTAAAATGAATAAAATATTTTCGATTTTGAGAATAATTAAGGCACCATTTTTTTAAACATAAAATTTGCAATACATATAACTTAGTGTGGGATAATCTACATTAATATAAAAAAATGAAAATAATTGTTTTGTTTTTTTTAATGGTTAAAGTAAAAAAACACTTAACTGATTTCAAAAAAATCTTTCAACTTTTATAGAAAGCTACATTATCAGCAAGTAACATGGGCTGTATTTTATATTAACGCAAGAGAAGTCGCGAACAAAAATAGTCGTGTGTATAAATGTGATATACTCGTATCATTTATTTCAAAATACGAGTTTCTATGAAATAGTTACATATTTTAAAATAAAAAGCATCAAATGCTGTGTGAATTGAACTGAATAATGAAGTAGTAGATAACACACAAATGTAATATTATCTGCATACAACTGAATCTACTAAAGCTAGAAAAATGAACTTCGGACAATAAGTTATGTTTCTGGCGTACGTGCTTCATCAATACTGGATTTTTGAATACAATGCCTGTGAGTGAAAAATGTGTAAATCTATAGAACGGGAAATAGTAAGCGCTGAAGTTATAGGCCCAATCTTTATTTAGAAACTTTGTGTTTGAAAGGGGTGACATCTGGTTTTGTAATTTGAAGAGTTTTTATAGAATTGTTATTATTTATGGCAGTATAGATATTTAAAAATATAACAAAGATTTATGATAGCATATTGCATTTATAGCAAAAGTCGTAGTGGTCGTGTGGTTTGATCGGTAGAATATAATTTCGATGTTCGTAGGCTCGAACCCCAGTATGTACCAACGATTTTTTTCGGAATTCACGTATATTTGCTAATTTAAATTGGTAACACTATCGGCTGATGGTGAAAGAAAACATCATGAGGAAACCTGAACCTGATAAATGTTCTTGTAGTATCACCATATGTGGGAAAACATAAAACTGTGGATTACTCAGAATTTGAAATCGCCAATACGCCGTGGGCTGGTGTGTAGTGATTATGCCTATACCTTCCTTCGGGAAGAGCCCTATAGCCCTGCTGGGGATTTCTTATAGAATAAATATGATGATAGCATATATGTAATATTGATAATTATTTTCACTATTAATTAGTAAGGTACATTATTTCAGTTGGACATACATTATACAGGGTTATTGGTAATTCGACGTATTCCCGTTAGGCACCTCCTAATAGGGGTGACTTTTTACTATAATTTCAACTCCATATGTATTACGCAAAGGTGAACCATTTTTAAGTTATCATGTTTTTTAGTTTTTTGTCAAATAAATAAAAAATACAACATAAAAAAAGTAATAATTAAAATCTCATTTCTTCTTTAAATATTAAAACAACAATTATAGGTCCATATTTAAAAATGCGAGACGAAAAACGATATAATTTCAATATTTTTTTGGGTTTTTTTTCCACTAAAATGCCTAAAAACAAAAAAAAACCTATAAAACTTGGCTTGCAGAATATTTTACAAAGATAACCGTTTAGCTCTCCAACAATGCATAACATTTATGAACTTATTTCAAAGAAACTGAAAAAAAAAGTATCACAAAGGATGCAGGCGGTAATTCCTGTTCAAACTAAACTTCAGGTCTTTCTTTAAATTTAATTAAAAATGATACTCGATATAAATAAATATTAAAACCAATAACACTTTAGTAGTAGGTCATAACAATTTATAACGCATAACAATTAAGAAGTTTTGTAATTTAGCCTAATTATAAAATTACTTAATTACAAAATTTACAATATAAAGTTATTTTAGTCAATTTATTAAAATTATGTGTAATTGAAAAGAAAATTAATATTTAGTTTAATAATAATATTATGTTTTAATAACAATGCCGAAAAAGAACAAGAAAAGGAAAAAAATGCCAGTGAATCAGAATCCTGAACTAGATTTGTAGGAAGAAATCCTCATGGCTATGATAGACCTGGAACCAGAGCCTTGTGGCGGTTCAATACACTGATAGATATATCGTACACAAGATGACAAACATGTTATGCAAACCCTACTTAGGTGGGATTAATAGGTACGTAGAATTAATTTAATGTAGCCTAATTACATTTCTTGTTCGAAGTGACCTCTCCTATTGCGTACGTAAAGTCGCATTCTCTTTCTGAGTTGTGACAAAAAGCTAAAAAACATGATAACTCCAAAATGGTTCACTTTTGAATAATGCATATGGGGGCTTAAATTATCGCAAAAAGTCACCCCTATCACATCCAAATGGGAATACGTCGAATTACTACTAATAATCCTGTATATTATTCTAATATCTAAAACTCATGTAAAATTATGACGATATTTGTTAGCTAAGCTGTAAATAGTGGTTGGTATCTTATCAGAGTTACTTTGACGTGTGCTAAGTTAATAGTTAACTTACCGAAAAAAATGAACAGTCGAATTGTTCCGTATAAAAAAATCTATAAGTGATTTAACGCGACAGCGTATATACATCTGCTAAGGATAAGTGGCATTAAGCATTTCACCAAAAAAAAAAAAAAAATTGTACAACAGTAATCAAACAAAAGACGATCGATTTGATAGTTTTACTCTCACATATGTTTTCATAACAATAAAAAAGGATCAGATTAATATATCTACTCTGGTTTCACATAGGAGCAAATAACGTACCCACCGCACCCAGGTGAAGCCGGCTCGGGCCACTAGTTTTCAATATAATTATAAATATAGTTGGTTACTAATAATAACTAGATTTAACTTACATATACATTACACACATACCTTTACCCGTTTTAATCTGTATAGGAGAGATCTGTTAGTTCAATATATACATTCGCTCTTATAACAGTAGGTATCCTCGAAGCCTAACGGTAACAATCTGGAGAATTCAATTTACCTGTGATAGCTAATTTATTTTCCCTCGCGGCGCCCTACCACACTCAACCGCATTAAACCTTAACAATCTTGAAGCAAATTTCATCCCAAAAATGTTTATCTCACGAATTTTTGAATGTGCGAATTTTTGGACTACGTGAAGAAATCGTGAGACGCAATTCTGTTTCAACAACAGTTAGTTGGCGTTTTAAAAAAATCTTGTTAAGAATTTTATTAAGATTTAATTTTGTTTTTTTTTTATCTATGAAATATATAGTAAAATTTATTGTACATATCTTATAAAAGTATTTACTTTGTAATTAGAAATTTCATTGTACAGTTACAAGCAAATAAGGTTTAGCGTATTTATCATACAGTAATTTAACATCAGATGAGTTTGTGGCCAAACGATAAAACCTATCAAGCATAAAAAAGTGTTTTATTTTTTTTTATTTAATACGTGGAAAGAACAGAATTTATTATCGTTTTTTTTTTTTAATGTATGTTATATCTTCAGTGATTAATGACATAAGTTTTAGTTATTTTTTTAAAGTCTTGAAGAAATGTATTAATTAGAAAGTCTTACTTTTCATTTCACAATTAATTAAAAATATGACATTTTTATTAAGCTTTTTAATGTTCTTATGATTAAGATTTTTGTAGACATTTCAATCTATGTTCAGTTTAAATTATAGATAGAAATTTAATATTTTAACTAACTAGAATTAATAATCCAATCATAAAGTGTCACGTACACTATATTGAGTTAGTTTGTGATTTAACTAGTCATGCTCACGTCTCCGCTTACGTGATCTACTAGATGAATTTTGTGTTTTGTGTCTTTTCATAAAGCTTTGACCATTACATATAATACTCAAATATTCATCACAGAACTCATATATATCTCATAAATTTGTTATGGCTTAAACAATAAAAACAAATTGAATACTACAAAGAACTAACATATTTCATTATGGTAACTAACTAATTCGATTCGATTATTATTCGTTTATTAAATCGCGTTTAATATTTTACTCTTGATAACTAGCTTTTGCTCGCGGCTTCATTCACGTTGATGTAGATTTTGAAAACAAAATAGGTCATGTCACTCGTTGTTAATGTAACTTTCTATAAGTAAAAAGTTTTAAAATGGGTTATGTTTTTTTTATGTTTATGCATTACAAACAAAAAAAAACAAATCGTTTCTCTTTAAATAGTAGATTTATAATCTAAATAATTGTATATTGCATCATATTTTTAAATATTTAATAGTTCAGGTAAAATACTGCAAGAGAATGTACTAGAAGGCAATTTGTGTCTACTTAATTTACATTTAAGCTCGTATCTGGCTCCATATGTCTAATGTAACAAAACACATACTAAAACCATGACAGTTAAAAATCCATAATATGTACATGGAAAGATATAAATCGGTTTAGTGTTTTTCGAGTTGTAAGTACACTAATAATGGACAAGCAGACATGCAGACGTTACGTTACCTTTCATAGTGTGTGGGGATGAAAATATTTCTTTTTATTCCAATGTTAATTTATTCATTGTGCTTTTAACCATATCACTGGTCAATACGCCGAAATATTTTTCAAACAAATGTTTGTCAAATTTAACAGTAAACGCTATCAACACATTCCTGTGTTATTTTAATGGATTTGAGTTCGATTGCGTCGAATGAAGCTAGTATTTCCAATCCTCTCAAACATTCACAATACGCCATGACATGAAATGGTAAAAGGTTAAATCTACAATAACGTTATTTAATTTATTTTTTCTTCGTTTTAATACTATGAAACAAACCATCTATTATTTTGTGCATCTTGTGTTCACATTTAGCAGGGTTCATTTTTGATTTTGATCATAGGACTCAGTTTTGTGGACCTAAAAAAATAAATGAACAATTCATAAAGCTAAAGAGATTATTGTTTTCAACTAGCTAATCTAAATAATTTTTGTTTAGATTTGCAAAATTATTTTTGCATTCGATAGCATGTTTATTGATAAAGATTATAGAATTATTAATGCCATTTTACGACTCTTAGGAATGGATTAATTGCAATACAAAGAGTAGGTCAGAAAGAACGCCAGGAGAACTAAGTAAAAGTGCGGGTGGGGTGTCTAGCGCGGCGCGAGGCAATGGTCGTCAAGGACGGGACCGCGCGACAAGAACCAAGCATTGTCGAGAAAGAACCGAACTATGAATGCTTATGTTAGCGACGTATCAAGTCACGTGGATTAGTTGCGTGATATTTAGTCACTAAGTTTAGCTTACTGCAATGAGAGTGACTCATAATTGTTGAAAATTAACGCCAGTGACAATGTGATGTACAGCCGCTTAAATGTAAAACTATGTATTAATTTTGTTTTATGTTTACTGAGCAGTAAATATTTATTAGTTCAGTTACCATTTTATTTCATTACATGGTTGGAGTGTAAAGGAAAGACTTGGTCTCGTTTTGTTCGCACCTGTCACAGCTTGTTTAAATAAACATTTATTGATATAGCTTATTTAATCTCTTTTACCTATTATAGCTACTAGACATCGAAAGTACCAGATATTAAAACCAATTGTGTAATCCTTTTTCTCAAGTTTTAATAATATTTTACGATGATTACGGCGTAGATTTGAAGCCATTGGCGCGCGGTTCCCCGTCTGCGTTCTACAATGTCAGAGCGGAGATTAAAGTGATTTATAGCTCATTCTTTACTGATAAGATGCGTAAAATAATACCCTATATAATGATAAAAGAATCTATATGTACATTTGAAGTATATTAATTAAATTTATAATTGAATTACAATATTAATATTATTGTAGGTACATTTTAACTGCAATTCTATTGGGTAATAGGACTCAACAATATCTTATTATGTTATTTAATGATCATAATTTAGACACTAACTTTTGCTCGCAGGTTCGCTCGCGTTAGTATCGATTTTTTATACTATCCCTATCTATCCCTCGGGATCCGAACCTTTTTTTGTCATGCAGACCTAGACTATGACCATTCTTGTACTCCTGACAAATTGTATGTAAAATTGCACAATAGGCAATGAAGTAATTTACTTATCAAAGTGTAATTGAAAAACAAACAAATAAACTAGCCTTCCCCTTTATAATATTAGTAAGGAAGTAAAGACTAGTAGAGATCGAAGATATTCATGTATTATGGGATACTTACTGCCAAATGTTAATAAATGGTTTAATTCTAGATAACGTAGTGAAAATTAAAAGTAATTTTACTCAATTTAGGTCCTGAAAAGACCCGGTCGATATGTAGTCAGGTGAAACTGTAGAGACCTCGCCAGGTCAACAGTGTAGTCACTTCGAAAAAGAAAATATTCTTAATGTTATACTACTACCCAGTCAAAAACAATTCAATAGTCGAGAAGAAAAGGGAATGAAACTTTGATTATTTTTGGGGCTTTTGAGACTTTGTTATAAAACCTATTATTACCTAGAAAACTATTATTGATATTACTGAGCCTGAAACATGAGATGGCCAATCGGTAATTGTTTCTAGTACTAAAATCAAGCCCCATTAGATAAACATTAAATGATCAAGAATGTATTGGCAGAAATAATGTCTTTAACGATTCGAATCATCTATCATTTTCTGCTAAGTCTGTAATCATCGTATGCAAATTATACCTTTTCTCATTAAAAATAAAAGTTTTAAAAATGTACGTGCAAATTAAAAAAATAATATCTCAGTGTAGTAATAACAGAAATCAGAAGTGAGGGTGGTCCGTGGTAGCGGAAAATGACCGAGATGACAAATGTTCCCCGAGGCCCGTTTCCACCGAAACTTGGACAGAAACTCGAGCAACGTTCAACAAAACTTATTTCTCCTGTTACGTTTCATTTGGACGGAGAGTTTAATGAAAATGATGCTCAAAAATACTCAGCGGTTTTACCTTATTGTTGACCGTTTTTATTGTTACTGCCTCAGATTTGAAAGCGTGGGTTTTGTTACGTTCTTCACAATTGTCGATACGTTCTGCATGAAGTACCTCGTAGTTGTTTTACAGGAATCTTTCCCAGAAAAAGGTTTATGTTAATTTAAATTGGTCTTAACTATGTTTGTATTTTATTAAAATTAAATAAACAATAAAATTATTCAATAAGTGATAGTTTTTGTCACGAGAAATATGTGTTTTATGTAGTTCAACTTTGGACATATACTTTTTTAATAACAATGTTGTCATTGCTATTTCATTTCTGCAACGCCAATAACTGATAACTGATTCTTAGTCAGTTTTGGCAAATTTCGTCATTAATGCGTAACCCTCATAAAAACTAAATTACTATGTAGCCTGAATAATTTTCTGAGAATTTCTCTATATATCTGTAAAAGTCTCTTCATAAACGTTTCACTTCTTTGGGAGATTAACCCAGATATATAA
This sequence comes from Antheraea assamensis, assembly GCA_035772565.1. Classification (NCBI taxonomy): domain Eukaryota; kingdom Metazoa; phylum Arthropoda; class Insecta; order Lepidoptera; family Saturniidae; genus Antheraea; species Antheraea assamensis. The sequence continues at coordinate 792,714 of JAQQSE010000014.1, forward strand.
AAGAGATTTCAATTTTATTTTTGACTACATAAACATAAACCTACGTTCTATAATAAAGGAGAATAATCATGTACAAATTACATATACAGTTAGTTATAATTGAACTATACTATTAGTGAATTTGAGTTCACAAAACAAGAGAAAGTATTAAATAATAGGGAAGCTTTACATTAAAATGCCAACACAAATCGAACATTTCAGTATAACTCAATCTTAGTTGAGGCCAGAGAATGAGAAACAAATAAAGTAATCTCAAAAGATATAATTTAATACGAAAACATGTACCACTGTATAAATATATATTTATATAGTTTATATTAGCAGTAAATCAATGTTTCACGTCTAATAAACTACTGTACGTGGGGCACAGCACGAACATTCTTATAGTAGGCTGATGAATTAATAAAATTTTATAATAAGCGATAGTGGCTCAGCGCTCGATTGACATTTGTTCGAATTGTTCGGTAAACCGAAGCCTTCAGTGATAGAAAACAATCATCATCCATCATCTTACCCTTCTCTCACTTAAGTACGGTCGGCACAACATGTTTTCATCTTCCACTCTCCACTGTCAGATGTCATCTCAGTATTCACACCTTTTTTTTTTTATGAGATTGGAGGCAAACGAACAGACGGGTTACCTGATGGTAAGTAATCACCGCCGCCCATGGACACCTGCGACAACAGAGGTATCACAGATGCGTTGCCGAAAACCTTTTATACATACGAGTATATCATTTTCCACACAATCCGTCCACATATTTTAGGTCTTCCTCTACTCCTATATCCGTCCACTTTTAAGCTCAAAACTTTTCTTGTTACATGGCTTTCATCTCTTCTCATAACATGGCCGTACGATGCTAACCTTATTACTCCTCAACTTCTCTGTCACTGGTGCTATTTACAAACTTCCTCTGATAAATTAATTCTTAATCTTATCCATTCTGGTTACACCACAGATCCATTTTAAAATTCGCATTATTGCCACGTGTACTCTTTTCTCATCCATTTATTTCACAGCCATATCACACAAGTTGGTTTTATTATCGTTTATACACCTTCTCCTTGAGTTTCAACGGCATTCGTGGATCAAAAACTACTACTGACACCTTTCACCAATTCATCCACCCTGTAATTATCTTTTTCTTCACGATCCTGTTTATACCACCATAGTTTTGGATCAATGAACCGAGGTACCGAAAATTGGAGCAGGCTGGTAAGGATTAAACATTTTTAGGTTATATGACAAAAACTGGATGGGCCTCCAAATTCGCATAACAAATGTTCAGTTTTTATTTCAAAACCACGATTAGTGACAGGAAAAATCGGGATGAAACCATATCATGGTGGTAGAGATTTATATAATGCCCGACGGAATAGCTATGCCCTACAACTTGAAATTCTATTGCCAATAGCCTAAACATATGTTCTGGTAACTACACTTCAGAATCGTCCCTCTTCTACGTTTAACTTATTACTACCACTGGCTACATTAGCTGAAACTATGGTGAAGTACTAGAACATACAAAGAATAAAAAGATATACATTTGTCTCTAAACGTTTGATCAGTTATGTCTCTACGAGTTTGTAGCAGTTTTATTATATTGATTTTACGAAATACTACGAGACTAAACTGAAAACAGATTTCTGTAAGGAAAGATAATACTTTTGTGTACTGTAAAATAACGCCAACACTATCATAATTTTAAAATGAAATCGTATCATAGCGCTATAGGATAAGAATCTCAGTTGCTTACCGTGAAAATTCATTTCCAAGTTAAACAAATCTCTTCAAGCATTTTTTGCTCATTGAATCTAAGATTTCTGCCTCATGATTTTCGAGATTAAAGAAGTTCATTTCGGAACGTTGCCTTTAATTAGAATCACAGAGAGTAAAATACAAATGTAATTAAATCTGTACGGAAGAAGTCAAACTTTAGGCTTAAAATTCTGTTATAAACTTATTAGTAGTAACTAATCAGTACATATTTCGTACAAGTGTTCTAATGATAATGTGGCGTCTGGAATAACGAGATAATTTCTTGTGTAGTCTGTAAACAGCATTTAATTACTTATGATATAGGATATTTGTTATTCGAGGAAAATCAATAAAATGTGTTTATAGTTATTGTATCGTGAAGCAACCTCACTGAGGTTCCTGTCTAAATAAAAAGATACGTTTTAATAAGAGAAGCCGAAAATATGGAACTACGTAATTATATAGGTATAATTTAGGAAAGATATGGAACTATGTAATTATATATGTATAATTCCTAAATTATATTCCACCTTTTTGGGCTTCCTTTATTAAAATATATCTTTTTATTTAGACAGGAACATTTCCCACGACTTTCTCTGTGTGTCTTTTTATATGAACTGCCTAATTAGTGTTCTTCTGCAATTACACTTAATTTAAGCTTGCTTTTAAAAAAAGAGACAAACATTAGTGTAGTTCTATATTTTTGTTTCCATCTTAACTTTATTTATTACTTAAAACGATAATAATGCACGATAATAATTATGTAGTCATTTTTTTTTCCTTGAAAAAAAAACATAATTTCCTCTCTAAAACACGTTGAGCCAAAGATCGTCTGAAAGATCCTTTTATTAAACTTCGTACTTTACTATAGTCAATATTAATATTTTTATGTATTCTAAATAATAGTTCGTAATAAAGGGTTTTCTATTGTATTCTGAAACTTCTATATTATAATAGAATGAACGAGGCATGCTTTAATTGAACATTCAATTGTACATAGATAGTCTATTTTATATACAAATAATCGCATATAGAAATATTGAATTTATAATGTACTCGTATACTAGTAATATAATTAAAATTGTTTTATTTTTCTGTTTCCATACGATGATATCTGAAACTGTCAGTTGAAATAAAAATATGTTTTGCATTTTACAGTCTATTTAGTTATGAAGGTTAGAGCTACATATCATCACAGTACGCGCGCTAGGAGCAAAAATTAATTATCATAAGAGATTTAGGTCAGAAAATATACTAACTCAGAACGAAAGAATAGACTGGGTGTTCCGTTATACGCCGCGTTGGAATTTGGTCACCGAAGACGGAAAAAGCCAAAATAAAGTGAAACCGCATGACGCAGCACACTTTCCTGGAAAGTTGTTATGAATTAAAATACGTACTGTTTAACACAGAATCGAAATATGTTACAAATTAACATTAATATGCCTTTTACTGCTAAATATTTATAAGTACAGACGATAAGATTACCGTAACATTAATACTCAGTTACTTACATACAATGTGAAATTACAATTCCCTCTTATGTAGATAGAAACTAAAAACCACCCGCGATTTTATGCGCGATATTTAATTTAATAACAAAACATATACAATCATAGGCTTGAAAGTAGCTATTTGTTGGTAAAAGTTTTTTTTAGAATCGCTTACGTAGTTTCAGAGAATGATCGTTCAATTGTCGTAAGAATACCATAATTTATTATTTTGTAAGATTTCAATGTTATCGTGGTTTTTATTCTAAAGAGTGATTCTTATTATTTTCTAAATGGTACGTAATAAAAGGTAATAAGTACTATACAAATATTGTTTATTGTATACGTAATGAAATGTAGCAAATAGAGACTTATTAATAAAGGCATTGACTTTAAAGCTCTCCAACAGCTACTATAAAAATAAATAGAATCTATTGATAAAGGTACTGAACTGTTTTATCTTTGCCTCTTTGCATATAGACAGAATAGTTTAATGAGCTACAATAACAGATTAAAGAATAGCCCACAGTAGGCGAACGGGTACGTCTAGACGTAGCAAACATAAGGGGTGTGCCGGATGAGAGAGGGTCCCATACGAATCCAAGCTACCACACACTAGGGAATAGAAGTGCTCAGTTACATACCTAAAATTAAAGATTAATATTATATCGGGAAAACGTGTATGTAGCAATTAAAGAAAGAATATATCGCTTTCTATACTCGCAAAGTCACACAATATTTCTTACAAGATTTCATTAACGCTTGATTCATAAATTTAAAAAAATGACCTTAAATATTGCTTATATCTTTGTTCCAGGAAGAATATGATTTATGCAGGTTGGCCTAACAGCAATGACTTACCTGGGTTACCGATAGAAAAAATATATGCTAATGCTATTTAGTGTATACACAAATGCGTTAAAAAAAAACAATGTGCATTGCAGCTCTTTTTGAACTTTGCTATTTTGTTATTATTTCATTTTTGCATCGTATAGTAACAAACATGCCAAATTGTAAAGTCGTAGGTCTAAAGAAACTGGTTCTTACTCAGCTTAAACGATTTGACCTAATCAAACTAACAAACATTGCGACCTAAATAAGAGCTTGTAAATAATTGTAGTTGTTTTTATGGTGACATGTACTTACTTTCAGATATAGCATAATTCCTTTATCATGTTACTATAGAAATTTAATTATTTATATATATAGGAGAAAAGGTCATTAATATAGAAGGGTCGAATATTACTAGAACTGTTGAAGATAGATATACTGAATTGCATATAAGCCGTTACAAATCAACGATTATATATTTTATATTTATGCGTAAAATCAAGCCATGGTTTTAAAAATTGAACGCAATAATAACCCGGGCCATGTCACTCTTGCGTACTCACAATACTAGACATACAAACACTCAATAATAATATCATTATACCATTATTTAACCGGAACTTATTCGAGCGTGGCATTAATTGGAGTTCTCTTGAAAATTCTGTTCCACTCAATACGTGCAATACGTGCCCGCGTAACAAATTATCAGTATTGGAATTTATAGGAAAACTCTGGTGGAGTTTATAAACAACAAAATTATATCTGCGTGAGCTTAAACTGTTAAATATTAATTCATACATAGATCGATTAAATAAGAAACTTTAAAGATACATGTAATAACGCATAACTGTAAGATAAGGGAGATGATCAGAGAAGTTTTAAATAAATCAAAATTGATTAGCTATATGAGGAGAGCGTCAAAATGTTTTTCTATTGTTTGGTGTAACGTAGATCAGCTGATTAAACGCGAAAGCCAATTCGCAGGCTCGAAATTTCGTAGGAGTCATCTATTCTCGACTGACGTATACAGTGCAAAACAATCAGGAACTATTGAGTTGTTTGATCAATATAGTATGCATCAATTTTCAATTTAAATAATCGAGTATATTCTATCGTGGATCGTTAATGCACGGTTGTAATACATTTCTATATCATCGCACATTTTGGATACAATGAGAATCTCTTCGTACAGTTTTAGTAGTCCTACTGTCAAAACGAAAGATTGTAGATTAAAATCTCATAAGCAATATAGTTTTACATCGTAAGCATCGCCTATATTTGATTTTTGAAGTTAAAACTTCATTGAACGGAGAATGAAAGTAATCCGTGACACTCGGGTTGGTGACGCTAAATCGGGTTTACTCGGTTCGACTCGACATCAAATACGCTCGTGTCGGTGACGCACTTAATCGTGTATACTCGACTCTAGTCGTTATCAACAACGTCTACTGCCTGACAAGAAGTGCTTAATTCCAATAGTTACAATTTTTATTATGATGCACCGACATTTTTTAAATACTCAGTAGGTCTTGTACTTTTAATGTTTCACGTTTGACTAAATACTTACCTGATGTAAACCAATTATGTTGGCAAAGATAGTATCACGTGATACTAAATGGACAACCAGCTCTCAGGTACGGTTGTCAAAATATATGGGCACGTAGTCTTCTTCAATTTGGTGATGGTAGTTAGCCAGACAGTCTAGTAAAATTCTACCATCAAGGTATGATTTCAGCATAGTATTTTTCATATTGCAATGTTCGTTATTTTGTCCATTTATCTAAAATTTTGCAAGTTAAATTGCAAATTGTTTTAGATTTACGACTTTGCAATTTTGTATGTCAGTTCAGTCCTAATAATAATAGATTAAAATGAAATGAAAACAAAATGGACAATTGCAAAATGATCGCCATATACATTAATTAAAATATATAATTTAGTTTTTTAGCGCATTTCTATAAAAGTATGCTTTTTAAAATATATTTCTTATATGAATTTATTACAGAAAGGTCAAGCCTATTGGAAATTTCGATTTTCAAATTGCTGCAACTCAATTATTGCTTTAAATATATGCGGTCTTTAATATTTATATGGGAATGTATATCAGTTATATGATGTATCAAGGTAGCAACATCAACATCTTTAATAATAAGGCGGAAAAATACCAATGAATAAATCCATTTATTACTTTCTAGGTATCGAAGCATTTTTGAAATGTGACAGGAATATTAATCGGTCTCTACAATAATCCGACTAATCCGGAAAAGGAGGAAATGGTACACTGTCATCTGTAAAAGGTTCGCGTTCAAAGAATCGCAAAAACTGTGTACCCTAGCGATTCCATCACTTTGTTTTCCTGTTTCTAATGGGCCGAAATATACGGTGATAATAATTCAAAACAACATTGCTTTCTTTTTCTTAATCGAGTTATAAGAAAATTCTTTAAAATCTTATTTCTTTTTCTTATTGCATTTAATAATATACCTGCATTGATTCATTTAAGATTTATGAAAATTTTAAAATTTTTTTTTTTTTTTTTTTTTTTTTTTTCGAACTGACCTACACTGCCAGCTTTTTAGGCTTTCACAGTTTCACCGGACTACTAAGGGGAGCGCTTAAGGCACTCACCCGATTTTATATAGACGACTAGCACAAGGGCGCACGGCACGCCTCGGCTTGGGCTGTCGTCGAAAACCCGAATCTAACTAGCTAAGCTAAACTAAGCTAAGCCTATCCGTATCATACCTGTATGGGTTCGTGAAATATACATGGTTACCAAGCATGTATGTTTCACGATCCCGTACACGTATTTTGTATCTGTCTATCTGAGTTCTAAACTATTTCAGTTCGAAAGGGCAAAAAAACAAACAAAAATAGCCCACCACTATGTGTACCTACAAGTGAGTGTGTGTGCACGTGTGTGGGGTGATCGGTGTTATGTTGTAGACGAGTGTTTGATCAAATCGGTGTTACTCTGTTCGCGCATGCAAGCTGCTCGAGGGCTCCATACCGGAGGATCGGACCTCGGCTAGAGCAGTTGCCGAGGGAGGCCTAGGACTGTGTGCTGGGGCAAAATTCACAGCCAAACCGCGGCGGCGTGATCTGTGATTACGCGGGCGTGGGCGCGCACACGCTGTTCTACGAGTGACGAGAGGGTAATCTAAGTTACCTAACGTAATATCATCGGGAGGGTCAGTAAAAATGTAACGCGGACGTCTTTTATAACGCGGCGCGCCTGGCAGTGTATCGTAAGTCGCGGCGGATACCACTAACGGATTGGGATGATTCATGGCTCTGTCGAAATAGCTAGTTGTGAGAGTTTTAACGTACTCCCAGATAGACGGCATCTCCAGGTCCCTATGGAGGTCGACTCTCCGGATGTACCACGGGGCACCGATCGCCTTTCGTAGAAAACGGTTCTGTATTTTTGTAAAATCTTGAAGTTCGCTTTTGACATATGCGCGAAAACGGGACAGCTATACGTCAAAATCGGACGAATACACATTTTGTAAAGTGTGAGCTTATGTCTGACGGACATTTTGCTCTTAGCACATAATAACGGATGCAGACGACCCAAAACCATAGCGGCTTTGTTTCGTACTCTCACTGCATGCTGCTTAAACGTGAGGCGTCTATCTAACGTGACACCGAGATATTTGACCGTAAGGGCCCAAGGAATCTCGGTGTCATACAATTTAAGGGACTCTATATTGCTCGGACGCGGACGCTGTACCGGATCGAAAAAGATCACAGCGCTTTTCTCGGGATTAACCTCTATACGCCATCGAAGAAACCATTCGCCGAGTTCCTCGATGGCCCTATTCATACGGATAGCTAAATGCGACGGCCGCCAATCGGAAGCGTAGATTACTGTATCATCAGCGTAACAACCTACCTCGAACCCCGGGGACCGAGGTAGGTCACTGATGAACAGGTTGAAGAGGGAGGGCGCGAGGATGGACCCCTGGGGCACTCCTGAACGTATCGGGTGGGGCTGGGATAACTCACCATCCACTCTATAGCGGAAAGTCCTATCTGTGAGAAATTCGCGGATGATGTGAACTAAACTATCCGGAATACTAGACTTGAACAGTTTGTAGACTAGCCCGTCGTGCCAGACCTTGTCGAAGGCCTTGGCGACGTCAAAGAAGACCGCTATTGTACGTTTCGGTTTAGGCTTGGCCGGACTGACCTGGGGCTGGGGGTCTTCGTTGAATTTAGAGAATATGTACTCCGTGAGGCGGTGTACTTGGTTCGTGCACGAGTGTTGTGCACGGAAACCGAACTGCTCAGGCGGCAGCAGATTCAACCTTGTTATCGTGGTCTGTAGGCGGTTCAGAAGGAGCCGCTCGTATAATTTGCCTAGTGTATCCAATAAACTGATAGGGCGATAGCTAGCGGGAAGCGTAGCTTTTTTGCCGGGCTTGTGAATGCCTATCACTATGGCCTTTTTCCAGACGGCTGGAAAGTGACCCTGGGACATGGCAGCATTGAAGATGCATACCAAAAGAGCTATGATGAAGTCAGGAAGGAGCTTCAGTACCTCGTTCCTGATTCCATCGGGACCTGGGGACTTCCTAAGCTTCAGACGCTTGATAGCGGCCGTCACTTCGTCAAAAGTAACCGGGGTTAGGGTATCCGCGCGAGGAGACGCGAGAAAGCTATCTACCGCGGATTTTATCGATTCGATATGGACAGGGTCAGTGTTAGCAGTGTTTGGAGAACATTGCTCCTCTAAACTCGCGGCGAGACACTCCGCCTTGTCTGTACTATCAAACGCGGGAGGCAACCCATGACCTCTGTCTAACGGGGGCATCGATGCACTCTGCTCTGATTTGAACTTACGCGTGAACGTCCAAAACGCCACGTGGGACGGCTGGATATCCTCCAGGAGTCTGTCCCACCTGGCGCCTCGGATTTCTTGAATACGAGACCTAACTAACTTCCGTAAAGTACGTAAACGATCGCGATTATCTACAGACGGGTAAGTGTCGCAGGCTCGAGTCGCGGCGTTCTTTTCCGTGATCAACGCCCTCACGTCGTCAGGGAGTATGAAGCGGCGATCGTTCACCGCTTTGACCTCTCTCGAGGTCACCCTGACGGCGGTCTGAAGGTGTTCGACCAGGGAATCGATGGCCAGATCCGCGTCGGCTTTAGACACCAACACGTCCGGAATTCTATTCAGACTCTCCGAGGACGGATTGTCTTTTAAATAACTACATAATTTCGTGTAATCAGCTGCGCGCACGGGCTGAAAATCTATATCGAAGTCCGATCCTAGCTGCAAGATAACGGGGCGGTGATCTGAGTCCAGTTCATGTACGACTTGTATGAGTCGCACCGGAAGCTGGACATTTTTCAAAAGAGCTACATCTAACACTGTCGGTCGACAGTGATCCTGATAGTGAGTGGGTTCCGGCGGGGCTATGACGTCAAAAGCGAGATCGCCACTTAGTTTGTCGAGTGTCGCCCCGTTGCGGGAAGTACTCGAACTGTTCCAAATGACGCTCCCACTGTTGAGGTCCCCGGCTATGATGACAGTGTTACTTAACGCGAACAAAGCCTCCAGGTCGGACCTGAGAAGCTCTAAACTCGGCTTTAAGTATGCGGAAACTAACGTTATATCGGGGTGACCGGTCATTCCTAACCTGCACACTGACACTTTCATATTTGTGAGAACGGGCGGGTCTATCGGCATGCAATATAAACAACGCTTATAATAAATTAGAGTGCCACCCCCGCGGGCGACACGGTCGTTTCTAACTAAGTTATAGTTCGCGATTCGCGGATTATTCATATTCGGCTTTAAGAGCGTTTCCTGAACTAGTAATATATCTATCTGCCTATCGCGTAAGTAGTCGGCTACTAAATCGCGTTGCGTGCGGAGACTTCTCGCGTTGAAAAACGAAAGACAAAGAGCGCGTGGTTTAATTTTACTCGGCGGAGTGAATTTTATTTATTATTAGTCCCTACTGGTTCGCGAGCGAGGCGCTGAATAGTCGCGGCAATGCCTGGGAAGGCAGAGACCGCGTTGAGAAGACCTATATCACTATTCCCGTTCACTATCGTGTTGAACGCGATGATATCTTCGATGCTGTGCTCAGCGAGCACCTGAGACAGCCAGTCGATGCCCGACCGAGTGGAGGAGAAGAAATGAGATGGTTGGGCAGGTTGGGCGGGCAACGCTTTCGGAGCGACAGGCCGAGCCTGCACCTGAGGCTTGGAAGCCTGAGGTTGAGGAGGCCTGGGAGCCCAGGGGGCCACAGGGGCCCGCCAGGACTGGGGGGCGCGCGGCACAGAAGGTGCCACGCTCGACGCCTGGACCGGCGCTGCCGGGGCACGGGAGGTGCCCGGCAGGCCCGGGAAGGCCTCCACGGACATGAGTGGTGGAGGCGGAGGACGGGCGGAGACAGCCGGAGGCCTACGGGCTTGTCTGCCTTGGCGTGGGCGTTGCGTGCGCGGTGCACGGGGACACCCGCGATAGCTCGCAGGGTGACCCGCATTGCCGCACAGAACGCAGCTAGGAGGCTCGGGGGTCTCAGGAGTGCGTGCGCACTCCTTCGTGGAGTGGTCACCCAGGCACTTGACGCACCTGGGGCGCAGATGACATCCGCGGGCGGAGTGGCCATAACTCTGGCAGTTATGGCACTGCGACGGGGCTTGGGACTTTCGTGGCGGCTCCACGGAGATGCCGGTGAGGCCACAAATGGAGGTCAGAGTGAAGATGGCCTTCCCTTCCAGGGAACGGTCAAGGATGACCAGGGCCATAGGATATGGGGCTTTGGTGCGGGGGTGGTACATTCTATGTACCTCTCGCACTGGGAAGTTTTGCTCCTTAAGGGAGCAGGATATGTCCTCGGTGGATAGCTCCACCGGGACGCGCCTGATAACGGCGCGAAGGAGGCGCTCCTCTTCGAGCGCGTGGGTGTAGTAGGCCAGCTTCCTCTCTCGGAGAAGAGAGGTCAGCTGGCGATGGTCAGTGGAGGTGGGAACCTTCACTTGTATCCCTTGCGAGATATTGAGGGCCGAAGTATAACGAATTGAAGATTCGTTCATCTTCGTAGAGATTGCGAGCCAGGAGGACTTGTCCTGGATCACGACCGGAGGGGGGGTACGGGGCTTCTTAGCCGCAGCTACGGAACCCGTAGCTTTGGCTGAGGGGGCGGGGCTTACGTTGCCCGAGCGAGGCGACCGACTGGCCGTCTTTTTCACGGGCACCCGGGCGCCATCTACTCTAATCGTTTTCAGAGCCGGGTGTCCGGAACCCGACTCTGAATCTGACGCGCGCGACGCGGCGGGGACAGGCGGCGTGCGGACGCGCTTCCTGCTCACGACGGTGAAGCCGTTGGAGGCTGGGGCGATGAAACTATCAAGCTCCATGTCGGATTCGGCATCCGAGCTGGAGCAAGGAATCGGCGCGACTAAGCTAATTCGATCTAACATATTCTCTGGCGAACGCGGAGAGTCTAAAACAGCAAAAGTGTTTTCGGTCGCCACGCGGGGCGAAACTATGACGTCACTAACCGCCTCGGAAATGAGGTGCGGTGCATCGTTTTTAACGCGCCTAACAAGACCTTCGTAATATTTGAGCTTTTCGACAGAAATAGTTACGGCCATCCCGGGGCCAACAATGGGGGCGGGGGAGGACATGTCAAACCTCCCTGCCTGAGGGGCAGGGGGGCGCGCCAACGGAAAACTACGGGACTATCCCGAGTCCGGACCAAGAGAGCTGTGGGCGATGTGCAATGCCGCACAGAAGAACCTACAAGGCCTAGGGGGAGGTCCCTGACACTTCTCTCTTCTCTTCTCTCTTCAGACGCTCTGCAACGAAGTTTTTTCGCAGTCCCGTCGCGTACCGAAAGGTACGGTTTAAACACCGAAGTGTACAACACTCAGTGTGCCAGGTGACGCTCACTGAGTGTGCGTTCTGAAAAGAACGTATCGACCGAAACCTCGGCCGATTGATTGACTTTCTGTAGACGTGTCTATCTACAGCACAAACTAACTACAGATGACGCCGACAACAGCGCTGCACGGCAAGCGGGCTCTGCAAAAAGCACAGTTAGTATAAGAAACAGACTCACTGCTATCTCGCTCGCACGATGATCGCAAAAAATATCCAAAGAGCTATGGTAAAGCACGTGTGCACTCTACCACGGCTCAATCGGGACTCCTCTCTCAAAAAAAACTTTCCCGTTCGCGAGCCGTCGCTATAGTAAACTAAAAAAAAAATTTTAAAATGGCTTAAATTGCATTTAAGTCATTTCTTATGTTTTGTTTTGTAAATTATATCTATACTAGCTGTTATCCGCGCTTTCGTCTGCACGGAATTTAGCAAAAAAAAAAGTGCAATGGAAACTTACGGATGGGGCGTGCCTGAACTCTGTTTGTATAGTTGTTCGGAACTCAATTTTTTTTTGTAAAATAAAAGTAGGATAAGTTACTCCTTATAACATCAACCATTAGCCAGTGCAAGTGCCGACAAAATCTGTCTAGCCGTTTAGCAGGAATAAACAGAAATGTTAAAAATTTCCATTTCTTGCAAGTGTCGTATATAATTTTATGTGTATTTAGTAAAAAGCTGTTGTTTTGACATTACAAATAGACACTTCAATTTTATATATTTTTATAGATGGAGGAGCCTCGTATAATCTTCACATTTATAAAATCTAACGTATACCTGTGTTGTCATATGAATGTTTCGTCGTCTCTTGAGCGCTCATTGCTCAACTTCCACTAGATGAATTTTCTAAGAGTTTTCGCTGTCATCTAAACCATTACTTACCAAACATTCTTGAATATTATTCCCACGTTACAAATATATATCACAATATATATTATTAAATACATTAATGAGTGTTATATTTATTTCAATACAATTACTATTAGTGTGAAACGTTTGACCGTTGCATATAAATATAACTAGTTTACATTTTTAGACTGGATTGTAGTATGCGGATTTATCAGATAATTCTAGTAATTTTATAAACGTGAAAGTCTACGAAGAAAGATTAATATTTATTAATCGTACCGGTATTGATGAAACTTTTCAATAACATGACTTATACATTATTAACATAGAAATCTTTGATTCTTGCTGAATAAATTAGAATATGAGTTTGTGTATTTGTCAGGATTTCATGTCATAACTAATCAACCGGTAATCACGTAAATTGGTGTACACGTTCATCCAAAAAATTAAATTCCCGAGGAATATAAGAAATTTACATTAACATGAGCGAAGTCGCGGGCGACAGCTATACTTTAATTAATAAAGATATTGCACAAATAATATTATAACTATGAATTAAGCTTAAAAAAGTACTGCTATTTGAGAGTTATCTCGGCTTAAACCGGTAGGTAGGCCTGTTACACAGTGCACGCGGGTGCAGGTGCTTGCGCGGGCGCGAGTAGTTGAAATGTACGTAGACGCCGTTAGCGTCACTGTCAATACTAGCGATGTCTACGTACATTTGATGCCATTGAATTATACGTAGGTATGTATCATTTATGAAGATTCAAATGTAGACGATAAAATGTATCTTTGTCATTAAATGACATTTCACTCAATTCACACAGAGTAAAGTGCTTTGTCACAAAGGGGACGCGGATAGCATTAATTTAGTTTCGAAGTACAAACATACATTTTCGTTACTGCGTATATTTCAATAATTATTTTTTTATTATTTTACGGATATTAGCTTTTGACTACAATCACACATGATGTTAAATGACGATGTGGTCTAAGATGGTAAACACGCTAAATCTAGAGGTGGAGACTGGCTCTCAAGTGCGCCTGCCAGAACACATCAACTTGACCACAGATTTTCAACTTACATTCCACCATGCTATGGTTTACGATGTTTTCCTTCACCAAAAGCCCCAACGGTGGCCGTGATGTGACCATGCATATCAAAATGCTAAGTTAAAAAATGGAACCAACTTTCATGAAAACGTTTTATATTTTGGTTGAAATTTTTTCCATGGACACCCGCCTTGCATCAAGTTATGGCGGAGTTGGAATATGTTGCAGTTTTAATGCATAAAAAAACTTTGAGAAAGCGTATAAACATATAATACACTTATATTTGGGACCTTAGTAATATGTACGTGAGTGACAGACTTTCTCGAGTCAGTCACCTGCAGAAGATATTAGGGAAATTGGACGTGATCCATGCCTCTTCAGCTTCTACCAGAAACTAACTAAATTCCGAAGAATGAACAAATAAAATAACGTTGAACATTAAGATTTATGTAGTATGAAACAGGTAACATTCACGAAAGAGACTACAATATAAGGGAAAACATCTAAAAAAACGAAAAACATTCACTAAGATCAGATTAAGCCAGTAAATCCACGGGAACCAGAGATCGCCGTAAACGTATCTAAATTGATGAGTTTAGATGTAAATAACGACTAAAAGCTACTGCAGTAAAGTTGTTAAGGGAAAAATATTTTCAATATTCTTTGGTATTACTCGTAGTGTTAAGTGCTTTGGCTTATATAGTTACTTTAATATGACCATCTATTATTATCTATATATATTTCGCTCCATTGTTTGTCAAGTGATTTTTTGCTTAGTAGATATTGACGAGACTTGGTATTATCAACAAAAACAATATAAACAGTCAGTTTTTGATCCATCGACGATTCAAAGCATTGATTAATAAGAGTCTTTTCATCATACTTCACATTTCTTACGACTACAATATATGTACAATATTCAATACGGATAATAATATCTATATATTAACATGTAAAAATACTTTGCATCCCTTATCATGGTCGAATTTTGACCACTGGGTGACCAATAGTTTTAACAATTACTGAGAGATTGAGATCAGTTGTTTGTTGATAACAAGTCGACCTACAAGAAATGGAGAACGAATCAAAACAACTGGATATAAGATGACCCCAAAACTATATACATCAAACTACGTTATTATTATGGGCGTTTCAATCTGAGTATGTTACTGTCTACGATCTGGTCCCTTGAAACCCTAAATTCAAATAAGAAAGTATATAAAATTATTTTGTTTATATTGCAGACTAACAATAATTTTCAGGTGAACCTTCTTGATTTGACGTGTTTCTGGTATCGTTTACTAAGAATTTTATGGCATTGCAAACATAAATACAAGTGTTCATAATTATAACTTAAAGTATTTTATCTAAATAAAACTACAGTTTAAATGTTAACAAAAAAAACTAAATCAATCATCTCGCGTATAATTTGTTCGGTTGATTTTGAAACCGTTGATAAATTTTGTACTTCCAATTTTTAAGAATTATTTCAGGCATACTTTTTGTTAGTTCCCGTTTTGCAAACTCTTTATTTCATTTATTTCTTATAGCTTATTAGAAATATACTCTCATATCTTAATTTTAGAAGATTGTTCGTCGATTGCTTTATTTTAAATAAGATTTTTCTTTTTTATACAAGGTTAATTTATTCTAGCAGTCGCCCGTGCATTCGTGTGGCTTTGTATCTCTGTAAATACTTCTACCATACATTATCTTCGGGTAGTTCTAACGGTTTATGGGACACACGTCGAAATCTGTTTACAGGTTATTGCATGAAAGAGTTAGAAATATCTATCCATCTTCACAAACTTGCTCGTTTATTATAATTATCGCTTATTAATAAAATTGTGCCTGTAGCATCTGTGCCACGGTTATGAAACGCACACGGAAAACATATTGTACCACCTTAGATTTTCCATAAATCGCGGGCGCCTATGTTTCTGGACCGCCGACGAAATTGCCGTCCCCCGCGCGGCGACCGATCGATCATACAACCAGCGCTTGCGCACCCTCACCCTCCTACTGGCGGATAGACTATGTTGGAGATTGGATATATCACGCGCAGTTCATTACATACATCGATTATTTACGTTTACGAATGTACTTTTGTTTTTTCTTCATTAAACTTGACTAGTCACTTTATTAATTTATTCTTAATTTTCGTCTACTGAACTATTTATGGACGTTCTTCTCTTATGTGGGTTTGAGTTTATACCATTACCCACATGTTATTACTATGAGATTTTTTATGTGTTCATTATTGTTGTTATGTAATGAGACTATTAAAAAACGACCTACGTAAGGCGGTATAGTAACCGAATACGAAGTACTGAAAGTCGGGTCCAGTGGCATTCCTTCAATGATAAAGTTACCAGCTTTCCTACACTATAGACGAAAGAGAATGATAACTTGAATTACTAATTATCTAAACACAAGCGACAATAGTTTTATTAATATTTTCATCCTTATGCGACGAAACATTAATTAAACAACGAGACAACCTTCTACGTAAAAGAATATTCCTATTTTTTCGTGTCAAATACTTTTGATTAATAATAATCCCAGACCGAAGGGACAGCCGTATTTTTCTTACCATAAGTTACAAATCATTCGTATATATTAACGTGGATATTACTAAAATAATCCTAAATTTAACTACTATTATAAAAAAGAATGTGAGTGTGTTTCTTTGCTGCTAACAAATTAACTGATTGCCGTAGATTTCTTTGTTTGTTTACGCATTGTTAAGTGTACAAAAAAGAAAATAGGGTACTTTTCATACAAAAACAGTACTGTTCCAGAGGGATAAGCAAAGTCAAGATTAGTACGAGCGAAGCCGCGAGCCACAACTAGTAATTATATCATTGGATTTATTTGAATTACATTTGGTATACTTAGATGTCTTTTCACGTGGAAGATTCTTTTGTTATCTATTTTATTATATCATACCACTAGATAGCTCTTGACTATGTTTTATCAATCATTATACATTTGTATATAGTCATTAAACTTGAACGAAATTGCGGGCCGTTTGCTAGTATTCTTTAAACTAAGGAGTCATAACAACTCTTTGGTAAGTCCGTCCAGTACCAAATTGAATATACATGGACATGATAATGAAGGAAACACACTATAACTAATGAAAAACATTACTCGCCTGAGAGTTATAATGCAAAAATTAAAAATTTTGTCAAAAGAATCAATCGATGTGTTCTGCCAGCAACACTTAAACGTATTACTGTACTCATGGCTGTATAATAAACTATCGCCAAGAGATTGTAATCGACTTTAGCTATATACAATTAAAGAAGAATACTTTCAAATTATGTTAAAGTTAACTGATAATAATAATTGCGATGCTAATGAAAATTTATAATAAATGAATCCTGTACTTTATTATATTCAAATAAATCAAATCATGTGGCAGTGGCATATTAGTAAGAATAATAAAATATAAGTATATAAGTACTCTATATCATTAGAAATATATGAACCGAAATACTGAAACATCTTTATATTATTACTATCTGATCCTTATACCACTTTGTAATTTATTTTGAGAATCGAGACGTTCTGGAGGACAATATTGTTTGTCGTAAATATAATTATGTAAAAATGTATTTCAAGAAAGATATTTGATAAGACAAAAGTTCTAATATCGGTGTATGGTCGACTGATTTCATTTTAGTCTCTTGTCAGCAGCAAAGATGTTTATTCACTGGTGGTTATTTTCGTGAGCACATTTTAGTTTTGTAAATTAAATCAAGTTCACTTCATTATAATTTTTGTGACAATTCAAATACTATAAGAAATTATTTTCATTTTCCAAAATCTTTTTGAATAATCTACATCTGACAGTAAAAATATTCTGTCTTCTTACACACAAATTTTAATAGAATGATATATTTTTTTTTAAAGTAATTAATGTTATCACATACAATTATTTACATTTCTTAGAGTAATTTTATAATTACAGTTAAGAAGAACACTGTAAGTACATCCTTAAAATTTTAAAGGAACGTCGTATTTTAATGTCCAGTGTATTCTTTAGTTACAATGACGGACGTTGTTAAAATTTATTATTACATTACTTTTGCCTATCATAACATTCGCGTTTAATATACGGTTGAAAGTAAATGTTCTATGGAAAAATGTTGTATTATTATATGTAATCTAATATACAATTATGATAAATCGAATATTCGAAGCAATGATGGCTCAGTTGGTAGTGTGTTCGGACGTAGCATCGTAGGACGTAGATTTGAATCCTAGCAACTGAATCAGAGTTTTCGCTCAAGGAAAACATTGCGATAAACCATAGCATGGTGGTAGGGCTTTTTCTTAGTCCGCCTGGCTAGCTACCAACCTCAAGTTGAAAATTTGTCGCCCAGCACCTGTTGGTGTATTCCGGCAGGTGCACTGAGAGCCAGTCTCCCTCTAAATTTAGCGTGACTATCAATTTTGACTACATCATCATTTTTAAGATCAGATGAGATTGTGGTCAAACACTAACCGATAAAGTATAAGAAAAAAACAGATTTTCCTCGCGGCTTTGCTCGTGTTCATGTAGACTTGACTTATCGCACGAGCATATAGTACTCACCTGTTTACTGACTAAAAGGTACCCTCTATCCTTTTCAGTACCCTTGACAACATATATACAGACATTTCATGATGATCAAATGAGTAGTTAAGTCGTGAAAGTACGATAAATAAACGAATTCACATTTATAATATTTACGATGTAAAAGTACGTTTCTTTGAATATTTGTAAAGTAATTTTGCTCGAACAGATAGATGTATTCTAATGTTCGATGTACAAGTAGATTATATCTTGGAATAGGACATAAATGTTTTTTGTTTTATCTCCCAATGAACAGAGTAAATAAAAGCCAGTATGTATGTAAATAAAAATTCCTAATATCCTAAATGATTTCTTTTTTCTTAATTTATTAAGCTAATAAATAATATTTGTTCTATTTCATTTCCTTGTTTTTTTTTTTTATCTTAATTGTATCTTCTGTATTGTATTGTATGTCTATATGA
Organism: Antheraea assamensis; assembly: GCA_035772565.1. NCBI lineage: Eukaryota > Metazoa > Arthropoda > Insecta > Lepidoptera > Saturniidae > Antheraea > Antheraea assamensis. The sequence continues at coordinate 811,645 of JAQQSE010000014.1, forward strand.
ATGCTGTAATCGATTTTTTTTTTCGAACTGACTACACTGTTGACCCGGCATGATCTCTACAGTTTCAGCGGACTATACGCTGTAATCGACTTTAAACAGTAACGTAAACAATTCTAATAACTTTGATGGAACTTACACCTATTCATATTATTTTACTGTTGTTGATTATTTTCGAATGGATATGAAAGTATATACAGCACTTATAACAAAAAAACAATTTTTAAATTTTTTGTCTCTATTAACTATAGAGAAAAAATTAGGCAAAGAGTCAACGTCCAGTACATTGCGACCCCTACGCGCACAAACTGAACAAAATTGGTTTTGCTTAATTCTGTGCCCTCAAAGTCAGGAGTAGTAATATAAATTATATAGTTTCTTTTCAAATCTCTAGACTTTCTTTTCTGTTTTATTATAGCGAGTTTTGCCTTGGAACAAACAAAGTTATTTATCACCGCGATGTTAAATCAGTTGAATATACATGTAAATTGAAATGGCACTGACTTCCTGCGGATTATCATGACAAACGAAGGGCCGCACACGCGTTAGGGATTTCAACGGTACTCGACTCTTTTTCAAACGTTCATTGTTTTTCAGCGATATGATAGTCATCATATGTTTCATATACATTACATACATGAAAATATTAATATTAAAAAAAAGAGAAACTCGTGCAAAGGCACGACCACATTTAGTTAGTTACGAACATCGAAATACTAATGCAAGCAGCACCGATGCTTTTATAGGACTTTAAGCCACCAAGAAAGAAAGTAACAGTTACCAAGTATACAAGTTCTATCGACAACTGTTGTCATCATGTCTGCTTTATTAGTGGTCGACATTCGACCATAACAACGGGTAGAAACTATTTCTTCACATTATTGTAGATTGTAGAAGTAAGGAGCATGAAGTATGATGAAGAGAGACTTATAAATAAAGGCTTATATAAATAGATATACTCGTATACTTATTGATGCTGTGAAAAAAAAACTGTTTTTAAACATTTTTGACCGGAAAATGCTCGTGCAGAAATAGCTATTAAAAAAATAAAGAAAATTAGTTGAGAAACGGAGGAGAAACAGATACTGAACTGTTTTATTTTTTGCGGTGGTCTAGTGTTTTGGCCCATGTAATATCAATCCAATTTCCGCAGATACGAATCCTGGATTGTATCAACGATTTTTTCCGAATTCGCGGATTTAAATTGGTAACCATATTGGCTGACGGTGAAGTAGTAGATCGTGAGCAAAACCTGAACTTGAGAAATATTTTGTAGTACCACCGAATGTGGGAAAATATATAATTGTGGATTTCTCAATGTTTCAAATCACCAATAAGTCGTGGGCTGACGTGGTGATTATGCCTGCACCTTCCTTCGGGTAGAGGCCTATAGTCTTGCAGTAGGTCTCTTACAGGCTGATGATGATGTTATATGGATAGATATAATGGTTGTTACTCTCCGGGTATCTGAACATACAAATCATTGTTTCGTAAGCGAGTGATAGACAGCTTAGACAGATTAGACGTGAGTAGCTCAGTTTACTGTCACAACTTTCTCGTCTACCATTTATACTCAAAAGTTTTAAATAACACGATATCAAATAGAATTATGTACAACACTAAAACATCAAAATGTTAATACAGCCGGACCACAGTTATTTGCATAATTTGTGCTGATATATGATTGTGCTAATAGACATTGATCTAACGAATGATTCGACCAGTTTCCATCGCGAGCTAATCAACACCACAGAATACATTTTCTGTTCGAGCGCGCGTAACGCTGAGGCCTGATTTCGCTATCGGCTTACAATTAAGCCGGTTTACATGCCTACATTAACACAGTACGTGTTTAGAAGCTAAATATCTAGTTTCATGATAATGTTACGATAGCCTATATCTCGGTCTCGTCTTACGTCTCATTTACTTTTAATATGTAGCTTTAGTCTATCATTACAGATAACAATGTTCCTATAAAATGTTTTTGTTTATATGTTACATTCTTATAATATTTTCGCGTATCTTATATATGAATAAAATATGATAGGGCTTTACCATCGTGCGCGCATCACATAAACATTACTGCATATATTTCTTACGTTTTTTTAGTTTTACTTCTTAGACACTTACCTGGTGGTAGCCTTGGAGTCCTTGATATCGTATATAAGCTGCAAGAAAGTCGTCTCCGCTGATATTGTCACATGAATCGCTGGACTCTAGACGACGTCGGAAATAGATGTTGAGGTCACCGTACAAGGACCAGGTGCAAGATCTAGCAGTAGGCCGAAAAAACGCTGTCTGCACCCTATGAAAGCGTATATGGAGGGGAACACCCTCGCACAAAAGGATGCCGAAGACCGGGCAATGTGGAAGAAGCTAAGTCGGAAAGCGGACCCTGGCACCAAGCCGAGAAAGTGCTAGCAAAAAGAAGAGAAGACTTAGCACACTACGTTTTTGTCTAAAAAACTATCATGATATTTTCATTGAATATAACGTTATTACCATTTTAAGAATCTACGATTATTATAAACATTACAAGTTCAGTCATATATGGTTTTTCGCCATGTAAAAGTGGGGCAGCGGTTTCGTGCTTATCTTCTTTCCGCTGTATGTAAAATATATAATGTTGATAATAAACGACACAAATGAAGTCGTGAGTAACAGAAAGCAATTTCTAAAACTATTATTGTTTCTTTTATCTTGATTTTTTTTTGTCCTATTTTATTTTATGTAGCAAAATATATTGTCAGCATATTAAAATAAAGTCACGAGTATCAGATAGTCTATACATGATAGGTGAAGAAAAAAATGTTCAGTACCTTTTTTCTTTTCTGTTTGTCAACTGATGTTCTTTATTTTTCTTATGTGTAGTAACTATTGATGAGCTGTACTGTCTCACCAATAATAAAAAAAATGGAAACACTTTCTTTTTCTTACTATCGTAAGCTTTTATGTATAAGTCTTCATTCGTCACCCTTCACAATTGTTAAGTGTACTTACTTTGGTAAAAAATACACGTTTTGAATGATGATATTTGTAATAAAAAATAGTCGAGAAAATGTTTACATTGTAAAATTATTTTCATGCTACATTTGATGCTATCTAATGCTATTTTCGTAGAGTTAACTGACATATAAACTCCGATACGAAACATAATTTAATAATATAAGTACAAAACATTTGGAATCCAGCCAGAGATCTTAACATGGACGTGTGTGTGTGTACTGCTTTTCTAATTACTTTAATTCATACAACGTATTGTTTTGCTTGATTAAAATTTATTGTATTTAAAGAGATAGAAAATTGACCTCTGTGTAGGAGTTATATTCTGTCATTGTCATCAAAATGCAAGTTTTTCGTTTTCTTTTGTAACATTATTAAATTAGTTTCTTTTTCAATTAAACACGCATATGTTTTTTCTTTTTATAGATATACTAGCGGCCCGCTCCGGCTTAACACGGGTATAAAATATATAGCCTATGTCATCCACTGAAAAAATGATTAAAATCGATCCAGTAGTTTTGATTTATTCATTACTGCCCGTGGCCCGCACGCGTTCAATTTGGAGTAACCTCTAAAATAACAGTATTTCTCCACTATTTAATTTATGTTATTATACATATAAACATTTGTCTTCAATCACTCTATCTATTAAAAAAATCGCATCAAAATCCGTTACGTAGTTATAAAGACTTTATAGATAGTTTTAAATCATACATAGTGATATAGGAACAGAGAAAGCGACTTTGTTTTATACTATGTAGTGAAAAACATGCAACATGCAATATTAGAGCAATAATTTATTGTTGCGTTTATTATGGAAATGACTTTATCTGATTCACTGATCTCAATTTCCACGGCAGTGTTAGTAATTGTAAAAAAAGCTAACCATTTGTGCTCAGTAATACTTAAGACTGTTGCTAGAATTTCCTTTTTAAAATGATATCAATTCTACTAAATTAAATATGTTTTATTACTTTAATTTCCTTATCTACACAGTATGGCGTCTCAATGCCTTTTACTTCCTTTTGACCGAGTTCAACGCAGAACGGCTCGAATCGTCGGGGATACTCGTTGATACTCGCCCCTTTGGTGCTTCGTAGGAACGTTGTGTCACTTTGCGTCCTTTAAAAAATCCTACAAGGAGCGTCCCGAAAAGCGGTTTGGGTTGATACCTACTGCTGAATTCCACTACCGAATGAATCACCATAAATAGAAATTCCATCCATGTCATCTAGATGGTTGGAGGTCGTGAGCGTCTTTTCCACGTACATTGATTCTTCAAAAGAACTCCCAACAGCTGCGTTATCGGTACAACATAACTTACAAACTTTAAAAAAATAAACGTATTTCTACCTTAAAATTGTTATTGTAAATGTTAATTATATTTAAAGTAAAAATGTGTAGTTAAGCTGGTATTCAAAAATAAGTATAATCGAGTAGTTTTTGCAAAATATTTAATTCTAATCTAGTGTCAATACTTGAAAATATATTCTTTTCATTTTTACGAGGTCTCGAGATCTCGGCTCACTACACCGGTTCATATAATGAAAGTGTTATGAATGTACCAGGGAAGAAAAAATACCATGACGGACACTACCACACCCACTGGAACGTATTATTTCCATTATTATTATTATGTAATTGTATGTATGGTTGAGAATTCGATGTCGCTCCGGCCTTAGGCATGTTCCAGTAGTTGAAAACCTTTAATAAAATCTAAAAGTACTCATTGAATACTAATAAACAATCCGATAAATTTACCAAAAATATGTCAAAAGTGTAAATTATACTATAAGTAGTGTATCAATATTTAAGTTAAGCAAAGGTTTATAAAAGAGTTATTTACCTGCTGAAATTAAATTAACAGCTTTGTCAACATTAGATCGTAAATTTTACTGACCTCAAGTTTAATTAAATAGCTACACATAAATCCAAATCAAAAAGCAAATGCGAAATGTATCGCATATTCAACACGAAGGCGTATCGGTGAAACTAAAATTTATTTTGCACTCAAACAGAAAATGTGATTATGTTTCAATACAGACCTATTCGATAGTGTGCTTGCAGAATAAAAAGATACATGCTCGTGTTTATTTACTGCACTGCGGTCTACAACAAACTATTGGGGAAGTAAATTTTTTATGATCCCTGTGGGTGTTATTGTATTTACTTCCGTGTTAGTGTGTACGGGACACCGCGTCGATTGATGCAGTTTCGAATGCCGACTATGAGTTAGTATAAATAATAATAGGTATCAGCTAGTTTTATACATGCTCTTTCTCAGCCATACATTTATGTTATCGTCGCACAATGTAACTTCCTTTCTATTGCTGTTTGAGACACTCGTAGGATAATGGCTTCTTCGGTGTGGACTGAAGTTTTGGCTTCGTAGATAAGAATTGTGTTAAATGTAATAAATGTGCGCGCTTTCTGTTATGTTGAGGTATTTTCTCTTTTAATATAAATTGAAGTGTGCAGAATTACTTTAATCATTTCCTTGAATTGTTTCCATTATTCTAAAATTTATAAATTTGTAAGAACTCTACATTTCTACATATTTTAAAACATATAAAAATTTAACTAATTTCTGTTCGTGGCTTTACCCTAATTTTTGTTTTTTTTTCTGTACTTTACTTTTACTTTATCTGATCGGTTCAGAAGTAAAGGCGTAAAAACGTAACAAAGGAACAAACTCTTGCATTTTTAATATGAGTAAGGATTTCATATGGCCAATTACAAAACAAGCATTAAGTTTATTCAAAATTTTATATTGTTATTTTGTTGACATTTTAATAAATGCCTTATCAAAAGACAGATATCTTGAACATCTAATTATTATTTTAGGTATATATCTGATAGTAATTAATATATACAAAGACCTTTATTGTCAGGTTACAGCCATATATTTTCTACATAATAGCAAATGCATGATCATGTATTTTTAATATTCTTATAGCTTTCTGTCTTCAGTTTATTTTGCAGTTCTTTGTTTAACTCGGCGTATAAAACTAGTTTATAGTTTGAAGTACAACTTCCATCTAGAATATAAATAATTACTCACTAAATTTAATAAACTAGTATACGTACGTAACTGATTATGAGAGGTTCTTAGTTAATTAGTTACTTAATTATTACTCTTTTTAGGGCTTTCAAAATTCCTTTCATATCACAATTCTAACTATATAAATATATTTGCAACTCTATCACTTTCGCCTCTGTGGCATTTACGATAGTACGATATTTTTCCTTTATAATATATTTTGCAAATTTGACCGAATAAAACATGAATGTGTAACATGTTTACAGTTGTTTGTGTTTTCAAATGGCAAACCAATGAAAAGAGACCTCGACTTTTTCATTTCCCACCACCTGTGAAATTGCTAGCCAATTTTGAGAAAGGGAAATAGTAGTATTTGTACGTAAATGACGCGTTCCGCAAATATAACGTTGGATACAGCCGGGTTGACCCCTCTGAATCAATGATGAATCCAATTTCACCCTACCTTTACCATGTCGCAGCCTCATTTGGGTACAGGTAAAAACATTTACGTAAAACACGAACCGGCGGGATGTGCGATTTGTCACTGAGATTTTTAGTCGAGAAATAGATTTATTTTATTTTGTTTGCGTATAAGTAACAGGCATGAAAGGATTATTGAAAAATATAACTACTTAACACAAGATGTTAATGTGAATTGTTAATTATCTATAGTATTCTGTGCTATCGGTACTTTCTGTGCTATCTGTGCTATATGTGCTATCTGTGCTATCTGTGCTATCTGTGCTATCTGTGCTATCTGTGCTATCTGTGCTATCTGTGCTATCTGTGCTATCTGTGCTATCTGTGCTATCTGTGCTATCTGTGCTATCTGTGCTATCTGTGCTATCTGTGCTATCTGTGCTATCTGTGCTATCTGTGCTATCTGTGCTATCTGTGCTATCTGTGCTATCTGTGCTATCTGTGCTATCTGTGCTATCTGTGCTATCTGTGCTATCTGTGCTATCTGTGCTATCTGTGCTATCTGTGCTATCTGTGCTATCTGTGCTATCTGTGCTATCTGTGCTATCTGTGCTATCTGTGCTATCTGTGCTATCTGTGCTATCTGTGCTATCTGTGCTATCTGTGCTATCTGTGCTATCTGTGCTATCTGTGCTATCTGTGCTATCTGTGCTATCTTTGCTATCTGTGCTATTTGTGCTATCTTTATTATCAGTGCTATCTGTGTTATTTATTATAAATAGGTTAATCTGACTACGACACTCATAACGGTTTTATTTATTGGAACTCAAACAATACATATATATACTAAATGGTCATAGAAATAAGTCTAAACGTTGTACTGATATAATGTGCAATTCATAATGATAGAAAGAATACTTTTGGTAGTTCTTTGTTCAACATGTAAATTATATACTTATCTTTTGCATATCTCTAGAATATGTATGTAATTTTAGGCACGCCTGTAAGTTGTTGTGCACTTGCAACGAGTTTGTTCATTAGCTAGTCGGCAATAAGTCGGAAAGTTTTGTTAAGTTGATTACGACGCCGAGACGGGAATTAGCTTGTTTGCTGAAACACTTCGTTTCACGCTCGACGTTTCTGGCTTTTGTTGAGTTTTCTATATCTTCTTTGTTTATCGTTTATATTTTAACTTAAACTATACGCTCTGATACAGTTAATTACATCTAGACATCAGTAATATATATATACAAATGAACTGCTGTTCGTTTATTTCGCTAAAACTCGAGAATGGTTATTGGATCGATTTGGCTAATTTTGATCTTGAAATATATGTGGAAATTCGGAAAAATGCGAAACATAAATAATAAGTGAAGGAAAATACTAAAAAAGACAAATTAATTTTCAAATACAAAATGTTTCTAGCTATGAAAAATTTGATCTCTTTTGATATTTTAGAAATAAATACATTGTGATTCGTTTGTCAAATATTTATAGGCGCGTTCAGAACTTTGTCTGTTTCATAGGTGTAGTATGAGGTCCAATCTCTTTGGTCTGCTTTGTAGAAATAGAAAACAGTTCTGTTCAGGAAATAAAAATAGTACATGAAATGCTTTAAATTCGTTAAATGCATAACTGTGTTGCATTTATAACTTAAACAAAAACTTTTTTGTATTAAGTTTTGACAATATTTTACATGAATATATGTAAGTGATATGAAGTTCACCGGCTCATCTAGAATCAATATATAACCAAATACTCAATATGTAAAACGATAGAAGTCTGTAATATTATTTCTGACATTGCTCAATCACAATAACTTCATTTAATGTAACTATATTTTTATAAGCACTACGTGTACTAGCGATGTGTTTTCTTGCTGTGGAGAAGTGTGATAAGCGGTATGGTACTTATCTTATTTCGCCTATACATAAAATATATTATTAACGAGAATAAACGACACAGACATAATCAAGGGTATCAACCAGTTTATTTTATATTTGTAAGTTACAGCATCTGTATTCATTACTTTCCCAATTTTGTATAATACTCTCTTATGCTAAGAATAAGTTAGTATTAACATGTGTTGCTACAGTCAACAGTTGTATTTATAACTGTTAAAATATATCGCTTCAACCAAGTGCCACTTATTTGAACATTTTTCCTTCCGTGACTTCAGAGATCTGTCACTCTTGTTATTTATACTTCCCACGGTATGTTTCCTTCTAATATAATAACACAAAATTGCTCACTGGCTACTGAGTTGCTGCGTGAAAGAAAAGTAATTTTCTCAGATGTCGTTGCCCAGTGATTTCCAATTTAACGCAATTTTTTGTTGTGAATAGACTCGTTACTCGAAGAGAATTCCGAGACTCTGAGCAACGCTGGTAATAATGTTGTTACCCGCTAATTCCATGGTATAATCCAAGGATAGTTTACTTGATTTCGTTTTAAAAATACTTGTAACTTCTATTAAGAACGAAAAGAAAGTTCTGAATGTTTGTTTACAGAGTCAACATTCTTAATTTAAATATTTCGTTTAGTTCTAGAAATTATGTCACAGTAATTATATATATTGTACTATTAAAATGTAATTCGTTTATCAAAACGAATCAAAATTTTTATATTATTTTGTACCCGTGACTATATTCTATATCTCACATTTAATCATAGCCGCACTCGGTATTGTTTGCGATCGCTACACAATACTGATATGATCTTTGAAATTGAATTTCTCTTTCAATTTAATTTATAGACCGCGTTGAACGAACACTGTTATTGATACACAAGATATTAAATTTCGCGGTTTCTCTTTTAGAGACGCTTTATTATAAGTATTTATTTATTTAATTTTCTTGGCTTCTACAAATAGTAATGTATTAAATATAATTGTTATTTATTCGAGTTATTATAGCAATGGTTTAAACCAAACGAAATTAGTTAGTCTACTAATTATTTTTGGAGAGAATAAAATCTATAAATATATTTATGTCACATGTCTTAATGATTTTAAATTCCCATTTATTATGAATACATGTGATTTATTTTGCTTTATGATAAATTTGCTAATTTATTTATTTCTGATATGCGTAATTTTAACTTTCTTATTAATTAATTTTTGATTACTGTCATAAATATTAAAGTTAGTTTTTACTGTTTGTTACTTTTGAAACGACTATTAAATTTAGCATGAAGATAGGAAGTGAAGAATGACATAGGATATTTTGTTTAACGAAAGATCATCCGAGATAGTGGGCCAACTAGTTTTATATTTGATGAAAAGCATTGCTTCTTTCTTTATTGGAAATGTAAATATGATGGAGTATGTCAATCAGAAACAAAAAAGGGGTTATGATGTGGATAACATATTACATCTTATACAGTTCCAACAATGTATCTCGCACATACTGGAACTTTTTAATAATAACTTATATCAACGTGTACAGTGTACAGTATATTTTAAGCAATGTCCGTTTAATTTGCCACTAGGTGAGAGAATAATGCTGGAAAGTCAAAAGTCCTCCCAAAATTAATTTACGAGAAGCAACAAGAAAATACTGGATGGCGATATCGCGATTGAACATTATACGGAACAATATTTCATTGCCTAAGTATTTTGTAGAATTCTTGTCATTTTTCTTCATACTCGCAGCAATGTGTTGGGAACAGAACATTGTGGGCTTGGTTCTCGAGAAATTGTTCGTTTCTTTCATGGTTCAGTCCAAACGCATGTAGAGTTGCGTGTGCTACCTCTGATGGCAGTGTGCATAGTGGTGTTATTAATATTACCTGGATGGTAGTAAAAGGAAAATCATTAAAACTCTCATTCTGCGTGGCCAATTTATTAATATTTTTAATAAGATTATTATTGGTATCAGAAAGATAATAAGAAGATAATTAATGTTAAGAAATGTATTAATGTCCGTGATTTAGTCATATCAGGCTAACAAGAACATCTTATTATTTACTAGCAGGTCCAGCGGACGTTGTCCTGTCCTAATAATAAAAAATATATACTTATGTGCATGAAACACTTAAGGCGGCTTGACTTTTTCCGATTTTTTCAACAATTACCAATATATTTCAACGAATTTATAAAAATAACCTTGGTTTAAAAAAAGTTAATCAGACGAGATGAATTAAATGAAACAAGAGATGCAAATCAGATAATACCAGCTTCATTTGAAATTTGGTAAAACGTGACAATATTTACCTGACATTTTAAGCACTAAGGCAATACAAAATTATTTTATATAATTAGCAAATTAATGTATAATTAAAAAAAACTTCATATTTAACTTTATAATGATAATTTTTTAACAATAATAGCGAAAAATGACAAAGAAAGGCAAGAAAATGTCAGTGAATCAGATTTGTAGGAAGAAATCCTCATGGCTACGACAGAGCTAAAACCGGAGCCTATGGAGGTGCAATTCACGTATACATCGTACACAAGCGCGTCATTTGAATCTTTACGACCAGTCATTGAAGAGTCAAATATCCACGTTTGTCATCTATGCGAGGCCAGACGTAAAAAATAAGCCAAATCATACATCACAAAATGACAAACATATTGTGCCGATCCTACTTAGGTGGGATAAGGGTAAGAGATGATTTTTAAGCACTAAGATTTAGACTTATTATTGATGTGATTTATACATAATAAAAACATATAGAAATATATAATTTCTCATGTAAAAACATACCCTCCGGCCAACAGATTTAGAGAAAAACGATAAACAGCAATCTTCCAGAACTTCGGAATAACTGTAGTAAAGATAAGTATAGTTCAGTTTTCTTGCTAAATCCACAGGGTTATGTTCACGGAATACCAAACACGATCGCTTTTCTAGGTATCTTAGACCTCTGTAGACAAGACTCATTAAACGTTTTGGACCTGATGAGGTATGCGAAACATATATTTAAAAATACACATTACTTTTTTTGTAGTACATAAGTTTGTTTACACTAGGATATTTCTAATTCAAGTTAAAGATTCAGTTAAAACAAATCACTGAACATAACATGATGATTGTTATGGTCATTTGATATAAGAAAAATATTGAAACTTTATTTGTGTTTACCTCGATATTCTTTTGTTTCTCTTACAAAGTCACCTGATTTCGAATCATTGACTGAAGAAAATCAATATTGATTTAGTCGAATACTTTTATAGATAGTAACGTTAACAAATTTGATTATTATTTTATATAAATTAATATTCCTTGCCAAACGTTTTAGACGTTCTGAATATAGACGCGTAGAACACAAATTTAGGTATTAATAGGTATTGTATTGTATGTATAACATCAACACAAGTTAAGCGTATATCTATTTTAGATTCGGTTAATAATAATTTAACTTTGTTTTGTATTAAATTCTTGACTATAATACGCGCAAGTTTGAGCTTATAGTTATATTTAGAACCGCCAGACAAATCGACAAGGAATAGTTACTGTAGTAATGTAATTGTGGATACACACTTGATGAGTAATAATTGAACACATATGGTATGTTGCCGTCGTTCCATTGACACGGCCAGTTCGGTGGAAAAATTTGATCGGTAGCTAAAAAAGAATGGCAATCAACATTTAAAATAGATGAAATAGAAATTCTTGAAACGTGAAATCAATTGTTTTCCACGGACCATTATTTAAATTACAGGCTTCTGAAATAATTATATTTAAATTCCAATATAAAATGCACAAATTTATAACAAAATTTCTATTATTCTGGCGACATTGAATCACTTGTTCACGAGTCATATGGCTCACAATAAAGATTTATCGGTATTTATTTTTATCCCGTAAATTTCGCTCTCGTGTAGTTTATCAATATATTGGTCGTAAATCATTCCTCGTATGCCCTGAATACCGATAGAGGTGGGATTGAATACTCACTGCTTTACGAAGGTACTTAAAAATAGCGGTAGATTGAACAATTTTTATTCGCTATTAACTTTTCAAGTTATATGCTACTCTTATACCTGTGTGTAGTGCCACGAAGGTTTGTATATAGTCTCAGTAAATTTAGGTGTGAGGAGACATTATCGTTATCCATTACAAACTATCAGACTGTGTTACATTAAATGCAGCACAATAACTGGGCCCATGCTTATTATACATACCAAAGGTATTTGAAAACGCTAATTTCGATTTATTATTATAATGACAATTATGGGAAAGTTAATCGGTACCTTTATGGGAATTAATTTTGTGGTTATTTTTTAGGGTGATAAATAGTTCCAGAATGGAACCAGCAACATAAGTGTTTGGTATAAGTAACATTTTTTTATTAGAGATTGTACCAAGACTGTATTAAGTGTTACTTTATTTTTTAATTTTACTTGTCTTCGTAGAATCATTACATAATTTTGTTAATCAATTCAAACGCCTTTTAAAAATAAGCTTCAGTTATTTTGGTCTTCATTAATCTTTAATAAGCTTTATCGTATGACTAATAGTTTGTTTGATTTCGTTGTCATGAAAACGGTTTTACTAACTCTTGGAAACGATGAGTATTTTTCAGGATTAATTTAATACGTATATTTTGTTGTAGTAGTTTCTTCGTTTCTACTATTTAAGGAGATTTTCTATGTAAATTTTTATTATTAATGACTATCCCCTAAAGATAAGCGTAATTAATTATCTGCCCGTAAAAGACTCGTCAATTTCGGTTCAACCGTTTTGAAGATTAGCCTTAATAAACAACAGACAATTCAATTATCTATTTATTCAAAATGAATCAAAAACAGTAACATAATATTCTTAAATATGGACAACAGATATTACAGGTCTTGGTATTAATTATGTACCTAGTTACAGTTAATTAGAACATTCTTATAACTAAGTTGCATTAATAAGTAATAAAAGAAACAAAAATATATAAGATTTAAATTATGAATATAGTATAGACTCAAGTCTTTTCTTTCCCAAAAAAAATAAATGCAAATTTATACCATAGATAAGTTAGCTATAAAAATATTGCTGAAAATACTAAATGTAAACAGCATAAAATATAAAATGATAGTACTTCTATTCTACAAAATTTAAATGAAGAGTTATAAAACTACATAAAGCGGTAAGAGTCACGCGAGCGCAATATTACAGGCTTGTCACGACTCGCTGCGACAGAAACTAATGAATAATTTCTTCTACCGAAAGAGTTTTTAGCTTTGCCCACGGAGCGTACTTAGCCGTTATTTAACATAATGTTCGTAGACTTCCCGTCAGCGATGCGGTTACAGTTTCAGTCAGTTACAGTTTAATAATGATCTTGGAGACATTATTTACATTCTACTATCAAAGTAAGAGAACTTTTGAGCCTTTGCAAGAGATTTGTATAACTTGGCCGAGAGCTAATCAACTCTCACCACCAAGCAGTACCGCAAGTGGTATGGCATTGTATTGACTCGCATTGGTATTCAGGGTTATTCAATATGTCTCCATCTATCTAATTAATTTCATTACGATAGGTTTATGGGTTATCAATAATGGTCGATAGATACACTTCTAACAGGGTCGTGAAAGATTTGAACAGTAACTTTACTGTATACTAATTGATACCCACGATTTCGTCTGCGTTGTTTATTATCTTATCAACGTATTTCTTTTACAGCAAAAAAATAAACATGAAAAACATTGAAAGCGAAAATATACTTTGCTTGGAATATTTCTTTATAAACAATGTTATCTATTTACTTTCCCTATCCCTACCCTTTATTTACCTTATATTGAATTAAGATATACTATTCTTATTTTTTTTTTAGATTAGGACCAAGTGTTAAGACACATGCTAAGGCATGAAAACTAAAAAAATGATCGTAATCGATCCAATAGTTATTACGTAATAGAAGAAGAAGATTAAGCAAAGCAACCTAGTAAATTAGTTTTGGTTTTGATCTATATAATCAAGAATATGCTTCCAATGAAAGCAATTAATAAAGATAGACAGAACAAGCAAGTTATAGAGTGTAGGCAATTGTGCATGGCTTGAGCGTGATTACCATAAATCATTTATAACACCCGTGATAGTTACGATTAGGTGTGTCACGTTTTGGAATTCTTGTATATCTTGTATCAAGCAAAGGTTTAGTGCCAGTATACGATTGGATAGTTAACACTCTGTGTATAGCGATAAACTCACAGTCATCAAAGTGACACTCTTTTTAATTGCGTCTATAGACCAGACGGACATCTCTATAGACATCGATGTAGGTTCCAATTTTTACAACTCTCCTCAGATTTCGGTGTAAAAAAACATCGTAGTGGATCTACAGCATTATGGTAGTGTATTTTAATGCGTCTGGTTATTTAACACCCTCAAGTTGGCATTCGCCAAGCATCTGTAAATGTGTTCCGGAAGCTGCACTTGAGAGTCAATTCTCTCCAGTAATTATCTTGTTCACTACTTTGGACCACTTTGCAAATTAGTATAAGGTAAGTTTGTGGTCAAATGCTCGAATCTATAAATAATCTGTATATAAAAAAAAATAACTTACTGACGAACTAACCTATAATGGGCAACCCAAACTAACATTTACATTTTTATATTAGTTACATTACAGATGAGCATTATTTTTTTGAAATTTAACTCTTAAGGTAATGAATATGGCTATAAAAGTTTCTATTTAAATGTCATCGTTCCATCATTCAGTCATTTTGTTATGGTTATTTTTTTATACATGTAGAGATCAAGTAAAGAGTCGAAAATAATTACTACATAGAAAACGCGTCCGAAATCAAGGGAAATTGCTAGTAAAATAATCAGGGAGTGTATACGTAATTTTCGAGAAGCTTGTAGGGCGGCAAGACAGTGATGATACCTAATGGACTGTAGATTTCAAGATTGTTACCGTTATATTTTACTGCTCTATATTTATCATCAGGTACACTGCTGAAAAAATAATAAAGATAACTATAAGTTATAATAAAGAGATTTATATCATAGCCATATAAAACGGATTAAAGACGGTGCTCTTATATGATGGCAAACAAAATTTCAAATCGAGTATGCTTACTGTTTCCTTAGAGCTTATACTAACTCTATTGCAGTTGAAATAAACTGAGGCAACTAAAATAACAACACAATGGAATGAAATCTTTTAACTAAAACATGCATCGTGAATCTATATGAATAAGTACATTAGAAATATATGTTTCTAAGTGTCAACTTAACAGGTTTTTACTAAAGTGTTATGAAAGTACGTGGCATACAAAACATATTTTAAATTTTAAAAATCAATCAACCATTTTTTAAATCAAAGTCATAGTTTCGTTTTACATACAAAGTCTTCTGAAAGTTGCAAAGTGGTGGTTATATTACCATATCCCGATTACTTAATATAGTAGGCAAATATCTACATCAATCAAAATTAAATAAATATGTGAGTTTCGCTCAGTCACGTAGCATCTTCAAATCGATATTGACTCTTCCGATGCGAATGAGAGGGTTAATTAATTATATTTTTATTTTAATATAATAATAATGTTCATCGAAGGCATGTCGAACCATCCTCCAACGTCGAGTTCATTCGCCGACCAACAAAAACTTTTTTTACATTTTATTGTTTCAAATATTAACGTTTTCTTTTGCAGTAAGATGTAACAGCGGCGAAACTATTGCAAGCGGAAGTACGAAGTAACGTCTACCCAAATTTTTAATGATGGATTTCTACAAAGTAACGCTTTCATTAATTAAATATCAACAAGAAAAAAGGAACGAAAATAGCAATAACATGTACTCGTAATTGACTGACAATTATTCTAAAGACGACTGTACTGCAACTAGCACTCATATTAGCACACGTGCTAGCGTGTAAGCAATAGGGATGAGAAACGCGTGCGGGCGAGTGTAGTGTGTTCTGTGTATCTACTTCAGAGTGGTCAAAAAGTATAAGTAATATAAGTGTGTAAATATATATAATAAATATAAGAATTCATTCATGCCTTCAAGAGACGAGAAACTTGTTGGTATGCAATAATAAATCAATCAATATATTTTTGATTGAATTGTAAACGATATAAAATAATGGCTTCAGCGTGATATCACATTTCGAGTACATTGGTTATTTTCGGAGACGGAAAGGCCTTGACTAAAGGATTTCCCAATTCAAAAGTTCATTATATTATGAAATTATCATCAATTTAGAGGCCCATCATATCGTGTCATTTATATAATTTATTTTAGAGTAGCTGATATCGGCAATTTCGTTTGTGTTGTTTATTACTTTAACAATATATTTTGTATGCAGAATGAAAACTATAAAATGGTTTTATGAAACCACGATGCAAGTGAAACTATTTTTCGGATTGTGAGCATTTAACTGAAAAGTTTCGGAAAATTCATTTTAAAAACAGAGCACAAATCATTAAATCATTTTGAATTGAGCCATGGGCACCGCCATATTGGTCTTGGCTGCTCTGCTGAGCGCCTTTCACTTTACCCCTACTCCGCAGTAAGCTGTAATGCGACAAGCAATAGATGGACGAATAAATGTGTTACCATGTAAAAAGTTTCATTTAAAAATATTTAATACAAAAGTATACTATACTTTATATACTTTGCTTACAAAATTCCTTTTGTAGTGCTTATAAAAATCGTAATTTCTAAAAAGTTACATAACTTTGTATTACACGAAAATATAGTCACATATTATTTAGGTCAATAAACTTAAAAAAAAAATGGTCGCAATCTCTCAAATACAGTATTTGTGTGATGCGCTCATAAAAGTAAAACTCTTACATTTTATTAATATAGATTCTTAATTGATATTTATTACAAGCTAAGCTAAATGGTAAGTTAGAAAGTGATTCCAGTAACTTCTTTTTTGATTTGTCCACTCCTATAAACTTACCGCAACCGCAGCCTATTTAATTATCATAGTAAAAGATAAACATTAATTAAAAAAAAATCTGTTAAATGTAAACGGTTTTATTATTAACAAGCTTTTCTCTGCGGTTTTGCTCACATTAATGTAGACTTCACGTATTCCTCGTGAACCTTTATTTGAATGGAAGGTAGTCTATCTTTTTCTGTACCCTTGACGACTCGTGTACAAAATTTCAAGATGACCAGTTAAGTTGTTAAGGCGTGAAAACGTGACAAAAAAATAAACTCAAATTTGCATTTATGATATTAGTAAGAATAGTAGTTTAATACCCAACAAAAACACGTACATTACGGTCGTGAAGACAGTTAAGAGCTACTTAGAGTAGTAAGAAAACAGAATAATCACTTATGTGGAATTCACTCCGCCATAATAATAATAATATAAAAGTTCATTCGTACTTGAAAATAGCTACTCTTGTCTCGAAGAACTGCGGGGTAAAAGCCTTGCGGTACTCTTTAATCGAATTTCAAAAGAACTTCTTTGTTGAAAGTTATAAAATAGTACTCGGTACTCTGTACTTGAGTTCGGAGATATTCGAGAGGATAAGTTGGTGAGGTATATTTTCTGTTATTTGGTAGTGAAATTAACATATGTACCAGAATAATAAATCAAATCAAAATACATACATCATTTACAAATTGCGTCGTTTCTTTTGTAACTTTTATACCACTCGATATAAAAAACATAATCTATGTTACACAATAGAACGAAATAGGTATAGATTACATAATAGTATGAAATAGGTAACGTTAGTTTTGGCTGCTTTGTGTAAAGAAAATATCTATATAAATAAACAAAATTGAATTATCTGTTTCTAATTTCAAAATAACAGCTACTAAATGGATATGAAAGTATATACGGTACTTATTAAAAAACTTTTTTTTGGTTTGTCTGTCTGTTCGTTTATTCTAGCTAACCTTCGAAACTGTTACACTGATTTTACGTTTTATCATTGGCAGCTAAGATGTTATAAGGAGTAACTTTTATTTTAGAAAAAAATACAGTTAAGGTCCCCCATTAATATAAGACTAAGCCACGGGCGGTTGTTAGTATTGAATAAAATCATTGTTTGAACGTTTCTTTAAATGAAGCTTTTTAAACACTACATTACCTATCGTACATATAAACATTGATTCCAGCATTTTTTTTTGTACACAATATGTATTATCTGAACAATAAGACCTAATTAGATATCGCGAGGGACTAAAGGAAGGAATTTATTTAATTATGATGACGAAACAAAAACGTGAAGTACAATTAAATGGATATTAAAACTTGGTGATTACTATATAACATTGCAATTTATGAAATTTGTAATGGAGGCATTTTCTCTAAATGCATAGGTTGACGTAATATCGAATTTGTTTATATATGTCGGTTCCTCGAAAATCATCGCTGTTCTTGGATTTCAATTTACCTACCATTGTACGATATAACAAATTGACAATTTTTTTTGATTTTAAAAAGTGGGCGAATTGTTCTTTACGAAGTTTTAGGGGTATTTAAAAAAAGCATTCTATATCTCACTGGCTTTTTAATTAGATTTTACACTTGCCTGGGGCACAGTACTTTTATCTAGGTAAAAGGTTCCTTCTGTACTCCTTAAACTATGAAAATGTATCAAACATAGAGACAAAATCACATTCGCATTTATAATATTAAGTTAGGAAGGACAATAGCCATGATTTCTAGGCGTATATTTTTCCTCTTGGCAGAATGTAGCAACTTACTGTATTACAGTATAAAACGCGTGAAATGTACTATAAATAGGTACATATTTAATATACTTCATAGGTTAGCGTTTGACCGTAATTTCATCTGATGTTAAATAATGATGTGGTCTAAGATGGTAGTCAGCTTAGCCTAGAGGGAGACTGGCTCTCAAATTTAGCTGCCGTAACATACAAACAGGTGCTTGGCGACAGATTTTCAACTTGAAGGTGGTCGCTAGCCAGGCGGACTTATAAAAAGCCCTACCACCATGTCATGGTTTCATCACGATGTTTTCCTTCACCGAATGCTCCGACTCAGTTTCTAGGATTAGAACCTACGGCCTTCGACGCTATGTCCGACCACGCTATCAGTTAAGTCATCATCACTTCAAAAGTATATATAAATAAATTATGGCAGAATTATAATACAAAATTGTGTGTATAGCATTGAAGGTAAAGGCCCATAGGGTATAAGTATAGTGAATTGTCCCCAGAAAGATATTTAAACACTATTTACGAGATATGTAGGCACTAATAAGATACTGGAAGATTCAGATCTGTAATTTCATTGGTTTTCGAGAAAGAGCAAAGTATATAAAAGACAGAAAAATAGCATTTCTTACGATTTACTGAATTCGATAGATATAAATTTTTAATAAATTTTGGTGACTACTAAAATTATCTAGAAAAAGAATTAAGAGCTATATAGCTTTATAAGAGTATTGAATATTATTCTTTAAATTATATTTTCATCTCTATTATTATTTTTTTGATGTCTTATATAATATCTATTCTTATATACAACTATAGAATATTGAACATAGTTTTCATGACGTTTGAAATATTGCAAATGAAAGGTATTTTATAGATTTTTAGAGATTAAATCTCTACCTTTACACATACTTTGTAAGTCCACTAAGGAATATTAACTAAACAGTGAAGCACTACGTTCCCACATATATTAATCTCGTACTAACAGACTTATGTTCCGGAGCGGCATAAAGTTTGGCCACTGGGGTGAAGTCACGACTATTAGTGACTTTGGAAGGTTGTACTCGTAAACTAATGGGTGAACTAACGTTGGTATTTAATGTTAGGTTATTTTTCGAGTACCTTCTTAGTAGGTAATAAGATACGTAATAAAAATAGTAAGAATGGGCTGATAAAATATAACAGCGAGGTATTCTTCTAAAGTTACGATAAAGTGCATGTCGCAAAGCGGTAAATCTTGTTATAGGATATCCAGACGGGAGCGACAGCATACCTTGGATATTGAAGCATAAGAAAGTAGACAGTGGGATATTTTTGGTAAAGTCATGTTGCATTTAATTTCATTTATTGTCAATATTAAATTAAAAGAGTTAAAGAAAAACTTTCTTTGAGAATATTTGGGAGTTTTTAGGTGAAACTTACTCTATCATGTAATGTTTTTTCTTTCATTCATTTGCATACTATGTAATACTAGTGACATATTATGTACCTATGCTTGCTTACTGTGCATAAGGGGATTGAAAATAATAACATGGTACATACATTCTGAGATGTCGCGAAAAATTCCTGAGAAAGTTCTTACTAGGAGATCATAATTTTTTTATCATAATAGTGAAAAGACTGAAGTCATCACAAGAAAAGTCCAAAGTATCCCAGAATAGAGAAAAAAATAGAAGATATGGCTACAAATTTATTTTTGCTTCGCCTATATCATGAAAATTTTCACCTTACATAAGCAGTACCGGGGTTAACAAAATGTAAGTCTAAGGAAATACTAACATTAGTAATTTTCAAACTCAGCCGGTTTTAAACGATTATATTTTTAATCTAATTTGCGTAATACTAACCTCGGAAACCATATTTAAGATTATTAGAACCGTATTCAGGAGGCGGCGTGCACTCGGGCACCGCGCCAGCTTTCCAAAGACTTGCCTATTTTATTGTACGCTTTCACAAATTCTCGCCTCGTAGATCCAATAATGCTTATTATCCTTGGTAGTTCTATTATTCATGCAACTAAAAATCAGTATGATCATTAAAATGAAGTGATTTATATATGAATACTAATTACAATAATTTATACAGACATCATTTTGCATTTTAAAGTATGTACAAAATTATGAAAAGATAGATCACAATTTAAGAGCACAATTTAACTGCCAAAATAGGGTTTCCTGTGTATATGGTTATAACACGTTCCGTGCCAAGTCAATTTTTCCTGACACATCATTCAGGCCATTTGATATTTTGAATAGTTTTCAGTAGTTATCACATCCTTTGAATGTAAGTAAGTAAATAGTGTAAGTATCACACCATAAGTGTGTGGTACACGCGGCCTAAAGATCAAACTAAACGCGTACAACCGCTGGTAGTATACGTAGCACGGAACGTGTATTAGCAGCTGGTTTACCTCCGAAATACAAATTACGTATATCCATTTCATTTCTTTATATGTTGTGTAAATGACAAATAAAACATAAAGTACTGTTTAAAATATGAAGGAAAAATTATATAAATAAATAAATTATCAACCGGTACCTAAGTGTATGTAGTGTGGGTGTGTATGTATATGTGTTCTTCAGAAAATTTGAATCAGTGTGTGTTTGTTTGTGTGCGTCTGTGGTATGCTTGTGTGTATATGTATGGGACTATATGTTTATATGAAGGATGATGATGGTACACGTATGATTTTTATTATCGTAAGAGTAAATTGTAACGGCTGATCTGATATTGCCGTGAATTTTAATAACACATACTGGATTGTTCTCAGTATTATCTTGGCTACATATAATTACGCTTTTCCGCACAGGTTAAGCAGTCATGAAAAAATTTACAAGATGTAACTTAAAATCGGTGTTCTACGCCTTGAGTTGTAGTAATAAAATTATGCTTGATAAATAAAAGACTACCGATAATTAATCAATCGAACAAAGTTAGGAGCAACAGTTAGTTGTAAATAAAGCCTGTGAACATATTTAGATTACGTTTCATGGCTACGAATATAAATTTCGTATGTTATTCTTACTACGTGTTCAATTCGACACTAGAATTTTATTTATATGTATAGATTTATGTACAAGGACCAATATCGTAACAATTCCCAAGTGACTATCACACATACACCTGTTAAAATATCTACCGTGTTAGTTTTCTAAAGGCGTTCTTACTCTTTGGAACATTCGAGAACTTAATCTTTTGAATATTTTACATAGGCTTTGTATTGTATACGCTCGGAAATTGGAGAAAGTAAACGCTTATCCGATCTAATGTAGGGTCTATAAAATACTCTTTTATGATATGCTACTTCAATGAAAACATTTTTTAGAGATAAAAGAGGTTTGTGAACTTTAGTTTTATTCATTTAGACGTATAAAAAAATCTATTATTAAAGACTAGATTTTTTTTAGGTATAAAATATTTTTTATTCTTCCTTTATTTTCTTATTCACAGATGTCATCCTTAAGGATATTAAATGGTGACCCACGATTTAAATGAATCTACCGACATCTAATACGTTAAAATCGAAATTGTTTAAGCTACAGAGCTTGCTGAAGAAGTAGAGAAGCAACTAAAACTAAAAACTTTTTCTACATAGTCGGGTAACCATTTTAAATATTATCATATGTTAAGATACTTTATTGATGAAGAAGGTGTTACTTTGCAGAAATCATCATTACATATTAGAGTGGACGATTTTTCGCAGTTCCGCTGGTATTGATTATACACATTTTTCCACAAACGTTTTCCGTTGCAGTAAGACTTGACAGCGACCAATCAATTCCAAGCGGAAGTGCGAAGTAACGTCGACCGTGATATTAACATATTTTAATTTTAACAGATTTCCTCGACTAGCATTTGGTTTTTATATACACACAAAGAGATATTGTTAATAGATGTTTACTACTGTAAAAATTTGCCCTGTTATTTATTTAGTTCTTTAAATATATATATAAATCCACATAGATTGTTTGAATTACATTGGATAACATTGTCTAAAATAAAACGAATAGCGCAGTGGTTTAAACGGATCGAATCTCACACGTGACAGTTATTCGTGTGATTCACAAACGATTGTTCTATTGTTTTTGAGTCTGGGTGTATTTTATGTTCGTGAATTGTTTGTTTGTACAGTCTTGTGTGACTTAATAACTAATACAGGAGTTGTATTTAAAAAATATGTAAGACACGAAAGATTCGAAAACATGAAAGTATTTATTATTCTCTCATCGTATTTATATAGAAGCAAAAATTGAAATTCACGCGAAATTTAATTGTTTACGAGTATGTAAAGTCCTGTTTTGTAAAATTTAGGTTAATGTTATCAAAGTTTCATTGTATACCGAATGTTTATTTACTTTACCCTAAAATAACATAAACTTGTCCAAGTTATTTGTACACGTTGTTATTATTTTATGATTAGTTTGTGGACGAGTCCATTCGGAACTTATATTACATTGATCTTATGTAATTTAGTTGCTATGATTGTATTTGTTATGTCGATGAATATGTTCCGTATCCAATATTACTTTGTGTCTATCATATCTAAGATTGTATATTATTTGACGTTTTCTTTTATCGTTGTTGTGTAATAATTCAGTATCCATTTAGACACAATGAAAAGTTAAAAATTATTCGAAATAAATTGAAATTAAAATTGTTGTTATGAAAAACATAAGCCTAAATAGAAATCAAGGTAAACGATAAATAGATTTAATATTTTTTTTTATACATAGGCTAAAATGTTGCTTCAACGTTTTTATTAACTTTTTTTTATTTAGTAGCTATTACTAATAAAAAGAAAAATAAATACAAAACGGAAATCGTTTTTTTTAACACAATCGACGAGTTGAAAATTTGATTTATAGGTCTTCCTTTGTCATACTTTAAGCTCCCTACATCTCATAATATCTAAATATGTATTAACATTTCAAAAATCCCTTATTAAGGACGAATTTCGACCAATGAACGACCTCTAGTTAATTTTAATTGGCTGTGATTAGTGCATAATATTCAATAAAAAAAAAATCGAATAAATAATTATAATCCAAATTATATTCATTTTCTATCCAAGAGTAACTGCACCGTATCCAATTCTAAGTGCAATCCAAAACCAATAGTTGGTACTGAGAGGTTTGGAATCCATCGAGAGTCTTCACTGTCATGCTGAACTAAAAGCTTCTACTCTGAATACACATAGACTAATCTCGAAACCTGAGAAATCAAAAAAGAGTTATTGTGGAGATATATCACAATGTGCTTGATGGTAGCCATTTATTCTGGTTCAAATACTAGACCACTTTGCTTGGTCACAGAATGTGCACTGGCTGATTCCGGAATGCGATATACCTAAGTCCGCTGTTATTGCAGCTGTTACACTTGATGTATGATAGTCCACTTGAAGACAATTGTAGTGTTCTACTATCCGTAGTAAATACTACATTAATTAAATACAGTACATTAATTAAACTAGCTGACGACTCCAGTAGTCAAAGTTCAACCCTCATAAGACGTACAAACTTTTTTCTTTACTTGTTAATATGTAGTTATTAATATCTGGAATGATTATTGTACAAATATTGTATGTTGTAGATATAAGGAGGGTGATGTATGACGAACATACATTTATAATGAATGTAACGATATATAAACCGACGTATCTCAAACTTAAGAAAGTTATGACTAGTACTTTTTATTTTGCAAATAATTCTTCTACCAACTAATTTCATGTTAATATAATATAACCTTATATATGTGTGAAATTTTTAACGGCCTTATTTATGTTATTACTTTTATATTTGTTCTTTTGTTAACTGTAAGATCACTTTTTATTTTAAAATAAATAAAGGCTTCGACTCAGTGGTGGTTTAAAAAATGTAACCATTTCCAAATTTTTTATTGATATTATGTAAGCTCGTCAGTAGCTACTGAACAAAAAAACGGTTGCGAAACTAAAGAGAAAAGGGCACTGAACTTATTTATCTTTGCCTATTTGTAAATATATTATCCAATATGTTTACATTGATATTGTTGTTATAAAATAAAATAACTCGTAAATGGTAAACATCAACAAAGCGGATAATAAAACGCCATTGAATTATGAATGGAACGCGCGATATTGAAGAGTACTCAGTTTTGAAAGTCACTGGCCCGTGAAAATCCGGGCTTGTGAAGAATCAAAGGCCCTTAGCGCATTGCACGAGCGTGTTCTAACATGGAGAGGAGGGCCAGAGGACCGTCCTCAGTCCGTCCACTTCTTGTCGGTATCTTGATCGAATAGGAGGAGGCTCGACTTTAGTACAAGATTATGTCATTTTTACAAGCCTCCCCCGATACAAAAGAATTAACATCGTTATCCTTCATATATTTTTAGTTCAAAAATTTATTGGGTCTTTGAAGTTAATAATGCAAGGTAGTCTGTATCTTTGTAGCGTGTCGGAGATGAAACTGTTATAAGAGCAAAGCAATTATGGTTTTAGTTGACTTTGAGAGTGAGGGTTAATTAGTTCAATACTATCAGAAGTTTATGAGTTTGTTATGTAAACATACCCGTTATATGTATTATATTTCCTTGACCAGGAAGTTAAAGAAAATTTCTGCTCATTAAAATCCTATAGGACTTTCCACCTTCGAAGTGGCTCGTATTATATATTATAGTAAAATGACTAATAATTATTAAACCATTTCTATTGTAATAATTATTTTATAACCATATCAATAATTCGTAGTTCTGTCCTGTACATCACATTTTTTTTCCAAATTGTGTGGTAGATCTCATTAAAAAGTAGTAATGGTTTTACCGGTAGAATATCGATCCGATAGTCCGCAGGTTCTAACCCCGGTATGCACCGACGAATTTTGCGGAATTCGCGTACATTTGCTAATTTAAATTGATCAAATTGGTCTATTAATTGACAGTGAAGTAAAACATCGTGAGGAAACCTGAAGCTCAGAAATTTTCTTGTAGTACCACCGTATGTGGGTAAAATATAGAACTGTGGATATCTCAGAGTTTAAAATCGCGAATACGTCGTGATTAATGTCCCTTACCTTCTTTTAAGAAGAGGCGTATGGCCCTGAATTAGGTGTTATACAGGCTCATCATGATGTCATTATAAACACAACGAAATGCAGTATACCAAATAAGCCTTATTTTTTGGACCTGACCTTACTGTTGACCTGCAAACATGCTAACATTTTTTGACACTCAGCGATGCGAGCAGACAAAAACAGCTAGAGTAATAATAATAAGAATATGAACTTTATAGAACTGAAAAGGTACCTCTTTATGATCCTATTTCCATAGTAACCTTTCTGTATAGAAACCTTTTAAGTTTGGATAACAAAGAATAACTTAGGTACAGGGCGGCAAGGATGAACTGAAACGATTTATTACACCGAAAAGTATTTTCTATTTTGTAATCCAAGTGAGTGTAGAATTTTATCCCAAACATATTTTATATTAACTGATACCCGCGATTTCGTCTGCGTTGTTTATTATCTTGATAATATATTTATGTACCCAGGAAAACATGAAAAAATTGAAAGCGAAAATATACTTAGCTTACAAAATTTCTTTGTAAGCATTACTATCCATTTAATTCATGGCTCTTGCGCATGCACACCACACCGCTTTACCCACTTGACATATTGCTGAACGCGTAGTGCTTATAGAAATCATAGTTTTTTAAAACCTAAATAAGTCTATATTAAATTTAGACATCGTGATATTTTAAATTTGTGATATGCTCTAAGATATCCATTTATATGATATGCCGTAAAGATAAATTTTGATCTACTTTAAATGCCCAACATAACTATAATATTTAATACAATAAGGACTAATACTGTATTAGTCGAAAAAAGCGTCGTAAATAACCAATTAATGTTTAATAATATGTAAAAGACAATTACCTGCTGTAGGTTCTCATTACGAGAGAGATATAATATGCTATCGGGGCTTTTTTGTAGATATTGTTCAGAGGTAAAATTCTTTAGTACATTACTGTGATGTATCTCGTAAGGTTTTTAGCCAGCTATATCAATTGAAGGGCCCGAAAACACCTTCTTACGGCTACATTAGAATATGTCGACTTGTCTCTCATTTTTATATATATGGTATACTATATATACAAACCTTCCAAAATAAATTCTATAAAAGAACCGTATCAAAGTCCGTTGCGTGGCTTAAAGAATGAAGAGAACACACAGACAGATACGAAAAGCAACTTTCATCATCATTATCATCATCATCAGCCTGTAAGTGACCCTACTGCAGGGCCATAGGCTTCTTCCTGAAGGAAGATATGGGCATAACCACCATGCCAGCGCACGACGTATTGGCGATTTGAAACTCTAAGAAAACCACAGTTCTATATTTTTCCCAAATACCGTGGTACTATAAGAACATTTCTCAGGTTCAGGTTTCCCCACGATGTTTTCTTTCACCGCCAGCCGATAGTGTTACCAATTTAAATTAGTAAATTGGTACGTGAATTCCGAAAAATACGGTGGTACATTCCCGGAGTTCGAACCTGCGGATATCGGATTGATATTCCTTCGGCCAAACCACTACACCACCACCTTTTTTTTTTGTTTACTTTGTTTTATAGTAATTATTTTTGTTTTTATAAAATTCTCTCAAAATAACTATATGATAAGTAAAATACAGTTTATATCTTAAAAAAAACATTTTATTCGTTGCTTTCGTACTTTATTCAATATAGAAAGAAACATTTGGCATATATATGCTTTCATACTTATTATAAAATTATGGGTAAGCTCTCTTATCTTATTTTATTTAAGAATATTCTAATTAGTAATAAATTATGTTTTAACGAAGATAAATATCTTACAGCAAAATTTCCATCGATAAATGTCTCGACTGATGAATTGACTTTCAACCAATCGTGTTTATGGAGGCTGTATTTACTTGAAGAATGTTTTCAGTCCTTTTAATAAAGGGGAAACGGTAAAGGAAATGTTAAAGGTATAAAGAAATAAGAGCCCTTTTCAAAGGGAGGGTATAAATCTTTTTACCATAACACAAGCGTCTACCCTACCTCTATTCATTAATGGTAAAATACGGGAGAATGTAAAGTTAACGAATCGTATTTTTCTATTTTATATCATAAACTCGGTTGTCTTCTACTCAATATTCTTTGAACGTCAAAGGGTAAGCTTAATTAATATGGTTATATATTTAATTTAATGATTATAATATTATTATTTTAATTACCAGGAAATGTATTGTTATATGTTCTTACTCTATACTAGTAGCTAACTGCCGGTCCGCTTGTTATTTTTTTATTATAGTAATTGTTTTTGATTTGTTATTTGATTAAAGCATATGTAAGTGTGATTTATGATTTATAAACATGCTACCGGTAAATTGTGTTTCAGGTATAATTAAAATTGGTTGAGAATTGAATAAAATTTATCTTACTGTAATATATTTTTTTTAATTATCAAAAATATTTTTTACAGTTTCCGTATCTTACATATTTCCGCAACATACAACTAAACGGACAGAGAGAAATGTTTTTAATAATGATTTATGATCTGTCGCGTTAATGAAATACAATTATTAAAAAAAAACTTTACAGACAGAACTACGGTTTTATTAATATTAGGGATCGCCTAGTGGTAAAAATTTCACTATAATTCGTTAATATTTCAAGTTTCAATATTGAGGAAAAATAATTACCTTTTCCAATTTTTCTCCTTGATAAAAAACGAAATAACGACGATAGCTAGTAAACATAAATACATAGGTTGAGAAAGACAGGAGAAAGATGTTCTTAACGGTTTTCCCTCTACTTATTTATATATAGATAAATACGATATACAAGTGAATTGTATGTGAGATCAATACACTCCAACACTAATTGGCCGCTTACAATGAAAATGGAACACCTAAGAAGTTTTTACATGATTTTACTACAACTTGTCACTAGGTGGCGCTTAGACATTATTTTATTAGGCATTATTGCAATTTAACGCAGACGAAGTCACAGGCAGTTGCTATATAGTAAAGAGAAAAAAAAAGTAAATTCAAATAAAAAAATGAAAAAATGTAACTTACTATAGATCCAGAGTTCAAGATAACGCATAAAGTAATCCTATAGCTTTAAATTTTATGCAATAGCTCTTTATAAGAAGTACGTGAACACTAAGAAAGGATTTTTGGAAATTCATTTCATTAAGAAGGATTAAATAAGGAATTAACAGGTAGAATTAGAAATATAAAAACTGCCGACATCAGAATCTTTCCTATAACACAACAAATAGACACACGTGTCTATACCATATTTACATGGTACATACACTCATTACGTTATACTTAAATCTAAGAATATTCAGCAACAAAGCCTCATCTGGCTATTTATTTCGTTACTTCTAAAGTAACTAACACGTTTTGGTACGGATTTTACTATCGTTTAGAGAATTTCTTACGGAAGGTATTATAATACATATATATTTTATGTATATAAAGTAGAGATAAGTCGATGTAATCTAATAAAGATGTAAGAAGGAATTTTCCGACGCTTATATTGGTAACGCTAGGCTAAACCTTACGGAACACATCAAAGTAATGTTCTACGGAAATATACATCTTAAATATATGTATAAAAAGTCTTTGATGACAAACGTATATCTCCTAGAGATACCTCACAGTCAATATTTATATCTTTTGTGTATTATTAAAAGGTAATTTATAATTTGCGACGCCATTTTAATCGATACCATACTAATCATTAGCCAATTAAATATTTTAGTTATATTGAGCGTTTAAAGTACATCAAAATTGCTCTTAACAATAATATATCATATATCAAATAACATTATGCTCATTTCGGGCAGTCCAATATAAACACACTTATAAAAAAAAAAAAAGTTAAATATACGTTGAACACTTGTTTAAAAAAAAGTTTGATCACAAAATAATATTCTCCTCTTATTTTGAGATAGATACTATTTGAATTTAAATATTGTCTAACACTTGTCTACATTGACAGCTCTTATTTTATTGTAGTGATTTATTGTGTTTCTATTTACCGGCAAAAGACGTTTCATGGTTATTTATGGATTTCGTGGATATAATTAATTTCTAAGATTCAGATAAATTAAACCGATTTTAGAGTAAATCATAACTACTACTATATGATATTTGACAATGTATTTAGTCAGTCATTTTATTATTATTCCACTTTACGCACTTTAAAGTAATCTACTAAACTTATATATTGCTTATTTTAATAATTACATCGTTTTCTTTTAAATAAAATGCCACATTAATAATAACCAACATTACTTAAAAGAAGTACATTTTCCTAATGAAAATCTGAACAAAAATATTATTCATAAATTCAAATCGTTTGTAAAATATCTGCATGTAATGAAACGTTTTTAAATGATGAGATCAAGGAATTTATAAGTTAACAAAAATTCCTTGGATGAGATTGAATGCTACTCAGAGTTGCCTGCATAAAAAACTTAAACCGGATCTTTAGCTAGAGACCGTTTAGACATTTTTTTATAATATAGTATTTTAGGTATATGTTTAACACGGTTTCTAATTTTAGCACTGTTTAGTAAAACTCATGTCTTAAATGCGTGCTCATTTTTGTTCTTGTAATAAGACATCATTCTTTTTAAAATATTTACATATCACTTATTTATTATCTATAATACGACATGTAAACAAAAACCTGAATAATAATATCTGAAACATTGTTAAAAAACCAAGGCATTAATTAATATTTTGCCGACGCAGTCTGGAAGCTAAAGTATAACTTAACTTGCTCGCTTAAAACCAAATAGCTATAGCGAACGTTTAAGCTGAGTTAAAGCGCCCCTTGAGCTCCTTTTTGTTTGAGTAGAAAGACGGATGCGCCAAGATAAAAGGTCCCTGCTTATGTAAACTCTGCGGTCGTTACCTATTTAAGTTTCCAGATACTTGTACACCATCTAAATATATATAATGGAATTACAGTTCTACAGAACGTATCCGTTTAGGACTATGACCATTTGATGAGTATTTCTTATGGTTTTAGGCTACTTTTTAACCGACTACAAAAAGTAGGAAGTTTCTATGTTCGGCTGTATGTTTTCTTTTTTTAACTACATTGACCCTTTCAACGTCGTGGTGGTCTATAGTTTGACCTATGAAATATCCATCCGCTGTCCGAAGGTTTGAACCCCGACATGTACCAACGAATTTTTCAGAATTCGCGAACGTTTACTAATTTCAATTGGTAACACAATCGGCTAACGGTGATGGAAAACGTCGAGAGGAAACCTGAACCTGGGAAATACTCTTGTAGTATCACGGTATGTACGAAAAATATAGAACTGTGGATTTCTCAGAGTTTGAAATCGCCAATACGTCGTGCACTGACGTGGTGATTATGCCCATACATATCTTTAAACCCACTTGGCCATAATTGAAAATTACCGTTGGGAATCACCTGCTACAGTGGCAGCCAGCTCATGCTGAATTGTGCGCCATTGTAGCGACACCATGGCATAATTTAACATCTTGTAAAGTTTATATTTTTTTTTTTATTTAATTTAGTTTATACATATCTTTGTGACACATTTTTTTTACTATTGTATTGCCCGTGTATTTGCTACAATAAATGTATTTTCTTTCTCTCTTTCTTCGAGAAGAGTCATATGACTCTGCAGTGGGTCTCTTACAGGCCGATGATGATGAATTTTTATTTCAATTAACATTTTTTTTTTTATATATTTTTATTAAGCGCCAGGTATCAGCTAGTTATATTATAACACTTACATATGTTTTTTCTCCAGTGAACATAACAATTGGCTTATTCGATTTTACCATTTCACCCACGTCAAAGCTCTTATCTGCTAGGTATTTGACACTATTTCAATGCTTCAGTCAAACATGTCTATTACAGAAAGCTATCAGAGTAGACAATATATATACATAACTTAGACTGATCACTTTACCAAACTAAGTTCTGGCGGTTTAACGACCAATAAGTTTCAGACGTGTGTAGGTTGGATTTGGTAATCATTTGTTAACTATTATAGAATTAATTTTCGTTTAGGTATCTACTGTATCATTAAGCTAAATTACTGATTGATGAACAGGGACACGACGCTGTGTTTGGACACGACGCTGTGTTCGATTGGATCACGACTACCTATACAGTAGGCGTAACACTTATACCGCTTGAAGCGATGATGGTTCAATGGTTAGCGTATTAGAACGCCGCATCGAACGACGTATGTTCTAATTTTTGTAAATGAACCGGAGCTCTTGGTGAGGGAAAAAATCGTCATGTAACCATAGTATGGTGTTAGGGCTTTTTATTTTGAATATTTATTTTGGAATCTGTCGCTAAACACTTATGGCTGTGTTCCGGCAACTGCACTTGAGTGCCAGTAATTCTAGATTTAGCGTGTTTACCATCATCGAACCGTATCATCGTTTAACATCAGATGAGATTGTGGTCAAGCGCTAACCTAAAAATTATAAAAAATGAAGCTTTCAGTGACCAGCCAATAGCATGCCAGCGATGACAAAGATTAGATAGTGAATTCTATCATGATGTTTTCCTTCACAAAGAGCTCCAACTCAGCAGGATTCTAATCTATGTCGATTCACACAATGCCTAAATACACTACCACTGAGCCAAAACTATTGGAAGCTGATTCTATACAAAGATTCTGTAACTACACATTTTGGCTCTTGTGAAGAATATCCACAGTATTAACTCCACGAGTGCATAATATTTTATTTAACTAAACCTACTACAAGATTTCAAACTTACGCTCTTAAATATCAAACAAAAAAAAAAAACATTCTCGTGAACACTGTAGATACATAATAGATACAAGTAAGCACTTAAGATAATACAAAGATCATTAGAGTAGGGCTATAAATAGCAGCTTGTGCGCCGTAACCCTCAAGTAAAGTGCTTTACACTAACGCGAAATTAACCCGAAACTGCTGCTTCAACGCGGATATTTCCAGGATGATTTGAGCGAGAAATAAATAACACTCTTCTGAATAATTAGCATCGATCGGATGGAGTCGGTGAACTTTTCTAATTAAGTAATTTATACATGACAACCTAAGCTGATTACCCGTGTATACATATATATCTGTAGTACCTGTCTAATACTATTATGAAATTGTCAATATCAGAGTTTTATCAATTCTATTAAATTTTGTAGTTTAAAGCAAATACTTTTACAACTCTATCTATTCTCAGTTGTCGGTAACCAAAAGAGCAGATATAAATTTTAAAGTTACATTATAATTTTGTCCATATTTGCTGTTGCGATTAAAATGTATTATATATTTTGAGTTAAATGTGAG
Source organism: Antheraea assamensis (assembly GCA_035772565.1). NCBI lineage: Eukaryota > Metazoa > Arthropoda > Insecta > Lepidoptera > Saturniidae > Antheraea > Antheraea assamensis. Next base: position 845,052 of record JAQQSE010000014.1, read on the forward strand.
TAGTTATTATACGAGACAATATTATTGAACTAAAAACTTCGTTAGTGTTGTTTTGAATAGGAGCTCGATGAAACGAAAAAAAGGACATTAAAAAAATACAAACATATAACATTAACGTGGTAGAGCATGACATGTTTCTTATTTTTGCAGTCTACTTGTTATATATTACACTATTTAAGTATCATAACCAGCGTGGTATACTCTTATGTGTGTCGTTTATATGAATATTTTAACATTTTTTTTGATGATTTCATTTCTACCTCGTATAATCATGTTTTTTTAAATCTTCAGTACACGTAGATACACTTTTAAAATAAAGTTAATAAATAGAGTGTATTGTTAGAATAAATAGCGATACATCCGGGTTTATATGACGTTCAGGTGAAAAATCATCCAGTTGTCACCAACAGACAATACCGCGACATATTAAACTGACGCGCCGGCAGAAAAAACGGCGCCAAATTAAAATGTAAAACTCCGGCTCAGTCACGCCCTTGTGTAAAGTGAATAAGATAAATGAACGCGGTCCGACGTAACGTTCGTTACGCATATCACACGAATAAATTAACCGCTTCTCTGTGTTTCATTCAAAACAAAATCTATAATATTCAGCTGCTACATGACGAACAAAATATCCTTTTCTGAAGTGGAGCTTATTTGTTAACATTTTAGAGCAAATTTTTATTGTAACATTTCACTAGGCAACTTCCCTTACGCAAATAAGATGGAAAACAGGTACTTTTTCAGAGAGACAGAGAGATATAGGTGTACGAATAGGTGTACGAAAGAGGTATACTTTAAACTGAGAGAGATGAACGCAAATAATGCAATCACGATAAAACATAAATAATGTATGAAATTGATTCATTGTGCTTTTGTCATCTACTCTGAGTTACATTTTTTTACAGCGACCCCATTTTCAGCACAACTAGATCGACCACAAAGACATAAACAGACACTTTCGGGATATTTTCGCCTGGCATAAATTTATGCGAGTGCGATGCACATACTTTTGGTAGGTAGATATGACACAAATAAATAGTAGTCCGGTGAAACTGTGGAAGCCTTGCCAGGTCAACAGTGTAATCAATTCGAAAAAAATAAATTGTGAAGTATTATTACTGGCACAACATGACGTAAAATCGGGTTAGAAAAGATTACATCTGGCAGATGTGCGAATGTTAAAATGGATGTGTAGTGTAACAATGGATAACATTAAGAATGAGTATATCAGAGGAAGTTTGACAATAGCACCAGTGACAGAGAAGTTGATTTGGAATAGGTTAGCATGATATGGGCATGTGATGAGGAGAGATGCAAGTATGAAGCTGGATGGAAATAGGAGTAAAAGAAGACCCAAAAAGCTATGCATAGATTGCGTGAAAAATGATGTGTACAAAAGGTGTGAATACCGAGATTACATCTGACAGGAGAGAGGAAAAGTGGAAAACACGTTGTACCAAACCTATTTAGGGGGGATAAGGGTAAGAAAATAATTATGAGTGACGCGCTGTTATTCATACTGTATTGTAAATGCGAAAATAACTCATCTCTCTATTAAATACCTTATTACGATTAAAGTGAATCAATCGCAATGAATTTTGGTATAGAATTAGAATAGTCTGAGATCTGGTGAAGGCTACCTTTAACTTGTATATATATCCAAAATACACAAAGTCACAGAAAACTAGTACTGATTTCCATAAGTGTTGTTCTTTCTTCTATGTATAATTTGTAAGAAAAATAGGAAATTGTTCTAATATTTCATGGGTATTACACGTAAATATCAAAAATCACAAAAATATTCTCCCTCGCTTCTAGTGTCGGGCGAATGTTCCAAGCTGTCGGGATGTGTTTCGAGTTAATGAGTTCATCCGTAGGGCTTTATTTGAACTCAAGTAGAGATATTTAGTAAATATTGGTAGCAGAGTTCTTGGATCAGTGGAATGTGAATCCGATGTTAAAGATTAGGGTATAAACCTCATATCATTTTTTTTCTTTTGTTTTTGTAATTTGCCTGCCTTTTCTAATTTAAATTTAATTAGTAATATGTAAGTTGACCCTGAATAAAACTTTGTATATAAATATAAAAAAACTCATTAATTATTTTCGTAGTTTCTACTATAAAGATTTATTTCTCTGTTTCTGAAATCTTTAACAGATTCTAGCTCATGTGGTATAAAATACATAAGGTTATAAAATGGTAAAATAGAAAATGTATATCTTTACAAGATAATATTTATAATGGATTCCCAGGAATTTATTTCTTGAAGTCGATAAAAAAATTACAAATGAAAGAAAATGAATTCGTTTGGTCCTAGAATTATAATGTATATTCTTGGAAACAATGTAATAATATGCAATCACAATTTAAAAACAATCTCAATACCAGACTCTCTAAAATAGTCTAGAACTTTCTAAACTATACATATAATAACGGGTTACTCATTTAACGGTATTTATTACGTGTGTGAATAATACAAAACCCATTTGTTTACTTACTTACTTATTTGAAAATTAATTTTATTAATGGCGAATTCAACCGCTACTATATAGAAATATTTTAGTATAGCATACAATGTTTATCTTTGAAGTACCTGAGATCATAAAAATATACTCTTATGACTTTTTATATTGAGAGTTATAATAGAATTCTCTTAAAACAAACATCTCTGTGAATTCGTTTTGCAAAGTATTACATTTTCTGAAACATTTTTAAACCAACATAAGCGTAACGTGTAATAAATATAACGAAACTTTAAGTTTTTGTTTCAAAGTCAACGAAGCAATCAATTTTCATTCAAATTCTAAAAGGGCTTAGCCTCTTATGCTCTAGGGAAATATGTTTTACTAAATTTACATAAGCACATTCAAAGCTTTCAGTGGAAAAATCGTTTTTAACAGATTTCAATTATTTCTATTTTCTTTCGATATCAAAATGAAAATGTATTTGTTTACTTAAAATCAGTCAGTTTCGTTTATCTACTGTGGTATTTTAAAAAACAAATAAATAATATAAATATTATTTCACTTTTTATCATTTCATTATTAAAATACAAATTAAACTTAATATTATACGTGGAAAAGACTATGGTATTTCTATTTGATTACTATATGAGTATAGGGGAAAGTACAAAACCGCTTATCCCACTTCGCCACGGCAAGAAAATACACTGCTGTACACATAGTGCTTATAAAAATGTAGTAGTATTAAATGAAGTTATTGTTATTCATCAATGTCAAAAATAATATGACCGACTTCTATAATATTACATATTAATTGTTTGGTATATATTGATTCTAGATGAGCCGGTGAACTTCATATCACTTACATATATTTGTCTAAAATGTGATCAAAGCTCAATAGCATATTTTTATTTACATTATAAATGCAACACAGTTATGCACTTATTCATTTTAAAGCTTTCCCGTGTACTATTTTATTTCGAAAGACAACTGTTTTGTGATCCAACAAAACAGATCAAAGAGGTCAGACCTCATACTACAGGTATGAAACAGATAAATTTCTGAACGCACCTATAAATATTTGACAGACGAAGGATAATATTTTATTTCTAGAATGACAAAATACATCAAATGTTTCATAGCTAGGAACGTTTTGTATTTGAAAATTAAAATGTGTTTTTTTTTTTGTATTTTTCTTTACTTATTATTTATGTTTCTCGTCTCGTTTAAGCCTTGGCTGAACTTCCACAAATAATTCAAGATCAAAAATAGACAAATCGGTCCAGCCATTCTCGAGTTTTAGAGAGACAAACGAACAGTATTAATTTTTATATATATAGAAGATAAGGTAATACTATAAGTTTTACTTTTTCCGCAATAATTCATTCTGTAGGTATTCGTTTTATTATGTAACTAGCTTTCGCCAGTGGCTTCACTCGTATCAATGTAAATTTCCTTCAGGAACAGTATTTTTTCTGAACGACAGATTTTTTATATCCTTTTTTGAAGCCCTTACAACATGTATGTACAATTTCATAATAATTGGTTAAGTAGTTAAGGCGTGAAAGCGTCACAAATAGGCAAACAGAAGAACTCACAATCGCATTTGTGATATTAGTCAGCATAATTTGAAATTAAAAAAAAACTATACGGGGATTTAATGTGATGACCTCGTTAAAAATGCATGAAGAAAATTCTTTGCCAACTAAGTTGATTCGTCGAATTTAAATTATAGGCGCTTTATACGGTTCCGGGCTTGGCTCCCATCGCTGCATCGATGGCAGTCTCGGACGGTACGTAATAAGGGAAGGGATTTAAAAAAGCACTTTGAATGTTAACGAAGTATAAAATAATAATTTAAAGGCTCGTCTGACAAACGTTAAAACTTTGAAATAATAAAGAAAGAGACTGATGTGCTGATATTGGTCTAGCCAAATAGAGATCTATCACCTCGCTTGATTACTGTAGTTATAGTATTAATATCAGTAGGTATATATAATGTATTATAAAAATATACATATTGAATGAAATATTTTGTACATAGTATATATGTTTATATTTACATATGTTTATATACCGGTTGATTTCATAACGAAAATATCAAAGCGTGCTATTTATGATAAGTGTTATACACTTTGTGTACAGGTGTTGCGATGTCAACGATCCGATAAATAATAATAATGTTTAGATACATTACTTTTTAATTGATTAAAAATGGATAGAAAATTATGGCATACTCTTTAAATAATGATGCCTTTGGAAGTAACCTAAAATTTACTATCTAATGTTTATTATTAATTAGCTACCCCGCTCGGTTTCGCCCGGGTATAATAACAAAGAAAATGAGACCATATCTTCTCTTATGACCATGTAATGAAATAAAATAACAACTGATAAATTAAACGCCGGTCTGTTAATTCTGTCAATGTTTTAAGATTATATTAGAACTACTCTTTAACATTTTTTCATTTTTCCGTAAGATTTTATAAGCAGTCTCTTTGTTACAAACCTTGTCCAAACAATTACATACTTTGGGCAATTTATTTTTATTTATATAGATTTTCCAAATTGGTAAACTGGTATGAACATTTTGACGTCAGTAAATAATTTAATCACGTAAGTTTGCAATCGACTGACATAGGTGATAAGCGTAAATTCAGACATAAGCTTGCATGAATAATAATGATAATCATGTGTAGACACACATAAAAAAAAAACAATCTTTACATAAATTCAAAATACCAAATTTCTTTAGCTGAAAGTTCTTGACAGCATTTAAAATGAATACAAAAACTGGAATCCGTTAAGAGACGAAGTCGAAAACTCGGGAATCCAACAAGAAGTGACACTTTTCCGCAATAGTATAGGGGATGTCGGTCGTTTATCACATGCATCTGTGTCGTGAGAAAAACTACCTCTTAACATACTAACTGGATGATATTGCAATTTTCCCCAAACATGACTGGAAAAAATGTTATCAAATTGCTGAGTCATGTATCTAACGTGTTATTTAATATTCTTTAACCGCTTTATAGTAGTAGTTTAGTAAATAATATTGAGGGTAATCTAAAAACAGTGGTGGCCGCCAAGATGTTAGCAATTGCCGTCATGTCAACCTGCAAGCCGGCAGTAGGATTATATATTCATGATTGATTGTATCTTCAATTACTGTACACAAACTGATTTTTATATGTTGGATAAAATTAAAGGTTTTTTTTAATTAAGAGAAAGCATTTGTGAACGTTCGATAAATATTCAAGTCATCGAGAAGATCCGGTAAAAAATTCGAAGGCATAAAGGGCAGCTTGGACAAATGCAACATAAGGAGAATCACTGTTGTTATTGCTGATCTTGAAGATTGTATTTCAGTCCTTTTCTAAAAGCCCCATGGCATATTTATATTATTAAAAATAAATCCTAGTATTTAAATGTCAGGTAACACAGGCGGTTAATAAGAAATAGCCAAGTTAACAGTGTCCGCTTAATTTATACATTCTTATAAAATGAATGGGGAAGTTTCCCTGGAGGATTGGTCGAATTTTATTGAGATAGAGGAAATTGCTTTCCCGAAAATGTAATTACTGACTAAGTGGCCCATAATACTATGAAAAAGAACACATACTTGGGTAAAAGTGGGATGTTTAATTAACTTACCTTGAATGGATCCTGAATCTGTACATATACATGAAATCGAAGTGTATTGTTTGTTTGAGATAACCTTCGATACGGTTGAATGGATTTTAACGAGAAGAATTTTTAGAGTATCATCTTAGCTGTATGTAACTATTTCTATAGAAGCTAAGCAGAAATGATAAAATATTACAGAGGTAGCTTAAAATCGGTAGAGGAGTTTTAAAAGATAAGTGGTGATGAGAAAATTGCTGTTTAAAAAAAAGACAGTGCATAATTAATCTATATAACATGCATAGTTTCCATGAAATAATAAAGTAATTTTTTTACGAGAATGAAGTCGCATGTAGTAATTAGTTTATAACCTTTTGTTTTGGACAAAACCAATTATAGAGGTCTGCCGTTGTGCGCGTATCAATCAAAAAGTACTGGATCGATTTCGATCATTTTTTTTTCTTTTACCTATTCGACACTTGGTTGTTATCTTATCACGATAACTTATTTTAATATAATGTTATTAAATTTTGCAAAATTGCAATTTTCATATGTACGACGCGTTCTGTGCTCTGTTTTCTTGCCCTGAAGAAGTGGGGCAAGCGGTGTGGTGTTTACGTTTTTTTCTCTATACATAAAATATATTTTTAAGATTATAAGCACCACCGGCAAAATTACATGTATATCAGCTAGTTTAAGTTGAAGATTTCTACTTTATTTTCTGATTTCATTGCATTGGTGTCTAATATTTTAAGTCTTTTACCAATATATTTATTTAGGATAAATTCAACTCTATGTAAAGATGAACTAAAACGACTACGTATGTATGTATATATATATACCTTCAAGGAATACCTTTTCTAATAAAGCGAGAGCTAAATTTTGCGCGTCTTGGCTTCAGCTTGTTTTACTTACGATATTGCAGACACCGCGCGGTTTTGTTAACTTCAGCCGTATTTAAATTGTTCTTGCTACTTATTTCACCTACACTGTTGGTTATATATGTATACTTGTCACAAGTAACACGTTAAGCTCTATTCGTTTTTTTTTTTTAATTGCTGATGCATTAACTATTTTTTTAGTATATTATTAGTATAGTAACCATATAACAAATCCTTAATAAATTGATACACAAAGTTTTTAGTATTCTATAAACGTAAGGTAATCAATGCAATACTTGCATACGCATTACAATGATTTTTTTCAAATACAAAATACTGAAATATATTTTATTGGTTATATTTTAGGTGCCTTTGGATATAGAATACTTTTTTAATTGATTCATTTTAGTCTTTTTGATGGTTGCTGAAAATCAAAGGCTAACCGGAAGCTGTATATATTTAGAATGTAAACAACCTCATCTTTTGTGTTTCTATTGAAAGTATTAACTCAATAGGGTGAACGATAGTGCAGAAGATTTTAACAAAAGTTTTCTTCTACCGTGCTAATAGAATTTTCGTAAGTGCAAAAATCCGCCTGCACTCTGAAACAGGCCGAAGACGTGAAGTAAGACAGGAGGTAACCCCTACTTGTCGCTATCGTGTATAATGCTAGCGCCTTCTACGTACACTTGAAATACACGCGCCCGCGCAAGCACCCGCCACGCGTCTGCACTCTAAAACAGCCCGAACAGGTGAGACTAGAGAGGAGATACTCTCTGCTGCTCCAGATCGCGCTATTATTTACGTGTTATACAACAGACGTAGTAACACACTTTTAAACAAATGAAAATGTAAAGAATCCTTAGAATATTATTGCTTGGCATATTGGCAAAAACTCTCATCATTGGAGATTTGAAAACTGCATTAACTGCATGCATTACAATGTTTAACATAAGTTACCGTTCGGTAACTGTAGTTGCAAATATTCGATTAAAAAATATTGCAATAAAGCAAGTACTAAACAGATACAAACAATTAATAATAAATAGTAAACTGCGAAATGACAAAACTCTTTGTTATGAGATTTTTACTTCTAGATAATAACATTTTCAAAGCATTACTTAGGCAGTACACTACATACGTATCGTTCTGCATATCAACATCGAGGCTGAATATCGATTTTCCATAGGAGTTAAACAATGATAAACTTTAACAGAGGTTATATTTAAAACGATAGAAGGTTAGATAAATTAAAAGCAGAGTCCATAATGAATGCAGGTAAAATGCGTAGTTCTTTTGAAACATCAAAATTAATTTTAGGAGAACAAAGTTGCAGATACAAACTAATATGTATTATAATACGTATAAACATCGTACGTTATTTATAATTTTCTAAGAATCGTGTTTTGTCCAGAAATAAAATTAAATGTTTTCGTTACAATATAGTGAATGAATGAAACCGAGAGCGGGATGACTTTTATTACTCTGCGTCGACGGTTACGTATCGCCCAGTTTGTAGAAATTTTGCTGAGATCCACGATTATCTAAAGAAAGGTCTGGTAATTCTTACGGGACTCCTAATAATCGGACACGCTCGAGAGTTGATTACTCCCTGAACTCTCACTAATTTTTATCTATACATTTAGAATGTTTTTTTATTTATTTCACTATTGATTTATGACAAATTATAAATTGAAAATAAACACAGTTACAATTGTTATAGTTTAAATTGTACTAGTATTTTTAAGATTATTTTTAAAGTGAAACTTTTTTACATTGCTTCATATTTTTTGTCCATCTCTCGCATGTCGCATAACAGCCGGCCGCTGAGTAGGGGTAAAGTGAAAGGCGCTAGGCAGAGCAAACATGGCTAATATGGCGGCGCTCATGGGTCAATTCAAGATGATTCAAATATTTAAATATATTTTGTTTAGCTTTTTAAAATGCGTTTATCATTTGAAGGATTGTATTTATTATGTACTCCGTACTCTAATACGTAAATTGAAATTAAAATTGATAGTTGATCCGAAAACAGTTTCACTTGCATCGTGGTTTCATAAAACCACACAAAAAATTTTTTCTGCTTTATAGGTTTTAGCATTTGACCATAATCTCGCCTAATGCTTATGGTCCAAGATGGTCATTACGCTAAGCCTAGAGAGGGACTGACCTAAAGTGTGCCTAACGGAACACACCTCTAGATGCTTGGCGATACATTTTCAACTTCAGGATGTTAGTAGTTAGCGAGGCGGGCTTAGAAAAATACCTACCACCATGTTTCTATGGTTTAATCACGATGTTTTCCTTCACGGAAAGCTCCGGCTTATTAGCAAGGACTCTAACCTACGTTGATCAACACGGTATTCGAATACCATGAGCATTGAGCCATCATCGCTTCAAAGTGCCATGGTGTAATTTAAATTGTTTTATACGTATAACTTGTTCTCTGCTGGGAATTTCACAACAAATACTCTTGGTGTATATATTTTCAATTATAACATTTTTGTAAATTTTTGTCCAACTTACGCCACAAAAGGACTATATTTTCTTTATATATGATTGTATATATTACTATAAAATCATGTCTGTTACATATATATGTAGCTTAAACTATATGTATATATATATGTAGAATAACTTTACAACAAAGTTGAAATAAATCACTTTTGGAATAATAAATAAAACATACTGTATGTATATTTGTGTTTACCACCTTATTTTTAGCATTATAAACGCGGTGTAACACCCGTTGTAGTAATTATACTAGGATAGGATCACATAGGATTGCCCAGTGCATATCCAGTAATCAAAGGTGGCAGGAATATGTACCTGACTTTTATAATTTGTCTCGTTCCGGAATTTGATCAGATATCCGGCATAAATAAGATTTGCAGGCCTGTACATAATATCGGCAGTCATCGATGGAATGTCAGTCTTTAATTGGTCGCATTTGTTGACGGTGTTTTTGGTTTGTACTGTAATTACATTTAGTACGATGTCGCGGTGGTTTCAGTACGGTGCTACTGTAATATAAAAAAAAACTATTTAAATTTCACTTATTAAAATATATCAATTTTGTACCGTCCATTCAAAATCATTGAAATGAATTTCGACCACAAAGATTATGAAAGTTAATTTCGTCCGCAATATTTGTATTCAATTCATAAAGTCCTATTATTGCTCGTTTAATATCACATTTATTATGGAGAAGTAATCATCGTAGGCGGAGTTGAATAGATTTTTTTTATTACAGAAATAGTCGAAAAACTGAAATATAATAGCAACGGTAAGTCTTTGTGCTTTAATTTTAATATTGAACTGTAATTATTATATGACGGAGTAATTGAAATGAGAGATATGAAAAAGAAACTAGAACTATTTTTTCACCTAATAACCGAATTGGTACTTTATCTCAATACCAGAAAATATATAATAGTATATCTTCCGTTCTTACTTTTTATCTTATGCATAATAAATTGCTACTTCTATGCTAAATTTAATTGCGATCGGTTCAGAAGTTAGATGTGAAAAAGTAAAACGAATATACTTAATACTAAAATGTGGGATAATTAATAAGATATATGAAGAAATAATAGCGTATTTGAATACCGCAGTCGATTGACGTAACTCTGATTCCCTACAATAAACCTAAGTTTTGGTGATGAAAAACATCGTGACGATACCGTAGCATGGTGATTAGACATTTTACAGAACACCAGTCTAATTATTATGCTCGATTTGAAGATCTATCGCCAAGAACCTGTAAATTTATATAAAAAAGTGTAACTCAGAGCATGTGACAGAAGCAAAACTTTTAACCACTGGTATAGCCTTATTTGTAACCACCAACACAGGCCCAAAAACGCTGGCTGGACATTGTGAAAGCGGATATGAAGGAGAACAGCTTCGCACAAAAGGATGGCGAAGACCAGGCAAGGTGGAAGAAGCTAAATCGAAAAGTGGACTCTGGCGTAAAGCCGGGAAAACGTTAGAAAGAAAAAGAAGAGTATACCTTATTTATGTTTAGCATATATTTGTCGTGATTTTTTTACGTTGTACCTGCATATGCTTGTCGTATTCTGTCGCATGCATCTATTTGAGTTTAGAGCATACTCCTTCATCCTAATTTTATCTATTACACACCTATATCTTAACATTTGGATTTCTGCCATATTTAATCTTCTTTCATCCATCTTGTCGTAGTCCAGTACTCTCGACCAGCATGTCAGTATACAGCATGACAGAAGTTTTTGTCAAGTTTACCTTTTATAAGAAATGATACACTTACAAAAATATACTTTCTCTATCACTATAATATATATTAGGTTATTAGTTAATTTAATTATTATAAATTCGGACAGTAAATTAGATTAGATCACGCAACTCGCATTAGTTACGCTGAACAATAGTGTATGCTAAGGTGAGACCGATAAAATCTCAACTTTGTACTCGTCCCGAATATGCGTTATTTGAGACTTGGATAAATGTACGCGGATCGTGTTTCGAATACGTGATGTCTGTATACCTCCTGTTTGCTTGAACTACATACATGGTTTATGTAGGTAAACTTATAAGGCACAGCGTACATTATATATTTATATCCAATAGTTATATTTAACTTACATTATTATGATTATGGCAAGATGTGGTATTTGACATGAAACAGACAGCGACAACAGGGGAATTTCTGAAAATCGTTAATATTCAGCCTTATTAAATTCATATATAGGGCATTTCACATGAATCAGTCAGTAAAAAATGTGAATGTTTTTTATTTTAGTAGTATTTTATATTATTCTTTTGTTTCTGATTACTTTGACCACAATCTCAGCGGAATACCTCAATTTCGACATGGTTTAAGATGGTACTACACATGGTAAACACAGAGGCGGACTGGCTCTCAACTGCAGCTGTTGGAATACATAGGTATATATATATACATAGGTGCTCGGCGACAGATTTTTAACTTGAGGATGGTTATTAGCCAAGCGGGTTTTTAAAAAGCCCTACCATAACGTCATAATTTTACCACGTTTTTCTTCACCAAAAGCTCCGACTTATTCGCAAGAATTCGAAATTACCTCGATCCACTCAGAATCCGAACACGTAAACTATACACAAAATATTTTGTGGTATAAAGTTGGATAACCAATTAAATAACTTTGAAGCTTTAACTAATTAGCAGGTTTGCTCCATTTCGAATCTCATCATCAAGTTCTAAAATGGATAATGTTATGAAATTTATGTTTAATTTAATGAGCTTTTTAATTGTACATTTGGATATATATTTTTTATTACTATAAGACAAACTAAACGCATATTCCTACAGTTAGATAGTTGGAACGGCTAGTCTGTTAAACCGTGGAATTGCGTGCACGACAACAGCCCAAATCGAGGTTCAGAAACTTTTAAACCCTTGTAATGTTTGACTTTTCAGGCTATCGTTTGTTGACCGGTGAAGCTGGCGTCATCCCTTGCAGTATTTTAGATATTAGATATTTTAACCTAACGCTTTTTGTGCTCTTTATTAAAACTGGTGAATCTAGTTTAGCCTTTCAGGTTAACAACGTGCAGTTTGACATCCATGTAATAGTTGATAATTTAGTCGAGCGCCTCTTGCGTTATCCATAAAAACTGGTGAAGCTGGTCTGATAAGGATGTTCAGGTGAACAGCGGCCACTTTGTCTCTCGTGTAATATTTGATTTTTCAGCAGAGCATTTGCTGCGCTCTTCATAAAGGACTAGTGAAGCTGGTTAGACCTTTCAGGTCATTAGCGTTAGTCAATCCGAAAAACAGAAACAATATATAGTAGAAGATATGATTGAGTAACTTCATGAACGGCGCTTGCGGTCGTTAATTATGACAAACGAGTATAATAAAATATAGAATAGCAAAAATGCAAAAATCAGGATACTGCAAAGCCGCGATGATAGGTTCCGCCTATAAAGAAGTCAATGTGAATAATTACGGCACACCACCATCTGAAAGGAGAACAAATAATTCTTGAATGATGTAAGTACCTTCCTTTAATTAAATATTAACATGAAAAGAAAAACAAGCGTCGCTGTTATTTAATTCAGTGACAAATGAATTAGCATTTAAATTGTTTTTGCCCTTACATTTGCATTACAAAGCGTAACGTAATGGTGCATCTAGAATCCGTACAACACGAACATAGCTGCGTAGATGTATCAATGTAGAGCTCACTGGTAAAAAGTCACGATGCAATTAAAATTTTACAATTAATATTGATAAAATACATACAAAAAAAGGAATACAAAAATATTTACTATGCTATTATTAATAATAACTAATAATCTGGAGAACGTGGTTTCGCTGTATTAAGTAAAAAAAAATAATAATTTAAATTAACACAGATAAGCTTAAACAAATCTTGTTTAAAATACGATTATTGCATGCAGAAGCGATTACGGAATTAAGCTGCACAACACCGTATTTCGCTGACATAGGCATTTACAGTTCGGTGTTTTATGTTTCTCGTCCAGCGGCCAATCTGCCCTCAGATCCACAATGACGCACACGAATACTTCCGTCTATCGTATCATAGTACTTTGTAACACACAATTTTGAATGATAATTACTCTGTACCTAAGGGTCTTAAGCATGATGTTAGGTTAGGTTAGGTTACACAATAAATGCGGAGAATGCTCACCGTGAACCCGCACCCTGGTCCACTAATGCGCATGCGGATCTGGGGTTTTTAGTGGGTTTAAGTCCCACATAACCCTCACGCTGTCCCCCGGCAGCGTGAGGGTATCCATGACGGATTTTCCCCAGAATAAAAAAAAAAAAAGGTTACACAATAAATAGTCTATAAGATGTTAAAAAAGTTATTTAAATCCGAGTGGTTGTTCTATAAATTAATGCTTTTAAACTTATAACAAAAGAAATAACTTCTTGAGATTTATAAAATAAGTTTAGATGCGTTGATAGTAATGCAAATGTTAACATTTTTTCGACACGGAACAAGGGAATGTTATAAAAAGGTAAAGATTTATAATACTGTATTTTGTTCTGCTACGGTTTTCGGTTATGGACATGACAGCGCAATAACTGACAAGGGTTATCTCCTTCAACTTACATTTCACACAGAAAATTATGCTAATGATGTATTGTTTACCGAAAAGTTAAAGAACATCCGAGAATATTCAAATAACTGTGCGAGAAGTTTTAATTAAATCTCATAACGACTAATTGGGTTGAAAATAAAAAACCGTCATTAGAATCCACGGAGAATTTAAAAGATTTTTTTGCGTACAGAACGCTTACTGTGTAAACAGACTTGCAAAAACAGGAACTATTTTTAACTTGGGTACAAAAGCTTTTCAATTCGGTTTTCGGGCTCTTAGTGAGGTGACAATTTCAATGTTTTTTTTTAAGTAAAGCTTTTTTACATGACCTCAAATTTTTTCATCCATCTGTCGCATGCCGCATTACAGCCCCAGCCTCGGGGTAAAGCGAAAGGAGCTCGGCAGTATCTTGTCTACTATTGATTTCCCATTATCGTACCTATTTTCCAATTATTAAGTTATGATTAAAAATGCGATTTTAATACCCTGAATCGAATAATTTTCGGTTAAATGCCTACGATCCAAAAAAAAGTTTCACTTGCATCGTAGTTTCATAATACCACACAATAACAAAACACAACAAACAAATTTCGACAAAACTACACCTCATAGGCGTGTTTAATATTCACTGTCCTTATTAATCATAGCCTATGTGTTACTGCTGTTGTAATCAATTAATCCGTTGTCCGCAGGTTCGAACCCCGACTATGTACCAACGAATTTTTCGGAATTCGCGTACATTTGAACTTTGATTGAATTTGAAACCTGAACCTGGGAAATGTTATTGTAGTACCACCTTATGTGGGAAAAAATATAGAACTATGGGATTTCTCACGAGTTTGAAATAGCCAATATTGGGCTGGCGTGGTGATTATGCCCTATACCTTCCTTTCGGAAGAGGCCTATGACCCTGCAGTGGGTCTCTTACAGGCTGATGATGATGTATATGTATAATTCTTCTGTACGTGTCTATGTAATTGATATATGAAATATTTCCATTACACATACATTCATACCCATAAATTATGGTGAACATTGAATGTTGTTGTAGCAGAAAACTAAACATAATAAAGAAACATAACCAATAAAAAAAAATTGGATTGTAATTTTTTAAACTTTCTTTCGTTATAATAAATAACAAGCAAGTATGAAGTTAACCTAATGTGAAGTGCTCACTGCGAATTGATTGCATAGCCATTGGGCAAGCTAAAAATAACCTAAGATTAGATCGCTTTAATACTGATAACTGAGGTTGACAGCACATTAGCACACCGCGTTCGAATCTTTGCGATGAAGTAACAGTCTTTGGTGAAGGGAAAATATCGTGATGAAACCACAGTATTGTGGCAGGTTTTCTTTTAAATTTACTTAGCTAGTAGCTACCACCCTCGAGTCGAAAATCTGTCGCCGAGCACACCTATTGGTGTGTTGCGGAAGCTGTATTTAACAGTCAGTCTTTCTAGGTTTAGCGTATTTACCGTCTTAAATTACATAGTCGTTTAACATCAAACGAGATCGTGGGGAAGCCCTAAAGCCTGTAAAGCATAAAAAAACCTCAAACATACTGCAGTCTTCTGGCTAATTATAATAGGCTTCTACTGCTGAGTACTACGTTGGCTTCGGAACATAATAGTACTGCACTGCTGTCTTATGACAGAAATACGTATAGCATTGGCACTCTCGCTTTTGAACTTCACACAGGTTTATTTAAATACTAGTTTTTGCTCGCGGATACGCTTGCGTCCAATGTGCATTTGATCTACCCGTCGGTAACGGTACATTTTTTTCTTGTTGTCAGGTACTACTACCCTGTGTCCTTTACTATACTCTTGACAATGTGTATGCAAAATTTAAGGCGTGGAAGCGTAAACAAACAAAAAAGAAAGCTCACGTTCGCATTTATAATAAAAATATGGATTATTTATTTATTTCATAAAGGTCCTTCACAGCTGGCAATTTATATTAAACAAAGAAAAAAGAAATACAAAGTGTGCAATACGTCCAATTACGAAGTACACAATTATAACAATTTTTGTTATTTGAGAGTGAAAAAATTTCTTTCATAAAGAAATAAGTTATATATTTTGATATAACTATAGGGGGGTTAGTTGGGCAGTGTGTGTGAAAGGTGAGCGTATTTGTATTTAGTATGCATTATTAATTATTTTACAAATAAGGCACTACTTATCCTGGAACAGAGATTGTAGTGTTTCGTTTCTATAAGAATAGCTCTAATTATAAATAAATAAATAAGACTCTAAATAGATCTAATTCGAAGAACTTGCCGTTCTATATGTCTGGAATGTGAATGGATGGGGACATTTGCGAGTATCTAGTTTTGGCTGAGAGAACTGAAAATAATGGAGTGTGCTTAGTGCGCTTGAGAGGTGTACATTAAAGTTTATCTTTTCTAACAGCTCTCGGCAATCAATCGAATTTGTTATTAACTACATCGAACAGGAGTAACATATCCGTTAGTTATGTTATATCTTATAACTAGCTGTAGCCCGTAGCTCCGCATGCGTTTTTCTTTTATAATTGTGAATTACTTCTTATAAGATCAGCTACCTGTTAGTGAAAGTTCCGTGTGTGGTTCAAACGTTTTGGAGTTAGTACTGCAAACAAAGCCATGGTTAAAAGCTAGTCCAAAATAAAAAACCTTTAATTACTTTTTATAATATTAGCTATCTGTCAGTGAAAGTTCCATGAAAATAGATCCAATCGTTTTGGAGATAGTCCTACAGACGAAGCCATGGATGACAGCTAGTCTAAAATAAAGTAGCCTATGTTACCCGCTGTCATTTTAACTATCAGTCTGTGAAATCTCTGTCAAAATCGGTACAGCCGTTTCGGAGATTACCCGGAACATACAGACAGACAGACAGACAGACAAAAATTTATTGTTTGTATTTTTGTTATCAGTTTCGTGTATACGTTAATATCCAATCAATAAAAAGTCGTTATTTTGATATTACAAACAGACACTCCAATTTTATTTATATGTATAGATGAAATAAAAACACAGTATAATTATAAATCTTTCATTTATTTAGTTATACATATATTTACATCATTATTATGCAGTAATTATCTAATCCTAAACCACGTATCTAAATAGTTACACATATGTTTCCTTGATTAGTTATATACTATTTACATAACCCTCGCCTAAAACTAAATAACGCTTATCAAATAACAAATTAATTGAATCATTATTTATTTATACCAAAAAAGAACCTTAAGTGAAGGTTGCACAATAATAAAAAAAACATTAAGTTGTTTAAATATGTACATAAATGGTATTCAAAATATTATTATGAAATATTTCTCTATTATATCTTTATTTCATTTTCAGTCAGATAAATATCGATATAGAAGAAAAAGCCTTGAAGATTTTAGGCTTTAGTTTTATAAAAAATAAAATTCTGAAATGATTAGGTACTTTAAAAGTTTAAGATATTGCTACGAAATGTTATTCTCTACTAATAAGTAATAACATTCTAAGGGTTCTTTCTTTTTTTTCACGAAAGGAAGTAACAAAATCTTCATTTAGATAAAATGCCAAATCCGAGGTATACGCGATAAAACTAATTCTGGTATAAATAACTAAAATGTATCATGGAATGATTATGATCGAAGTAACAAAGATCCCACCAACCAGCATTGTATAGAATTATAAAAATCAGGAGAACAAATTACTCTCGAAATTCGGTAAATAAAACCCAACGTTGTTAGTTTTAAAAATTAAATTGTGCAGAGCAACGACTAAATGGAATTAAAAACAAATTTTACCGACAGCTGTGAGGAAAACTTAAGAACTAAGTTTACAAGAAAACTTCGTTTACGTTCTATCTCTTGTTAGCCTATTATTTACAATTAACCATTTATACATTTTTGATATGCTTTATATTAAACAAGTATATTTTTAATATATTTTACGTATGCACATACAATTGCTTGTGACTTTTGATCAATTATAATTCATAAAAGGTAACTAAAGATTTGAAAAAACTGTCAGTAGTAAGTAATTACGAGAAGTTAATGATGCCTATTATTAAAAAAGTTATACTAAAGATACATATGTATTTTATATAAATACGTGTATATAATTCATAAACAGAGCATCTCCTAATCAAATCGAATGAAAACCTAACATAGTGTTAAAATTAACCTAACCAATAAAAAAACATTTCTTTATTCATCGAATTCTAAGTTTTGTTGATGTTTGCAACACTACCTTTTTTAGTATTATACACATATGTTATTTACATACAGCAAATATTTAATAGCAATCAATTTGCAAAACATATTATTATATCGCCGCTATGAATTCGAGGACGTAACCAAAGGAAGAAAGCTGGTCCTCTAATTAAATATTTCATCATAGCAAAGCTATAGTCAAAATGGCAAAATATGAACTTCATAATTGTATAGATTATGTATCAGCTATAACGTTAAGTACGATGTGCACTCCTCTCTATAAATTTCCTCATGGGAATATTCTAGTAGTATATACTAACTTTTACCTGCGGTGTCGCTCGTGTTGATATAAACTTCACATAGTCTTCGCGGAATGGACCTTTTTCCTGGATGACAAAAATCCTATGCCTGTCCTATGTCCTAGATGTTACTTTACTAAACCTTGACTATAATTGTTGATAACAATTTGAATTCTACATTACGAGGTTGATATTTGGCCATTTCTGATATTGCTTTGCAGTTTTGAATTACGTAACGGAGTTGCACATTCAATTACAAAACGCTCGATTATTTAGTTACTTACGTCAAAGCAAATACTATTCCATACATTATTATAGATTTCAATTATTTTACACTCATTTTATCACTAACCTATTTACAGATGTTTACGTTTTTACATAGCCCCATCGACTAGTAAACGAATGCATATATTATAATTTATAAACAATTAATCTGGAATAAATTAATCGTTAACTAATATTTATATAAAGTAATGCGATTTCGATTATTTTACTTGGTAGAATAGCGACTGTTATATTATACTTAGGAGAATCGTGTTCATACAGAGAAGTTTAGAGTTTTTAAAAGTCGCTAAAAATTGTAAATATACAGATTTCTAAATCAATTACATTAAAACTATGTACGAAACATATTCCTTAAGGTTTCTCAGAATTTCATTGTCTGCGCTTATTGTCCGTATTTTTTGTGTTGTTACTGAAGTGCCCCGATTCGTTAACAAATCGTAACAAAACATGGAAATGAACTCTCAGCTGTAAGAAAATAAAATCCATTTTACAGTTCTCTTTAACATAATCTATTCTACCGTTTTCGAATCGTTTAATCTAACGTAATTATGCCTTAAGTTTAAACTTGCTGTAATATTTCATTTTTGAACTGAAAACTTCTTTCCCCATTGTGATTTGAATGTGCGAGAGAATGAGATAGAATACACAATCGTTCATATAAATATCTTATAATTTTTGTGATGGTTTCACTTCTACCGCGTATAAACTAACTGCACACATACTTTTTATATTGTGTTTTATTCTATTTATACTGGTCTCGTCAAACTTGTAAATCGCTCTAAAGTTGCAGTACGTATATTTTTGCGCAGATCCGGACAGTTTCACTTCTCTAAGAGCCTTATTAAATAATGTAAACCAACAAATAATTCGCTTTACAGTAAATTGACATCTTCAATAACTCAAATAAGGTATCATCTCGTAGAATATACTAAGCATTCTAAATTATTCTTCATCCTATTTGTCATTATCTGTATACTATTAACACTAATAATAATTATTCTGCTCAAGTAATGCAGAAATGTAACAGCTGTGATACACAAGAGAGACAAGGGTTGCCCTTTTGAACCAGCAGATTCAGCTGTAGGGAGCCAGTTGTTGTCTAGCACGGACTGCTCGATGACGTTTTGCATTGTATCTAAAAAATAAAAAATGATGTAATACGACATAAATAATTTGTATGGCTTTATTAATATAGGAAAACAAAATTTGTATAATTTTTTATTTCAATTTCCAAAATGTTATTAATTATTTTAATACAAGATCTTTTTGTATAAATAACTGTTATTAGCTTTTACTCGCGGCTTCGTTCGCATGGATGTAGATTCCGTCTCTCCCTCGAGAGCTGTAGGTGCATTTTTCTGGATGACAGGAATGTCATATTCTGTACCCCTGATAATATGTATATAATAATGATATGATGATCGGTAGAATAGTTTAAAACACGAGAGCGTTACAAACAAACAAACAGACTTTCGCGCTTATACTATTATAGTAAGGATAATTAGATCAGGATTAATCTGTCCACGTGGAAGCAACAAAGGCTTATTAAGAGGAACACAACATATTATGAATATTAATAGTAGAGAAAGATATAAAAACTTAAAGGTGTCCAAATGATTAAATAAATAAAATTGACTGTCCAATTATTATACAAGCGAATAAAGTACTTAATGATAACATAAGCTACATACAAATTTAACTTTAAAATAATACACACCATATGTAGTAACATCGGGCGTAAAGAATTTCTGCTCCGCCGGTTGCAATGGGACAACGTAGTCTGTAGAAAATTTAAAATGTTACTTCTGGTAATTTTTATATAAGAGTGTTATACCTAGTGCTTAGAAAGGAAATGTTGAATAAATTCTCCATTCAAATACGGAATTTGACCAAATTTAATGTACATTGAATATTATGCTGATAGTTAGTTTACTTTGAACAGATGTATGTAGTAACTTATCTGTGAATCCTTTTACCAAACATAGAAACTATAGAATGTTAGATATTTACAAGAGAATATTATTTATTTTTACTAATGTTTGTAAAATTGAAAGTTTGGAAATTATAATAACACATTTCCTTTTAGATAGTGATATGTTCTGTCCTATTCATTTTTCTTTGCAATATAATAACATCATATTACATTTCTAATACATTGGTAACTAATTTTAACAATTATTTAATTATATGTCGCTATTGAAATAGTTTATATTCTTACTGTTCTTACAGGGCACCTTTAGTATAAGTATTATTTTAACTAAGATACAAAAATTAGCTAAACAGACAAAGATTTCAATTCCTTTTACTTGACGGTGTAAAAAGCTTTTCAATAAAATTTAGTTAGAAATCTTATTACGACTGTAAATAACAGAAGGAAATTATATTTTTAGCAATTGTCATAGAACGTTAGTAAATTTGCTCTCATTTACTTTGTTAGTGTGTTCGGACACAGCGTTGAAGCACGTAGGTTTGAATCGTAGCAACTGAGTCGGAGCTTTCGGTAAAGGAAAACATAGTGATGAAACCATAGCATTGTGGTAGGGCTTTTTCTAAGTCCGCCTGGATATCTACCACCCTCAAGTTGAAAATCTGTCACCAAGCACCTGTTGGTGTGTTCAGTTAGATGCCAGTTAGAGCCAGTCTCCCTCTAGGTTTAGCGTGACTACCATCTTAGACCAAATCATCGTTTAACATCAGATAAGATCGTGGATTATAAAGCATAAAAAAAAATCAGCAAGATTACATTTATACCAAATATATTTGACTAAAATCGACTAATGGGCGCAATAACCTCAAAATATTTCGACTTACGAGGAGGTGGCTCCGTAGTGGTTGTTGGTGGTGTGGTCGTTGTCGTTGTGGTAGTACTTGTTGTTGTTGTCGTCATAGTCGTCGTTGTTGTTGTAGTAGTTGTTGTAATCTTTATTTCTACACCAATAAGATATAATTTATACCCTAGTTACAAGATATATATAAACATTTTGGGATTTCTCAATAAAACCTAAGCCTTGTATGGAACTTATCTATAATATGCTATTATTACCTCATGTTATTATTGTATATATATGTCTATACATATATCTATAACGATTATAAAACAAGGCACCTTTTCATGTCTATTTGTTATGTTACCTAGTTATTTTAAAGTACGCAACGGGTTTTGATACACTTTTCTCTTTCAGAGGATTTCTTCCCTTGTATAAAATATGTATATTATATGTATGTAAAGTACATAAAAGTCGACGTATTCTAATGAAGTCGTAAGAAGGGGATTTGGGCGTTGACATTCATAACACTGGTTAAACCTTGTGATGTAAATAAAACAATGTACTACAGAATTATAAATATAAAAACGCCTATAGAAAAGTCTCCCATGGTATATGTATTTTGTTATTCTATTTTTAGAATATAAATGGTTATTTATAATACTATTATGACAAATAAATCCTTAGCCAGTTCAATACTTTAGTTACGATCTTATATATAAAATGTCCTTTATATAACTTATTATTTAAATGAATATCTTATAAAATATCACAGATGTAAGATTACACGCAATAAAAAAACGATACAAGTGTGAGGTTTCTTACATAGTTTCTAAAACTTTGATCAACTGAAAGATCTAAATAATGTATCTAAATCTTTTGACATTTTCGATGCCACAGTACTCCCATGCGAAGCCAGGCTGCTAGTACAATTGGGAATTATACATTAAGATTTTAATCTTTAAGCATTATCTTACCATACAGCCTAAGCGTGCCTTCAGCTTTTCCCATCGTATTGGTTGACACACAGGTGTACGTCCCAGAATCTTCGGAGCCAAATTCACTAATCTCTAATATCATTCGAAGTTGATACTGGGAAATTCTATCTTCTGTTATTTCGTGTTTACCACTGGTAAAAAATATATATGTGTGTTATTAACCATGTTAGCTCTGATATGCTCAAATGTAGGTGCCGGAATACACCAACAGATGCTTGGCGACAGAATTTCAACTTGAAAGTGGTAGCTAGTCGGACGGCTTTAGAAAAAGCGCTATCACCACGCTATAGTTCCATCACGATGTTTTCCTACTCCAAAAGCTCCAGCTCGTTCGCAAGGATTCGGACCTACGATGATCGATACGGTAGCCATCATCGCTTCATATCGATCAACGTTACTCATTTTAGATTAATTATGGCAACATCATGTACTGGAGATAATTTTATAGTTAAATTATTTTTAACCTCATAGCTTATTCCATTTATCACCTAATCTAAGAAAACATACACGTTGTACCAAAATGTGACTAAAGAAGCAACATATGATTTGGAATAAAAAATCATCAGAAACGATTCAGTGGTCTTCGAGTTAAAAGTACACGATCGGACAGACAGGCAGACCAGCAAACGTTCCTTTATAATATATACACATGTTTATCCCTTTAACATTCAATGCCCACGGGAATTTATGCGGTCTTATACGGTTACTTATTTGTGGTCTTATAGAATGTGTTTTTTCTTAACCGGTATAAATTACATTAGATCAGCACTACATTTGAGCACTTTTCCACAAACGATGCTAATTGGCAATGTTTTTCAAATATACAAATATACCTCTTTCTACCGATGTTTTTATTATTCTATCAACAGATCTTGTAGAAAGAATAACAGCACTCAAAGGCTCAACGTTTTCTTTTTCTAGTAAGTTTATATCTATAAAAATAATATATTCTAGACAAATTGAATATTCAATTTAATAATATCTTTAATAAATATATATTATATAATAAACACTGAATCATTTTAGATCTGGGTAAACACAACATAGTATAATATATTTGAAATTGAACTTTCTATTTCAAACGCTGAGAATCATTAAAAACTGAAGAAATGAGGATAACGTAAACATTCCAAATATCAGTCAAATGCAGCAGACGGAAATAAGACTGTGAGATTTATTAACTAAATTTAGTTTGAACGCTCTCTCATAAATGTCTAATGGGGCCAAGATTAGGTAAATATCATCGTTAACTAAAAGAAAATACACTCTGCAACCTTAATAGCTCAGTTCATTTAACATAAGCACTTTGAGAATGCTTTTAAGATTTAAATTTATTTTGATTTACATCCTTGTGTTCGTAATTTTTGAAGTTATACTTGTTTTGACACGTTTAGGAAAAAGGAAAAGTGAAAGTTTTCGATGCGCGCACACCAACACCTAAGAGCGACACCATGAAGTTGGTCCGTAATTGTGTGTCAAGTTTTCGTGAGAATTGATAACTATATACAAGGTTTCACCATATCAGTAGAGATAAAAATAATCATACATGAATATATATGTGTATTTGTGAGTGATTACAAATGATATGTGGTTGTGTATAATATTGTGGTGAAGTATTTGTGATAAAAGTAGTTTTAAGCTTTTTATGTGGATTTATAGATTTGAGGTTAACTCAAATACATACCGACATATTTTTTTTATTTGTTTATATTATAAATTATTATTATAACATTATTATTTGATAAATATTTTAATCTGTTTCTTTTTGGTATCTTAAAGAATAAGTAGATATATAGTAAAGAAAGTACCGAGTATGAGAGGGTACAATATGCTTATCTATAATATAAAAATGAATCGCTAAATGTGTTGCTAAGCGCAAAACTCGAGAACTGCTGAACCGATTTCGCTAATTCTTTTTTTAGAATATTCCTTGAAGTACGAGGATGGATCTTACGGAGAGAAAAATTAAAAAAATTACCTGGAATAGTCTTAAAACGACACTTTTCTATACTCCCATACAAATGATTCGTAATAATACTTAAAAGTCAATTTGAACTTTAATACCATACCATAAAGTTTAAGATTCCGGGAAGGCAAAACAATTGGGTGACGTTAGTATCGTAAAAATATGAATGTCAATATTTATACGATGGTCCCGAATAGCAGAATAAGTATTAAAAAATCGACTGTTAGATGTTACGAAGTTCGCCAGGGTCAGCTAGTTTTTAATAAATTTAATAAGTATATAGTAACATTGAATAGTAGAATATAACGCGAATAGACTATTCTGCATGAGTATAACAAAATAATGTTATACGTAATTCAAACCTATAATGTCAGAAGTGTAACGAACATTATTTCAAATTAGTTTGTAGATTTTTGTAAACTTATAACTCGTTTAAAATAGTTAAGATTTCGGCCTCTTTTTATTAACCCTATACAGTAAGCATTTAGGCTCTGGTACCTTCTTTAAGGTCATTTCACGAGAGAGACAAAAATATTGTTGACTCACCCGGACAAAATCATTTCTTCCCCTCCTTTAAGCCAATAATTAATGGCATGAGGAAATGCTTCTACAAAACATTCCAACTTGGTTTGTGATCCTGTCGGAACACCGATGACTTTCGTGGCCACCAGTATCGATGGTGAGACTGTAAAAAATATTACATTAGAAGAGTTTAATAATAAAATATTATAATATAATTGAAATAACGTCAGTATATGAATGACCTACTAATGGCACTATTAGTTTAAATATTTATAATGAGTATGGGTTCTATACCAAAACAATAAAGCAGAAATTATTCCATTATTATATTTTCATTGGATATTTTTTATAATAATTTCTTAAGCTTGAAATGCTACTGATAAATACTTACAATTAACACTAAGCATAATGCGTTTGCTAACAGATGGTGGTACATCATTGGAAGCAATGCATAGATATGCTCCCATTTGCCTTCGTTCCACCTTTGTTAAGTTCAAGTCAGGTCCCATAAACAAGTCCACTATAAAGAAATAAATATATTAAGTCATTTCTAAAAGTAATTTATGAATACCATTAGAAACATCTGTAAAAAAAAAATCAAAAGGTACAAAATAATAATTCGATAAAAATAAATTTAATACTTTATTTGTATGTGTTTAAACAGAATATCATGTGATGTTGAATGACGATGTGGACCAAGATAATAAAGATGCTAAGCTTAAGTGCAGCTGCCAGAGAACACCAATAGCGTTTTTTTAGGGAGTCTCGTTCGAGTAGTTGTCTGATATTTCTGTGAGTGGTCGGTAGTAGAGTGTGTTCGTTCGGCCATTGTCAATCGACACACTCTTTTCAGAGCAACGGTGCACCTCTATCAGTGTACCATTTAAACCGCACTTTTCGGTGCCAGCCGAGCGCACTGTGTGCAATGCGTCGAGTCGCCGTGCAACGCGTCGTGCTTTGTGAGTCGTGCAGCGCGTCGTTCTTCGTGCTGCGCCGTGTGCAGATACAAAGAGAGAAGATCCCGCGTCTTCCTTTGGCCCGGACACAGATTGTCTGTTAAATTTTAAATAGGTGCACCCCCTACCCTTCAGTTTAGTCATGTCCACCTCCGCGGCCCCGCGTGTCCATTCGTGTGTCCCGCTGGGCCCTCAGGCCCTCGACGATGTCAGCCAGATCGAGGATCTCATCCGGTTTCACAAGTTCGCGATTCAAGAAAGCCCACTTTTAGTTTCCGAGTACAATAAGCTCAAACGCACTTTCGCGCGCGGTAGTAACGGGTGTAAAGTCCCCCGCTGTTTTTCCGAGAATCACTCCGATATTCTATTCGATCGCGACTCCGACGACGATTCCGAGGGCTCCGATATGGAGCTCGACTCCGTTCCCGCGGCCGCGCCCGCGTCCGCGTGCGCCGATAACGACGGTTTTCAGACCGTCACGCGCCGTGGTAAACGTCCACGCGTCGCGAATCCGTCCGATAGCGACTCGGCAGCGAGACTTTCCGCCTCAAAGCAATCGAACGTAAGTGGCGCTTGGGTGCCTCGAGCCTCTCCCGCGCCCTCTGTCCCGATTTCGGCGAAAGCTATGGCTGCGGTACCAGCAGTCACGGCTAAGAAGTCACGCTCCCCGCCCCCTGTCACCCCTTGTGAGAAGGCCCTTTGGGTCGAAATCTCCAAGGACATTTCGTTCCAACAGATTTATTCTACGTCCGCCGTCAACACCGTTGGCGGCATTTCTATTAGAGTCTCCACCCCCGATGACTATCGCCAGCTCATCAAGTACTTCCACACTCTTTTGGCGTGCGAAGCCATCTCCACCAGCTCTCTCTGCTCCTAAAGCCAAGTCCCAGCCTCAGAAGGCTCAGTCCACTCCTGCGTCACCTACCGCGTCTTCAGTGTCGACCACCGGTATCGACTGGATAGCTTAACTCTTATTAGTACACGATGTACAAGAAATACTCGCGTTTAACGCGCTCGTCAATAGTACGTCTGAGCTCGGGCTCTTAAACGCGATCTCAGCTTTGCCGGCCGTTGCGACTACGTTACAACGCTTAACCCGCACCGGGCATAAATAAATTCGCGATAATCATAACATCAGAACCCGCGAGCTCATGTACATTAGACCGATACATTAGAAACTCGTACGTAATTGTATAGATAAGTCGGCACCGCGCCCATTGTTCTTTATTTTTCGCTTGATGTCCTCTTAAAATATGCGTGTTTACGCACACACCCGCGACTCTCTCTGCTCACGACACCGTGAGCGGGGGGTGAAGATACGATCCCGCATATTCGTCATGTTTTTCTTGTAATAACTCGAGCCTAGGTTTGTCCCTCGGTTCGGAGCCCTCGAGTATGCTAGTCGCGTGAATACAGTGACTCACGCTAGTTTTTCATTTACACAGATCACCCCACACACGTGTACACATAGGTACACATACTGGTGGGCTGTTTTTTTGCCCTTTTCGAATTGAAATAGGTCGCACAGCATAGTAGTCAGATAATAAAAATACACGTATGCATTCGTGAAACATACATGGTTATACATGTATTTTTCACGAATACATATATCTAAGAAATGGATAGCTTAGTTTAGTCAGATCGGGAAACTCGGCGATAGTGTAAGCCAAGGCGCACCGTGTGCCCTTGCACTGATCGCCTAAACAAAATCGGGTGAATGCCTTAAGCGCTCCCCTTAGTAGTCCGGTGGAACTGTAGAGGCCTTACGAAGCCAACAGTGTAGGTCAGTTTGAATAAAAATAAAAAAAAACACCATTAGCTTGGTGACAGATTTTCAATTTAAGGGTGGTAGTTAGGGCTTAGAAAAATCTTCCACCGCCAGCTACGGTTTCATTGCGATGTTTTTCTTCATCAGAATCTCCGACTCAGTCGTAAGATTCGATCCTACGTCAATCAATGCAGTATCTGAATATACCAGTATCAACTGAACTTGAAAAAAGCTAAGCGAATATGACGCATATAAGTATAAAACACAGCAATAATAAATGTGATTGATATAAGCGAAAATGATTTTGCCAAAATACCTACGCATGGAAAAGAATAACGAGATTCAATTCGGCAGGTGACAAAGAGAAATTAAAGTAATGGGAAAGCCCACAAAGAGCCGTTCTCGCATCGCTGCCGTCGTAAATCGGAACTGTCACGAACATTTATAAAAAAAAAAACCTCTGGATCCCTAATTCCGTCCGCTGTTACAAACAATTATTAAATGAATATTCATATCTAGTTTACTTGGAAATACTCGCTGAATTTGGTCGTAGGTATATTAATTATGCAATAAAAAGTTATGCCGTTTTATAAAGTGTCTAATTCCATCCGACGTGGATCACCGCGTTCTAAGATTCGCAGCACTTAAACAGTTAATTTTTGATTACTCAATAAACCATACGCATCTGTGGCAGGAGTGTGTTAGTTAATGACTTTGCGGAATTATGATACTTATTCAATTTAATGATAGTAAAAATCATAAACATTTTGTCGGTTTAAAGTATTAAGGTCTTCTACATGTTAATGACATGGTAAATAAATCCAGGCATTCATTAATAAAGAAAATCTTCAAATAGGTTAATAACATTTGT
Organism: Antheraea assamensis; assembly: GCA_035772565.1. Classification (NCBI taxonomy): domain Eukaryota; kingdom Metazoa; phylum Arthropoda; class Insecta; order Lepidoptera; family Saturniidae; genus Antheraea; species Antheraea assamensis. Next base: position 873,745 of record JAQQSE010000014.1, read on the forward strand.
CACTAAATTATATTTATATTATATTATCTTCTATATATAAATAGATATAGATAAAATAAATATGATATATTTTTCTATATGTATAAGCGAAATACAATAATATCACAATATCTCCGAATCTATATGTCCGATTAAAATTCACCATAGTTCTTTCACTCCTTTTACGACGTAAACGCTCATTAAAAACGGATTTTAGTTATAACCGATCCTAAATACATTTTTCAGCTATAAATCACATTTTCTCCCACAGACATGGAAAGTCATTTACATCAAACAACTGTTGGTATAGTGACCATTAATATTATACCTAGGGGTCTGTAAATAATGCTCGAATCGAATCAATTCGAATAATAATGTTCACATCTAATTGCGAATTGAATATGCGAACCGTCCGAAATTTTTAAAATAAGGTAGAATTATTAAACTAATAGTTATAGAAATAGATAAAAAAATTGCTATTTTAATAAATCAAATTTAAAAAAGAAATTGTTAACGTCGAAAAATCTATTATTATTTAAAAATAAATATTTAAATGCCCTTGAAAAAGATCTTTAATTTATTACGTAATTCAACTCTAAAATAATAAATTCCTATTAGTGAAAATATTTATTTAAAATATACTTTTACCGTTAAATCTAATATATATATTTTTGCCAAATTTTTTACATTTCAATTTAGAAACATTTTATAGAAATAACCGAATTGTTTTATTTCAAAGAAATTTCAATATTTATTGATAATTTAATATTTTACAGGTTTCTAGAATTTTGTGCTTATAATTTTTATCGCATACATAAAAAAAAAAACAGTTTAACATTTTGGCATTCAAAATTCGTTACAACTAATAAGGTGCAAACGTATAGCTTTTACTGTTTTGAATATTTTGTGCGACCATTTTAAATTAAGAAATCAGTTATAGTTTATAAAGAAAATATCAGTGCTTTTAAAACAAAAACATTTTGAAATAAAATTAATTTCTTGAATTCGTAAAATTAACTTTTTCCGGTACTTCTTGGATAGAAATAGAGATACAGTATTTTTGAATGATTTGATTTGATTCGGATTTCGAATGGAATTATCTGGTTTGATTCGTTATCGAATAATTAGTTAATTCTAAGATTCGCACACCCCTGTTTATTTTGCGTTAATTGAATTAGTAAGTTTTTATTCAAAAATTGTATTTTATGTCAGTGTTGTTTCGAATTTTAGTTTGTAATCTACAGTATAGATTCTATACATTTAATAGAAATGAAGTGACTGGTTGTAATATAAAAATAACGAACTGACTGATATGATATTTTACTTATAGTAAAAATCTATTTATTTTTGTTGGTTTGTCTGTCTGGTTGTTCCGGGTAATCTCCGAGATGGCTGTACCGATTTTGAAGGGAATTTTATTGACAGATAGCTAAATTTACAGGGAGTGACATAGGCAATGTTATTTCAGACCAACAGTTATTCGCAACTTTGCCGGCAGTGGAATATCCGAATCGACTAAACTGATTTTTACGGGAGTTTCACTATCAGATAGCTGACCCCATAAGAAGTAATTTAGGCTATTTTATTTTAACCTAGCTGTTACCTAAGCCTTAATCCAAAGTGAAATCTCCTAAACACTTTGATCAATCTTCACATGACTTTTACTTACTTATTTTCATTTTAGACTAGCTGTTACTACAACTTTGTCCGCGATGTAATCTCCAAAATAGATAGACCGATTTTCACGGGACTTTTACAGGCACGTAGTTGATCTTGTAAGAAGTAACTAAGTCTATTTTATAATAGACTAGCTGTTAACCGCGACTTTGTCTAACGTGGAATCTCCAAAATGTCTGGATTAATTTTAAAGGGATTTTCATGGGCATATAACTAAAATAATGGGAACTAATTTGATCAATTTTATTTTCAACTAGCTGTTACCTTCGATTTCATCCGTATGGAATATCCGAAACGATTGGATTGATTTTGACATGACTTTCACTAGCAGCTAACTGTAGTTATAAGAGCTAACTTAGGGTATTTTATTTTAGACTAGATGCTACCCACGACTTTTTGTGCGTGAAATATAGTGAAAATATATTGTTCACCGTAAATATGTGCGTGAAGTGTACGCTGTACTGGACTCCAAGAATTAATATAATTAAAATTCATATACATATTTGTACAAATGTATGTAATTTGATTAAATTATTTGTTTGGTTAATTTAGTGGCCAGTTTGTTTTAACTCATTAATCATACCAACTTATAAGAACATTGCGTCGAGGTCAATGGGCACTACATGAACTGTTAAATATTAAAAACTGCGTACGGATATATATAAAGTTTTAAATCTTGATTTATTTTAATGCGAGATTTTAAGACTTCAACTTTTTCTGTATTTTTAATTAGAAACATAATTATCAACTTATTGTTTACAATTCAAAATTATAGTTAATAGGAATTTTGAAGGTAAAAGCGTTTTTTTTTTAATTAAAGATACTGTTACCTTAAAAGTTCCATAACACAATTTCTTGCGGAACTGAGAAGCGACTACGTTTTGTATGATCGCAAAAACCTTACTATATTGACAATATCTATTTAATAACATTTTTAACAGATATTTTATCGCATGAAATTTTCTAACATAGTGTAAGTGAATACTGAGGGAGTTATATAGCGGATTAAAGTTCCAAATATCTTGTTGATGCTAAATTCTATCCGTCACACTGTTAGTGTTTACATATTTAATTTAAACGTTACATATTGCAGAAGGTGGCGTGCGTGTCATAGTTACAAATGTTTTTGAAAGACCATTTCTGTAATTCTACCTCTTCTCACTATTTTATATAACTTGAAAAACGCGAACGAAGCCGCGGGCATCTGTTAGTATTCTAAATAAATAAAACAGTGAAGGTCTGATAACCCAAAACTTAGGATATATTTGAATAATTTATTTTTTTACTTTTAATTCTTAGGCAGATAGTCCATATCTAAAAAAAGAAATATCTTGATATCTAGGTTTAATATAAGGTTATTAAAGTTAAGAAAAAAAAACAATTGTTATGAGAACTACGCATTCAGCGATACAAGTTTTCTTGCCGTGGAGAAGTGGGATAAGTGGTGTGATGCTTATGTCTTTTCCTCTTTACATAAACTATATTGTTAAGATAATAAACGATGCAGACGAAGCCGCTGGTATCAGCTAGTACTATATAAAATGGTCTTTCTGTCTTTATAATAAGACTGCTTATTTATTGAAACTAGATTATTGTAAGATTGTTTAAGAAGTAATCAATCGTTAAAAATGTTGTCAAATATAAAAAAAGTTCAAACCGGACTGACTGGACCAGATTTGTAATTGACGTAAAGTGGAGATCTAAAGTGGAGAAACTGGAGATCTGTGAGTAAGAAATAATTTACAGAAAAACTAGGAAAACATTGGCGTAACTGTATTAAAATGGCATACAGATCTAAGTGGGTACAGGTGGTATAAGGCGGATAAGAATAGTACAGATTAAAGGAAGTTTATAACGAAATTAATAATTTGGATAAAGTTTTTGACGAACAGATTAAATAAGAGTAGCATCACTGAAGTATAGATAAAATATCTGATAATAAAGTGGAGATGAAAGAAGAAGTATCAATCGAGTTTTATTTAAAAAAAAATTTTTTTTTTGTATTTTCTTCTGTGGCAACACTATATCTAAGTCTTCCTTCAATTCTCGTTCAATGTATGTTTGTCTGTATTTTTTTAAGTTTAAATAAACGGGAAGTTGAATGATTTTGAATGTTTTAATATTTATTTCAACAAGTAATAAATACTATAGATTTAAGTGATTTGAGAGGGGGTGTTTTATATTATATTTGCAAAGTATTCAGAGGGATCTGAGTTGTAGTGTTAAAACTAAGATAATTAAACAAATTAAGTAAAATGAGTATGATAAACCGGTAAAACATTACTAAAGCTAGTTTCGTGTTAAGGTAGGATAAGTTTGCAGGTGTTACAAGTGGTATAACTGTAATATCTTGGCTTGATTTACATAATTTCCATTTTATCATTACGGTCGCAAGTTGGAATTGGACCACACTTCAAGACAAGGGTCGTAAAGCCCTTTTAGAGCCGACAAACGCAGTACCTAAACTGATTTATCTTTAAACATTAACGGTGAAATATCTCAACAATTCAAGTTCACATCTTAGTAATTTGTAAATAATTTTTTACACAGTGAATTTTTGACAGTGAGTCATTTTTTATTAATAATTTTTAAGGGTCATCCCTTGATCACCAAATGTCGTGAGGCTTGTAACGACTGTTGACAGTTTGAAGAAATGTCCATGTTCATCGATGTTTTTGGTTTGTACTGTATTTGCCATCAGGTTACAATGCAGCTACTTTCTCGTAAAATACGGTAATACTCGTAAGTAATATTATATCGTTTGGTATATAGTTATTATTCTTACCTTTGCGTAACTCTCCAGCTTCATTCCTTAATTGTATGTTGCTTCCGTCTTCCCTTCGCCAAAGAATACGAGGCAGCGGTCTTCCATTAGCCTTGCAAGATAAATTCGCGTCTTGACCTTCGCGTGCGAGGATATCACCGCTGGTACCTTCATCCACAATATTTGGAGGTACTAAACAAAAATTATCATAGTATGACTAAATTTTTGTTTCCTTGAATAGTTTATGATTATTTAAGTGTCTACAGAATTGGTCCAATTAACAAATTTTTTATAACTCATGCAAATGGATACTAAATATACTGCCATTAATACCGGCATGTAACTGTCCTACTACCAAATCAAAAACCTCTCCCCAGGTACGGTACAAATATAACCAACACACCAACCCACGACATCTTAGAAATATTAAATTCTAAAAAAATCACATTTCTACAATTTTCCCACACATGCTGATACCATAACTTCATTTCTCAGGTTTAAATTTTCTTTACCCGTCAGTTGATGCTACTATTAATTGAAATTAGTAAATGAACGCAAATTCCGCGAAATACTTTGGTACGAGGCTTAAACCTGCTGCAGTATCATCGAATATATATTTTACCGGTCCTACCATTCGACCATCAGGTTCTTTTAAAGACAAAAAACAAAGAATTGTAATAAGTAGGTAAAGAGGTGATTCAAGTATATACCGTCTTATATTCCCGGTTGAGAGAATAAATTTCCAACGGAAAATAATATCCACTTATACGCTTTTTCTTCGTTCATTGGCTGTTTTGAATAAATCTTCAGGCGGGTAGGTAGCTCTTTAATAAAATGTATTTTATGCGTACTGAAGGCAAAGCCTTCACTTGACGTCCAGATCGTTTATAAGGTTTATTTGATTAAAAGAAGCATATAAAAAAGAAGATTTATTAACATTTTTTATTATTATGCTAGAGAATAATGATTGCCATAATTACACCATATGATATATGGCGCTGTGAATAAAGATTGCATCTAAACCGAATAGTAATCAGTAGTACTCTAACCAGATGACAAGTTAAAAGAACTTTGATACCATGATGTAGTGTCATATTTTTTTCCTTATTTCTTTATTAGTTTAAGCAATTTGCACATTTTAGATTCACGTTGTTTAAAACATCAATTCTTCTGTTATAATCGCCACTGTTCACGCTAAAACCCAGAACCGCGGCATCTAGAGTGTGACGAATGGGAAGAACTCAAAATGTCCATTAAAACTAGCTCTGTTAATTGATACAATTGAACACACACGAATACAAGACCCAAACATTTTTTATTTTCCTAAGCCGATATATGTAGCCGGAGAAGGCACAATCATTTTGTCGTCTTCTAACGTTAGTACCGTATTGGTATCGTATTTCGCTTTATATTTAAAGTAAACGTACTAAATTAACCACGAATCCTGTAGGATTTCTTATCGGTAACACCTCAGGAATAATCCTATTTTAGTCATTAATTTAAACCCTTTAATCCATTAATAGAAAACACTTTCTTAGCCGAGATCAGCTAAGCTTTCTTGCTATCCTACATTTTACAAAGAGGTTCTGTGTAAAGTTTTACGCATCTAGACTCACAGTTTTAATTTTATTGTTTAATTATTTAGTTTATATTTAATTTTATGTCTTTAATGTGTATGATAAGAAGTTAAATTATATTGATTTATTCCAGCATTATAGAAACATTTTTATCTACAAACTGCATTCCACAACAAATTAATATTAGTTGAATCGATTGGAGCATCAAACAAGAACATTTTAGATACACTTACACAAATTTATAAATCCATAAGAACACACGCAGTCAAAACCTAGAACGCGCTGACTTGAACGTACAATAATATTAATTGAATATACTATGTTAAATGTAATAATTATTACTTTGTAAGTGGGACAACACGTTTGCAAATATTAAATTTTATTATGTGTTGAATGTGTTGTAAAGTAATGTATAACAAATTAATATGAGTCGTGTGTTCGTCAGTGATTAGAAATTTATTTAAATAAATCATTTTACACGGGCTTGTTTGAATGAAGTAATTATCGCTTAGTGGTTGCGTGTTTGGATACCTCATTATTGACGTAGGTTCGAATCCCGAGCCTGAGATATCGGTGAAGGATAACATCGTGTTGAAACCATAGTTTGTATGCCACAAACTATGGTTTAGAGGTTTTTGATAATACACGTTTGACTAGCTACCGTCTTCAACTGAAAATCAATCGTCAAACCGCATTTTAGAGCCAAGTCGTCTAGGTTTAGCATGTTGTGTCATGTCTTATCTTCGGCCACATCGACGCTTAATATTCACAGTGAATGCTAGTGGACTCTACGTACATTTGAACTACACGCACCCGCACCCGTCCTGCACTGTGAAGCAGGCCATAGAGATGCCTGGCGAGAGATTTTCAATTTAAGTGTGGTAATATCTAGAAGGTGTTAGAGAAGTCCCTACTATTATGCTGTGACTTCATTACATAATGTTTTCATTCACCGAGATCTCAGGGTCATTCGCAATGATTCGAATCTATGTCGATCGAAGTTGTGTTCGAACATGGCATCCGTAGAGTCATTATCGCAGGTGAAGTTGTTAGCAAACACTAATGCAGTGATAAAACCGTTAAATAATAATAACAACGTTGCTTAATACAATGTAGGTAAAAGAAAAATTTTAAAATAAAAAAAAATCATACATATTAATTTTCTTTTGTATCAGAAATTGGTTTCATTTTAATATCCAAAGGGAAATAAAATATAGAATGAATGTGGATCGTAACGAGTTTTACCATTTTGTAGCACGATAACTACGTTTATTTATACGAAATAATACAATGCACAATATTACCGATGCCAAAATATAATCTTAAATTGGACGTTAATGGTACAGATCGTGAATTATATTAGCAGATTGTATGACTGTAATATGACATCAAAAGGAAAGCTGCAAAATATAAATGTGGCAATGAATATACACGTTAAATATTTTGATTTTATTTATCACCAGTATTATGAAAACTATGTTAATGCTTTTTTTTTTAATCCATAAATAATGTAATAATTAACTACTCAAGTACCCATCATGAAATTTTGTATACACATTGATAGAGGCACAGAATAGGATAGGGGTAATAGGGTTCTATTTGATCAGAAAAAAATTTACTGTTCCCGAGGGATTTATGAGGATTATGTGACCTAATATTTTCAGTTTTCGTATCATTTTTCAAGCATTCTATTTAATTTTTCATATAAACCTTGTACTGACAGTTATAAATACAACATAAAAGAATTACATGCATTCATCAATTGATTTTGTATAAATATAGATGAGTATTTTTTATTACATTTTTTTTTTCGATTTTTAAATATATTATTAGTAATTTTATACTTCATAACATTGAAACTAATGTTTTACAATTTCTAGGAGTATTAATTGAAGAATAACATTCCTATGCATAAAGTTTCATAAAAATAGGGCAAGATGTTGTTGAAATTTCTTCGGACATAGAAGCAAATCGGCGGATAAAAAAATCGTATTCGTGATTAGCGGTCAGATCAGATAAAAAAAATGATAATGTAATATGTCATTAAAATACAGACGAAATTATTGATCTATTATATTAATAGATCGTGTCTATATTAGACAACTGAAACATTAGGTAAATTGTGTAAAAATATTTTTGAATTGATTCAAATAGAGTAATTGTATTAAAGTTAGTCTATCGTTTAAAATACATTTCTTTACGTTTTTGAATTTTGGTGTATAAAACTAGATTCAGTCTGAAAAATGGATTTTACATAATACTTTTAAGCATACCTTAAATTAAACCCTCCTTAACTTATACGAGTATATCGTAATAGTGTTTCATAACACTATATAGAAAGAGATATATATATTTTTAAATATTGTTGTACGAGGAATGTGAAATAGGAGTTCGAATTCGATATTCGATATAATATATCATAAAAACTCATTAAACTGCAAAATTACTGTTATACTCATATTTTACTTCTAAATTTGAAATAAGCTCGTAACTAAAATTCGACAAATGGTCTTAAATAAATCAAACCTCCAAATTCTACTATCAATTCGGCATTCAGGGACAAATGCTCGGTCTGTAAATCACCGCTAGCGTTTCCGAACGAAACAGCCGCGCCGCGCCGATGCAATCCTAAATGGTCGTGAGAGCACGTGCTTGTTAAAGTACGTGCCGTTTGGGACTGGAGCGAACTTTTTAGGAACCCCTCAAGCATATTTTCTATACCTATGTAGCCTTCGTTTATCGTTATAATAATTCTGGTATCATTCAAACTTTTATATTTATTATTATTAATGCACGTGGTGGGTTTCAGAGATTACCTGTTACAAACATACAAACATTGTCTTTTATAATAACAGTATAGATAAAGATGAAAATAAAACCGTTCGAACAAATGAACCTTTTCATTACAGAACATGCGTTAATTGTAACGATTGTTTTCAAAGAGAATATTTTATTATCTATTTTATAGCTTCGTGGTTTGAGAGGAATGTTTTACTGTATCCATGGCTGTTGTTGTGAACATGGGATCATAATGGTCTAACAAACGTCATTTCCTCTCTCGCTTTCGGCTCAGATGTTGTTTTTCTGCCTCAAGATTCGAACGTTCATAATGATAGACAAACGGGGTGAATGTTCTGGAAAAAGTCGTGGCAAGATGGATTGAAGTAATGGGATATTATATATCGTCTTACGTAAATAACTTAAGAGTGTGTTTTCATTTTCTGAATTTGAAAATACAATATTTAAAAAAAAAAACCTACATCGTCATCGATTTAAGGATATTTCCAACGCTCATTTGGAATATGTAATAGACAAAAATGTGTATTTATTTATGCTACAATTTCTGTATATTTCTCAATTCATTATCCTAAATCTATATACATAACTTGGATTAATACTATGGAGGAATTAATTATATTTCTGGTTAAATGGATCCCCAAGAGTCGAATGATAATTTAGAAGACTTCTTGTTTGTAACAAAAAGTAATATTACGGAAAAATAATAATAGTAAACAGTTTCAAAGACAGTCATTGTGCACAAATAAGAAGACATATTTCACATAGTTTCCCCATTTCATTGCTGTAATATTTGTCTATTTACCGAAACTCGTATATATAAAATTTCATGGTTATTATACATTCCGTTTGTAGGACTTTAATAACTAAATAGGAATACTCAGAAGTAATTTGTCTCAAGGTATTGGTATTTTTAATTAAAAAAGTCAACTATATGAAGCTATTATTGAACGTTAGTACAAGGGAAATATGTAAATTTTTACATTTTATTTCAGTGTTTATGATATGGATTGTTCTATCAAATTATGTGAGAATAAAGTTCGGTATATTAATATTGTCGTAGTCATTGTGGTCTAGTGGTTTGACCGATAGAACGTCAATTCGATGTCCGCAAGTTCAAACAACGGCGTGTACCAACGAATTATTCGAAATTTCTGTATATTTACAGGGCAATGGCATAGGCATCGTGAATCGGCTTCAGAGATATATTTAAACAGTACTTATGTAGGGACTAATAACATATTAAGGTCCTGGAAGTTTCATATCTCTAATTTAATTGATTTTCACAAAAAAGCAAAATATTTATAAAACAGAAAATTTTATGTCCTTTGTTCTAAATTTTAAATATTTAAAAAAACAATCTTTTGAGCTTTATAATATTATATTAGTATAATACCTATTAATTCATCATACTAACTTTTTTGTTAGATAAGTAGAATTACTTTTGTGGTACTTTTATTTTCAACTCAAAGCGATCAGTTGCGTAACTCAACGCTTTTACCAAGACGGTTATACAATATAGAACATTTTTACAAAGACATAAAATAGAAAATCGGATTTTTACTTTGTGTTTGAAAAGTGTGTGTAAATGAATAATAATCTATAACCACTATAGTAGAAAGTAGCAAAAGAACAAAAATAAAGTAGTAAGTATAAACTACACAAAGTTTTTTATGTATCCTAAAGTGTTTAATCTTTCATATCTCAAAAAGTGATTTTTCGGCAAGCGAAAATATATGAAAAAAGTGTGTAACTTTACAGAATATGGAGTAGTTACTTGATATCTTCTAGTTACTAATCTGTAAATAGAGTAGAAGATATACGATATTATGTTTAGTCATATAGCTCTTCCGTAGCAAATAGAGTTTGGTATCTGGATTTTCTAAAATACGTAGGTACAGCTGTTTTGTAAATACGTTCATAATTGCTTCCTACCGTCAGGTTGTTTAGGGTTTATTCTACTATCGAATCGATTATATTGTTTACAGATGTTATCTTTTTTAATTTTAAATTAATTATATCGCCAGTGCTTGGTCAAATGAATACTATGAAATGTTTGTAACGTATGGGAATAACGCCTATTTATTAATAATGAATTCGATTTTTACGTTATTTTATAAAATTACTTGGTATGTACTTACTGTTGTTAACTATTCTGCTGACGGGTAATATATTATTTTTAATCTTTATAGATTTTGGTGTTAGACTACAATTTCACTTGATGTTAAATGACGATGTCCTCCAAAATGGTAAACACACTAAATCGAGAGAGACTAGCTCTTAAGGCCAGCTTCGAGAACACACCCATAGGCGCTTGGTGATAGATTTTCAACTTGAGGATGGTAGCTAGTGCTAGCTTAGGTGAGCTTAAAAAAGCCACCATGCTATAGTTTCATCGCAATATTTTCCGGCACCGAAAGCTCCGGCTTATTCGTAAGGATTCGAACCTACGTCAATTGACGTGGCACGCAAACACACTAACAACTCAGTTATAATCGTTTCACGGTAAGGACCTAACTATTTGTTATACGTATCGTGACTTGGAGCGTGAACATTGTACAATAATGTCCTTTTTACACCTATTGATTGTTGCATAAGCGTTTAACCATGTTTATGATTCATAATTCATTATCTAAATTACTCACCTAAAACATCAACACAACCGATCTGTTTCTTCATTGTACTAGTGTTTATCTGGCACATATAACAGCCGCGGTCTTCAACTTTCAATGGACGGATGTGAAGCTGCCAAGACATAGGAGAGTCGTTAGTGACGGCGTAGCGAGAACTGTGCGTCACCAGGCGAGTGTGAAGTGTGAGGATTGTCTGGTCGTCAGCGCGGATCCACGCCACCTTGAAATTATTCTCTCATAAGTATTGGGTTAGGACATTTTGCCAGAATGAGTGATGATTAATGGACGCAGCAAATTATTTGTTGTACTGTTTGTAATTGTCAGTATAAAGTTTGTATGAAAGAAAATGATTGAAAAAAGGAATTTTTATGTCTTAAAATCTACGAATAAAAAGTGAGTAAGTGTTGACAAATTGCTGTTTATTTGATCAGTTGGCATTTTATCGATACTAGATGATGCTGGAACTGTATGATTTATTCTCATTTTCTTCATTAATATACATATGCAAAGCTGGACGAGCAGCTAGTCAATATATAAATAGACGAAGACAGAAAAATATGTTTGGCAATAGTTTGTTTTTTCTATAGTTTCTATACCATCGATGAGTTCAAGGCTTTTATTAAGTCTCTATTCATTGTACTTTACGATCCTTGCGCCTACCAATCTATATAAATTGTACAACTCTCGTGCAAAAATACCTCAAGAATATTAAAACTTAATTTTTTTTTATTATAAAAGCCGAATTTCGATCAGTGGATCATACGAGTATACTGTGCCATACTATGCTATACTGAACTAAACTATACTGGAAATAATAGCCGGATTACTTCAAAATTATGAAATGTATATTTTGAAAAGTTATCTGTAATCGCTGTTATATAACTCTCTTTAATTAGATTCCGTTGTGATTACAAAAAAAATGAATAAGAAACATTTGGTTTACAAATCTGCATATATATTTGGTTATTATTGAATATTTTACCTACAAATATCGTAAATCTAAAAAAGACTTCACATCACACAGTAAAGGTGAAAACTTCGTAAAAGAAAATCTGTAATCAAAATATGTCGACAGAAAAGAAGAAAGTAATTCGAGAAATGTACAAAGTGAATTCTTATTTGAGCGTCAGAAATCAAATGAATTTACATAACGTAACGCTCTAATGTGGCGATGTAAAGAATGGGGAACGTAAAGAAAGCGAATATTATTTTATTACCTCTCTTACGTACTTATTCGGCTCATTTTAATCCAATATTGAATACAGAATCAACATCGTGATTGATATATTCTCAATTGAAAATCACACATCAAAAAATACATGAATAACAGGTTTATTAATTTTTGTTCACCACGTCGATTGAAAAAATGGTACAGACCGCACGAAGTTCGATTGGTAAAAACAAACGCCATATCTATATCTATCGTAATGCAGCAGTACCTACGCTCTTTTACTCTTGATCGAACAGTGTAGTTGGTAGCACATACTGATGACTTTTTAATTAAATCCTTAAGAATCACGAGGTCATAACAAGGTGGTAAGATGTTTTCTAGTGCTCGTCTCGCTATAGATGCATTGTGTAACGACCCACCCCTTCGCCATACTGAGACAGCTTAGTCGCCACTACACACCTCTCTCACTATCTGCCATATATTAATTAACCAAAGATATAAAATCCTGGTTTAAGCGTTATATTGATATAATTATTGCCATGATCGTTTAGAAATTAGGACCCTTCTACGTTGTGAATTGAAACAAAATTATAGTAAACAAATTCTTTTATCTGGTACTCAGAAAACATTACATAGATCAAATCTAGTATAATTAGAACTTTAGCAAACACATGACAATAAGTTATAAATGCAATTATTTCAAAATCAAATAAATAAATTAAAGATAATATCTATATGTAACACTGTATTCATAATATGTTCACTTAATTCCAATATACATCCTAATCTTAGTTATAATAAAATATAATTGTGTCTTAATTATGTGTTATGTTGGTTGTGTTAAAATGTTCCCTAATTTCCCCCGGAAGGGGGGGAGGCCCCAATACCGTCCCAAGTCCCGCCTCTTAGAAGCACTATTGACTATAAATTTATAGTGACACCCAATAGTCAACTACCACAAGCATTGCTAGGGAGTTAAGGGCAAAAGGCAGGATATAAGGATTCTGGAACTAGCTCCTTAATTGTATAATGTAAAAATATAATGATTCAATCTAATAAGTGATTATAGCTATTCTACTATCAGACATACCATGATCCTCACCGAAGTAGCGAAAGCTCCAAGGTGACAAAGTCAACCGAGGAGAAAATAAGTAACTTGCTTCAATCCAAACCTCCCCGCACAGGAAAGAAGGCCAAAATAGACACTGGGATAAGTAGGAGGGAGACAAAGCTCAGCTCCAATCCACTCGTCTGGCGTCTAACACTGTGTGGATCGACGGATATGGATATAGGGAAGACAAGAAACACCCTAACAAGTATTCAGATTGTTTGGAGGAATCACAGCAGCCTGCATAGAGATTTCGCTAACACACCCATCGGATTAAATTACTGCCTTTTAAATGGTAGACATAACCAGTAATGAATTATTAAAATCACACTAGTTCCAGAAGGATAGTGGATAGGTTTTAGTAGCATTATGTGCAGAGTTAAGTCAGCACCAGCATTTGTATTACAAAATAATATTGTAGATATTAATTTAGATTGATAGTTGAACATCTGATTGGTTCCAGTCACCATTAATTTATAATGTGCTAACCGAATCCCACACAAATTATTCATTTTACCAATGTTGTTATTATATAACAATAAATTAATTTAATAATGCTGTGCCAACTCCACTCAACACACATTTCAGCCGTGAATGTGGTAGTTGACTATTTAGGCATAAGGGCTATTTTGTCCCTTTAGCAAATCAACAATACAAAAAGTGTAGTGTGGTGTGGTGTGGTGTATATTTACATGATTTTGTTGGAAAATTAAACTTAACACTACAATCACTTAAACATAATTCCTTTCTTAGTTATCTATGTATGCTCATATAATCCTAAAATATAGAATTTAGATTATCTTTAATTAAACTTGGCCTACATATATTCTTCATTGAAATTATAAGAATGTTACATGAGTTTTATAGAATTCAAACTTTAATAATTATTTGATATTATATACATATATATATAATTCTATGGTAGGTCTGTACAAGAGTTGAGTGTGAGGTTGTGACATTCATAAAGAGGTTTATTATAACTTTCAGTGTATTCCAGTACACATTCTTTTGTATTATAAACACAAGAGGATGTCGAATGAGTTACGTCAAGGCTAGGGCCGACTAACACCAGGCGGAAGATTCACTAGGTAGATGATGTCGGACAATGAAGGCTACCGGTTCATACTTTGGTAAAGAAGAACTATGTTTCTAAGACCAAACCATTTCCCGGGTCAAGGCAAACGTATCGCCGACAACTACCCAGTTCGTCTTCAGGCATACAGGAACCTCTTCGCTATCCAGCAAACTAGTTTTACTTGACAGAGAGAGAGAATTCAAGAACCGCCGAAGCGTATATGCTTTAGGTGCCAACTCAATTCAACGCCTACTGGGACTTCCTATAATAAAACACTGATGAGTAAAAGCTTGTGTAGTGGAATCACCTCAGTTTAGCAAATGATGTATTAATGAATTACAATATTGTCATGAATCTACCCGAACCAATTTTACCTCATTCTGATAGTATTATCAGAACTACAAAACCTTTAGTTGATGTACAGTAGTGTTATGTACGTATGTCTTTGTTTGAATTCTATAGATGATTGTTACAATGTACATATAAACAAGTATAATAATATTAAATTACTCACACTCTTGTAGATCTAAAAATATACCTTTTTAAATGGATTGAAATATATTTAGCTTACCTTATATTATATAAAACTAATAATTTGTTGAAATTCTACTACTATGTTATAGAATTCAAACTCTAATAGATATTTGATATTTTTAGCATTAGATGTATATTTACTGAAGTTAGTTGATATGTCTGTAAAGAGTTGGGTGTGGGGTTGTGACATTAACAAAGAGGTTTATTATAACTTTCAGTGTATTCCAGTACACATTCTTTTGTATTATAAACACAAGAGGATGTCGAATGAGTTACGTCAAGGCTAGGGCCGACTAACACCAGGCGGAAGATTCACTAGGTAGATGATGTCGGACAATGAAGGCTACCGGTTCGTACTTTGGTAAAGAAGAACTATGTTTCTAAGACCAAACCATTCCCCGGGTCAAGGCAAACGTATCGCCGACAACTACCCAGTTCGTCTTCAGGCATACAGGAACCTCTTCGCTATCCAGCAAACTAGTTTTACTTGACAGAGAGAGAGAATTCAAGAACCGCCGAAGCGTATATGCTTTAGGTGCCAACTCAATTCAACGCCTACTGGGACTTCCTATAATAAAACACTGATGCGTAAAAGCTTGTGTAGTGGAATCACCTCAGTTTAGGGAATGATGTATTACTGAATTATAACATTGTCACGAATTTATCTGAGCCAGTTTTACCTCATTCTGATAGTATTATCAGAACTACAAAACTATGTACAGTAGTGTTATGTATGTATGTGTGTGTTTTGTTTGAATTCTATAAATAGTAGTTATAGTGTACATATGTAATAATGTATATTTTAAATTACTTACAGTCTCGTAGATTTAATAAATGTACTTTCTAAATACAATTTACCGATTACAATGCTTAACACAACAATACCTCTTCTTTTAGATATTTCAATATTTCTAAGACGGAAAATAACTGATAATTCGTTTATTATAATACCAAATTACTGTGGGATCTCCCTGACACTATTAGCGAACTCACGCGCACTATCTGAGACTACTATTAACACCCTAAATACTAGTAAATCGAATAATAACTTGGAAGAACATTATTTACTTTTGTTCTATGCGCAAACTACCTCTAGACAGTCATTACGACCGCTAAAGCACTTCCTGATTCTATCAACTGCCTAAAACTGCCCTAGACCGTCATTACGACCGCTAAAGCACACTGATTCTAAAAACTCTAAACTGCCTCTAAACAGTCATTACGACCGCTAAAGCACTTCCCGATTCAATTAACTGTAAACTGCCTCGATTCCCTAGTTGAAACCCCTTTTATCCATGTGCCCCTCTCCTAAATCTCGTCAAACAATCAGTCCTTTCATTCCTCGAATTTACTAATATTTTTCGGGTTTTTTCCGTTCTTAATTTACCACTTATTCCTCTTACTCCTACAATCCATCCTTTGTTTCAAGTATTAAATGTAAACAAATTTCTATAGTTCCCCCTTGTTATATGATTGTTGACCTACTTTTTTTTCATAATCTTAAACAACAGTCCATTCTTTGTTTCAAGTATCGAAAATTAAAAAAACTTCTATAAAGCCCCTTTGTTAAATAATCGTTGACCTACTTTTCATAATCTTAAACGTAAACAATGATCCCTGATTTGATTCCCCATTGGTCATTTATTATAAACAAAGTACAACCAATAGAAATTCTTCACTTTGTCTATGATTTTACAAATGTTCTATATTTACATAAAGATTTTATTCAATCTTTACTTTAATCTAATTCACAATAACTGTTAAAATATATTACATAATTTTACGAATATATTATAATATGTATTTTCCCTTTATTCCTTTTATTTAACCTGTATTATAAAAGTTTCCAAAGTTGGCGCTAGTTACGTTATTGTACTATTATTTTGTTTGTCAAAATTTCGATACACCAATATTGACCAAGTATGGAAAACTCTTTATAATTCTAACTAGATGGAGTTGTTCGTATAATTTTTTTTTTTTCTATAAGGGGCCGGTATAGATCCGTTACAATCGCCCCCTTGATTATTATGAAGTTTACCGGAAGAATAATCAAAACTACAAGCGTTATATTTAATTCAAATTTAAAAGTTCCATGCGTCCGGTATTACCCCAATCTCCTCTTTGACCAAGATTTTTTTTGACCTAGAGACAGAATTAAAGCTAACATATTTTATTTTCATTCCTTATAAGTGATATATTATTCATTAATATGTTAACATTTAATTATCAACATTATTTATCATAATTATATATTTTTAGTTATAATAGATATAATGTATAAGAGTGTTTATATGGTATTATTACTATTTATATCAAATCTATAACTTCTGTAATTAAGCTTGCATGATTAAAGATCTATATTTTATTATGGATATTACAATCTACACCTATATTACATAGATTTTTGTTGAATAATAAATAACTAAAATATTTGAGAACTACTGTATGTAAATTCTTTACTAACAGGTAATTAATTTCATATTGCCTTGTGACTATTTATATTTATTCTGAATTTTCCTAAAATAAATTACTTTAATCATTAAGATTTCTTTTAGACTCTTATCAAAATTGCACCAGCTATTCTTAATTATTACGCCCCCTAGCTAACTATCATTTTCATTATTTAGATATTATTATTCTACTTATTTATTTATTTATTTATTTATTTTGGCTCAACAACAGAAAGCAAATTAATGATATATAATATACACATAATAATAATAAAGTACAGAACTAAATTTGTTTTCTTATTACAGTTGGGCACAACATTTTATAAAGTTATAGAAAAATATAAAAAAACGAAAAAGTTATAGAAAAATATAAAAAAAACGAAAATAAATAATGAAAAATACAAAACAATTCAATTGATAAATTCATACACCTAGAAATGCTTGAATTGATAAAATTCAAACTTAAATCGTAAACCCGAATTTCAATAAAGCACTTTCTTTATGACTGCGCCCCCTAAATACTGTAAAATTTTATTGTCTAAACAATGTTATACCTATAGTAATTCCTAATAACCACGCCCCCTAATTATTTTAAGGTTTTATTATTTATTATTATTATTTTTTTTTTTTGTAAAAAGATTCCTAATAACCAATATATTTATACATAATATAGATATGCACAATATAACAAAGTATTTGTATATACACACGACGATCATCCAACCATTCAAATTCCAAACATAGAAACATCAGATATCTCTACATAACAAATATTCAGATACATATTAGTAACAAGTATGCCTGCCACGCAAAAGTCAGTCGTGTATGTATATAATTGAATCTATGATTCATGATTCTATAATCTCTACCCAATTCTATAATCACTGAACCATAATGACTAAATATACACAAGAGTACTTAAATTTGTATGAGACTAACTATAAATCGTTAAATGTATCCTATTATATTTTTAATTGGAAAAATAAAATTATTAAGAAATAGTATTTTATTAATTAGAAACAACTTAACAGTAATATTTCATGTTAGTGTTCCGGCAACACCGATAACAGTAACACAATCAGAAGTAGGTGATATAGATCTAATATATTGATTGAAATCGATCGACGATATCGATTAACGGTGTATTAATTTTGTAATTTCCGTTATATGTTTATAGATTACCCTACTATAAAACAATGTTTTCTTGTATTAAATTCTTTAAACAATAACTAGATTATTTTAATGAATTTATAAAAAACAGAACTTTAGCAGTTAATTAAATTTATTAATTTATATCGATGTTTCAACTAAATATTGATTGTTCCTGTCAAATCGGATACCTCATTCCTATTGCAAAATTTGTAAACAAAACGGTTGTATACATCGTTATGTATTATTAGCAATGAAATATGTACATTTGTTTTGTAATCGCAACGTTCTCATAGGTTTCGGTACATCTTTATCTTTTATTATTTACGTTATATGCAACCTATTCTCGCAATGTTTTAGTTAACTTACTACGCATTTGTTATTTTCAGACAAGATTGACTAATTCAAAGGGATATGATAATATTTGAATGACGTTTAAAATCATTTTGCTAATAGTATCTCATAAAACAAAAGATGAAGAAGATAGTATTGCTGTGTCAAAGCATGCACACAATTTCTTAACATATATGATATCGTTTCACTTACCTTAAACTGAACAATCCTATATAAAACATAAACATACACAAAACAAGGTACAGACAGGTAATAAAAGTGCACACATAAATAGAAAAACATTTTAAATTACAAGTATAAAGTCAGTGCTTGCTCAAGTTCTAACATGTTTTCTGAGTTTGAATGACCAGTATCCTGGTCACGGCACCAAATTGTAACGACCCACCCCTTCGCCATACTGAGACAGCTTAGTCGCCACTACACACCTCTCTCACTATCTGCCATATATTAATTAACCAAAGATATAAAATCCTGGTTTAAGCGTTATATTGATATAATTATTGCCATGATCGTTTAGAAATTAGGACCCTTCTACGTTGTGAATTGAAACAAAATTATAGTAAACAAATTCTTTTATCTGGTACTCAGAAAACATTACATAGATCAAATCTAGTATAATTAGAACTTTAGCAAACACATGACAATAAGTTATAAATGCAATTATTTCAAAATCAAATAAATAAATTAAAGATAATATCTATATGTAACACTGTATTCATAATATGTTCACTTAATTCCAATATACATCCTAATCTTAGTTATAATAAAATATAATTGTGTCTTAATTATGTGTTATGTTGGTTGTGTTAAAATGTTCCCTAATTTCCCCCGGAAGGGGGGGAGGCCCCAATACCGTCCCAAGTCCCGCCTCTTAGAAGCACTATTGACTATAAATTTATAGTGACACCCAATAGTCAACTACCACAAGCATTGCTAGGGAGTTAAGGGCAAAAGGCAGGATATAAGGATTCTGGAACTAGCTCCTTAATTGTATAATGTAAAAATATAATGATTCAATCTAATAAGTGATTATAGCTATTCTACTATCAGACATACCATGATCCTCACCGAAGTAGCGAAAGCTCCAAGGTGACAAAGTCAACCGAGGAGAAAATAAGTAACTTGCTTCAATCCAAACCTCCCCGCACAGGAAAGAAGGCCAAAATAGACACTGGGATAAGTAGGAGGGAGACAAAGCTCAGCTCCAATCCACTCGTCTGGCGTCTAACACTGTGTGGATCGACGGATATGGATATAGGGAAGACAAGAAACACCCTAACAAGTATTCAGATTGTTTGGAGGAATCACAGCAGCCTGCATAGAGATTTCGCTAACACACCCATCGGATTAAATTACTGCCTTTTAAATGGTAGACATAACCAGTAATGAATTATTAAAATCACACTAGTTCCAGAAGGATAGTGGATAGGTTTTAGTAGCATTATGTGCAGAGTTAAGTCAGCACCAGCATTTGTATTACAAAATAATATTGTAGATATTAATTTAGATTGATAGTTGAACATCTGATTGGTTCCAGTCACCATTAATTTATAATGTGCTAACCGAATCCCACACAAATTATTCATTTTACCAATGTTGTTATTATATAACAATAAATTAATTTAATAATGCTGTGCCAACTCCACTCAACACACATTTCAGCCGTGAATGTGGTAGTTGACTATTTAGGCATAAGGGCTATTTTGTCCCTTTAGCAAATCAACAATACAAAAAGTGTAGTGTGGTGTGGTGTGGTGTATATTTACATGATTTTGTTGGAAAATTAAACTTAACACTACAATCACTTAAACATAATTCCTTTCTTAGTTATCTATGTATGCTCATATAATCCTAAAATATAGAATTTAGATTATCTTTAATTAAACTTGGCCTACATATATTCTTCATTGAAATTATAAGAATGTTACATGAGTTTTATAGAATTCAAACTTTAATAATTATTTGATATTATATACATATATATATAATTCTATGGTAGGTCTGTACAAGAGTTGAGTGTGAGGTTGTGACATTCATAAAGAGGTTTATTATAACTTTCAGTGTATTCCAGTACACATTCTTTTGTATTATAAACACAAGAGGATGTCGAATGAGTTACGTCAAGGCTAGGGCCGACTAACACCAGGCGGAAGATTCACTAGGTAGATGATGTCGGACAATGAAGGCTACCGGTTCATACTTTGGTAAAGAAGAACTATGTTTCTAAGACCAAACCATTTCCCGGGTCAAGGCAAACGTATCGCCGACAACTACCCAGTTCGTCTTCAGGCATACAGGAACCTCTTCGCTATCCAGCAAACTAGTTTTACTTGACAGAGAGAGAGAATTCAAGAACCGCCGAAGCGTATATGCTTTAGGTGCCAACTCAATTCAACGCCTACTGGGACTTCCTATAATAAAACACTGATGAGTAAAAGCTTGTGTAGTGGAATCACCTCAGTTTAGCAAATGATGTATTAATGAATTACAATATTGTCATGAATCTACCCGAACCAATTTTACCTCATTCTGATAGTATTATCAGAACTACAAAACCTTTAGTTGATGTACAGTAGTGTTATGTACGTATGTCTTTGTTTGAATTCTATAGATGATTGTTACAATGTACATATAAACAAGTATAATAATATTAAATTACTCACACTCTTGTAGATCTAAAAATATACCTTTTTAAATGGATTGAAATATATTTAGCTTACCTTATATTATATAAAACTAATAATTTGTTGAAATTCTACTACTATGTTATAGAATTCAAACTCTAATAGATATTTGATATTTTTAGCATTAGATGTATATTTACTGAAGTTAGTTGATATGTCTGTAAAGAGTTGGGTGTGGGGTTGTGACATTAACAAAGAGGTTTATTATAACTTTCAGTGTATTCCAGTACACATTCTTTTGTATTATAAACACAAGAGGATGTCGAATGAGTTACGTCAAGGCTAGGGCCGACTAACACCAGGCGGAAGATTCACTAGGTAGATGATGTCGGACAATGAAGGCTACCGGTTCGTACTTTGGTAAAGAAGAACTATGTTTCTAAGACCAAACCATTCCCCGGGTCAAGGCAAACGTATCGCCGACAACTACCCAGTTCGTCTTCAGGCATACAGGAACCTCTTCGCTATCCAGCAAACTAGTTTTACTTGACAGAGAGAGAGAATTCAAGAACCGCCGAAGCGTATATGCTTTAGGTGCCAACTCAATTCAACGCCTACTGGGACTTCCTATAATAAAACACTGATGCGTAAAAGCTTGTGTAGTGGAATCACCTCAGTTTAGGGAATGATGTATTACTGAATTATAACATTGTCACGAATTTATCTGAGCCAGTTTTACCTCATTCTGATAGTATTATCAGAACTACAAAACTATGTACAGTAGTGTTATGTATGTATGTGTGTGTTTTGTTTGAATTCTATAAATAGTAGTTATAGTGTACATATGTAATAATGTATATTTTAAATTACTTACAGTCTCGTAGATTTAATAAATGTACTTTCTAAATACAATTTACCGATTACAATGCTTAACACAACAATACCTCTTCTTTTAGATATTTCAATATTTCTAAGACGGAAAATAACTGATAATTCGTTTATTATAATACCAAATTACTGTGGGATCTCCCTGACACTATTAGCGAACTCACGCGCACTATCTGAGACTACTATTAACACCCTAAATACTAGTAAATCGAATAATAACTTGGAAGAACATTATTTACTTTTGTTCTATGCGCAAACTACCTCTAGACAGTCATTACGACCGCTAAAGCACTTCCTGATTCTATCAACTGCCTAAAACTGCCCTAGACCGTCATTACGACCGCTAAAGCACACTGATTCTAAAAACTCTAAACTGCCTCTAAACAGTCATTACGACCGCTAAAGCACTTCCCGATTCAATTAACTGTAAACTGCCTCGATTCCCTAGTTGAAACCCCTTTTATCCATGTGCCCCTCTCCTAAATCTCGTCAAACAATCAGTCCTTTCATTCCTCGAATTTACTAATATTTTTCGGGTTTTTTCCGTTCTTAATTTACCACTTATTCCTCTTACTCCTACAATCCATCCTTTGTTTCAAGTATTAAATGTAAACAAATTTCTATAGTTCCCCCTTGTTATATGATTGTTGACCTACTTTTTTTTCATAATCTTAAACAACAGTCCATTCTTTGTTTCAAGTATCGAAAATTAAAAAAACTTCTATAAAGCCCCTTTGTTAAATAATCGTTGACCTACTTTTCATAATCTTAAACGTAAACAATGATCCCTGATTTGATTCCCCATTGGTCATTTATTATAAACAAAGTACAACCAATAGAAATTCTTCACTTTGTCTATGATTTTACAAATGTTCTATATTTACATAAAGATTTTATTCAATCTTTACTTTAATCTAATTCACAATAACTGTTAAAATATATTACATAATTTTACGAATATATTATAATATGTATTTTCCCTTTATTCCTTTTATTTAACCTGTATTATAAAAGTTTCCAAAGTTGGCGCTAGTTACGTTATTGTACTATTATTTTGTTTGTCAAAATTTCGATACACCAATATTGACCAAGTATGGAAAACTCTTTATAATTCTAACTAGATGGAGTTGTTCGTATAATTTTTTTTTTTTCTATAAGGGGCCGGTATAGATCCGTTACAATTGTGACAGGTACAATTAGGAAACAGTGTTTTTTTTTCGAACTGTCTACGCTTTTAGCCTAACGGGCCTTTAGAGCTTCACCGGATTACTAAGGCGAAGGCTTAAGGCATTTCGCTGCTTGGCAACAAGCTCAAGGGCGTCAAAGTGGCTGAACGTCGGCTTGGGCTCTTGCCTTAGATGAAAGACCACGGATCTGTTTAAGTAAATGCTCTTGGCTTAGCATGCTCCTATGGTAGATTCGTCCATCCCTTAACAACAGGTGATATTATGGTGATATTATGTTGGTATGTGTCTCAGATTGATAACCTTTAATACCGTCTGACTGATTAGCAGTAAAGATGGCGCAACTAAGAACTTTTTCACTAAGGTCTTTATGCTACCCATTTTACTATATCTCACCATTAGCTAGCGTTACAGTATATCAACATCTGCACCCTCATAAATGTCTCTATAAGTGATGATGAGTCAATGGTAAGCTATCCGGACAGAGCATCAATTGATGTCGGTTCTAGTCATCGTAAAAATAAGGCCTGAGCTTTCGGTAAAGAAAAACATCACGATGAAACCTTAGCAAAGTCATAGGGCTTTTCCGAAGCCCTCCTATCGAAGTACACCCGTCAAGTTGAACGTCTGACGCCAAGCACTTATACATGCGCTTTGACACCTGCATTTAAAAACTAGTTCCCCTCTAGGTTTAGCGTGTTTAGAGCATTTTGGCCATATCGTCTTTTGCCATCAGATGGGATTTTGGTAAAACGCTAAAATATATATAGAAAAGCATTTAAAGCCCCGAATAAAAGATACTAAATTACATTATATAAAGAAGACCTTCTTAATTTAGTCAATGACTAAAGTATAATTAAAGAAATATTACTATTATAATCTATATGATAAATTTATTTTGTTTATAAAGTTATGTTATCCCATACTAATAAACTTTTACTATAATTGATGCAGCAGGCGAACTAATAATGAGTTCCAATCTTTGTTTTCGAAATCTACTTAAAGTTTATAAAGCTATCAATGAAGTCTGTTTTAGTTTCTAGTGAATAGATTCAAAGTATAAGATGCAAAACAGTGGTCCGTAATTCAAATTATAACCCCTAATGCCTTTGTTGGATCTTCCAAAGTTTAGCTAAATCAATAGCTCTTGAAAGTAGTAGCCACACTCAATTGTTGAACTAATTCAACCATCTTATTTCTATTATCCCTACTGAAGCGTCCTCGATTCTTATGTATGTTAATTTCTGCAGTTCTGTAGAAACTTGTATTAACCTCCCATATACCTTAAAAGTTAAACCCGATCGAGTTTCTTTTCCATTCTTCTCGATGATTAGGTTGTTTTTCGAACCATGGTACTTTTGACGTTCATAAGCGTCATCTGAAGGCCTAAATTAAATAAAGTATTTTTTATTTTGTTATAATATTAGGAATGTGGTCGTCACCTTATCAGGCTTATCGAAAATATGGTGCCCCTGAGCTAAGTAGAAATTTGTGAAAGAATATTCCCAAAGTAAATTTTCCCAAAAAACCCCAAAATATTATAAGGAATGTAAACGTACACAATAGAAATTGTATCATGTGATGGGTTTTATATTATAATTAGAAAGTAGACAAATACCCCGGCATCAGATTTCAATAGCGGGCCCTGTTGGATCTAGTTAAGCTACTGGTTAAAGTATCTTGGTAACAAAAAATAGTCTTCAGGAATGTCAAATTTTTTTGCACTTCCAAAATTGTTAAATGCAGATATGTTACCTAACATTTTAAGTAAAATGTAAAAATAATCAATGAAATTAATTTTATGACATGAGACAGTTTACAAAAAATATTGCTGTGAATAAAAAATATAAAGAAATTGATTCAATGAAATGTGTATTTGTGAAATATAAATCATACACTATATAGATGTTAGTACTGTGTATTACACAGCTAATTATTTTCGTCCAAAAGTTTTATTTTTACTTTTATATTTTATTATTTCTAATACAATTACTGAAACTTATTATATACTGTCAATTCTAGTATGACATGTATTTATTATATATAGAATTTCATTAGGATTCTGTATGAGTTAAAAAATGTTTTTTTTATTTAATGTGATTTATACTTTTGCGTCCTATCAATTGTGAAAATTTGAAATAAATTGATAGAGGAAAAACAAAATATGTGTTTATTTTGAATTGATTTATATAATTTTTAAAAATATTATCGATAGTTCTTACAGTCTATCAATTGCGGAATAGCGTTTATGTCACTTGCAGAAAATTTTCTTCAAATCGGGCAAACTCCTTCCGAGTTAAATTCAGACGGACAAAACAAATTTACAGTTATATTAGTGATCAGAAAGAAATCTGTAAATTTAAATTTATTAATATAGATTACAGTCACATCGATTTTATTATAGTGATTCCTGCCCTTACCACTCGTTAGGCTTACTCTGTAAATCTGCGAAGTATTTTTGGTACGTTCACAATTCCGTCATGATTGGGGAAATGCCTCTGGCTAAATATTCAATACGCAAATTTGTGTAATACTGAAACGCTCGTATTTTTTTGCAGCGTATCAGAATCCTTATTTCACTTTATAAATAAGTATATTACGTACATCATACAATTTTTTCTTTTGTATTTACAATGACGAGTAATAGTACACAGATTCCACGATATTATAAAAAATCAAAGACATCAACTTTTTAATTACTCTATTGGTCGACAAACTCGTCATCCAATAGAGCCAAATATAAATAATACAAACATTAAGTGTATTCAAAGAGCCTTTTCTTAAGCTTAACCTTTACATTAGCAGAGACATTTTTATGAAAATAATTGAGATTAAACGTACCTATGCTTGCCTTAGCTAAATATAGCTTTTGACGTGATAACGTCTTATAAATCGATGAACGCCGGCTGCACGCACGAAAAAGCATGACTCATTGTCACGTTCCGCCTGAGCCGAGCGTGTAAGTGAGAGCGCGGAACAAGCGATAGAGAGGCGCGATCGGCCCAAGCGTTCGGCTTGTGACGCATCTATCTCTCTTCCATTCCATCGGTAATTCAGTGATAATAATTCAATTAAACACATAAAAGTATGCAATTTTTATGAAAAGATTATTTTTATTTATTTTAATTTTTATTATTTGTATCCAAAACGCGCGCGAACACGGTTTACCGACCACTGAAGTAGACACACGAAATTTTGATAGAAAAAAGTATAAAAGTAAATAAAGAAAAAATAATTAATTTATGAATTCAATTTCAACTATTTCTTTTCTGTATATAATACTAGATTTTGCTGGCGGCTTCGCGTAATGTTAGATGTACTTTTTCTGGAGAAAAGTGGGTACTTTAAATCCTTTTCTTTACACTTGAAAATGTTTACGAAAAATTTGGTGGTGATATGTTTTTAATAACTAAGGAGTGAAAGTAACAAAGAAGCAAAGAGACTCACATTTATTACTATGTTTATTATTTGTCTTAAGAAAGCTCCCGCAATATGAAGTCAAACAATTTATCGTGGGCATTTACCAAACATACATTAACAGACGTATACCCAGACTCGGAACAAATTATTGTCCCATACAGGCTTTTAATCCATAACACAGTGCGGCGTCAGCAACGAAGCGAGCGCTTAAATATATACATATATTTCGGCACCTGTGCCATCATATGCACCTAGCAATGAATCTGTAAACAACACGTACACCTCCAACCCCACATATCGCGTTATTCAATTACCTTCACTCTCTGTACCACTAGTCGTTTCGGTATAAAAGGAACGAAGCTACCGCAGTTCGGGAAGTCTTGGCTCTGGCGTTGTACGGTACTCTTGTTGTATTGTGCTAGTAGCTTATCCTAGACTCGTGATAATTAATTTGTGTTGTCACAATTCATTAATTAGTTGCCCACAGTCTTAAATAGACAGAATTAATAATAATTGATTATTATTCAGTTTTGGTTAGATTATTTGAAATATAAAGACCCGTTATATCAACATACTGGTATTTCTTTAATTCACTACATCGACACCTCAACCTTACTCATGTATATTTTTAATTTCAAAGGCTGTAGCAGACAGAGAGGACAGTCCAATACCGGGGCATTGGGTACGCTTACATGGCGTTACAAAAATAATTAGTTGTTATTCCTAGTAGATGTAAGTATTAACACTAGTTTCTAAGTTGTGTGTATACTAACCATATGTACTTTTGTCTGAAATAAAGATTTTATTATTATAAATACACGGAGATCACTAAAAATATTTTATAAATTAAAAATAGCTTGTAAATTTACAATACCAAACGACCTTTTAATTATACCGCATGTTATATATAACAATACCTTCATCCATATAAAATTAAATTATGATGAGTACTATGCCTACTCGTGGAAGCGGGAATATGCAAGCTAAGCTGATTTCTTAGATGAGGAAAAAAGCTGATTGTGCTGATAGGGTGTATGCCGATTTTACTCGTTTTAACTCTATCAGGTTTAACTTTCAAGTAGCATAAAATTAAACCGCTGAGTGATTATAAGCTTCGTTCCTTATACATTTCTGAATGTGTACTGACTGTAAATATAAATTCGGACTATACATAAAAAAGGTAATATCGCAGAGAGAAATGTTTTCATAGTAATATTATGCTTTTGTTCTCGTTAATCTTGATTTTACATATCCCTCGGGCACATCACTTTCTTCTAGATCAGAAGTTCCCAAACTTTGTTTCTCATAGACCCTTTTCAAAATTTTACTGGCTCCGGTGGACCCTCTGCAGGTTCAATACTACCAAATGAAGTCAAGCCAACATTGTTAGTTCTTCACACAATCAAAAATAGACCATTTTTCATAGACCCCCGCTTATTAATTTTCACCCACTTCTTTGTTTCTTTGTCACGCCAACATACACCCCCATCAAGTCTACTGGGGTCTACCTCGACCACTTTGGCAATCACTGTTCTAGACAAATGGTACTCTGTCTTTTAAGGATTTTATTTAGTTTATCAATTAACATATTTGTACACGATATATTACATACATTTCAAATTTCAGTATTAATTGTGGTTAACATGTGCTAATTTATAACTGGATTGTATTTTTTTTAACTATTTAAAGTAATTTTATATTCAGATTTTATTTTAATATATAATATATCTATTATAGAAGAATGTCTATATAAAATATATTATTATTGAAATAAATAAAAAAAAAACTGTATTCGTTCCTAGAAATAACAACGAAGAATTTTACATAATGTTAAAATGAGTAAGAAGGAAGGCAGCGTGTGGCAAGCGTCAAGGAAAAAGCTTTTACGGAGTATATCGAGAGCCTTGAAGGGCCCCAAGCCCCACAAGGATTTAGGGGACTTAACGAGAGATGACTCGGAATTCCTAACGATAGCTTTTATAGACCGTTAGTTAAACCTTTCGATAAACAATCTTAAGCCACGATCACTGTTGTAAAAGATTATAACGTTAAAAAACTTAAGAAGATACACTTTAACATAGCATATCCAATTAGAAATACTCTTATGACTTAAATCGAATGACGGAAATCTTTACTTTAGGTTAGGTAAGGTTAAAAAGTAGTCCTTTTATTCTTGATATTATATAATTAGTTAGTTGAATCTTGAATTTTTGTAAATCAATATGATGTTTGCATTTTTTTTACATTTTATCATTTGACTACAATCTCATCTAATATTGAATGACGATGTGGTCTAAGACGGTAAACACGCTAAACATAGACAAGGCTGACTCACACTTGAGGCTGCTGGAACACACCAACAGGTGTTTGGCGATAGATTTACAACCTGAGGGTAGTAGCTAGACTGGACGGACTTAGAAAAAATTATACCATCATGGTTTTATCATAATGTTTTCTTCACCGAAAGCTCCGATTCAGTCGATCGACGCAGTGTCCTGAACGAGCTATCGACTAAACCATCATCGGTTCTTAATTCGTGTGTAAAACTTCTATATATTTAGACATTATGGAATAGTACGAAAATTGCCCCGTCACATACATACTGAAACTGGATGCATTTTAAATCCTGAAACCGTACTTATAGAGTTCATGATACATCTAAATAAATTATATTATACATAGCAATTTTTGACCAAAACCATACTTGATAATGTAGTTGAAGATGATAAAACGTTAAGTAAAAGGTTAAACGTTTTAAAGTACTGCTACTGTGGTTCAACCAGATTCATTTGATGCTTGGTGACAGACTAATAACTCGAAACTAGTAGAGACCTAGACTAGAGAAATTCATCAGGGACATGTTTTTTGTCCAATGCTTTTCATCGTTTTATAATCAAAGACTACTACTTTTAAAATATTAAAAAACTTTAAATCACTATTTCCATTTAGGTTATTTCTTCTGATATCAAAAATCCCTCGATGATTAAAAAGCAATCTCCTTAAGTGACTGCCTGAGAGCTCAATAATTTGACAGGAAATTTTGCGTAAACCATATTTTCAAACTTTCCTCAAACAATACCTGTTAAAAATGTTATACACAGGTTTAGGCGTCTCGTTAATTTGAAAACATAATGTTTTCAAAACCGATTTGTAAATGATTATTAATCTATGATGATTATAAAATATTAACAACTTTTCCATTGTCTGGGATTTGGAGTTTTATATTATATACAGATGAGGCGGATGCCCCGCCATGTAGTATGTATAGCATAATTAATGTGTTGAAACGGGGAGTGACATTTGTCACTTTTGAGTGATGTGCACTTTTTTCGCAACGCAAGATCACCGTAACACATAATATATAAAAACACCTTTACATTCATTAAAACCAGTCACCGCGTCTCTCACTGCAAAATAAACTTTATATGAGTTAACGATCTAGTGGCCACCAACATCAAGACACCAGATGCGAGTCGGTAAGCGATTAAGTGCTTAGGTGCTTATTATACACCCCTTATCGCTCACAAGTCTCACATTCCCAAATACTAGACACAGATAGGCTGACACGAATTCCCGTGTTCAGTTATATAAGTTCTCAAGCCGCTGAGCGAGTACGGCTATTCACAGGCCTGCCTCACCATATATAATTATTGTAAAATCTTCTCTATTGCATAATTTAACCTATAAACTTGTATCGAAACGTAGCTTTGTATCAATCAAAGAATTTTTATCAATGAATCAGTACGTACTTTTAAAAATTAATCACGTAGTAAAAACATATTTATAATCGATATAATAACAGTATAGTGAAAACGACGGAAAAGCTATATTCTCTCACTTATATTAAGAATCTAGGTGTCATAAGTATTGAATGCTCGCGCGATCCCGCGTCACTTCCACAGTGCGGCGTACGGTTCATCGTGGAGTTGTTCAGCCGGTGTGAGTCGTCCGCTTATAAACGGACCTTGCCTTCGTGTGAGCGGCACAGTCCAGGGGTCCCTCGGGCCCTGGCAGTCCTAGTAGGATTTTTCTCCACGTTAAAAAAAAAAAGGTGTCATAAGTATTCTCCGTCAAATTCCAACTTACCCTATGTGAGATTCCACTGCGATTAGTTCAGAAACTTAATCTACAAAAAGTGATAAACGCAAGGTGATCTCATATCTATAATATGAATATTATCAAATACTGAGCGACGACGAGAATGTTAATGGTGTGATCTCTTAGTTAATAATAACATACTTTGCTCACTGTAAGTACATACAGACTACATATTTAATATTTTATTCATATTAGTTCAGTATAAAAATACATATTTTACCTACGTATAATAAAAAGGAAACCTTTATAATTACGGAAAACTTTGCTAGCAACTCGGAACCGGATTGTAAAGAATCAATGAAGCCGATAAAGTGCGAAAGGAATTACTTCCTTGTAATAATATTCCTTCAGATTAATAATATCAAATTTCATTTGCATAGATTTAACACAAACAATCTCACTTGACATTTGTAACCATATAATCGAAGATGGGAGCATATTAAAGCTAGACCTGGAAACCGAATCCTATATACCACTGAAATATTCCTTGCTTTTAGTATGACAAAGTAACTCCAGTGTAGTCGATGAGCAGAGACAATCTAAAAATAACAGCGACCCCTAAAACATCTACAATTTATTGACTATCCTCGACTTTATGCCGGCATGCAAGCCTACCTAAACTATTAAAACAGATTCACTGTTAGTAGTTTATTATCATACCTATGGGAGTCACTACTCAATCGGACACAGTTACCCTTGGTCAACTCATTTGTTTTCTATACAAATATCGAAGGAACTAAGAATGCTATTATGGCTGAAGTTACACACGGTGTGAGGTGATCGCAATCAAGTTGGATATAATTACCATGTCCTATAAAATCTCGTTTTGAGGTCCGTAAGCAACATGCGAGATCTGTAAAATACATTTGCACGTAAAGATTGAAAATCATGCAGATTGATGCCGAGCGATATAGGAATAATTTCATGCAAATTAATATCGAATATAAAATCGCAAGTTAATTCAATAAGGCCCAAATATCATCTAAACTTATATGCCCTCCATTCTCTAAGATCTTTGTCGACGTCATTAAAGTAGTGAGATGCGACTTTACAATGTTATCACACGCATACATTTGCTCGATAAGCAATGGTTTTTAAGTGAAGGTACCGGTTTTTTTATATACTTTATGAGTTTTAGCGTTCGATCACGATATGCTAATATAGTAACATGCTAAACCAAGAGGGGTTGGCTCTTAAAAGCAATAGTTAACCAGGTGGACCTTAGAAAAAATCAATAACACCATACTATGGTTTCATCACAATGTTTTACTTCAAGGAATGCTCCGGTAGATTGCACGACTCTAATCTATATTGATGGGCAATGGAAAATCAACGCTTGTACCAGTGTGAACGCGATGATGATCTAGCAAGAATTATGAAGAGATATTCCACAAGCGCTGGTCGGTGCGAGTGCTGGTGGTGGATGTCAAATTGAATACCTATGAATGTGAATGAAGTCCCTATTTTTTTAAATCACTCGGGATTAACCGTGGTGTTTAATAATCGAGTGTATTTTCTTAATACAACACTATTAAGTCACCTAAAACTTTCTAGGTGATAAATACAGGACCGATCTCTCGTTGGTTGCCGTTGTCTATGGAGTATCTATAACTATGCTTACTACTGCCATAGTATCTTAACTATGATACAATTGTAAACTAGTTGACTTTGAAATAGAAACGAAGAAGCATTGTCTGTATCGTCAAAAAACTGAACATACGCTTCATATCCACGCCAATATACAGTTTCGAGACGCCAAGTTTTTTTAACGTCAGGCACATACAAACAGAAAACCATAGCCTGGATCGATCCAAATGTACTTTAAGTACTTTTCACGATTATTAAACAGTAATAGTGTACAGTATTGCGCGTGATATCATTTTTTTAAACCGGCCGACTCGTTCATTTTCGTCACGAACATTAGCTTATCATCACAACCTCATGGAAACTAGTTAGTCAGTCTACACTCTTATTAGAAGGATCTTATTAAAAGGTTCTTATCAAAAGATTCGTCCTGAATCTCCCTATAATAGCAGAAAGCTGCCTAGCCTATATTGGCAATGCATAAGCAAAAGACCGGCACAAAGAACATAAAAATCGATTTACACGTGTTGCTGTTATATTTAAGTTCCATTACTTATAACTTACAATGATATGAAATACTATCCCACAGAACAAGTCGTGTTGTTTTTACTCAGCGTTATATACACTCTCATACGGTTCGAACAAAAAGGTGAGAGAAAAGTTTAAGGGATTTATCTTCCGACTCTGGACGAAAATTCGTAACTGGGTTACGTATTGCGTCTTTTATCTTTTTCCCGTTGTCATAGATCATGTTCCTTTTGGTGAGTTGTTTGTCTTTTTTAGTAAACTTTAAGAATGTACCGATTATTTTGATGGAACTTATTTTTACAAGCTTTTATTTACATTGCAATATTTATTGGTTTGCTTGTCAGAATAATAAGTTAGTACAAGTTTCGCCATATCTACGACTTCGTAATTGTGTATCTTTATTCAGTCCTAATGACAATACCCGGCTTTGAAATAAAAACAAAATGGCAAATTTCAAAATGGCCACCGTACGTATTGAGAAAAAAAGAATCTTGATAAGCTTTTACGCGTATTTGAATAAAGGCTTGAGTGTAAAAATATATTGTTAATATTAATTTGTTTTATTTTATTTATTTCTTGGTTGCTATTTTTTTTTGGATAGCATTGTGCTTATTAACCGATAAAATGCGGTAAACTTATCGTGCTGTAAAAACCGACTGAAAACTTCGTTCCGAATTACAATTGTGCATCCAAACTCAATCCTTCAATACCCAATCATTTGTAGAATTTGTTAATAATTGTCCTCTATGGGAGAGTTTTAGCACAACGACACTTAGCACAATGGCAGCGGTGAGACGACCCTTTGAACCACTACGTCATCGTTCCTGATAAATTTGTCTATAGATATTTTCTAGTAAAACGTATGGAAATTCCACTGATAAATATTACCGTAACATCATATTTCTGCCGCTAATAGTGCTTGTTCTAGTGTATGCCGGTCCGAATGGTGTAGTTACCAGTGTGCAATTGCAGACAAGCCATTACGACATAGTCCTCCTGAGTAGCAACCTATTATATATGTCCTATAAGTTGTGGTCATTTTAAGGTACAGTGGTAGTAAGCCCCTCTAGTATTGAGATGAGAGTTTGTTCCCCGTGCAGAACTCACTTTTGTGTGATAAGCATAATTGTTAGTTTTATACTTGGAAATTAAATATCCCAAATCTATGTTTTACTGTCATAATAAAAATTGGCTTTAGTTTAGAAATAATACGTTTTTTAATTATATTGATGTTATTATAATAGCTACAAGCTACAGTTGCACATGAGAGCTAATATTCCTTTAGATTAAGTGTATTACCATCTTTGACATCATCATTTAATATTCAGTAATATTTTTGTTTAAAAATTAGATATTGAATCTAAAAAAGTAATATTAAAAATGCAAATAATAACATTCTTTTCCTTACGCAAAAACAACAATCATACTTTAAACAATGAACAGAATATTTGAAAATATAGTATGATCATCTCTTTATTGGGAAATTGCGCTAAGTCACTGTTCTGGACGAATGGTTACGAAATGTCACACAGCGCTACGACGACGTCGCGTCGGAAGAAAAAAAAAACACGGAACTCCTGATAACACGAGATCACTGAGTGAGATTAAAAAATGGCGGAGTGTAGCGAATGAGAGCTTACGGATATTGAGTTCCATTTCGTCAATGTTTTTATAAAATATTTCTGTACTGTTTTTCACAATATATTTATAGGTTATCTGTATTAAATTTGAATACATTTAAACAGTCGATTGATATATGTAAATTATGTATTGAGTTTGTTGAACTCGCTTTATGTTATTGTTTAAGGTTCACGTGCATATAAAGCATTAAATTTTCATAAAAAATGGCTAACCTTGACAAATTTTTATGTGTTTGTACTCATTATTGTATTAAAAAGTTAATATCGCGTTTCCTAATTCTACTTGATAATATAGCATGGTAAAATTATCAATCACTTATCAAACCAATGTTATATAAAACGGAAACAAAATGATTCGTTGGTTGTCATGCATATAATATATTAGGTATGTTTTGTGGTTTCACTGATTTTTTTAAAGCTTTGAATTGCTAGCTTATAGTTAATACAATTTAAATATATTCGATATAAAGCAGAATAGTTAGGTACGAAGACTGAGTTTTGTGTGATAATACCTCGCTGATATTGGTATTCAGAGTTCGGAAATTCTCGGAATTGCTTGGCTTTAGTCGGGCAGCCAATTCGCTATTGATTCCCAATACTCTGCGCAGTGCCACGCGGTGTGGCGGTACTATGACTTCGTTCTCGCTTAGTATACTTTCTAATAAATACTTTTTAAAGTTATACTTCTTTCGGCGCGTTAGGGAAAAATGATGAGAGTAAATTTTTACGATGCGTGCGCACACCGTCACGAAAAAACCGACACCCTGTAGTTAGCTATAGTTTAAATAAAATTATTTAAAAAAAGTATGTATATATTAAATACCTTCTTTCTATTGTTAGTATCGTTTCTTCTAAAAACGTAGAATAAGGTGAAAGACAACATTTTTGAAAAGATTTTTATCTCTTGTTACGCCAAAGAAGTATAACTTCTAACGCGTGTACATAAGTACACACTACTTTTTAATTTTATGATAATCAATCCACTTCTAATTATCATGGCGTAATATTAGACCATTTATAATCTTGCCCAATGAATAGGCTATAAAATACATAAAGATTTTTTCGTAGTCATACTTCTTTTAGCGCAGTTGGGAAAAATGATGAGAATGCATTTGTACAATATATTTGCACACCGACACACAAAAGCGACATCATGAAGTTGGTTGGTAATTGTCTGTCAAGTTTTCGAGAGAACTGATAACTATATTGAAGCTAGTTATTCAAATATATATGAATATTTTATACCAGTGGAGATAAAGATATATATCCATACATAAATATACATGTGTATTTTTGTTTGATTTTAAATAATATATGGTGGTGAATAATAAGTTACATGACTATTCGTGATAAAAGTGTTTTTTTTTTTTACATTACAAACTTTGTAAATTTAGTTTATAGACTGCAGGTTAACTAAATTATGTGAGAAACTATTAAAAATTAAAAAATAATCCTGGAAACATATACGCATAGGTTTATCTATAGATACAGTTCTAGTTCTTCGAAAGGTTACATTTACTACGAATAATAATCGAATGTTCATTTGAGCGATCACTCTTCTCTTTTGTGCGGGATATAACGACAAGTCGGGTATTTTTTATAATGGCAAGAAACGATAATGATTGCTGTATAAATAAAAATCATAACACTTAGGTATACAGAATTTTGACCACTAATCAACAAAACCATTCAACCATATTATCATGCACAGATAACGCAATCTCCTTGCTACTACCGCAGATTATGCAACCTGACCTACATATCTGTGCTTCCAAGATTCTATGTACTTTTACCCAATTGCACAGAAAAGAGTAACATTATGATATGTAGGGAAAAACATGAGTATTATTTCAATCCTGTTTTTTGTTCTCATAGTAAATAATTATCCCCTCGTTTTTTTAATTATCGAACTTTAGAATTTCCTTTGAATATATTTTATAGCTAAATGAAAAACAATTCATTAACATAATTGCTTGGAATTTGTATTTAAATTTCATGTCAATTTGAGTTTTATTGATTTCGGCGAATTATAAGATTCTATAAATAAAGCAGCAGATATTTTATTATATGCTTTGTTTAACATTCAACGAGAATAAATGTTTCCGATAATACGTTTATACATTTTTTTTTGTGTGCCCGTGAGTTTGTGCTCCTGAATTTAATGAATGAATGAATGATTTTAAGTTTGTATAGATATTAAATAGAAACGACGTATTTTATTAGTGATTAACAATGAGCTGTCTTTATTTGTTGCTGTAATTTTGTCATCACTATCACTTAAATTCATCCTGTCCAATTTTGTAATTAGTGCTTAGCTTCCTATAGGAAAAGCGTAATGATACGGATCCCAGACATTACACTCAAAAATCGTTTTTGTCTCCGAGATTAATCCAAACAAACAATAGACGACGAATTATACGTATATAAATTCAAATCTTCGACTGAGACAGTTTTAGTACTGATTTTATTCTCATAACAGTTTAGTTACCTATAGGTAAATCAAATTAAAATATTTGTTACTAGCTTTTGTCCGCGGCTTCGTTTGCGTTAATGTAAATTTGAGATTTACCCTAAGGAACAGTATTTATTTCAGAATGGAAAGATGTCCTACGTCCTTTTTACCTTACACCTTACAAAGTGTATAGAAAATTTCATAATGGTTGGTTGAGTAGTTACGACGTGAAAGCGTAACAAACAAACAGACTCTCATTCGCATTTATAATATTATCAGATCATCTCATCTAGAGATTATATGTTGGTTTAAAAGTCATTAAAAGTGATCGATAGCTTTCAAAACGGAAGAAGCTCGTTTGTCACGAAGAGGGCACTAAATAGATCTCTGATAAACGAGGGTTATTTACGAACCCTCCACTATCGGATAAAACATATGAATAGAGAATTCAAATATATAAATGCTCTCCAAGTGTTCTGAATTGAAAAGGCATTAATTCTCTTATAGAGTCTTTCGACAGCTATGATTTATAGTTTTTGTAGGTATACCTATATTTACTGAAGTATACTAAAGATGGTATGATTTTTTTATATGTAGATGTTAATTGTGGACAGTCTTATTTTTTTATTGTTTAAGTAATTTTGTTAATACCGGATTCCTATGTAACCTTTTAATCAAATTTAAGTTACATCTGTTAAATAAAATTACTGCTTTAGATCCCTATCAAAAAGCATAATAATTTATATTATATTACACCTGACAGTGAGTCTCTTTGGTTGGCTCTTTGATTTTATTTATTTGTGTAGTTTAAATCATTATAATGGATTATATTTGTGCGAAACCTTATTTTTTCCTATAAAAATAAATGTAGCCGAAATTATTGTCTATAACATTAGCCATCTGCCAGTGAAAGTCTCGTCAAAATCAGTCCAACCGTTTCGGAGATTAGCCTGAACAAACAAACAAAACATTTAAAAAAATAGTTTTTTTCGTTATATGTAAACATACACTATAATTTTATGTATTTCTTTAGGTTGAGTTATCCAAAAATAACAAGTATGTGTTTTCAATTCCAATCGAAAAGTTTCGTCACGTCACTTAGTTTCCAATTCACAGAGTCTGCTTGTTTTTGTTTGGTATGATATTAAATTTTACAAAAACTACTGTAACGAGGCACGTGTTCCGAATGAAATTTTATAAGTAATTTATTATTCTGGTAACAGCGTCGTTCACCAAAACTTTCAAGTGAACATATTCCATTAAACTTTTAAGAGATTCTTGTCTAGTTAAAGCATCTTAATGCGCAATCGGAGTGACCTTAAGACCGTAGGTATTGAAGCACTCGGTGCCAAACGCTGCTTGATAATGCCACCAAATCGCGTGGTTAAGAAAGAGAAACTTGGCTAAGTCCTCGAAAGATACCTTATTATCTTAAAGGGGAATATATAAAACGCGAAGAATTTTGCTGCGTATTTTAAGCATGAGATTTTGTTAATCGTAACTTCAAACTTAAACGGATTTATCTTAATCCGGCCTTCCGCAGGTTGATAGTTTAGGTAAACTTGGTGAAAATAATCCTATGACTTTCAAGATAAGAATTTTAAAGCGATTAAAACAGACTCACTGTTTAAACTCTGATGTTTTAAAACAATGACGTTTAAAAAACTGTTTACGAAGAAGGTTTTCTCTTACGAGGAAGGTTATCTAAGGGTTGAATAACTTGATATTTTCGGTGGAATTTTTCAACCTTTTTATCATAAGTTGTAAGAAATGATATTAAAGAAATGTTATAGTTTTAATTGATATAAAAATGATATCAAAGTCGGAGTCTGTAATAAATGGTATTTGATATTTCAATCTAAATAACGTTTTACTGTTATAATAAGAATAAGGAGACCAAAGTTTGTTCCTTGCAAATTGAATGTAAAGAAAACAAATATATAACAATAGTTTTTGTATATTTGACATGTCATGCAATAACTAACCGACAGATTATCATTAATTGTATTTATGTTTGAGATATATTAAAAATAATGTGTTATATATAACTTCTTTTTTCAAACCTACGTCGATCGACGCGGAGTTCGAACACCCTAGCAACTAAGCCTTCAACGCTTCAAAAGTTTGGTAATATTGTTACTATATTTTTGTATTTAATATAGGAACACGTAATTAAATATTGGTTCATTTTCCTTTAACTCAATAAAATAATCAATAAAATGCGGAAATATTCAATGAAGAACCAACAAATGGCTCTTTGTGAAATATGGAATCGAACGACTCGATGCTAATTATATTTGAAGAAAAGCAATTTATTCGAGAGCCAACTTACCTTGGCTCAATATTGCTCAGACTATGAAATTCTGAATTTCTTAACAAACTGAACGTCATTATTCCAAGAAAATTTCCATCTATTGCGCATAGTACCGTAGGGATTTTGTATAAGCCCGTACCGTCATCAAAAGGGGTGATTTCAGATATTTATGGCCCCTTTAACTTGATCTTCTGCCGTATACGTTGAACCAACCTAGTCTAGTTGTTGAAGGACCCTGTATTCTTATTTTTTTATCAGCATATTTATTTACAGTTGAAAGAGTTTATCGCAAATACATTTAATTAGCACTAAAATATTTGATGGTTAGTAGGGCATGACAATTATATCCAAATAGGTCGCAACTGCTAGATGTATCGTTTACCATAGTTACATGATTAAGTACGTTGGGTACTGGAATCAGCAGATATATATTCAGTAACTAAAATGGACTTTCGATGGATTGTAATAATAGATGGAACGATGGTGGCTGAGCTGATGGCATGTTCGGAAATACTTGCAACTGAATCGGAACTTTCGGTGAAGGAAAACATCGTGATGAAACCATAGTATGATGGTAGCGTTTTTTGTAAGTCCGTCTAGCTAAATATGATAATCAAGTTGAAAACCTATCGCTAAACAAGTATTGTTATGTTCCGTTACCTGCACTTAAAAGCTAATCCTCCTCTAAGTTTATTACGTCATCATTTAACATTAGACGAGATAGATAGTGGTTAAACGTTAAATCTTATATAGTATGAAAAGATATATCGCTAGCCGCCCCTGTTTTTTGGTGATCTTGTGAATTTTTCTTTATCTCTTTTTCTAGTTTTCATCTCATTTTCTATCACTATGTTGGAGATGTTTGTAATTTCGTATAATCATGTCCTCAGGCTCTAGATCAACAAGAACATACTACTGTAACAGAAAACATGAATATTGTTTAAATAGCAAATTGAGCTTACCTTGTAATCACCAAGATCAGTAACTGAACAGGTGAGGACAGCTTCTCTTCCCAATGCCACGGTGACGTTTTCAATGGGTCCGGCAAAATCGGGTTCTGTGTCTTTGAGGGAAGCAGTGGGTCCGACTCGGTTGAGAGGTGACGCTGTCTGAAGACGCATGCCGTTTTTAACAACTGTAATAAATAATGGCCATAAATTTTTTGTCACGGTGTAGTTATATCATACAAAAATTAGAGATAATTATAATCTACAATAATGTTCTTGACTGTCATATAACTTATAAGAGGTTTAACAAGGATCACACCACCAAGCTTATTTTTGTGTCGAATTACCAGTACTCATGCAGTGAATAGTAATAGGTATAAGTGAGAAATTCGTATAGAAGAATTAACTCTTATTTTATTCTATACATACAAATAAAAAAATATTTCTTGTTAGTCTGCATAATATCAGACATCGCTGAACTAATATTGACGATACTTTTACTGGCAGGTAGAGGAATTTTACATTATCATTACACTCTTCCATGGAACCAAAAAAGTAATGATAAAATTACAATATAAAAGTGTAAAACTAATCTCGACCAAACACATATTTCGAACGAAACATCAAAATTAATTTCACGAGTACTAAGTCTCTAATACGAGCTGGTGAATTTATAAGTTAGTTGTTTAAAAACAAATCATTCTACAGTTATCCGTTGTTGATGAAACTTAATATACCTGAAAATTATAACGCTGACATCATTTAAACACTTAATAGATATATATTATGACCTAGTAGTAATTTATAGAACTGATAGCTCTCGCTCTCAGATTAACTGAAACTAAGCGGAGTGTTTATCCTTGAACTATTGAATCGTGCGGTATAGAGTTGACTCTCGAGTTATTTGATATGATATATTATAACCGTTGGATGTAATTATAACTACGTCGTGCGGTTTCCTTTGCCTAGATTATTAGTCGTTAAAGCGTATTATCTTGTAATATAACTTAGAAATTGTAATTATACTCTGCAAAGAGAATTTTCTGAGTAAATATCAATCGCAAAGATCAACTAATATATGAGATTGAATTCTCTATATACTTATAAATAGAGGACACCCGTGGCTCCACACGCGCATTTAAAAATGTAGTATTTTGAGAAAATGACAGAAGTATTCATTCAAATACATTTGTAAGTACGACACGTATGCCACCTACTGTAAGTTAATCATACTGTGCTTATAATCGTTTCGCAAGTATAAGCAATAAGTTAACAAAGTTCTATAGCTAGACGAATGCAATATATAGGGAGAGAATAAAGTCTACAATGAAATAGCCGAAGGCACTCTTTATAAGATCAGCTGTTCGCCAGTGAAATTCCTGTCAAAATCGGTCCACCCGTTTTGGA
Organism: Antheraea assamensis; assembly: GCA_035772565.1. Classification (NCBI taxonomy): domain Eukaryota; kingdom Metazoa; phylum Arthropoda; class Insecta; order Lepidoptera; family Saturniidae; genus Antheraea; species Antheraea assamensis. The sequence goes on from JAQQSE010000014.1 coordinate 916,098, forward strand.
GATTACTTGAAACAAACATACAGACAAAACTTTAAAAAGATTCTTATCAATTCAGTAAAAACCTGTTATTTTGACATTACATACAGAGGCTTCATTTTATTCTATGTATAGATAAAAATCTGTACGTTAAATATACTTAAAACAATACTCTTGGGAGTCTTCGAATCGATGACAGAACACAGGCTTCCATGGTGTTTATAATTATCGTGTATCTGTTGTTTGTATGGGCAGTCATACAAAAACTGCTAGACAGATTTTGAAGAGATTTGGTATGGGAATAGTTTATATGGTATATTTCATTTTATTATATATATAATTTTATATTCATACATTGCATATCCTACTTATAAGATGCTGTTGTGTCACGTTGAGTTTCGGAAAACAATATCTTTTTTTATACTTTAGAGGTAAGCGTTTGACCACAATCTCATCTGATGTTAAATGATGATGTGGTCTAAGATGGTAAGTCACGCTTAACCTAGAGAGAGACTGGCTCTCAAGTGCAGCTGCCGGAACACACCAACAGGTGCTTGGCGACAGATTTTCAACTTGAGTGTTTCAACAGCTAGCCAGACGGACTTAGAAAAAGCCCTACCACTATGCTATGGTTTCATCACGATGTTTTCCTTCACTGAAAGCTCCGACTCAGTTGTTTGGATTCGAACCTACGTCCTTCGACGCTGTGTCCGAACACACTACCAACTAAGCCATCATCGCTTCACAAAATCATTCACAAAAAGACGAGGCCTGGTTAAATCTTCGATGTTGGATTTTATTGCATCTGTTTATCTATACTTTATTAATCGTTTTGTTTATACTAGAAATTCCACGCGAACGCGAACAGGGCTAGTTCTATATAATGGTATGAAGTGAGCAATTCTCGAAAACAAATCTAACTATGTGATATTTTGTATTTAAATAATAATATTTTTAAAGTTTGCCTACATAAGTTTTTTTTATCTCAAGACAGTGAATGGAGCTCAGTTGTCTAGGTAATGAATATACTAAGTCTATATAAATAAAATAACAGAGGTCTGCCAATGTGCACACATCACACTAAAACTAATAGTTACATTTGGGTTAATTTTCTTTTCTTTTACTTCCTGAGCATTTGGTTTTATTCTAGAAAAAACGATAGCTTTATTTAATATATTAGTTATTATAGTTGTTAAGTAACTACGTTTTTCATAAGTGCTACTACGCATTCAGCGATGTGTATTTTATTGTCTCGCAAAAGTGTGGTCATATGTACAGGACAACGCAGACGAAGTAAATTGCAATTTCAAGTGCGCTATGGCATTCACCTGTGTACATCCTATAGGTATATCAAAATAGAGAAATAAACAAGAAGATCAGAATTCTAAAAAGAACCACCTACCAATTCCAATTAGCTGGAAATATACCACAAAAATAAGAAGATAAAAAATTACAAGATCCACAAGCCGGAAAAAGACTGTAAACACTACACATTTTAATTTTAATAGCTCGTAATGAAAATAAAGCTGTAATTTAACATACATAAACTGTGAAATATACATATATATGAAAAGTATTGAAATGCGTACAAAATATAATTATTTATGTAAATTTATATAAAATAAAATGTTACAGAACGTATGAAAACTTAACCGTAGGTAAAACGAAACGTTCAATGGCGAGAATACTATATAATCTGGTATGGATTACTGTGTATGTTGTGTATGGATTGCAAAAATACTGCAAAAATAATTGATCTTTAATAATCTGTTTCTCAATAACTACGCGTCTCCGCATGTTGAAACTTTGCGTGTGTGCTTACGTATATGAACCTTTCTGTAAAAAAAACATAAACCTCCAACTCGACGGACGTCGATGGAAAGCTAAGCTCATGACATGACAATAACCATTGTTTAATGTGAGACATAAGATACCTTGTACCATAAAGTAAACTAAATTATTAGAATAGCGTATTATTTTTACGGTTGAAAGGATAATGTTTTACATAAAACCTTACCCAGATTAGACAAACCACTTAGTAACCGTCGACCTTCCGTTACCATTTAGGTAATTGATGAATGTGTTGATAAATGACAATAGCCAGGGACAGCTGCCTCTCCCCTGAGATTAGACGTCTATTCTATTCAATTATGAACAAACAATACTCGTTATATATAAGGTTTGTGATCAAAGAAACGTATCAAATAGACGAATCGTAATTTCATTTATGATTTTTTTAACTTTATTGTTATCTGACCATAGCTATGAAAGAACGTCTACGTTGCGATAGGTAATGTTATGCATTATATACACAAATTATATAAAATAACTAGCGGCCTTTACCGACGTCGTTCTGAAAATTATGAAATGAAAATAATACAAAAATAATCCTGGAATCAGATCGCAGCGCTACCCACTGAGTTCATTTGTGAATCTAAATCATTCTTGCATTCAATATACACACATAAAACTTTATCAAAATCGACCCCGCCGTTTAGGCGTAGTTGAGTCATATAAACACATACAGAAAAGTGATATCTATATTTAAAAGAAATTGTTTATATAATATTTAAAAAAGAACTGTATATCAAGTGACATAATGGCGTAGTTACATCATTGCGCGTAATATCGGCCTAAAGTTAAAAATATACTATCAAACATATCTCGTAACACGCCAAAAAATTATAACGTCACAATGCTATACTCAAGTCTAGCAAGGTTATCACACACAGATAATCTTACACTACTCATATTATAAAATTAATTATCGTAATTAACATAGAATTCAATACAGACTATTTAAAATTCCAAAATTGTACTTAAACGAACTATAAAAAAAGAAATGAAACAATAAAAAACCAAAATTAAACCATCCAAATGATAAGAAAATGATAATATTCTAATTCATAATTTACTATATTAGTTAAAAATGACAGAGGATTAAATAATACCAAAAAAATGAACACGCTTTAAAATAATGATTTACAACGTTCGTTAAGAAAAACTAACTAGGAATGTTTGGCGTCGTGAAAGGCTCACGTTCCATTTACACACACGTGCAAAAGTAAAAATATTGTAATTTTGTTTGTAATACAAATAAATAAAGTTCACATGATGGGATATTAACATGAAACTCAAACTGTATCATTATTTTGGATCAGTAAATCAGAAATATAATTCAAACTTAAAAATAACAGATCTTATAATAAACATTCACAGATAAGTTATGTGTAAACACATAAAATAATTTAAATTCCAATGAAAAGTAATTTAAATTATATTTTATAATCTCTCTAGAAGTATGAATAACATGGGAACTGGAGCGTGCGTAAAAATAAATGAAGCGTTGGTTACTGACCCGTTTCTGTTTTCATTTCAAATCAAGCCCATCAACTGTCGCGTCAGAGTAAAAATTAACAAGTGCTCCTCGACTATGTTTCACATATATTTTTTTAATATATATCTCGTTTTTGGTGTGAACGGATCTCGCTATGTCAAGTTTTTCGCATATTTACGTAATTGAATTTCAGCCTGCCTCATGTGAAAGTTAAATTAAATTTCGGGCTTACGTGGACTATACGTAAACCATAAAAGCGTATTGAACGTACGCAAATATTAATAGGAATATAATTACTCGACTTTCTTTAGTTCTATATATTTCCCTGTCATTTTACCCCCTATTACTAATAGGAATTCGTTAGAGGTACTGGTAATACAATTATGATATTAGCAATAATTGGTGGCAAATAGTAGCATAAGTAAGAATCAGTAATATTCCATTTTTTTAAAGCTTTTTTACCGAGTCGTCTTGCTTTTATCGGTGCTCTTGTTATTATAAAAGATTGTTTTATGGTAAATGGACAATTTAACAGATATATAATATGGTTACATGTTACATATAGTTTTTTCTTGTCATTTTTTTATATTTGCTACTTCCATGAACGGAATACTTCATGGAGCAAAGATCGGTGAGAGAATTAAAGAATAAAGAAAAATGAAAGTTGATATAAAGCCAGATGTTGATGCCATGAGAATTTGTTTGATACTTAGACAAGTTTTATGCTTGATATGAAGTAAATAAAACTACTAAGTAAGAAGAAGATAGCAAGAATACACAGTATTTTTATTCCGAAAGTATATATTTCAACATTATTCATACAATTTATAAATATGGAAATATATATTATAACAAAAATCCGAAACCGTAACATAACAATATCACAATCATTTAAAGGTTATACAGAATACGGAATTTCTGTAAACATACCGTTACCGGACATATAAAATAGTTATTTATGTGACACCGTCGACCCTCCGTCAAGTGAGGGCGGTCCTCCGGCCCTCCGTGCCTATTCAAATTAGACCTACGATATACGTTCCACTCCAGTTCTCTCTTCGCGTAGCTATTTCATAACTACGAATGTGATTTCAGATGCTCGATTAAATTAAAGATATATATAAAATACAGTAAAATGGATTTATTTTCCGTTTAGGAAAATACATGACACCATTTTGAATTTCACATGGAAATATGGTATCAACGGGGTGATTTAGTCAGGTTAGTGGTTAGTTACTTTTATTAAAAATTAGCCTTTGCTTGCAGCTACTCTATAGTGCCTTAAATATTTTTCTGTACCCTTTTTTACATGGGAAAATCTTTAAGAGATACCCACTCTACAGTGCAGCAAAGGCGGGGTATGTCCGATTCGCACGGACTAAAACCCTGTGGTGCCTTCTCACACCTTTTGCCCGGGGGAGCAGGGGCTGCCTTATAGGCACTACGTCTGCTCCGACAAGCGTTGGCCTCTCCTAAGGGGCCCTCGAAGAGAAAGGTGGGAGTTAGACCCCCTGACGAACTGCGGGAGTTTTTTTTTTTTTTTAGTCGCATCGGTACAATGCGCTTTCACCACATGGACCTATGCAGTTTAAGCTGCCAGAGCAAAGGAAATGACCAAGTCCATCCCTTTTTTCTGTACCCCTGACAATGTGTATGCAAAATTTTGTAATAATAAATTCAGTAGTTAAGGCGTGAAAGTGTATTTAATAAACTAACAAACTCACATTCGTATTTGAAGTATTAAAAAGGATTGCTTTTAACAATAAATACAACTACGGCAAATGGCAGACTAATGCATGAGCGTAGGGCATTGGCAAACATGTGTGTGTAGGTAAAGGTTCACTTGTTAAATTACTACTCTAAAGTCAAAATGCATCCTCACATGCCTTTGGGATTGCTTTAAATTCATATAGCATTAGTGATACATAAACACTGTAAAGCTATACCTAAATAATATACAAAAGTAACTCTCATTAAATACACAATATTGCCGTATGTCGATCGACTTGCGAGAGAAATTTCGACAGTGGTTATAATATGGCATCGGTCCAGAATAAAGTGGTCGTCAACAATTCATAATACATTTCTTTGTGTATTTTAACTAACGGCCCGCTTCAGCTTCGCATGGATGCAATAATGTGGCGATATAAGTGTCCAAACGATTTAGACCCACTTTTTGTCGCTTTGATATTAACAGTTCATCAAATTCATACTATATTTGTGGAAATAGCGCTGGAAATAACAAATTATTTTTTAATAATATGTAGAAGAAGAAAAAAGAATTATGCAGTTTATTTTACGTCAAGTGCTTATTGTAGCTTATCAGCACTGTATTTGCACTAGGGCCACTCGGGGCTAGTGCTCAAGACATCTAATTTTGGAGAGCGGCAAAATTGGGATGGTGAGTAGAAACATTTTTTCCGTGTTATCAAAAAGGTCTTTTATTAAAAAAACAAATTAATAGAGTTAAAATATGTATCGTGTAAATTTTTATAAAAATTAAACTATTTATAATTTGATTATTTTTTTGCATTAGCAAAAAGTAAAACTTATTTAAAAAATGTAATTACTTAATAACTTTTTAAAATGAATAATTTAAACAATTACAGTTATTAGTTTTGCCTTAAAACATTTCAGTTACTTGAAAATGATAAAATTTGTATGTAGAAACTTTATGCAAAATTACAATAATGTGGCGGCATTGTTTAAAATGGCCAGGGATGTCGCTAAGCTTTAATTCGAGACTACAGCGTATAACTATCTGTAACCGACTTCAAAATTACTGCTATTCTGTGCCCTGTTACAATAAATAGCAATTCACGAAGATTAAGTTAGAACGCCTCCTGTCCTAGTAGGTATTACTTAGCAACAGAACACGATAACTTGAACGTAGGTTTGGAGTAGAAATAGGCATAACGGTGTTGCATTCAGTCTTGGACAGTCTTAAAAAATCTCTTCTAAAGAAAGGAAGATAATAATAGTATAATGATAAGATATAGGAAATAAGTGAGCGAAAGAGTGAGACAAAAGACAGTAGTCTGCAAAAATATTGACAGAATCAACAGATTAAAATTGAGTTGTTCAGTTGCCATTTTAGTTGATTACATGTTCGTATGGTAAAGACAACATTTAGTTTCATTTCTTTTGTTAGTAGACCCATGCAAAACCAGCGCGCATAGCTAGTCAATAACTGTATGCCATTATCGAATAACTGGATAATGACATTATACGGTACATTTTTAATGTTCTTTAGCAATGTTAAGCTCATTTTCTACTTGTATAAACCATCGCTGGATCAACAATCGCTTTTGGCCAGTCTTTTTTGCCGTCAAATACAATCGCGATACGCCATGGCGATAATCGGCTCTTCAGATTCTTCCAGTTTTGTACAATGCTATCAAATATCGAGATTATATAAATAAACATTTTAAGCGTAATATGGGTATGTTAGCGCGACAAGGACATCTTTTGGCGGGTTACAATAACTTCAAGAATTATTAACAGTTGTTTATTTTTTTTTAATCTACTTCAAAAAACTGGTTACAATAGATAGGTTTCGTTGGCATAGAAAGAACGAAGCTGCTTTATTATTGAAACCTACTTGATGTGAAACTGGTATACACAATATACGAGTTGTCGGGAACTTAAATTTATACTAGTTCTTAACAAGCGGAACTGTACATCTAAACAATGTTATAAATATTTTTATTTTCAGTTCAAATTTATCGACGATAAAGAACAAATAGAATTTTTTTTCTTACTGACTTCACTATTTACCTGGAACGGCCTCTATATTTTCACCGGACTACCCAAATAGAAAATATAAAATTTGAATTGGATACTTTTACATTTATGGCACATTCGGTAGAAAGGTGAGTGTTGTCCAACGCTTGTTGAGTACGTTGGCAGAAAGAATGTTTTCCGATTCTGCATATGACTGCTGTTACGAGGTACTGAAATACCTGTCTGCCCCAATAACAAACGGATAATCTTAAAATAGAAAGAATAATCCATTATGGTTCTTCTAGTTTGTAATATTTGTAAATTATTAATTATTCTAAAGGTTTATTTTATTATGTATAATTTAAACTTTAACGATAATAATTAATTACAGGAATAGAAATACAGGTACTTATTTAATTTAAATCAAATTATATAATGAACTTTCAAACTGGAAATTATATTGATTATTTTTCTGTAAAAATGAGATCAGGTTTGTTAACGAACAAAAATCATGGTAGGTAAATCAAAATGGCATTGTCTTTGTAAAGTTTATCGAGGTTGTAGCTATTTTAAGAGAGTGTGAACAAGTAAATGCTTTATATATTTATTCGATAATTATTATTTTTTATGACTCCTACGACGTTCCTTCTAACAATGCGCTTATAGGTACATTCTGACTTACTTCTTTACAGTGTCATAGGAATTACAAGATAAATGAAGGCTAGGGTGGACTGTAACACGCTGTTTGTTAAAAGGCATATCATTAACTAATCATACACATGTAACCAGATGCTAGACGTTACTGAATACTTCATTTGAACAAAAGTTCTTTTATGAGTAAAACAGGGTAGATATAACGGGATGAGATTTTTAGGAACTTTTTAATTTATTTTTTTTACTTTCTATTTTAATTAATAGACGAATATATCAGATAAACGAATCTAGGCATCATATTTATTTGACATAACAACACTCAATGGCATTTAGAATAATTTAAAAGCTTGATTATGGTTCGGTTTACCGGTTTATATTGCAACGTCAGGGTGAATCTTACATAGTGTCCTTCCCCAAAAAAATAAGATTAATTGATATGCAACTGTATGCTTGAAATAAGAGACAGAGGAAAACGAAATAACATTTGAAATATTGGACAACTTGTGAATAAAAGTTAAATTATTAATCGTAAATTGTTTTTTATAATATGCTTGTTTTTTAATAATTTTAATGAATAAATGATTATGAAAAAATATATATATTTCAAAAATAAACACATTTAATCTAATTGAAAAAAAAATTGTGACATTTTATTTTAGAGGAATTTTCAAATGAATGTAGACGATTTTAGGGAGTTTTAAGCTTAGCTGTAGAGGTAATTATTTTGAGAGTTGATAGCCCTGCAGTAAAATCACCACATTTCTAGTTATACCACTGTAGTTTCCGTTTTGCCTTCCCGGGTGAATCAAATTGGAAACAAAATATCCGGACCGCCATAGCTTAGTTTCAGGGATTCGGATGCGTATGTAGTTCCTGTGTTTCACTCGGATCATAAGTTTGTTGGCAACGTGAATAAATCCACAGAATTTGTGTACACTAAGCTACGTAGGTTCGCGAAAATAAGCGAATTATGTAGCAAAACGCTTCGAAAACAATTTTAATGGGATTTCGGGATTGCGTTATTCAAACTCGGTAAAATATTACCCTCTTTTTTGTTATCACGGAAAATAACATGGCCGTAGTAAGGCAAAAAAGGTTAAACGAAATCGTAACAACTGCCATAAATAGCAACATTATTTTTTTCCTTCCCGTAAAGGAATTCCTTTTATCTATTAAGCGTACGATATAAACTTTGTTCCTTATTTTCGAATGAAATACAAAATCGTGTATGATACTAGTATTAGTTTTAAAAGAAATTTGACCATAGTTTTAATATCTATATTAATAAATAAGAGAGGTCTGCCGTTATGTGCACAACATTCAAAACCTTTGAATAGATTTGGATAAAAAAAATAGTTTAATATCCAAAACACTTGGTCCTTATCTAATTAAAAAATAAATCAAGGTAACATCATTTAACAAAAGGTTATTACAGTTTTTAGAAACTACGATTGTTACAGCAACTACGCGTTCAGCGATTTGTGAAATGGGGCAATCGATGTTGTACGCATCCGCAGGCGGGATGAAGTAAATGGGTAACATTTTTTACGAATAATTTTGTAAGCAAAGTCTAGTTTTCCTTTCAGATTGTTATGGCTTTTAAAGTGAATCTTCTTTTACATCGTCTCAATTTTTTTCGTTCATCTATCGCATGTCGCATTACAGCCGGCCGCAGAGTAGGGGTAAAGTGAAAGGCATTCGGCAGAGCCACCAAGGCCAATAGTACGGCACCCATGGCTCAATTCAAAATGATTCAATGATTTAAATGAATATTGTACTCAGTTTTTAAAATGCGTCTACAATTTGAATGATTCTATTTATTATATTTTCCGTACTCTAATCCGCAGATTGAAATTACAATGTATAGTTGGATATCTCGTCTATTATTGATTTCCCATTTTCCAGTTATTAAATTAGAATTGAAAACGCGATTTAATTACTCTAAAACGAATAATTATTAAAAAAAGTTCGGTTAAATGTCTACGATCCGAAATAAAAAGTTTCATTTGTATCGTGGTTCCATAAAATCACACAATTATTTTTCCTCTGTACATCCTAACTAATATTATAAATGCGAATATTTGTTACGCTTTCACGCCTTAATTATTCAACTGATCATTATGAATTGTTTTGTACACGTCGTCAGAACTACAGAAAAAGTCACAGGGTGCAAATTATCCAGAAAAAAGTAATGTTCCTGAGAGATAGGTCAAATCTACATTAACGCGAGTGAAGTTGCTAGCAGAATCCAATAAAATATAATGTCAAGATAATAAACAATGCAGACGAAAACACGAGTATAAACTAGTTTAATATAATAATATATCATACAAAACTAAACAACTGAAGTTGTACAAAAATAGGATAAGGTACCATAAAGATGCATGTTAAGTTATGCCAATCTTTTTTAATCTAGAAATGAGTTGACAGTAGGTAGAGAGAGAGTATCTAGGGAACTTAGGGCAATATGAATAACTACTACCTAGATACCTTTAAACTATAAATAGCTAGGTCGTAAGCAAATGTATCAAATAAGTACTACATTAATTTCAGATGTACTCATACAAGAAACTTTACTACGTCATGAATATTAAAAATCATTCATTTTGACGTGTTAAATGTATTAAAATGTACGTAGATTCATAAGATGTAATATAAAACGATGAGGGCTCAGTTGGTAGTATGTTTGGACACAGCGTCGAAGAACGTAGGTTCGAATCCTAGCAACTGAGTCAGAGCTTACGGTGAAGGAAAACATCGTGATGAAACGATAGCATGGTGGTAGGGCTTTTTCTAAGTCCGTATGGCTAGCTACCACCCTCAAGTTGAAATCTGTCGCCAAGCACCTGTTGGTGTGTTCTGGCAGCTGCACTTGAAAACCAGTCTCTCTCTAGGTTTAGCGTGACTACCATCTTAAACCACATCATCTTCGTTTAACATCAGATGAGCTTGTGGTCAAACGCTAACCTATAAAGTATATAAACAAAAAAAAAAAGCAAAAATTAATGTTAAATATATACAGTTAATAATATAGATTTTTTTTTCCTGGAATAATAAGCTACGTCGTGCCAAAAACAAAAAAAATATATATTATGCCAGTTATAATTATTTTAAGAGCGTTACCATTGCAATCATTTAGAAATCTTTAATTTCGCAAATATCATTATTTATTACAGACACTCAATTAGGTTTTACTTTTTCTCAATGTATTTGTAATATTTGTACGGATTGCATCAGGTCCAATCCAATCCATAACGCGAATCGTGTGACTGGTTCAGGCATCTAAGTCCTGTGGGATGCCTTATTGGTAGATGTTTTCCCCCTTTTGACATTTTGATTTACAAGTCATTACAACTTACAAGTCATATGTTTATTACAATTTTATTAAACAGAAATAATTATAATTTAATGAAGCGTAAAATATTAACACATTTACCCACACATGTAAATATCATTGTTGGAAACACATACACACATATACACGATTACTAAGTTTCCGTGACTAAGTCATTCAACATAACTTCGGTAACGGAAGCAATTAATTTCGAGACACGAAACAATAAGCCGTATTTCTTGTAATCCGTTTTGAGGACAATTTAAGTAAGCCTTCAAAGGCTCCTGTAAACCAAATCTCTAATTTTTATCGCTTGTTTCATTTACCCAGTCGTAAATCTCATTGATGGCGTTGTAATTAAATTAGTGTAGAATCAACAAGAGCCTGCACCTATCATCTCAAGCGTATTTTATTTCAAAGACGTGAATAAAATAGACAAAAGGAATTGATTACCATGACCGTATTATTAGTTGCTTTGTCCTCAAACGAGAGAATTCTTACTGCCTTTTTCGTTTCTGATGAGAGCGATCTTTTTTTGCTATCGTTTAGTGCTCAAATAATACTGAGAAGTTTTTCGTTACTGTAAGAATAATTGAATTAACCTTAATTTATTATTAACTTTTTAGGTTCAATATTATTAAGGGTTTTTTTGCCAAATGATGTACGAATTTTGTACGATACATAAAGACATAACTAAAGGCAAGTGCGACTTGTTGATGGTATGGAAAAAAAATATTTCCAAAAAACACTTAAGCTTACTAGTGCGTGTCAAAAAGTGAGGTGCACATGTTTTTTATACAATTTTAAACATTAATTACCAATCGTCAAACTTAATCATTTATATGCCAACTGATCAACCAGGTTTCTGTTTCCACAGCCCAGAAAATATGAATAATAACAAATAGAATCGGCCTACATAATTAAACATTATTCGTAGTAACATTTAGTATACTCTTTTTAGTATGTGATCTTGATTGTGTCCTTAAATTGGTTATGTTAGAATTATGGTTATAAAAAATATATATAAAAAGTACACACTTTTGCAGTTTTCATATCACTAAATATAACCTCAAAATAGAAAAAAAATCTCCAAAATGAATACTAGATAAGTATTAATTACAAAGCCTCATTTGGATTTGTCATTATCTATTACACGACCAGTATAGATAGTGCTCTTTAATCCCAAAGTCCATAAATATATTATCACGTTCTCTACTTTATTGTATTTCTGTTGGTAATGCCTCTTACTGTAATACTATTGAACAAATGATTTTTTAAGCATAGTAAGTAGAATATTCATCTTCATATTTAATCTCAGGTAAAACTTATGTAACCTCTATAATTTACTTTATAATTTGTTCGACCTTCATTAATTTCATTTTCGGTTCTTTTCTTATTATAAATCGTTGACCTTTTTATTGTCATGGACGAAAACGTTTTTCGCACAGGCCGGTGAAAGTGCGAAGTGCCGCTATTCGGCGTGACTCCTAATCTTACCTCTGATTGGTGTGCGTTTCACACCATTTTTATGATGCCATTACCCGTCCGCTATTAAATTGTGGCTGCAAACTAAAGCTCATAGTGCAATTCAGTTACGAACTTGAATTAAAGGGTTAAATTTAGAAAGGTGCAGGTAAAATGAGATTGGATATTGCATTTGGAAAATGTTAAGTTCATTTTCACAATATTTCAATGTTAGAGAGTTCTTGTTTTTTTATTCATTTACTTTAAACTATATAATACATGTTTTTACACAACTACACACAAACTATAACTACGGAGTTTTCACTGCTGTTATATGTATTTGAAAGAATTTTTTAGACGAAATTTGCTTATGGAATATATCACTAGATGGCGCTTTTAAGTAATTTTATTTTTTTATATTTATGATTAGAACATTATGATGACTAGACGCCGTCAAAATTGTGCTTTACTATTATTACAATATAATAAATATATAATTCGTTTTAAAAGTTAAATTTTTTGACCGTGTTGTTTTGTACTTCTCTTACTTGTTAAATATCTATATCTAAAATAAACACATTTTCTTACATGTAAAACTAAATACCCAAACATATTTTCATTACAAACAAAAACTATTACAATCTTGTATACAGTCTCTTCAATACCATTCATACATAGATATACACATCTGTAAGTATTCGATATTGGTCCTATCATGCATCACTAGAGGCGCTGATTTAAAAAAGTAGTGTCTGAATATACAGTATATATAATGTACTCTGTGGTATAATAACAAGTACATCGTTCTTTTTTATCCTTTATTATACTGCATAGGTGTTGTGTTGCTCTCAAGTGTAGCTGCCGGAATACACCGACAAATGTTTGGCGACAGATTTTCAACTTGAGGGTGGTAAAATCTCTACCACTATGCTATGATTTCATTATCATGTTTTCCTTCACCGAAAGCTCCAGACTTAGTCGCAAGGGTTCAAATCTACGTTGATCGACGCGGTGTCCGAATAAGCTATCAACTTTATTAGTATAACATAACAGGAATAACCTTGAACACTATCGAGTCAGTTATTTCTACATACCTCCTTAGCATCATCTGATGGTCTGACAGGAGGTTGTAAAATCTACACACCACTTCATTGCTTAGTCTATATTCTAGGCATATATATTTGACCACATCATCATTATCATCATCATCTTACCCATACCCCACCTAAGTAGGGTTGGTACTACATATTTTCTCTTCCACTCCCCCATGTCAGATGTCATCTCAGTATTCACACCTTTTATACGCATATCATTTTTCACACCATCCTTCCACACCTTTTTCGGTCTTTCTTTACTCCTATAGTCTGTCATAGGAGGATCATCCTGGTTTATACTTAAAACTTTATCTAATTACATGACTTTCATCTCTCCTCATGACATGTCAATACCATACTAACATATTTCTCTTCAATTTCTCTATCATTAGCGCCATTTTCAAATTGCTTCTGATATACTCATTCTTATTCTTATCCATTCTGATTACACCACACATCCATCTCTGCCACATGAAATCTTTTCTCATTTGTTTTTCTTCTTTCAGCACTCGGATCCATATAACACGATTGGTCATACCTTAACCACATAATTTAACATCAAATAATATCCTTGTTAATTAAATAATAACTAATTCAGCGATAAGCATTTATAGCATTTACTTAACTGTTTTGTTACAATCGCAAATGGGTCATATAGATATAACCACGGAAGCCACGATATTGGGGGCAATTCATTTCAAATACATATAATGCATGAAATGCATTATCTCAAACTATTAAAACGGATATTTCATTAGTAATTAGAATATAATCAATTTGATTACATCGCGGTGGTTTCAATTATTTTAGATAATAAATCATAATTATTACTATCGCGTTAAATATTCTACCTTCATTTGATAAAAGTAAACAAAAATGTTCGATACATCCAATTATTTGAATCTTTAAAAGTTAAAACCAAATAGTCCGGTAATTGATCTACGTGACTCAAAGCTAAGCCGAAAATTTTGGAGATCGGTAGTCTTAGTTGATTAGTAGCTTATGGAGTATAAGATGTAACTACCTAGAGACGTCTAGTCAAACCTCAGCTAGACGTTTAAGTATAGTTAGACAACAAAAGAAGAAATTGCGAGGTTACAATAGCAGAGCGTTTATAATTGTTATATATCGCTTAAGGACTTAATATTGTGTACTCGTATACTACGCAATTAATGATTTTATTAATCGTACGTTTATAGAACAGCTTAATAAGTATTTATAAAAAAGCGTTTCTGTTTTTGGTTAAAAACGACAGCGTTTTTTTCCAAACTGACTACGCTATTAGCCTGACGGTCCTTCACAGCTTCACCGGACTAGTTCAAATCCGTATTGTACGAAGACAAACAGATGTGACATTTATTTAGAAATCTGCTGTCTTAATTATTATAGTAGCATGACAAAATGGCTGCACTATGCCTCATCACAAGCATGGTACAATCCTAAAACAATAACACCTACTGAGAGACAGGAAATCCGTCGCTAGTCACCACTATCATATTTAATCAGTGTAAATATCTTTTGAAGGCACGCTTAATAAATTTAAAATAATAAAAGTATTTATATAAAATCACTGCCTTGTTGCACTACACTACACCGTTACCATATTTGGAAATCATCAAGCTGCAATACAGCTTATAACCATTGCTATGTACCACTACAAAGAATAAGGGAAAGAACTGAAGAAGATGAACTAAACTGAGAAGAAAAACAAAGAATAGGGAGCGCGTCACCACCGTGGGATCGTCAGAACCACCTCGGGTTTTCGAGTCACTATTCGTTCTAACTTCGTGCAGTAATCATATTTCATAGTTTATACCTTAGATTACTTTTTTTTATGGTAGCCGGACTTGGGAGGATGGCTCATGGGGCTCATCTTCCCGTCACACAGATCTCGCGAACGAAGGAGACGGCCGGTATGTACACGAACGTTTTCAGCCAAGGTTTTTATATCGAGCAGACGCGCCTCACATAATTGCCTAGTACAGAAACTAATTAGATAATGATTTACACAACTTGTCTATTAATACTTTATTCCTATTTATACCTAATTTCTATAGGACATGTCTTAGTATATCGCCCTCAACTATCTTTTGCTATATAGACACTTTTTTCTTTTCTTCTGTCTATCTCTCTCTGACCGTGTATATCTTTCACGTTTTTTATGCAAGAAGTTTCTCTTCAGTAACAGTATGGAATTCTTAATCTGTTTCTTATTCAGTTATCATCCTGAAAATTTACTAGACAGGACACTTCTGAGACGAAGCCATGTTAAAGAAAATAATGTTACTAACAGAAAGCTATTGATGAGTTTTTTTTTTTATCGCGAACCGTAGAAAAAAAGTACATTTCCAAAACTCATCAGTTTTATGTTGTGGGTAATGTTAACTGTATATCGGCAGCGGCACGATAGTAGGTTCATTACGTTTCGTCGAAAGCCCGGACGTGATAGATGACCTGCTCATCGCAAATAATGCTTCATTGGAGCTCCTTTCAACAGAGTTCACCTTTACCGAGTTTTATACGTAATTATGGGTATATTATCCAAAATATAAATGGTGTGTATAATTTGTCCAATCAGAATTCATTGCTTTATCAGATAAATAAATACAGAACTGTAAACGGCAGTAATTAATATAACATAAATTAGTTTAATGTTTATTTGTTTGGAAACAGGAATGTTTTTGAGGAAGCCATGAAACGAGAATCATTACAAATATATTATGTTCTTTTATTACTTTTTAATAATGGACATCAAAGGCTGTTATTGTGTGTTTAGTTAATATTAATTTTATCAGGAAAGCTTTTTTCCACGAACTGTTTACGTAAAATATCTTGTATATTTTATTAAGGTTATATTAATATAATTTTAATAGCCTTTTGTAGGTAATCTAGATGCTTGCAAATTTATAAGAGAGTTAAAATTTAATGATAATTCACAATTGATTACGAAAAAGGAATGATACGTAAAAGAGACATACGTTGGCAGTGATAATATTCAATAATTTCTATGGCATAGATTAGAAACTGTGAACTGCTTTGTTCCTGTCAAGGAGGACGCTATGACTATAGAGTCACATAGACAAGCCTGTGGTTCTACAATTCATGGAAATAATAACTATCAAAGGCCGTTTAAGCGCCGTTTAACGTCCCTCAAACCAACAGCGAATAGTCAGTCCGGAGAGAAATATTAGAACTATCGTTTGGGTTAATTCAATTTTATACCTATTGCATCTAGAAACTGAAATTACTAGCATTTCTTTACTTTTACCTTACTTACAATATTGTTTCATTTAATACTATTTTGTTATATACTAATTTAATACCTTTTTTTTTCAAATAAAAACGAACCACCTACAAAACGCGACTCAAAAGTGTAAAACAATATTTTATTCACTTCATTTTATACAATATTTTATCTTAGTTTCAAAAAAATTACTTGAGATACAATTACTAAATTTAAATTATACCACCCAAATCCAACTCCATCCAAATCGGACCGGTAGTTTTTGAGATAATCGCGGGCATACAAGCATAAATATATACGGGTACGGGTCGAATACAGAACCTCCTTTTTTGACGTCGGTTAAGAATACAGAACTTCCTTTTTTGAAGTCGGTTAAGAATACAGAACCTCCTTTTTTGAAGTCGGTTAAGAATACAGAACCTTCTTTTTTGAAGTCGGTTAAGAATGCAGAACCTTCTTTTTTGAAGTCGGTTAAGAATGCAGAACCTTCTTTTTTGAAGTCGGTTAAAAATATTATTCATCAGGATTTTTATTTACAGCGTCTTTTTTTCTCAGACAAAATCATGTTTGCGCAAGTTCGTCGACAAATTGGTACTTACACGCTTTCAAAGTTATAAGGAAACGAATATTAAGTGATCAATGAATAATAGAAAAATATAAAACAAAAAGTAACTGAAAAAACATGGAAATAATGACTGTTCTTTTCAAACTATCTAGTTTATATCCTGTTATTTGTTTTTACTGTATATTATTATATTTACAAAATCTTGCTTTATCTTATACAATGTCGTATACTCTAAATATTGATGTAAAACGTTTGTTTGAATTAGTTCGTACTGAATGGTACTTAAGAAAGATAAATGATACGCCTATTTCGGAACAGACTGTTGTTTTATTGGGAAAAATTAATCTCCTTTCTTGGTTAGGGAAAATTCTTAACCTACTCTTGTGTTTTTAATTTTTACAATTTGTTTTATTATTGCTATAAATTACGTCAATAGAAAATAGATGTTTCGAGAAATGTAATTTAATTAAATCTGTAGTTCTGTCTGTAGATTTATATTATAAAAGTTATTGTTATCAAATGTGACGTTAAGTAAATCTTCTGTGTATCTGTGTGTTTGTTTGTATGTACGGATTTAACTCAAAAACGGCTTAACCAATTATTATGGAATATTGTACACAGAATGTATATATATATAATTCTGTAATTGATAGAGTATAAATGTTTTGAGAAGTCATAAAAAAGCAATTTGAATTCCTATATTTATTCATGTAACTTAATTTATGTCCACGGGAAAATGTGTCATTCCAATAGTTGATAGCCTTTTAAAATTCTCAGCAATACTTTTGGACTCTGTCAACACTCTTAGAATATATAAATAAGTACAGAATGAAAAGTACACGTGGTGCCATTGCCATTTGCTAGTATATCCTTCTATTATAAAGAGAAAAGATCTGATTTTTTGTGTGTTATTTGTAATGGATAAACTCAACAAAAAAAGAAACCGATTTTTAAAATTCTTTCATTTATCTTAGAAAGCTCTATTATCGCTTAGGTGATTATTGGGTGATACGTGATTATTGGGTCTCCATTTATAAAAATTACATTAACACGAAAGAAATCGGCACCAAAAGCTAGTCCTATAATAAAGGTATATTGAGATTTTAATAATTTTGATTTGGCAAAGAGTAAATATGAGGGGTTTGAGTTTTACTAATAAATACAAAAGTTTATGTTATTTTACGTCGTTGCGTTATTGAAAAGTTGTAAGATCATAAATGTATACCAATTCAGCATACAGAGTATTATAATAATTATTGAGGAATGAAAATTAGAAAAAAGGACTAAAAGAATTGACGATGATAAACTCCAAAACTATTTATGATGTAATCGATCATCATTTATCATGCAAAAAGGATTTTACGCTGGTTATTTTACCCGCCGATAGAAGGTACTAGATTAAAATGTATTTTTAATAGATTTTATATTGTACATTAACGGTTGGTAGTGGAACTTTTACAATGATAAAGACAACAACATTATAGGAGTTTATAAATTATTCTTTAAATAATATCTTATAAGAAAACATCGCGTACTATGTCTATCTGGTGAATTATCCTCGGTTCATTAATGAAAATTGACTTTAACATTTATGTAAAATATTCCATTCGCTGCTGTATGATTTTGCCAGTCAAATATGGAATAATGATCTTAATTGGTTTGCCTTAATGAACGTTTATTAACAGCGAGTTTGCAGTAACGTATATAAATATAATTATCTTGGTGTCATAATGGAAATCATGCTATTGACCAGACGATCTTACTAATGGCATAGTGTTTGTACTAAAACCCCAGTGTTCGTACTTATTGCCTAACGAATATTGACCCGTACTAAAGTAAAGGTGACTTGTTGTAAAAGGTATGTGTCATATTTATTATGAGACAAAAACTATTATTTTCAGTGTCCACGTCCGGGTGCTTTTGATAATATAACTTGCATGTTCTGGCTATGGTCCATACTAATATAATTTTAAAATAAAACCAGTAACTGTCCGTGCGTTTTCTACGCAGCAATTATTTTCTTATTGTTGTTTTATATCAATAAAATATAAGTCAGTTTTATGGTATCTGAAATAATTACACATTATTTAAAGCGCTGTCAATTTTCTTACTGTCTAATGTTAATGCTACTATGTGATATCGAAAATTATTACAAAAAATAGTGCCCGTATATAAAACAAAATTACTTCAGATTAAATAATATCTTAGTTTTTTTCGGATTACTTTTTTACGATATCTAAAGCACAATTGATAACAATCGTTATACTTCTACACTCCGTGAATTACTGAACTAATTAAATATACTTCCCGTGTACAAAATTTTATATAAATCGTTTAACACAGATTCTTATTTCAGTTTTTATGGTTCCTTAATTGTTAGTAATTTTTATATTCTATCAAATTTGAAATATCGTGTAATTTGTACTTCATTGAAACCTAACTTTGTATGTATAATTATCTATTTTCATAGGCATTTTGCAAGTATTCGTTATAGGTCGATTGGTAAAACCACGAGGAACTGTATTTATTCCAGTATTTTAAATTCAAAATTAAAAATATTTTATTCTGCCTTAAGAAAGTTATGAAGGTTAAAATACTACCACGGGTGCGGAAAACATCCCAATTATCGAGAAAAACGAGCAAAAATCTTAATCAGGGTTACCTCTTTTGTATATCCTATATCAAAATAATATGAAAGGTAAGTTTTATAAATAGTTATTTATTATTGTTTCAGTGGATGTGCAGATATAGGATCATTTTTAGACATCGCGTCGGTACCTATCATCCTATAAAATAACCTTTTGAGACGATGCATATTGTCAGACAAATCGGTAACGTTCTTTGAGACTTTACTTGCATAGCCTAACATTGTTGTTACCTAAAATACTTTTATTGGTCTTATGGCGTCTAAAATAGAGAATAATTTATTTTTTGTTTATATAATATTAATTTTAAGTAGTATTATAATTAAAATTACTTATTGACGATTGAATAGTTTAAACCAGTGGAATGCTATCTTTTACCAGCAAGTCCATCGAAACGTAGAATGAATTTTTAAAATTCGCATACTAATTAAAATTTTAATTAGTACCATTTTAGCATTTTGGTGAAGGAAAACGTCGTGAAGTAGTTGAATACTTCGGGAAGTTCTTTTTCCATTATCATTATGTAGGCGTAAATGTACAAAATAATATAACGGCTGGGATTGTGCTTAAACCTAAGCTTTCCGTTATTAAAAGGTCACTACAAGGCTGTCCCTACCTTAGGGTAGACTGACAGTTCCAGTCGCTAAGTCCTATAAGTTCAGTGGTGATGAAAATTAAATAAAAATACTATTTTTCGCTTTTCAAGTGAATGACTTTATGTATACATAGGCACGCGAGTCGAGTCAAGTGTTTTTAAATTGACTAAGTGGTATATGTATATTAGAAGTTAGAAAAGTAACACCCTGAATCAAATCTCGTTCCATCCTGAAACTTTGCCTCGTACCGTAGACGAGTCGTCGCCCAAAAATAGGCTAATAAAATAAACACAAGCTTAACACAAAAAAGAAACTAAAATAATTTACAAAGGTTTTGTATATTCACTTGTATTAGTATACATAATTTGAACAAACCTGTTTTGAATAGGAAACCTGAAAAGGTACGTTCCTTTTGAAAATTCATTAGATTGTATTTATACGCTGCTTTTATAATTCTTTGTTGGGTTGTTAGTCGCCCGGACGTACGAGGTCAGTAAAGTGGGCCGTTCACCAGAATGTACTGTTGTTAGTTTGCGACAATGGGAGTGATATATTAACCTAGGGGTCGTAGTAACTGTGCAATGGACGCATACGATCGCCACCGACGGGTAATAAATGAAACGACTCCTATCGCATGTTAATATCCTCATCGGCATGATAGTAAGCGGGCGTTTTCATTAAGCGTACATAAGGCTTGCGGGATCGCATTACGCAGTATAAATTTCATTTAAACTACCATTGTTTGCGATATTCAGTCGATCAACAGACTTGAGAGAATAGATATAACAACCATCGATTACGGTGGTGACATGATTCAATCTTATCCATTTCATTTTGGTTGACAATTTTTTTATATTACTTTTTTTTATTATATATTATAGGGGGCAAACGAACAGGCAGGTCACCTGATGGTAAGTGATCACCGCCGTCCATAGACACTAGCAACACCAGGGGAGTCGCAAGTGCGTTGCCGGCCTTTTAAACATGTGGGCCTACGGCGCTCTCACTGACCGAACGAAACGCAACAGTGCAACCACTGTTACTTCACGTCGGTTTTCTGTGAGAGGGTGGTACTACCCCGGGCGAGCCGACCCATTCATGCTGAAACCAGTAATAGCTTCAGCGTAGCTCTACCACCTAGTTAAGAGAGTTACAGAAGACAATCAGTTTACGTCATAGTTAAGACTAGAAAGATATTTCGATAATATATGCGCAGTATAATATAATAGTTTTACAGCGATTTTCTAGGTTTAAAACACCAATTAAAATAACTTTATATACAGTAACTTATTATTTCTGTTACTGATCAGATTACTTTAAAAAGTTTACATTTTTTTTTAATAATTGTTAGCTATACCCCACTTTTCCACTTTTGCTTATTTTTTTTCAAACTCGGTCCCGAATACCTCACGCCACGGCACTCGGCTCGCCCACACTATTTCTTCATTCTCTCTTTACTTATTTTCTGAAGTAAATTTTGAACGGTTACTCTGATTCTAAAACTCGAAACGTAGTTTTTGATAGTCTATTATAAACTTTTATCAATAAGTAAAATACATATAACTCATAAAAAGAGTTTACGCAATATTCCTGGAAATGCTAGAGATTAATGCGTTTGAATAATATAAAAAACATCATCTCCTTAGGTTTGAGATTTTAAAAAGATGCTCATAATCTTTTGAGTGATATTTTCAAATCACCTTTATTTTCGATCTTATTGCTCAAACTATTAAACGACTTTTGAATTGTACGTTTGTCGTAGCTAAATTCAAGTTTCTGTTAGTAATTGAGATAGGATCAATTTTATCTTCAATTAAGTTCGTTCATTTCACGAAGCGAACTGCGAAATTAACAGCTTGCATGCATATTAATGTAACGAAACTTTACCGATCTCATGACGGCAATAAATAATATTGTGACGTGGTTCATTAATACAGTGTCGAGGGAAAATACAATAGATAACATAGCCGTGGGGTGCTCTATGGTGATGACTAATGACATAATCAAATTTCGCCCCTACATGTTTCTTCGCTTCTCTGAATCGAAGGGGAGTCTAGTCTTGGTACATTTATACGTCAGTAGCTCAACGTATTTAATCTTACCAACTCTATTATGCATTCCAAATAAATCAACACCTTAAAATATGTTTTTAAATACTGTAAACATACAAATATTTGAAAAATAATAGAATTATTATTCGTGGTGGTCTAGTGGTTTAACCGATGTAATATCGATCTGATGTCCGCAGGTTCGAACCTCGGCATGTACCATCGAATTTTTCGGTAATTTGTCTACATTTACTAATTTCACCTCGTAACACTACCAGCTGATGGTGAAAGAAAACATCGTGAGGAAACCTCAACCTGAGAAATATCCTTGTAGTACCACCGTGTGTTGGAAAAATATAGGGATTGTGGATTTCTCAGAGTCTGAAATCGCTAATACGTCGTAGGCTGGCGTGGCGATTATGCCCATATCTCCTTTTGGGAAGTTTTAAAGCAATTTATTATCAGGATAATCCATTTTGTATCTGCAATATAAGATACTAAATATCGAAGAACAATAATTATTACCGAGAAATATATTGGCAATACCACACGGTTATAATTTTATTCAGTGATAATATGTTTAGTATTAGTGCGTTTATTAGATACCTCATTGACAAATGTTTAAAACTTTGAATTGTATAAAGCGAATTTTTGAATTATAGAAAATTCTAATTTTAAGTGATAATGGCTCAGAGATATAGTGCTCGAACACCTGCATCGAAGGCTAAGCTAAGCTCTCGGCGAAGGAAAACATGGTGGTAGGGCTTTCTATAATCTCGCCTGTTTCTCACCTATAGAAATGTTCTGGGAGTTGCACTTGAGAGTCAGCCCTTCACTTGGTTTTTGTTTGTTTGCCATCTTAGACCTCATCATCATTTAACAGCAGCTGAAATAACTTTCAGACGTCAAAACCTACAAATTAAAAAAATATGATCATTTGAAGATGGTACAATTGATCACCAATACACCAATCGAAGTGTTTGGTAAGGTGTACATTAAAATCAATTACTATCTTGACTTGGAGTAGATTATAATTGACTATGTTTGTTGTTAGCATCAGTTAAGATCACAGTAAGCTGGGGATACACGTTAATGTATACACAATTAAAATAAACCAAAAATGTGATGGATAAAACTTTTCGAAACCTATCATAAAGATAAATTATTTGTAAAAATTCGTTGATTTAATGTTATAGTTTTTATACATTAACATTATTGCAAAAATGATGTACAACGATAGTAATTTACATCACCATTTATACACGTTCGATATGTATTTAAACAGACTGATATTCGTTCAAGAAAGAATTAAATTGTTAAGTGCAGATACCCCCGTTGCAGGCAATACGCACGAATGGCCCCGGTAATGGTTTCGATACAGGGGACGCGCACTGTGATATATTGCACGTTAAACGGATTGCCTGTTGAGCTCTAGATTCGCTGTATCAATGCTCTAATAGGCCCCTATCGGTTCAACCCTCTTTACACGTCACCTTTTACGAAATAATCTACGACGATTTCGTATGTCTTTTGTTTTTAAGTTGATCGTGATTTTCGACCTAAAAAGACAGTTGCTATTAAGACAATTTTTATTTCTGAACATTTTTGTTTGTAACATGTTATACTTTGTTAAATGATTATGTGTGAAATAGTTTAAGCGAATTAGTTAAAATGCAGGTTTATTTCTATATCTTTTGAAGTTGGTAGTCAACAGAATATTCTTTGTATAAAAAACCGTTACAAACATTGGAATGACCAATTTCATGACAAAAGTATTAAAAAGTGACATATTTTTACGGCCACGTATTAAATAAAAAGCAATTTTCGCTTCAAACTTTACCCTTTGTAGTGCGAAAAAAATGATCCCGGAATAGCCACTTGTGACACAATACCGATTTACAAACACAATGGGGGCACAGGGTGCAGCCGCTGATGGCTTCACGAGCGCGTGTGTTGCTCTACTAGGGATGGTACAACGATATTTGCTTGAAGTTTAGATTTTTTTTTGTTTTTAATTCTAACGATGATATCAATAGACGTGAGTTGATTTATTTTAATACTTCATTCTGTTTTAATCATATGAATTCTGCTTTTAATATTTTGAGTTCTTATGTGGTAGCCACAGAAACTACTTTTCTAAAAATCTGGTTATTTTAAAATATATACTATCTAAATATATGTAGGCAAAGACAAAATGGTTCAGTACCTTTTGCCCCGGTGTTTGACAACCGACTTTTTTTTTGTTAATAGTTACTGACAATCTTTTATGTTATGAATAAAAAAATTAATAATTACTTTTTCTCGTACCATCGACGTGCTTATCTATATCTATTCGTCATATTTCACTATCCTTACGTCTACTAATCTATAATATTTACAGCACTTATGAAAAAATCTCATATGTGCACTCTTTGTCACAATATAACATAGAAACTGAAATAAATTGATACATTAAAATTATAAAAACTGGTTTTATACAAATGTGCTAAATAGCTTTTTTCAGTGAACATGGCGGCCTATTTTGAAATTCGCCATGTTACTTTTATGTCATTTTCTTATGTTATCATCGAGACTAAATTGACATGCAAAATTTCAAAATCGTAGGATCTCAAGGAACAGGTTCTAATACGGCATGCAAGATTTAACCTAAACTCAAAATAAATAAACAAAGCAAGATAAATAAAAGCTTGCAAAAATAAAAAATAGTTCTTATCGATTATCAACCACTGGACGATCTCTAATAACATTTTACCCTTTCATTTATACTAGTAATATTAAATTATACAATATTCATAAATAAAATCTAATAAAACTGTTCATAAACAGATAAATATATCAGGTTTTATTAACAATAAATGTTGTCTAAGTCGCTTTAAATCTTTCTCTCTATGAAAGCGGTATATTTGAAATACGTTTTCTCTTTATGAACACTGTAATAAAAATCAACAGCTGTAAATTATGATTTTGTGAAACAACCATTAAAACAATTTTATATTTTCCTCGAAGCCCATCAAAAACCAATTAAGATAGACAAAGTGCAGTTACGTCGACGTCTCCCCTCACTATCAGACACTCGTCGGTGGCAGTGCTCCGAGCGCGTGCGACCCGTAGGGACTTGTGAAATGTGCAAACAATTAGAAGGAGCTCTTTTAGCGCCCCTCTATAGAGGTACCATATAACAGCTCTTCATGTCACCAACAGCCCGCCTATATATAAAGGTGATAATAAGTAAGGCCTTTTATAGGCATCTGTTCTGTTCACATCAGCTGTGACATTAACTTTTACATTAGAAACAAATGTTGATATAGTTATCCAGTCACTTAGCACTATTTACTTAGGTTTTTACTATACAGACTGAGATGACGTATAATGGACGATCGACTTAAAGTCGTTATTCTTGGATTAGTATTTTAATACAGTTAAAAAAAAAACATGTTGTAGTTATTTTAACTAAAATAACTAACTAGTTAAAATACAATTTTATTTACTTATTACAATTTTATTTTATTTATTAAAACCCAACTAGAATTATTATGTAGCTATTTGATAAAACGTTTAAAACTAACTTATATACTATCAACAGCTATAAAAACCTTTGGACCTGGGAGCATAACAAAGTATAGGTGTCTCTTATAAGTGAGCTACAAAACTTAAGCAACACTGTAATATACAGTAAGACCCCGGTTAACGCGGATGTACGTTCCATCAAAGTAGAGCGTAATATGAAACAGCGTTAAACGAGGTTATCTCATTATGTAAATAATGGGCTTAGGGGAAGATGGGTAGAACATTGGTCAGGTATTTTATCATTAAATTTATATTTTTTCAGAACAATAATACAAAAATTATCTCTTACAAATATAGAAACATAATAAACGAATATACCAGCATGTTTATATTTCAGATCATTCAGTCTCTTCTGTATTTTCAATTTTCTGCTTTTTTATCAAGAAGGTATCTAACGTAATTCGCGTTTTCCTTTCGCGCTCCGTATGAAGTTGTTTTGTTAGTACGTGGATAAGGAATCTATAATACCTCGTCTTGCCTTTGAACTCCTGTCAAATTTGGGTCATTTTCAATAATTAAGTCTAGAAATTTCTGTTATAGTGGTCAAACTGGATTTTAGAAACGCTGATGAAAGTAATTCTTGCCCTTCTTGTGCTTCGGATATCGGGAAGCCTAACGCTGTGTGCAACTTCGGGGAATCCGGCAATTCAAATAACAGAGCGTTAAACTGAAACAGCGTCAAGCGGGGTCTTACTGTATATATAAATAAAAATAAATTGGCGAATGTATATAAGCGCATCACTTCAGAACGGTTGCACCTATTTGGCTAATACTTCTTTTGTTGTATGTGTAATTCTCAGTATCAGGCTTATGCCAAAGTAAATATTTGAAGAATCGTACAGATAAGTGGAAAATTTTGATTAAACAAATCTCCATATAAAAAAGTGAGTAAGTGACTGAGACAACAGATAGTAAGGAGTTTTTCAAGACAATTGATAGAATTAATAGATTTATCCTCATTTATCATTTCATTACTTACAAGGTGTACTGTAAAGTGAAATTTTAGCCTAAAATATTCTTCGTTCCTAACCCGTACTAAGACAGGACAGGCAGCTGTTTCAGATAATTTAAATGATTCTTGAAATATTGCAAATTTAAGATTCCAGCTTAGACAAGGTAGTTTTAAAATAAATTCAAATAAACATAGTTAAACAACAATATAGCTTATTTGATAAATCTACCAACATAGTTTGCTGTTTGAATATTAAATAAAACATCTTATAATAGTTTTGACACATAGCAAATAACTAAATTTGTAACGAGTTTTCTTGAAAGGCTTTGAACATCGCCATTTCTATTGTTGTACTGAAGGTAACTTTCCATCAATAGACGTTGCACTACCATTGGGAAATTTAATCTTCTTAGTGGAAAAGGATCTTTCATGCAGAGGGAGAAGTAAACAAGAGTTAACTTAATTGTTGATTGTTCATTGAGTATTAAATAATAGATACAAATTAATAAAATTGAATAGTCCGTTATTTATACTAGGTAATCTCTGAAAAGGATGAACCCATTTTTACGAGATTTATATTATTAGATACAGAAAATTTAAACTATTATCCTAGCTACTAACATTACGCTTTCTCATTATGGCTAAGCAATAGTGATAAAATTTAATTAAGATAACATAATATCATTAAAAGTGGTTTAGAACTCTAGTATTAATGACAGCATTACAAAATAAAATAGCCCACAATTCTGATAAAATAAGTAATTCCCATGAAGTAACACGACTATTTAAAATGAGAAGGAACTCACTAAAAGCAGCTAGTTTTAAATAAAATTTGGTATGGTTTATGTAAATATTTATGTTTAAGTAAGCCGGTGAAATAAAATAAGTATGTATATATTTGCTGTAGCACTGCAGGGTGACGCGGATGGTACGCATAGTGCAATGCAAAAACGACAGCGACCACTGAAAAATCTATTAGCCATCGCTAATTATTTCTACAACCTGCTTAAATTTCCCAACAAGGTTATTATTTGAAGTATTTAACTCTGTACTAAGCACAAAACGTACTACGAGTACTCCGGAGACAACCTTCATACCAACGCCAACACAACTTCATTTCAACGCTTCATAAGATATATTCTATGTTCGCTAAAATACTTATTTCCTTATACTAGTATCATTTAAACGAAAGACTGGTCTTATTTTTATTACATTATGAAATATTTTAGTACAGATCGTATAGAAATATATAGGATGCATAGTGAGAAAATTCTGATCATGTATCATCTCTAACGCAAGTTTGTGGAAGCTGAGTGGCCAAAAACCAATCGAACATTTTTTTTTAGAAAATTGCAATTGTTAGGTATGTGTCATGAAAATCTGGAAACCACTTCTCTAAATAAAGCCTCATATGGTAATCTATTAGAGTTCTATTAAAAAGAGCTGAAAGATGTCGCGCACAATCTAAATATATGCAAGATCTGTTTTGCAAGACTTATATCCTTGATAGATGTCTACAGGATTACATCATCATCATCATCATCGTTTAGTATTTGATATTATTTAAATTTTAGTCACGTTTACAGTCGACAGAGGCTTGTACAGAGGATAGGCCATTTATTCACGAACATAAATCTACTCAAAAGGATTCGATAACGTTCTTTTGTATACGTGAAGTACACCTCCCATTTCCCACTTAAATACATAAGCATTGGCAATCGGAAAACTCCGTGCGGAATCCGCTCACTGCGTGAACTTATTCGATCTCATGCATTTAAATTCAAAATTAGTGAAAAGCTTTGGCCGCAGACTGGCTTTTTTGCCTAAGGTAAGCAAATAAGCTACCTTTGATTTCTTTATCGCTCTCAGCGAATACAAAATTGATTTAATGCTTAAATGAGGTTCTTTAAATGTAGACAGCGATTTGAATGTAGTGCTACAAGTATAATTGTTACAGGTTTTTACTTTTACATATTTCATTTATTTAGCCTAAATTAACTTAATAGTCTCTTTCCTGTGCAGATTTAATTATTTGTATATGGACATAAATCGACTAGTGACATTATAACGGACATGATAGCTGACAACAAAGCCTTCAAAATATTGTCTAAATTCTCTGAATATGTGGTCCGTGATTGTAGAAGTATAATCAAATAAACGGTCTTTACGTCTAGTTAAAACATTGGTAACTAAAAGTGATGTCGACATTATATACGATAATGCCGTATAATCACCTAGCAAAACACAGTTTTTAAGTATAACCTAGGTACTTAATGAAATAGAAAAAAATAAAAATAAGTGTCCGCATTCACCAACCACGAAATATGCACCTATCATACGTTGTTTTATTGTCCTTACCTTGGACACAATAGCCACAGCCCGACTAAATTTACAGCAAAGAAGCCTATGCCCACAATCTAGCCCACGCTACAAAACGTTTCTGACCTATATCAGAGAAAATTTAGCAGAGAACATTAAAAAAATATTTACATACCGAAAATATATGAACTAGCTTATTACGTTCTCATTTCACGTAAAAATAGTTTAGTTCTTCCATAAGCACTATGTGATTTGTCTGAATTATCTGTTGTAGGTTATCTTTTGTTCTGAATTATAACTTTGTCGTTAACTTAACTCCTGTCTTTCTTAAATGCTATCATTATTGTTTAATGTGTATAAAAAATGATGATATGTATCCTAGATAATTCTAGAAAGTAATCTGTCTACCACTAAATTTTACACGCAATTCGGTTCATTTATTTCACTGGTTACCCTGGGCAAATGCTTAAATTTTACTTACAAGAGCCTTTAATTTGGGAATCGTATCTATTTACGATCCCAAATTATAATAAAGGCAAATAACGTCGGAGCGTTGGGAAGAAAAGTAATAAAAACGTCGTCGTTGCGACCGTGTCACCGATGAGTGACATCAACATGCTCTTTCCTTTTAGGTCTATGTTATAAGAATCGGTAGCATTTAGACATGTAGCAATGATAGTGCATTTGTTTTACTGTTATTTTATAATTCTGATATAATAACAAACGATAATTATTCCGTCGGAATGTGTTCGGATATCAGATTAATGAATGTGATTATAAAGAAGCCTCTAAAAAGTAAGCAAATGAACTCCTCAACTAACGTTTCTTGAATGCATTCGGAGAAATCAGACCGACCAGTTTATCGTGATTGCAGCTTGTCTGACTAACCAATTTTATCACCATAATTTCATTTATTTATAAAATATTGCTCGTTCTCACATGAGAGAAGAAGATTAATAAGCTTAAGCTTTCCGTGAAGCAGATATTAGTACAGAAATTAACTTAAAAATCTATTGCCAAGTATTATGTCTATAAGGATGTATTCCGGCAGCTGTAATTGTAAGCCAGTCCTCTTCTAGACTTAACATGACGCAATTTTCGATCACACTGGCACAGTATTCAGTAAAATACTTATTAAATACTACTAGGACATAAGTAACAATAATCTTAGGTTTTCTCAAGTATTGTAATAATTTGTTTAACCAAAAGAAACTCTGTTACATTGACGTTTGTTATTTTGTAAGTTTTAGCGTTTCACTACATCTGACTTTAAAGTATGTTGTGGCCTAACATGATAAACACGCTAAATTAGCGAGGAGACTGACTCTTAATAGCTACCAAGGCGGATATTAGAAAAAGCCCTACCACCATACCATGTTTTTATTAGAATTTTTATTTGACCGAATGATCCGGTTCATTGCGAGAATTCGAACTTACATCGATCGACAGGAGTGTCCGAACTTTGCTACAATCGAACCATTATCACCTGAAGCATCTATTAAATACCAGTTACCAGCAGTAACCATAACATATTAATTTAATCAAAAATCAAGATGTATTGGATATTTGCTTCTAGATTTTTGATTAAACAAATATTGTATGGTTTATTGGCAATGTTACCTTGTTCGACCGTAATTGGTTCCGAAAATAGATTATCAATTATATTATCAAGTTTTTAATTTCGATTTCGAATAAATTACTTATAAATCATGCACCAAACTTTTCACCGATGTCAGTGTCTTCACGATAAAAAGAAAGTAAAAGCGTATTGGACAAATACTTTAAAATAGCACGAACAAGTGTATAACTTTATAATATAAATGGCATCATAACAAAATGTTTACTCTATAAATGTAAAGCAGTGAATTTCTGCCGTTCACAGTAATAAATTTATGAAAGCCTTCTTCATGTAAATTCCGTTCTATTAATTATGTTTTTGTTCGAAGTTCCCCCTGTACAATCAGCGCACCTTTCCGATTCAGAGATGGTTGGGTGTGACAACATAAATAATCTATTCGAAGACAATGGCCTTCCCCGACACGCAGAAAAATGTATCTGGGACATAAAGGGATGGGAGCTTGGTTCGTTACGTTTTGTCGGGCCCAAGGGGGTACCTTGCGCGGTACGGCTAGTAGCTCTTGCGGAACATGAATGTTTTATGTTACGTCACAATTCAGATTTGTATCCACTGCCAGAGTGAGTTTACAGCCGGCTCTTGTCCCACCTTAGGCAATAAAGGGGCGTGTTTATTGTTTTCCGCGAGAGTTCAAGGTTTCTTCGGCTTTAGCATGATTTTTACGATCACGCCTTAATGTGATACTGCAACATTTTAGTCAGCGCTTCAATAAAGCGGAAAACGTTTGCTAGCAAGTTTATAGCTTACTAGGAAACATACGTGATGTTTTTGTGCGTGAAATTAATATAAAACTATAATAATAGAATATAGCATAGTACCGCTGAATGGGGAGTTACAGTAAAATGAACAGTATAAAAATGTTTTCATTGAAAAAATAGAAAGACAAACTTTCATAGTAAAAACGGTGTTGGAGTTTATCTATATTATATGTTCAATAATATGCAAACTAATAACCAACCGCAAGATCATCTGCATTGAATCTATATAAATAAAATTCAATTGCTGTATGTATGTAAGCGCGTCATTTCAGAACGGTTGGATCTATTTGTCTAATTCTTTCTTTGTTTGAAAAATCGTATGGAAAAGTGAAAAATTTGGGTTAAAATATTCCCATATAAAAAGTGAGTGAGAGAGGTAGACAGAAGACAGTATTGACATACATTCAATTGTTTATTAG
This sequence comes from Antheraea assamensis, assembly GCA_035772565.1. Taxonomy (NCBI): domain Eukaryota; kingdom Metazoa; phylum Arthropoda; class Insecta; order Lepidoptera; family Saturniidae; genus Antheraea; species Antheraea assamensis. Next base: position 948,429 of record JAQQSE010000014.1, read on the forward strand.
CTATTTTATATAATTACATGGTCGTACTGTAAAAGAAAAATTGTGTGTAATTTTCTTCATTTGTGCATCCACGCGCAAAGCCGGGGAGGCGAGCAACTAGTATAAAATATAACTGTTTTATACACATACATTCCGTACAAATTGCTGTCTTCAAATGTCATGGAAAGCGAATATAAAAGCTGTTAAGCAGTGGTTTATTAGTAGTATAGTTTATCAATCAAAGAAATACGATAAGTAGGTATATTATGATAAGATGATATATTTAATATTTCAGTTTGAATTTATGGTATAAAGTATGTAAAGGGTTTATTGAATTACAACCTTACATTGAAAAGCCATTCAGTTAAGAGCGCGTCGACACTAAACCTTTCATTGGCCGTACTGAAGTTAAGCCGAAGTGATAAATTGAATCTGTCCGCTACAGGTACAGAAAGAAATCTGTCGCCACCACTGTCATGAATAAAATTCTCATTCACTATCGCCGTTTACAAATCGGTTTAAAATTCGAGGAAGTTATTAAGTATGAAAGCTTTAAAATCGCATTTATATATATTTATATATATTGTAGTCCGGTGAATCTGTAGAGGCCAAAAGAGCCAACAGGGTATGTCAGTTCGAAAAAAAAGCATTTTATATGAATTTTTCAAATTTATACATTTACTAGCAGGCCCGGCGGACGTTGTCCTGCTCTGATAATAAAAAACATATACTTATGTGATGAACTACTTAAGGTAACTAATGTATTTTATTTGATAAGGATTAATACTGTATCCGTCTAATATAGCCTTCCAATTACCTCATTATATGTGACCATTTTTAGAAGATAGACCCATCTATCTATCTTATAGTAAGCTATTTTAAAACGATAGGTATAGCTATCGTAAATATTTTTGTAGATCTAAAGAGGAATATTTCAGTGTGCATTGTTTCGTTATATCTCAAAGGGATTAGGCCGCGTTTTCGACTAAAGCTCCCAGGCGGCTTGACTTTTTCCGATTCTTTTAAAATTATCAATATATTCAACCAATTTACATTAAAAAAATCTTGACAAATTATATACATAACCTTCCCCGTGGATTACTCTATCTATTGGTGAAGACCGCATTACAATCCGGTAATTAGTTTCTGAGTTTATCGCGAACATCCAGACAGACGGACAAACGCGGCGGATGACTTTGTTTTATAATATGTAATGATAGTAATTATAGGAAACACGATGGGATAGTAACACAACACATTTTTTGTAATAGTAATAAAATCGACTTAATTTTAAATCCTTAGGCGTTAGCCATAGGTAAACACAAAATTAACTGAAAATATTAATATTTAATTTTGAACTATTCTTGATAGAACAAAAAAGTCAACTATATTAATTTTTTACCTTATCTAAATCAATGTTTGTATCTATATTTGAGATTAATAAGGTAACATCGAAGTATTTTACCATAACTCACAACAAAATGGCGCTGGGTTAAATTTTATTGTTATTAAGTTTCTTATTGTAAAGTTATAAAATCGCGGCTGGTTACTAAAACAATATATTAGCTAAAGTATGTTTTTTTTTGTATATTTATCTATTCAAACACCTGGAGGGATTTTAACATCCTATTAGTATTTTTTAACTTTTAGCAGTTGTTCTCATTCAAATTACATTAGTAAGATGATAAACTATTAAAAATGCATTTTACGTCTATAATTATTTCAAGTATTCACCGCATGTTCTGTTTGAATCGTGCCAACTACTAAAAGAACAACAACGCTTCTTTTATGACATAACAAACAGAACAAATCGAATATAAAAGCATCAGAATTGAATCAAACGTTTTCTTATCTCGAATATTGTTTTAGCAGAGATATCCGATATAGGGGAAAAACAAAAGACGCCAGACGGTCTCATTATGGTGGTAGATAGTACGGAAAAAGCGATTGGTACAACAGTCGCCAAGTTCTTCTTAAGAGATAACCATAATATTGTATAAGTAAAAAAGGTAACGAGGATCATTCATTCATAAAAAATAGCCGATGTATCTAAGACATATCAATTATTCGTATATGTTAAACGAGTTTAAAGGATTTTGCTGAATAATAAGTTAAAATGTAGAAATAATATTATTCGATCAAACAATCATATTATACTGGTATATTTACGGAATACTGACTTCAAACAAGATTATTTAACATACAAAGTATCTTTGAAAGTACAAGCTACCACAAACATTTCAATACAGAAAAGTCAGATGATTAAAAAAATTACAATGTCTTAGTATATGTATATATTAAAGCACATTCATTTAGTTCAATTACGTTTTTACTTTATGTTATTACAAATACAATAACATTTATATTTTTACAAAACAATAATTGGTGTATTTCCAATACTGAACTCTTTGCTATTGAAGGTATTTTAGTATCGAAAAATGAATTCGCATTTCATTCGAATTGTGGCAAAAAAAGACGTTCGACGTTTTCTATTTGTGACACTACAGTGAATGCGAAACTCGCCAGTATAAGAGGTACATGCGTGACCTATTTCCTATATAAAAAACGTATGAAATTACCTTTCGTGCTCTCGACGACATAGTCAATCCTCCAGAGAAGCAGCGCCGTGTATATTGTCAGTAGCATCTTGTTAGTCGAACAGAGCAACTCACTTTTATGGCCCCTCCTCATATCGACCCAATATTTCGGCGACGCCGGTTTTTTCAACCGAAATTGACAACATCACAAATGCACTTTGTCGTTCGATACGAGAGTGCACTAAACGTGTACTGTTGTTCCAAACTTTTCACTTTTAATATATATTGTCACTTTATCTGACAATAAGTTGTTCTTTCTGCTATTACGAATATACTATTACCTGGAACAAAACAGAATTCAATCAATAGAAAATATATTATTTTCAGTTCATTTTAGGTATTTCCATCAAAGGACGAATAGACGCCGTGAGGGTTTCCACTCTTATGTGGTTGACATTCCCATGGTTCTTACGAAGCGATTTGCTTCCATGTTCATTATACGTACGACTAAGGAGTGGAATTCACTTTCGGCCTCTGTCTTTCCGTCATCCCATAACTTGGGAGTATTCAAGAGGAGAGTGAATAGGTATCTAACGGGTACGCGCAATCCATCGTCGGCCTCATCTTCGTTTACGATCAGGTGAGATCGAGGGCAACCGCGTGCCTGTAATAAGTAAGTGAGTAATAAAAATATTGACAAAAATTTACAGACAGACATACAGTGAGTCAGTTGCCACTTTATTTTATTAAATGGTCGTACTGTAAAGGATAGATTTGATTTCGTTTTCATCTTTACTACACTTGTAGAAATCTGGGACTGGTGTCGGTAGTTAATAATAAATGTCAAATATGATAAGCCATTAATAAATAAAAATCTAATATAGATCTCGCATTATTCATTCAACTAACAACATGTATAAGGTAAAACAATATCCTAAAAGCTGTAAAGGGTTAAGAACGTTTATAGGCAACTTATTGCACTCGTAAAACATTTTCTTTTACTTGTCCGATCCGAGGTGGAAGTCTCGGGAATCTCAGCTTTCAGCCGACATTTAAGGAAAGAATCCCATTAAAGGAATGGAGCTACTTGCGTGAGCAATTTTATTTTACGATCCACCTCCCATCTCAATGTTTATTGCTACGTGGTATTTACCTAACTACCTTTGAGATTGGCTTAATTACTTAAGTAATCTTTAGTTACCTATCAGATATCTTATATATGACCATTATAGTAGTAACATTATAATAGTATAATAAGCGATAATGCCTTTGTTGATAGCATGTTCAGACACCGCGTCGATTGATGCAGGTTTGAATCCTTGGAACTGTGTCGGAGCTTTCGGTGAGGGAAAACAATATGATGAAACTATAGCATGGTGGTAGGGCTTTTTCTAAGTCTGTCTGGCCAACTACTACTCTCAAGTTGAAAACCCTATCATCAAAAATCTGTTGGTGTGTTCTGGCAGCTGCACTTAAGAACAAGTACCTCTAGGTTTAGCGTTGTGTTAATTTAACATCAGATGAGATAGTGGTCAAACACTACTGGCTATCAAAATCTATAAACGATATAAAAAACATATAAGCAACAATTGTGAGTTTGAAATTTAAATATTTAAGAAGATATTGTAGTTAACAATATCTATAGTCTAAATGACGATGTGGTCTAAGATGGTAAACAAGCTAAACCTAGAGGAACTGGCTCTAGATCTCGTGTTGCCCCAAGAAAAGCGTCGGATGTACACCGTGGGGTTTTAGTGAGTAGAAGTCTCACACTACCCACCCTCTCCCCCGGGAGGGTGGCGTATCCATGTTGGATTTCCCCACGTTAAAAAAAAAGAGGCACTGGCTCTCAACAACGTTAACGTCACCGTTAGTTTGCTTTGCTTGTTAGTAGAAGAATAAAAAAATTAAATTTATTACCGTAGATAAACCTAATTGTTACTTTATAAGCAGAATAACATTTAATATGTTTGTCGGTGTCCGGTCAGAAAAAAATATATTTGTACTTAAAAATGACACTGGTCATATTAAAAAAAAGAAAATATAAATTCATACTGCAGTGTATCAAAACGCACGGATGAGGTAAATCTATAACATAGGAGTGTACAATGGAAACTCAGCCAGTGTCTAATAATTTTAAATTATATGAGACTAGTTTTTGCTTGCGCCTTGGCTCGTATTAATGTTGGAACCTATCCCGCGAGGGCTGTACTTTGTTATGGATGAAAAGTACTATAGACTACTTTTACCTTTCTATGCCACAACGTGTATATATAATTTCATGCATCGATGGAGTAATTAAGGTGTGAAATTGTAACAAACGAACAAATACACATTTATAATATTATTTAGAATGATTCTTTTAATAATTCTATAAATATCATATTTATACTTGTGTATACTTTATATTTGGACCACAAATTAGTGTAATGCTAATTAGGTGAAAAATGGTAATGCTTTAATGACAGACGGGGGCTTATTTTTAAGTACAAATGGCCGAAATATATTATACATTTGTGGCGTTCGGCCTTTTTTATGTACTCTCTGGTCGAACGCACATTGACACAAAAAAATGAATATCGTTATTCTAAAAAATGAGACAAGACGTCTCACACACTTATAACACAGGACGACTGAATAATAACGACGAAACCCTCGAGGCTACCAAACCGCCAAAGTGGTGACCCTCGACTTACGACACCTAAGTCAACGCATCGGAGACGGAATCGTGGTCTGCATTTTCACCCGGATTTTTCTTTTCCGGCAACGACGCAGTGTGTATTGGGTGCATATCACTCATCTCCAATTGCTGCATCGGTATCTGGCGGCCGATAGTTTCCTCGAGATCAGCGTACTTATTCGACCGGCATTATAACTTTAAAAACCGTGTTGTGTTCTAAGTGCAATTTCGTGTTATCTGTGTGTGTGATTTATAGCTAGTTCGTTAATAATCATGCTGAACATTTTTGATTATTTTGCATCATCGAACTTTTAATTTCAATTTTGTTTTCATCCGTAAACCGGCGGTCATCGATCGACCACCAGCTTAAAAATCTCGGATGATCATTCTGTAACGGAGACGTCATTTTTCTTTTGTCGCTTTTTCTTTTATCAAACTTTTACAGAAACGTCATCCAAAAATGTCACACACATGACATCAGAGTTCCTGAATCAAAATAAAACTTTTTTTTGTATAGGAGTTTTGGACAATTACTTTTATACTATTTCGTGATTTGTGACGTGCTTATTGTAATTTTTTTTTACTCACCTAAACAAATCTTTATATATATTTATGTTATTCGAAATAGTAGTTAACCATTTCTTTATTGTATGTTTCACAAACATTTGTATATTATTTAATTACTTTTAACTAGTGGATGTATGTGGTTCACACTAACTATTTTCTGTTTTTCATTGTTTGGTTGTGTGCGTTTAACTCTTAATTGCTATCCTTTTCTGCCTTTGTTTTTGTATCTGATTATTCTTATAATTGTGTAATTTCTTGTGTTAAATTTTGTTTACATTTATGTATAATTATTAATTATGCGATTATTTCCAATTCACGGGGAAGGATAATTCTAGTAACGTCTAACGCGCACATAATTTTGGTATTTCCCAGTTTGCCTACCAATCACAATGGATGAAGACCTGCGTGCAGAGCTCGAAAGCCTGCGGGCACAGAACGCTGCACTGGAGGCACGCCTTCATACACAGCCAGCACAACACCAGGAGAAATCATCTCCAGTTCATGCAATATCCGTGAAGCTGGCCCCGTTTTGGGCAGATAGACCTGCAGTGTGGTTTGCTCAGGCTGAAGCCCAATTTCATCTGGCAGGAATCAAAAGCGATATGACTATGTTCAGCCATGTCATCAGCACAATAGACCAGCGACTAATTGGCGAAATTGAGGACATCGTCATGGATCCTCCGTCTGAAAATAAGTACCAGATCTTGAAAAAAGAACTTATTCGCAGGCTGTCTATTTCTGAACAACAACGTGTTGAACGCCTAGTCAATGACGAGGAACTGGGAGACCGGAAACCAACGGCCTTTCTACGGCGCCTTCAATCTCTCGCTGGGAAATCAAAGGATGACAGCATCATTAGACAACTTTGGATGCGTCGATTGCCCACCCAGGTTCAAACTATACTGGCTGCGCAAGAAGACCTCAGCTTGCAAAAATTAGCTGAGCTAGCAGACAAGATTATTGAGGTAACACCAGGTCCCTCGCAGGTATACGCAGTAAACAGCAGACCTAATGAAGACCCCTCGATCAAAGACCTCCTAATTCAATTTAATAAAAAATTTATGGATTATATGGTTTTGCAGTCACGTGGCAGATCTAAAAATCGAACTGCCTCACGGGTCAACAGCCGAAGTAGCACGCCGGTAGCCAAACGTTGCTGGTATCATAAAAAATATGGCACCAAGGCTACCAAGTGCACAAACCCCTGTGATTGGAAGCAGGAAAACTCAACCAGCAATCAGTAAGGGCGGGACCTGATTGCTGTTCAGTGGATCATAGCCGCCGTCTATATGTCACAGATAAGGAGACCAAACACCAGTTCCTAATTGATACCGGGTCTGACCTATGCTGTTACCCTCGCCGCTGGATTCGAGTCAGAGGTATCCTTCTGACTGGGAACTTAGTGCGGCTAACGGCAGCACTATCAAAACTTTTGGGACTATAAACCTTAAACTTAACCTTGGACTACGCCGTAGTTTTGTTTGGCAGTTTGTGGTTGCTGACGTCAGCACTGCGATTTTAGGATCAGATTTCTTAGCACACTACCACCTCCTGCCAGACTGCCGCACAAAAAGATTAGTTGATGGCACTACCGGTTTAAGCATCACTGCTTCTGATGCCTCCAGTGAACAGCCCAGCGTCAAGGTTATCAATGTTCAGGACTCTGTTTTTGCACAAGTGCTAGCCGAGTTTCCTGATGTTATTAAACCTCCCGGACTACCACGGGAAATAAAGCACAATACTGTGCATCATATTCGGACCACAGAAGGACCTCCAACTTCTTGCCGTCCTCGACGTTTGGCGCCTCACAAATTGACCGCCGCTAGAAACGAATTCGAGAATATGGTACAGAACGGCACTGCGCGACCCTCGCAAAGTGCTTGGTCTTCTCCGTTACACATGGCTCTCAAAAAAGACCAGTCATGGCGTCCATGTGGCGATTTTCGCGCCCTGAATGCCAGGACCATACCGGACCGTTACCCAGTCCGACACATTAATGACTTTGCACATAATCTTTCTGGGGCTACGATTTTCAGCACTATTGACCTTGTCAAGGCTTATCATCAGATACCTGTTGCTGAAGAGGATATCCCTAAGACCGCAATTATTACCCCATTTGGCCTTTTCGAATTTCCTTACATGACTTTTGGCTTACGAAATGCAGGTCAAACTTTTCAACGGTTCATCGATGAGGTCACACGGGGTCTTGATTTTGTTTTCCCTTATGTAGATGACATCCTCATTTATTCAGCAAATGAGGCTCTTCACAAGGAACATCTGAAAACCCTTTTTAAGCGATTGCAAGATTATGGTGTTGTAATTAACCCCTCTAAATGTGTTTTTGGTGCAAGAGAGGTTATATTTCTAGGCTTTAATATCAGTCCGGAGGGCACGCGTCCTCCTCAAGACCGTATTCAAGCCCTTCTGAATTTTCCCCCTCCTAAGACTGTACAAGGCGTGCGACGTTTTCTCGGTATGTTAAACTACTACCGCCGTTTCATACCCCATGCCGCTCAGTTTCAGGCTCCCTTAATCGAAGCTGTTGTCGCTACCAATGAAAAAGGTAATAAGCCATTTGTATGGTCACCTGAGCTCTTGGTCCAGTTCGAAGCTTGCAAATCGAGCCTTTCGAACGCTACTCTGTTGCAGCATCCAGTCAACGGTGTACCTCTTGGTTTGTATACGGACGCATCAAGTATCCATATTGGATCCTGCCTTCAGCAGCAAGTGAACGGCCAATGGTGTCCGCTGGCCTTTTTCAGCAAAAAGCTAACTGCTCAGCAGACACAATGGCCAGCCTATTATAGAGAATTATTGGCAGTGTACGAAAGCGTGCAACATTTTCGCCATATTCTCGAAGTTCAGCACGTCTCGATCTATACAGATCATAAACCGCTGCTGTATGCGTTCATACAGCGGCGGGAAAAACTGCCGCCTTCCCAATTGAACCAATTATCGTTCATAAGCCAGTTTACGACGGACATACGATACATCAAGGGTGAGGATAACGTTGTGGCCGATGCAATGTCGCGGATAGAGGTAATTTCGTTAGAAGAAGATTACGAGACTCTTGCAAAATCACAGGAGGAGGACCAAGAACTCGCAAACCTACGTCAAGGGAAATCTGGCCTCACATTTAAGCAGGTTATCATTCCAGGGACTAAAATTTCCGTGCTATGTGATGTGTCTACTGGCAAGCCTCGTCCTTACTTGACTTCTTCATTTCGCCGTGCGGTGTTTAACAAGATTCACAACTTGAGTCACCCGGGCGTACGAACAACTACTCGCCTTCTGGTTGAACGCTATGTTTGGCCCTCGATCAGGAAGGATAGTCGACAGTGGACTCAGTCTTGTACGGCCTGTCAACGCGCGAAAGTAGCCAGACACATCTCAGCTCCCCTCGGTACCATCGACCAACCATCTGGTCGGTTTATGCATATCCATATCGACATTGTGGGACCTCTGCCCGTCTGCAATGAACATCGATACTGTTTAACTGCTGTTGACAGAGTTTCACGATGGCCTGAGGCGTGGGCCATGCGATCTATTACCGCCGAAGAAGTAGCCGACACCCTCATTCAAGGGTGGATATCGCGTTTTGGTGTGCCTTCGGTTATTACGACAGATCAAGGCACTCAATTTGAGTCTGATCTTTTTCGCCGACTCATGGAAACATTCGCCACAAAACGCATTAGGACGACCGCCTATCACCCCTGCGCAAATGGGATGATTGAGCGAGTGCATCGCCAAATGAAGGCAGCCCTCATATGCCATACAGAATCATGGGTACGGGCTCTTCCTCTCGTCCTGCTCGGAATGCGAACAGCATTCAAAGAAGACATAAAGTCCACAGCGGCAGAAATGCTGTATGGGGAAACGCTGCGTTTGCCGGGAGAAATGTTGACATCTGCCTCTGGCACTGACGGTCCCAACGACCCGGCAGATTATGTAGTTCGGTTACGACGTAAGATGTCCGACCTTCGACCTATACCAGCCTCATGTCACGCAAATCCAGCTGTTTTCATATTTAAAACATTGTCTTCAGCTTCTCACGTTTTCCTACGGGATGATACGGTACGGCGCCCACTACAACCTCCTTACACCGGTCCTTTCGCTATACTAGAACGATCTACCGATGGGAAGACCCTGACGTTAGATATTAAGGGCAGACAGATTGTGGTGAGCGTGAACCGCGTAAAGCCAGCTTTTTCTGAGTCTGACTCCTGGAAACGTCCTGCAACCGAAGACTCAGCTGACTTATCTCCTCCAGACCCACCTCAGGAGTCGAAACTTTCAACTGCAGATGTCATCTCCCCTAACTCACGACCTAATGCAACACGATCCGGTCGTTGTGTAAAATTCCGGAAAACCGAGGATTACCTATATTTTTAGATACTTATCCTTCTCCGTGGGGGGGTGATGTGGCGTTCGGCCTTTTTTATGTACTCTCTGGTCGAACGCACATTGACACAAAAAAATGAATATCGTTATTCTAAAAAATGAGACAAGACGTCTCACACACTTATAACACAGGACGACTGAATAATAACGACGAAACCCTCGAGGCTACCAAATCGCCAAACATTTAAGCGACAGATTTTAAAACTCAAAGTTCACTTAATAGTTGAAGGTATCAGTGTTAAGTATCCATCGCGAGATTTTTCTTAAGCGACAGCTTAGAGTAATTTATAAACTCGTTCAATTCGCGGCGAGCTTTGAACAAGCACTGTCTGTTTATTTTTTGTCAAGGTGCTTATTGTATATTTTAAGCAATGTAACATTTAACGTTCTTGATAATCATTTTATGATGTCAGAACGAACCTATCAGCGTTACTATACATTTGAGGTATAAATATATAAATTACTTTCTGTGGCCGCGATTCAGCCCGCACGAACTACAAAAATATTGTTAATGTATTTTTTGTAATAAATCTTTTTAAACATTACAGTAATACTTATTGCATGACCTCTTTTAAATAGTATTTATTACCTAAATAATGAGACCGTAAAGAACAACTAAGATAATTATGTTGACGAAATAATGTCATTTGATTAAAATAAATTCTATGCATGTGACATGCATTTTAGTTTGATTTACTCATAACCCCCCATCAGGGCCAGGCGCTCTCCGTCTGTTGCGTAGGCGCTCAGTCACCCTCCCCATCTCCTCCTCACGCTCCTGGGCAGTGGACACGTCGATGTCCTCCCCGCTCGGAGGAGGGCATGGCCCAGGCCTGGACGATGGCCGCCTCTTCGACCATTTCGCGGTCGAGGCGGCTCATCGCCCAACAGGGGAACGTCGCACCCCTTCGGGGGCGAGTAACTCTCCTGGCTTGGGAGGTAGATACCTCGAACCTAATGTAGCGGTGGTCCGATAAGGTCTCCACCTCATCAAGCACCCTCCACTCCCTGACATGGCGCGCGACAGACGGGGTGGCGAAGGAAATATCAATAACAGACCCCCAGTTCCATCGCACGCACGTGTGGATGCTCCTCTAATTGAGGAGGAACAATCCCAACTCGGCTGCCCACTCCTCAACGGCCATGCCCCAGAGATCCGAAGTTGCCGCTCCCCAGGTCCTCAATTTAGCATTCAAACCCCCCATGAGGACCACGGGGATCGGCGACAGCCGCCTGACTGCTCTCTGCCGGGAGTCCAGCAAACGCTCGAACTCCCACAGGGGCCTGTTTAGCTCGAAATCCAAACTGCTCAGGTGGTAGGCAGAACAACGTCCGCCGGGTCTGCTAGTATAATATAAATATGAATGTGTTTATATTGAAATAAAGAGCTAAACAATAAGCGTATCTGATAAAGAAATTAAACCTACATAAATGAAATGCTTGATTGATATCTCTAATGAAACCATCGTAAGAAGTTAAATTGAGATCTCCGGACAGATCATTAAAAGTGTTTCACATCATATATTGAACATTGATCTTGTTAAAACGAATTTAATGAAACCCATATGATACAAAGTGCCACAGAGTGAAACTTGAAACGGAAGCTAATAGCCATCATGTTGTTTGAAATAAAATGTAACGTTGACATATGAGAAACGCAAGGGTTCGAAGTTTGATCCAAAAAATACCTTAAATATCTAATTATATTTAGAATTTTAAATGGGGTTTCAGTTTGTATAGATATAAAAATAAATATGAAAAGATAACTGGATTTAAGCGTCAAAAATTTGTGTACATGATTTAATTAAAAATTCTTTAATGCATCCCTTTTTATCCTCCCTGCGTCGTGTCACGCTGTGTTAATTGCCGAAACGGTAGTACCGCTTGCCAAAGCCTCCATATTGTTTTATTCTATAACTAGCTACTACCCGCGATTTCGTTGTTTTAAAAATGATGTTGTTGTTTCGCTGGAACTGTGTGTATTAACTATCTAAATCTATATCTAAATATCATTTTTTCATTCCCACTTCATGGATAATTGCTAACAACTCATATTCGATTTTTTGTTTTGTAATTGCTGGTTAGACCCTATGGATTAAGGTAATGACATGAAGCGTTTAATAATACTCTGAAAAATACTCTATGTGACATAGAAGTCTCTTCATAATCGTTTCAACTATTTTGGCCGCTAAATCGAATAAACAACGAACACTTCCATTTTATTAACATTTTTAGAAATAAATATTCTTCAAAACGAAACTACTGAACTAAATACAATTAACAAGTTTAGTTCATACATCGTCTGCAATTTTAACCGCTTTTTATATTCATTATTATAATTTTGCTTACTGATTAAAGCTGGGATTATTTTTTATATATCAATTGATACTATGGATATATATATATATATTTGCGCATGCGATGTCAATTTTCCGCAGAAAACATTATCGACCACATAACTAAACATATATTTTAAAGTTAAAAGTTTGTAATTCATCACGTATCAATGTGATATTGTACTGAAATAAAAAGAATCAAAAGAGCATACGAGTTCCCAAGCGAGCTATTCTTGTGCCGTCGGGCGGTTGGGGTTGTATTCTTAGGTAATTAACTCTTTATGGCTAGAGACATCTGTTTACAACGCTGACGTTACTCTGCCATGTTTATAGGGACCGTTTCAGTTGAAATTTTATATTTAGAAAATTCCTTTTACTTTTTATCGTTATTTATTGACATAACATACTTGAGGTTACAAAAAAAGTTTCAATATATAATCTTCTCGTAACTGAGTACGACATTCTAAGAAATATGGAAGAAAAAATAAAATATAATACTAGTTAGCGTTCGGATACTGCGTCGGTTTTTGACATCGGTTCCAAACCCTTGCGAATAAACTGGAGGTCTTGGTGAAGGATAACATCGTGATGAATCCATAGTATCATGGTGGGGATTTTTCTAAGCCCTCAAATTGATAGTCTGACACCAAACACCTATAGGTGTGCTCCCGCACCTGTAGATACTTGAGAACTTTAGAGAGGAACCTTAAATTTAGTATGTTTATTATCTAGGATCACGTCGGTATGTAACATCAGGTAGGATTGTAGTCAAGCGCAAATAACCATAAAGTATTAAAAAAGAATGAACACAAAAAACGTACACAGTACGCACAGTGCAATAACTTTGTCCAATAAGGATTTAAAAAACTCTTAAAACGCTCAAAATTGCTTCTGAATGAGAAATTTTTTTCATACAATATTTACATAATCATTTCTTCTGCCTCAACAACGCACCAGGTGCTAGCTAGGTACATATAATTATACCGGAAGGCACCAAAATCTGTTAAATTAAGAAAATATTTCACGGATCGACTAGTACCTAAAGCAATTTATAATATATTTTAATAAACGCTTATAGCAACACTGAACCTAATAGTGAACATCACAAATCCATTTATACCGACAACAATATGAGGAATAGGATAGTATTTTAAAATAGCAGCTGCGCTTGTCCATCGTGAATTACATCTTTGTAGAAGAGTGTAGTAATATTGCCGGTTATTCTCGTTCGCTGACAATGTAAGTGTCAACGAGGCCAACGAACGTTAGGTTTTTTGTAAAAAATATCTCTACAAAAAACCGCATGTTTTATATATAAAAATAAACAACCCGACCAATACTTTATACTCCTACTGTTAAAATGATCTAATTGAAAACTGCGTCTTTCATTATTGTACTCAATGTTTATTTTGTAGAAAGAATTGCTTTGAATTTTAATTAATAAATAATTCGAACATCCAATAGTTATTAACTTAAATGTGTAAACGGCTTTTCTAAAAGAAGCTTACGAGTAAATCTAAAGAAGTATTTTGAAATTCTACATTTAAATTAATCACTAAAGAAGGATTTTGCGATAAATGACAATAGGGTGAGTAGTGTATCAATTAATAAAACCAATTTGAATTTAATAACCTCCGTAATTACCGAACAGAATTATCGATAGAAGTAATGCTAAATATTAATGATGAATTTATATTGTTTGCCCAAAATCCACTGAGTAACCTATTATTACGTTTTAAAGGCGCAATATTAAATTTTATGAATTAATAAAATAGAACAGAGCTACAATTTTAAATTCTATAACGTTACGTTTCCTTTTTATACCTTAAATTACTAGACATTAATCGTGTATCCTGTCATAAAAATTCAAAATTGGCTTTATTTTCCATCTAAGACTTTATAAGCCAATGAAATAGTACGAATAGTAACCGGCAATGGAACAAATATCTTATCCAGTTCAAGAGTCAACTCGATCTTAAGTTTCGGATAGTAACAAATAGTAATCGGTAGCGCTTGGTAACCGAATTTAACTCGGGGAGTTCTGTCAACTAAGCATTGACACTGCAACTGACTGTAGGTGAAGGATTACAAATAACATTTACAGTGACCAAAATTTCCTGTATTATTGAACAATAAATGAGAAAATGGTGAGAAGAGATTAGTAGAACATTTTTATAAGGTTGGTTCTCGAATGGATGCCATCTTAAAAACTCGCTACGATGCGTATTCGTTTTCAGATTGATATATTTATAGGCCACCGACTGTTCTTGCTCTATACTTACTTATCATTAGGTATAATCTTGCACAAAAGATTTAGAACCATCTATAAAATCTTCTTTGTGTAAATAAACACTAACACATATAAAAGCGGGGAGTAATATAATCCGAATCACGAAAATGATAATATAAAAGAAATTTAAATGTCAAGCTGTAAGTACTTCAAGAGTTACTATAGAACGGCTTAGACGCCTTCTGGTCAAATTACAAATTTTTATTATTCAGTCGTATTATTTATTTTATGTAGTTGTAAATAAATTTAGGTGTTTTTTAATCGGAATTAACTTCCTGTAATTCAAAAGACAGAAAAAAAAACACTTTGTTCTGCACAATAATAGCATGAAGACTTCATTTAACGGCTTATGAAGAGTTCTATCCTACTTATTATTCCCATTCGGTTCGATCCAAAAAATATACGCGTAGACCCTAAAATGAAATAAACAAAAAAAAAAAAACCTAATACGCAACATTCATAGAAAAATAAACAGATTTGTATCTCCTTGGCGGAGTAAATTGGATTCGGCATTTTATGTGGACCTTAACAAAATTCTTTTGCTCTCGTAAAGGCAGAATAAAAGCTAATTCTATTGTATTTTACTCTAAATTTATTTCGGTTTTTACATTCTTTTAGTCTCTTACATCTTCTAGTTCATTTTACGATCAGACGGAACGGTGAATATGTAATTCTTCAGTTATATTGGATGAATAAATAAATTGACAGGCATCGTCGCGCAGTGTTAATAAATCTCACTAATAACGCGAGACGTTGTGGCTTCGATCCCCGTACCTAATTGACTTTTGTGTAACGAGCATAATTGTCAGTCCTGTATCATCAAACATCTGTACCTATTAGCTATTCATTTACGACGATACAAGCTCTGCTTTCTCTGGTATTAAAAGACTATGCATAAAATTGTGTTCATAATTACTAATGTATTTTGTAAACACTTTATTAGTTGGTTTGTATTTCCTTGTACGGGTGTAGTAACGATAAAAATGACACCAAATCTGCTTCTTTACACTACGTCTATGTAATAAAAAAATAGCAAATTAACAACTTGACGTTAATCATTCAACTCTATCAATATTTTTGAAGATCTTTTCATATGCCAATTTTTAAAAATAAATTTTTCCTTTTCCGTACGATATTCATAGTTTCTTTCATACGAAATTTGTCTTAACAATTATAAATAAATCCAAAAAAGGAATTAGTCAAATAGTTGCAACCTTTCTGAAATGATACGATTAAATCCATTCGGCAATTGATTTTTATATACAGATAAAGGTACAGACAAAACATATACATTAACATTGTCTGTTTTAGATTTATAGTATTATTTGTTACAAATGTATACTATACTTATAATATTATGCTTTAAGATTGTATATTGCTGCAAACATTGTCCGGTTATAAGAAGAAAGAGTATATAGCAATTTATACCGCAATAAAAAAAAAGAAATTGCTCAGTCGTAGGGTGTTCTGACATAACGTCGATTGACGTGTGTTCAAATAATGCAATAAGCCAAAACCTTCGGTGAAGGAAAATGTTATAATGAAACAATAGTATTTTGATAAGTTCAAGCACGTATTACGTGTTCTAGATCAGGGTTTCTCAAACGTTTAGCTCCATGAACCCTTGTAAAAGTTTCCAGATGACAGTGAACCTCTTAACTAATTAAATCCCCAAAAAGAAAATAATAAAATTGGTTGTTGACGAAAAAATGGTTTTTATTTAAATAAAAGGTAATAAATACAGTGCCAAAAGAAATATCTTTTTAATATTAATGTGACGCGTGGGCTGGTTTTCTGTCGTGCCACCATGTGTGCCCCACGTGCCCGCTAGCCATCAAGCCACCATTACGTAAATATTATCGCGAACCCTCTACCGTCGTATGGCGAACCCAGGGGTTCGTTTACCCCACTTTGAGAAACTCTATTCTAGATATAGCATTTGAGGTCCAGAACCCCTCGACGTTCAGCGTGTTCAGGATCTTAGCACAATTTAACTTCAAGTGAAATTATGGCGAAACGCTAAAACATACAAAGAATGAAATATTCTAGAAATGTTCGCTGAAAGTAACACTATGGAATTATAAGTAAATATATAACACAAAGTTGAGAGTATTTCGTAAACTGTTCTATCATCTCTTCCTCAACAACTAAGCGCACTTAAGCTTTAGAAATCATTATAGTCCCAAACTTATTATTAAAGTTAATTTTTAGTTCAGTAACTACTTAACCCGCAGCTGAGATTTGAAACTTTGAAGAGGATCAAACATTCATGAAACCGCCAACAATTTCCAGTACAAACGAAACATGAAACTTGACATTTAGAAACCTGTCGACCCATGTTTATCAAGATCCCTGTAGTTGAAATAGAAATACAAATAGTGGTGAATTCTGCGATTATAACTAGGTCCTTGATATTATAATGACGTACAAATGTCCAAAATTAGGTCGGAATTTTTGTTATTATTAAACTAGCTGCCCGACCCGGTTTCGTTTTACAGTACAATCACGTAATGATATAGAATGATAACTGTACAATTGAATCTGAATCGGTCAATTCTACCCGTACTTTTGAAGATCTCGTTATTGTTTTCTGTCTCACTCAATTTTTATATGAAGACTTTTTTAATCAAATTTTTCCATTTTTTCATACAAACATTTTATTTTAACCTTATCCTAATTACAAGCGCAACAATAATAATTATATCATCGTTATAAATAGATACGTTTACACACATTCGGCAATTTATCTTTACTTAAATAAATTCATATGTGATACTAGAAATACATTTTCGAAAACTGAAATTAAACGAACTTCTAAGTCATACTCCTCTGCATATGACATACCCTCTACTTATAAGGGATGAATTTTTTAAATATAGAATACGCGAGGAAAACTCTCGCTGTAATTTGTTTCAAAGAAGATTATAATTAACCAACGTATTTTACCACTTGCCTTAACGAGTTTAGTCGTGGTATTTACAAATTCACAGAATGTTTTACATCGTTACTTGACTGGCTTCTCTGACTGGCTACATATTACTGACAACTGTACTGTAATAATTTTGCATATACATATAAATATGCAAAAACTTTTTAATAACATGTAATTTTAGCAACAGTACAACCGGCCGACATATTGCTTTAATAGCAAATATAGCTAAATGACATGTTCAGTACAACAATATGTGTATATTGTTATACATCCTATCTGTGAACTCGATATAAGTAAAAAAAGGTGTGTGTACGATTCACACACGATAGAAGTGAAACTTCAGTAAATCGACAAAAGAATGAGATGAATATATATAACAAGGGTAGGATAATTACAAAGTTTATTTGTTTAAAAATGAAAGTATTTTGTTTAACTTTATAAGATATTTTATTTAACACATGTTACATAATTTATTGCTCAAGTTCCATATTTTCAAATTCAACAAACAAGATATAAGAATACTCACAAACACCGTTAAATAATAAACACACCACGCTGACTTCTTACTAAAAAGCTGTAACACGCAGCCGCATACAGTGTACAGTAGTACACGTACTTTTCACATATACTAACACACATTAAATGCTCAAATACAAGCAAGTATTAAATAGTGTGCAATATACATACACACCGACATTTGCTCTCTCGCTCTGGGTCACTAATTACAGGAGACTATGCTTAGAAGACGGGAGTGGGAATGCTACGAAGCATGGCATAAAGAGGAGAGACCAATAATATAAAATAGTATGTATATTTCTGTCTCATTCTTTGTCGGCTTCATCCTACACATCTTTGTATTTGTGTCTCTTACCTGTCGTTGTTTCCGTTGCATCCGGTTTGAAATCACAACGTTTCTAAGGAAGTTGCACTTCAAAAAATCAGTCAATTAGCATGAGGATCAAATATAAGAGGATTCTGAAAATAACCTGTGTCGACCATTGTCTAATTATTCGAATAATAACGTCATCCATATAGAGTTCTTCACGCTCTTTTATTTAAATATATATACAATTCAACACGATGCATCAAAAGGAGAATTTGGTTCTGGTTATCCCGATGAATATGAAGAGAAACCAATAGGAAGACACATTCAAGCATCGTCGACGTCATTGTAATGTGTAAGTGTGACTGTACTCTATTTGTGAGATTGTGAATCTATTTTTGTCTCTACGAGTACAATGTACATTTCTTCGGACAGAAACGGCGTTTGACTAACCTACGAATGTAAAAATACCAATTATACATAACTAAGTCTCAGCAAAGCGAAAACAGTGCTAAATCCGTATGCGTAATACGAAAATCTTCCTATTATTTAAAGGAGTGCATATTTTAGTTCTATTATAGCCGGTAATTTCTATTGTCTTGCTCCTGTGAAATGCGCATAATCTATAAATTTATTTGGTAAATTTGATTGGTATTAAGAAGGGGAATTTTCTTACAGAATATACAATATGGCTACAAGTTATAATCATTGACTAAGAACACTCCACGAGAAGTCAAGTTCGAGTACGCGACACGCCGCGTCGAGCGAACTTTACTGTAATAATTATATTTGGAAAATTTAGGTATGTGTTATTGGACGCTGCGTAATTGAAAAACTTCGTACGCGGGTTAAATTGTTCTTGTAGATTGAGGTTAACGTGTCTGTTTTGTGTTTTATTATGAAATTTGCGATAAAATGGTATGTAATAACCTATTATCGTCTTGTAAGTAACAGAGGATTATCAATATAGAAACAACTCACGTTATGGTTAATATAGAACAATATAGATATGTACGATTAAATCGTAACAACAATCTTACATATCTTATGGTATAATTTTTAAATTAAATATGGCTATAATTATTCGTAGGATACAAGTATCTTTGTACAAGTATTTTTAACGGAAAATTGACCCAATAAACACTATGTAAATCCGTTCCGCGCCATACAAGTGTGCCTTGTTTTTTACTTTGCATATAAGCAGAATTGATATGTCTTTTTTTATTGTTTGAGCTAATTTCAGAAATGCCTGAAATGATTTTGATAAGATTATTTCATGACGATAGAGTACTTCTCATAGTCTCATTTAGACTACATATCATTACAATTTCCGATATGGGCTTAGCAGTAATGAAGAAATATAACAACTCTTATCAAAGTTACAATAAAAAAAAGGAAAGGTTGCCCATAATTAATCTAGATATAACACGTCATTCCCACGTAACAATTAAACAACATCATACATGTGTAATTGAATGAAGACTAAGTATCCAATGAAATAGTCATCTCTGCTACTGTATTACAATACTAGCGATCCGCCTTTTCCTCTGTCTTATGAACGCATTAAATGCGAAAATACATACATTAATTCGTATTAATAAATCTATAGTTCTGTCTTTTAATGTTTTTTTTTCTTATTCTCTTGGGGCGAATCTACAAACGAATGAAATCGGAACCTACAAAGAGGCTGCATATGAAGCTTAAAAAATTATCTGTATGGCCGGGATTTAAATACGACTCAGCAGATGTTTGTAACATTATGTAGTCGAAAAAATATATATATGTATTTTTATTATCAACCAATTTTTGTGTAATTTTAAACTCAAGGCACAATTATATATAATTATAAAATTAATCGCATATATAATTTATCACTGATATATTTACATATGTTAAACATAACTATGACAAATGTGAAATATCTACCGCGGACACAGCTAATATTTATACATAAGAGAAAATGAATTAATTTCGTATATGTTTAAAAATATATCTGAAAACGTATCGCGTGCCAGTAATGTGTAAAAATACTGGAGAATAAGGTATACTTAATAGTAATGCTAACAACTTAATTGTTAGCGGGATCAATGTGGAATTCCACGCTAGGAAGCGATAGAATAATAGTAAATTTATTGTATTACTACAGTGATTCGCATTAACATATTAAAAAATATGTACTAAGTATTATTATTAACTTACTGTTCTGTCTCGCAATAATTCCGAAGCTCAATTTGGTTATTTATTATAGTCATGACTAGAGGATACTAATTACACGTTCTAACTAGACCAGATTAATTACATTCATTGATTGACCTTTGTTGTAATCAATATCTCATTAGTTTTATTCGATTAGTTTGATTTTGAAAATTTTACCAGAAATGTTATCTCAATGATTTTAGTACTGTCATGAATTTATTCTAATTATAATCATCAAAATATTTCTAAACACTAATTCACTAATAACTAACTAAGTAATTATTTCTTGTTGTAATAATTTTAATCTATTTTTAGTAACGTTATTTATTTTTACAAGGAATTTAAACTACAAAGAAAACAATATAAAGTTTGCAAGGTAAAAAGTAAATGTATCAAAAAGACTTATCAAAACAAAGTAACATCAAAGTAACGTAGGATGTTTTTTTTGCCTTAGTTACTATTAAAAGTATCGAATAAAAGTTACAAACGACTTACTTCATACACTTCTCTATAACCAAGGTATCCTGGTAACTTTGTTCCACTATCTACATCACGGTACCACAAAACACATTTAACCAACAATTTATATTTTGTCACTACAATGTCAAATGTACTTTGTACCACTTCACGAAATAATACGGCCGGAGTACGCGCTTAAGTGATACGTCCCAGCTTCTGGACGATCGAGAGACATCTAAAAAATCTGAATCCTGGAAGCTTATTGCTGTACTCGCGTTGAAACTTTGCGGGCAAGGTTTATGTACCATTTAAATATCGATTTAAATTCGATCGTCATTGAGTTAAATTTCGAAAGCCCGACTTACGTCATTTCGGGTATAAAATGCGCATAGAAAGAGGCACAGATGCTGCGCGCATGCGATTTCGAGTCCCTCGTACATACATCGTAAAATTTTGTTTGTGCCTTTGTGTGGGTGTATGAAAGGCCAGTGCTACATTGTTTGAGCCGTTACCGGACACTATTGTTGTGGTACTCGGACCCAAGCGTGATACAATCAAGCGTGATTAATATACGATGTCGCCGGACATTTACTGTTGTTTCGTGTGAAAAATACCATGGATATGTAAAACCGGTGACTTGCACTTGTTAAAACAAAAGAGTTGTTTTTATAAAAACTGATCTGCAAATTATACTTGTACAATGTTTTGACACGTACATAATGAAATATTTATTGACTAATTGCCCACCCCCGGCTTCACACATCTGTACAGATGAAGAAAATGAGGATATATCTTTCCTTTACAGTACGATAACTAATAACAAAAATGACAACTGAACAACTGGACATCAGTCTGTCAGTTCGGTGAATATTTTTGAAGATTGTCTTTGTTGTCTTCTGCCTCACTCACTCACTTTTTAACGCAAGATTTTAATTTCTCTGTATGTTTTTTCAAACATTCTCTTTCATATAATCCTTGTCCTGACAATTCCAACGTAACAAAGCAAAAGTTTGTGAAATAAGAGCAGCTGTTCCGAAATATGCCAACTGATTTTTACTGTTATATTTATTTTTCTTTTAGTATATCTAAAACAACTACGCTTATACCAGTTCAGAAAAAAATAATTGCACAATACCTAATAGGAAGTAAATAGCAGTCCACAAATAATAACGACCCCAGAAATGCTTCTTCCACGCCTCCTTTCTCGAACCCCATAGAAGTGTTTATTACCACACCGCTTCGTTATGGATACAAGGTTTTGCACGCGGTGTCGCTCGTGTTAAAATAGATTTGATATATCCGTCGAGAAAAATACATTTATTTCTTGTATGTATGTACTTTTCTATACACTTAACAACGTGTATGATGATCGGTCTAATAGTTAAGGCGTAAAAGGGTAAAAAAAAACAAATACATAATATATACCCGAGAAATTTTTACGACTCTATACAGATAAAGCACATAGATTTTGTTTCTGCTAATTACAAATGTACTATGCCTGTATTACACACAAATATCTTCCAAATGATAGTGAAGATCGTAACAAATTCAGTTAACGTAGTTCAGAAAAATTATGAGAACACACAGCTACACGTAAAATGCGCCTTTATTTTATAATATTTATTGATATATATTTATGGGTAAGGCCAGCTAAATTATCATTTTTGCCTGGAGCTAATGATATCAAAATGTCGTCAACAATTCTAAGAGAAACTCAAACGTTATAACTGTCCTGATGGCCGGAATCTGCGAAGTGATTAATTCGCTAGCTTTGCCAAATCATAAACTGGACTTAAAACTTAAATTCTATTTAGGATTCCCAAATTTAGGCAAAAATACAGCGTCTTTAATTGGCATAAAATGTCTTAGTTAAGGTTTATTTTTTTATATTTCTGAGTTTCGTAAATCTACCGTTAAAATCACATTCAGGAAAAGTTAATTAAACTCCAATTAGTTACAGAATATGCTACAATTTTTTGCTTTTGTGTTACTTTTTTTTTATATAATTATTTGTATATGGAGCAAACTTTAGTACAATATTAGGTTAGTTTTGTGTTATATAGATGTTATCGTGATATAAAAAGTTGCTATGTAATTTTTATGTTAAAAGTGGGAATGTTGTCATCCTTACCCATATATTAACCATTTTAACATATATAATTATTTTGTATGTGCGTATATGACTGAACTCGTCCTAAACGGTTGGACAGATTTAGATGAAATTTCTTGTGTGTGTGTGTTCAATTGCGTTTGTTGAATTCAATAATGGTTTAGATTTACAGTTGGACTCGGTAGGTGACGCTACAATGTAATTCTAAGATTTTTTATTATCACGGCAGCTCAACGTCCGTCGCTCTCGCTAGTATAGAAATAAAATGATACAAGACTGCCGTTGTACGCACATCATGCGAAA
Organism: Antheraea assamensis; assembly: GCA_035772565.1. Classification (NCBI taxonomy): domain Eukaryota; kingdom Metazoa; phylum Arthropoda; class Insecta; order Lepidoptera; family Saturniidae; genus Antheraea; species Antheraea assamensis. The sequence continues at coordinate 972,042 of JAQQSE010000014.1, forward strand.
ACAACTGAGTACATCTTGATCAAGTTTTTTAGTTTCTCTTCTTAGTCATTTGGCCGTACTTAAAAAAAAGGTGAGGTTTTATGAAACCACGATGCAAGTGAATTTTTTTTCAGATCGTAAGCTTTTATATGAATATTTTCAGAAATTTTCTGTACAAAAATCGCGTGTTTAATCTTAACGTAACATAAAAACGTTTCATTTTAAAATATAGCATGAGATTCTCATGAGGTTGCAGTTTTCAGAAACTAGAATTGTTATAAGAATTATTCGTTCAACGATATATGTTTTCTTGGCGCGGAAAAGCGGGCAAGCAATGTCGTGTGCATGTGTCGGAGAGGAGAAATAACAAAGACATTTTTAAAGTAATGTTTACTGTTGAATTTTTTTATGTTTATTCTTATGTACATACACTATAATGTTAAGATAATAAACAACGCAGACGAAGTCGCGGGTATCAGCTAGTATTAAATAAATTATTATAAGCAATGTACAACTCTACTACACAATTTTTACAAAACAATGTCTCATTACAATACAAATGACATTTCGTTTCGAAAATGTTGATTTCAAATATCATTACCTCATTCAGCGCTTCCATTAAAATGTTTACCTAACCACGAACCGAAAGTAAGAAAACCATCTTTTGTCGCTTGGACTTTTAATAGGAAACAATCAATCATGTTATTTTAGGAATAGAGAGTTTTCCATTGTGTTTAGAGTGATTGAAATTTTACTATGCGATATAAGTACCTAAACAAATACAGTGCCTATGTAAATTTTCTATAGCTATTAATTTTAATGAGGTATTTGCGAGCACGTAAACGTAAGTTATTTCGAAACAGTGGAAATATACGTAAAAAAATTATAATAATAACAGTTGTAATTTTTAACATACTTTTTTAAGTAAACATATTTAACTAATCATGAAAGTATTTTAAAGTTTGGCATAAGTTAAGATACATATTAAAACTTTAAGTTACGTAGATTTAAATTAAAATTTGAATATGCTGATTAAACATTTAAATTTATTCAATTAAATTGTAAATAACTGTAGGTTTATGTATTTAATGTGTTTATTATTAATTTTGGGTACCAAAGAATTTGTAGCTTATATCGAAAATCAAAAAGGTTCACAGAAATACGAGGGTATCGGGGTGAAATTCTAAGTATAAAAAGGCTTTATAATTCAGGGCTCATTTTAGGTTAATAATTTTTTTAAATGAAAATAAAAACATTTCAAAATATTTTAATTTTGACTAATTGTAGTCGTTTTTAAATAATATGGATTTTATTAATAAGTATAGTACAGGCCTATTATGAGGAGAGATGAAAGCCATGTAACAAAAAAAGTTTTTAGTATGAAGGTGAACGGATATAAGAGTAAAGGAAGACCGTAAAATGTATGGATAGATTGTGTCAAAAATGATATGCGTGTAAAAGTGGTGAATACTGAGATGATATCTGACAGGGGACAATGGAAAAAGGAAACATGTTGTGCCGATCCTGCTATGTGCCCTAAGAGTAGGAAGAAGAAAAATAAGTAATTACTAAAGCGGTTCACTTCTCTTTAATTATGAAAGGTACTACAATGATTTTTTTAATAATTTATTTTAATAGTTAAATCCTAGTTTTTGAATCTCGAACTAATTTTACAAAGTTAAAACGTTTGAACGACAAGAAAATTTTACCGAGTCCGTAAAAGTTATCTCGGACGTCACTATCACACCCTGACGCTTTGATTCATTATAGAAATGTCAACCCCCTTTCTGCAGAATCCATCCTCAGGTGGATTCAACTGCTTCGATTATTCGTTTACAAAAGTCCCGAGCTCAATTCTCACCAAACTTGTTTAATTAAAGTTTTCGCACTCTTTTTCCCTTTAGGCAGGGATATAATCCCTTACTTCGAACAGAGTAGACCGTGGAGAGTTATTGCCTTTATTAGGCTAATAAGTGTTTTTCTTTAATTTCAATACTTTTTATTTTATTTGTTTCCATGTCTGGTCTGTGTCTTCCCTTGGTCCATTTTAACAATTCAACATGTTTTGAGAAAGTTTTCACTAAGTTTAAAGAATATCTTCCGGTAGATTTATATGTAACATACATGCGTATTATGTTAATAATAGAATGTAATCAAGATGTCAAACAATACATTAAAATAATATACTACGAAATTTGATATATTTAAAAGACCTACAGAAAAGTTGTTAATGATATATGTTTATCTTCATACTATTATCATACTATTTTGTCATCAAATAAAATAAAAAAATATAATTTTATAACTATAAATGAGCAATTCTTGGTAAATTTATTTCATGTAACTTGAAAACTACTCAAATTATTTGGATCACATTTTGTATCTAGATAAGGATTTGCTTTTTACGTTTATCTTTCTATTTGTTTTTCCTGAAAATATGATTTTGCTCAATAAATATGTAACAATTTTGAGAGATGGTACTATATGACGTTATTCAAATACGTTCAATTAACAACCAATAGCAACAATGACATTTATCATTCTAACCAATCGAGCTCACTCGCTCGCCCAAGCACTTTTGTTAATTTCAATTTCAACAGCTTTACATTTATTTATCCTAACTGATTTGAACTGTACAGAATTATGATTATATTGTAACCGAAGTAGGTACTGATATCGATGCTTTTGACTGGTTTCGGCCACAAATACGTTTCTTCAAATTACGCTAATTCGGTTCCTTTACATCTTAAGATTTATATAAAACGTGTATATACTTCAATGGAAGCGAAATTTTTATCGTTGATAATTAATTACGGTATTAATAAATTAGATTAACTGATAACTATCAAATTCTTAGATTTCACTGCAGATTATCAAGTGCTGATAAGACTGATTAAGTCGTATGATCTACTATCGCAACTGCATTACGCCGTTGCAATCTGATAGGTAATGTTATTAATTATCTAAATACATAAACGTAAATACCATAACAATATTTCCGTTGTTCGGGGAATAATTTCAAAATATTTTTAGACTACTTTTTACACACGGCTTGGCTCATGTTACTGTAAATTTGACTTATCCCACGGGTACGTTACATTTTTACTGGATAAAAACTTCTCTATATTCTTTTCTGTAGCCCTGACAACGTCTAAGCAAAATTGTATGACAATCGCTTGAGTAGTCACAGCGTGAAAGAATAATAATCAAACAAACCAAGTTTCGCACTTATTATATTAGTAAGGATAAATACTTCAAGAGTGCATTTTCTTAAAAAAACTTATGATGATTTCTATTACAATTTTGCATATATATTATACTTTCTTTGTTAACGATCATCCGGTAAAGAGAAACACCGTGACGAAAACGTGGCATGGCGGTAGAGTGTTTTCTACGCCCGCCTGGTTAACTACTATCTTTGAGGTAAAAATTTGTCGACATGCTACATAGATGTGTTCCGGCAACAGCACTTGAGAGCGAGTACCCCTATAAACTTACCGTGTTTACGATCTTAAAGCCACATCGTCATTTAAGGTATCAGGATATACACATATAAATATTATAAAGCCAGTTCCGTCCGACTAAATCATGACCCGTCATAGAGGTACTTTTTGATTAGATATGGCGTCCGTTCCTGGGTTAGCCGATTTGTATCTAATAAGCAAGCGAGGTGGTATTTTGTACGAGACTGAATTGTTACCATGGTTGATACATGCATCAGAGTCATTCACTTTACGGTTGTCGTATTTGAGTATCAGCCTATGTATATCCAGCTACCACGAGGCTAGCAGGCCGGCATGATAGCAGAAATTGATGATAGATTGTAGATCTCTTATCGGTCGTCATTTTTTTTCTAGATTGCATTGTGCTCATCATCAGATAGAGTATCGGTAACTTTGTCATGATACCAAAAAAACATCTGTTTGCTCACTATTCTAATCTTAATACCTACTATAAATGGGTAAGTAAGTTTGTTTACGTATACCCTTGGCAAGGCTACGTTAAAGGACATAGGGTACCTTTCATCCAGAAAAAGTATTGATCCTAAAAGGCTAGTAGTGAATATAAGAGTAGAACATCAAAATATACCACTCTTATATTTCCATTGAATAATACTGAAGTCTAGTTGTGAGTATGTCAAAAATTTATTTCATTTTACTCTAGTCAACACCATTTCCTGTCCATAGAATGTTAGCCCAAGTTTTTGTAGGCACTGCGTATTTGCTTTTGGGAATCGAGTTGAAGTTCCAATATGGCGAGAAATATTCTTGCATTCGCGTGTTCATCGTTCTGGAACGCCGGAACGAGTTTGCTGCATTCAAATTATGAATTTCACCGCTAAAAGTTTCCTGAGTATTAGATGTAATGATAGTTAAACCACGGATAGGATTTCGCTTTCTTAGGGAAAACAACTTATATTTTGATTGTATAGTTAAGCATCAATACCATTAGGTATAAGTATGTATCGACACACATGCCTACAGCAAACGCAATATGTGTGTACCTAATACAACAATGCACACGAAACTGTAGAAGCAACATGCTAAAACACTTCAATTACCCCAACGCAATTAAACTCTACACAAAAACACTATAGCACGCACTATGCTTTAGTTGTAACCGCTACTCTACGTCAAGCAAACATCGAAGCATATCAACTAATTCAAGAAGAGTTCCTAAGGAACACATGCTACGTGGAAGGATTAGTAAACCAGCTGCCAAAGCGTTTACAAGTCTACACAATCAGAGTCAGATCTATTATTTTCCTCTCTAACCTTCTAAAAGTGGCCACTTGGTAGTCATACTACCACGTGCAGCTAAAAGTAAAATACATTTATACTTTACTAGCTGTCCTCTCCGGCTTTACACGGATATGAAAGTGAAAAAAAGATGAGAAGGAAATGAGTCCAAATCTTTCTTTTGCAGTACGGCCATGTAATTAAATAAAATGTCAACAGAACAGCGGAACTTTAATCTATCAATTCTGTCTGTATTTTCAAATATATTCCGGCTATCTTTTGTCTCACTCACTCAATTTTCACATATTGTCCGTACGATTTTTCAAACATTTTCGTTCATACAATCCTTGTCCTAATAAGGACAAAAACGATAAACAAAGAATTACCTAAATAGATGCAGCCGTTCTGAAGTGATGCGCTTACTTATATATGGCAATTGATTTTTATTTATAATACAACAATAATTTTACTATGAGAATGAATTCCAATAAAGCTTCCGTTGTCTAGAGGAATTCGATTGGGTGTGGAAGCCGCGTGAGCCTTAGATTGTTATATCGAGACAACTGTCACGACACACAACTGTATTATTTTGTAATGCAAAAAGTGGCAGTACTTGAGCTAGTATGTGCTTGATAATACCAAGGACTCTAAGAAATAGCAACTTAATATTGCTTGGTTTCAACTACCATTTCAATCTTTTTGTAAAATTCGTTTCAAATAACTATATTCAAAAAGATAACTGGCACCAGTGTTTGTGACTTAATACGATAAAAACATTCTATAAGTTAATTATGTTAAGTCATTCTATCTACTTAAAGAAGTTGTTAAAAAAATGTTTAAGCACATGGAAAAGGCAAACATAAATTTATCTATAAAAAGAAAGTTACAATGAAAAACGTAGTAAACCTTAAAACTTCGCTAGACACTGAGTGGAAACACTCAAAGTTAGTTTTATTTCTAAAGAGAAACGTGAATCTCAGGAGAATTTATAGATTTCTCTTATGTCTTACTATAAAAGACGTCAATATTCACAATAATTTTACTTATGACTTCAATTCCGATACAGCAACGGCATTTTGTGTTGTTTTGCAATTTCCTGAGGTCATTGTTTTTAAGTTTAAATACAGGTTATATGTTATTATAATGTTTTTAAGGCGTTTTAATGTTCTACGAAACACGTATTATTTTCATCGAAGTGGAACGATATTAAAAGTAAAAATAAATTATGTCACACTTTTTTTTCCCATCGCCTCTGTATTTATCTTCTTAATGTCAAATGCAAATATAGAACCTGGCTTCACATTTATGTAATACTGTCATATTCAAATTATAATTTACGTAAAATACGGTCACTCATAATGACACTTCAATTCGTTATGATTCTATTTCTAAAATTTACAGTTACAAAAGCAGTTAATATTTTGATGTCTGACTATTAACAGTGAACATTTTTTATTGTTACACGCGAATCATTATCGCTTATCGCCAAAGAACGGTCTAATGACATATAACCTAAATCCATAGACGCAGTCCTATATAGTTCTAAAAATTACATGCAAATTGGCTGAATAATATAACACTGATGCGAAGTCTATGAATTTTTTTCTTCCTAAACGTAGCTAATGTAGTTGTCCTTGTCCTCTTTAAACATATTTTAATATCGTTATTACGAAATGATGTTTAAAAATACTTATAAGAATCAAACTTATTAAATTGCATATCTAATTAAATAAAATAATAGGGGTACGTCGGGCGCGCACCACGTAAAAACTACGGGATAGGTGTCGATCATTTATTTTTAATTGAAAATCTTATACATATAGCACTTATCTAGAAAAAAATTCACAGTATTTTCATTTAATTTAAAGTTACTAAAAAAGAGAGTATGATTTATATAAGCACTACGCATTCGGCGATATGTACTTTCTTACCGTCGAAAAGTGGGCAATCGGCGCGATGTGCATGCGCAAGAGAAGAAATAAACGGATGACATTGTTTACAAAGAAATATTGTAAGCGAACTATATTTTTGTTTAAAAATTTTTTTAATGTGTTTCCTCTGTACTTATTTATATTATTAACATAATAAACAACAGACAAAGTCGCATGTATCAGTTATTAATATATATATATAAACCCAATCGAGCTTATCGTCAGCTTTTCTTTTTTTATACTACGATGGTGGTAAACGAGCATACGGACCGCCTGATAGTAACCTGATAGTAAAGTAGATAGTAGATTTAGAAATAGTAACTGATAGTCACCGCAACTTATGGACGCTTGCAACACCGGAGAAGTCATATGCGCGTTGCCGAGCCTTTACAACGCTCCCTCAGTAATTCTGGCAATCTTACTCACCACGTGAACACAACGCTACAAAGTATATATATTGACTGTGATCTTCTGTAAAGCGGAGGCACTCACCCAGTCGGGTTGCTCCAAGTTTTGGACGAGATATATCCCACTTTCTCTGATGACTGGGATATTCTAATATTATATCTATAAAAAAAAAATTGATCTCGCATCAATAAATTTATTCGTCCCATGAAATCAAACATATAAGACCTCCACTACACTACACGTTTCCAAATTTATACTAACATTACTATTTAGCGAGGAAGTCGCACTGTCAGTTGTAATGTATTTTCGATTACAACTTTTGATAGGGGATTGTAAGTTAGCGGAAAGTTTCTTCTTGTCGTGTCTCCTAACTTCACTACAGTTCGAAAATTATTCACCAAAATACGGTTGGCGAAACTCTTTTAACATTAGCTTTACTTTGTGCGAACTATTTATCATAGAAATAAGTATAGTGCACCATTAATAAGAATTGTGATGTTTATAGAGTATATTTCTATCAATAATGCAATATTAATAAGTGGTCAATTTTAATAAGGTTTTTTATGCAAATAGTTACCAAGTATTTTATATTTTATACAATTTTTAAAAGTTACAGCTAATGATTTTGTACAATATAATAATAAAAACAATATTTATTTATGTGGTCGCAAACAATAGACCTTTACCGTAGTGTCAACAAGTCTATCTATTGAACTCAAAGATCGCATGTTCGATTCTTGCGATCATGTTCGACTGGTTTTTGGATATTGGGTACAAAATATCTCTACACGTATGTGCATCAGTCATTCAGATACTTAATTTTAAATTGAATAGCGCTGTATGAAATGTATGCCTAAATTTATATGAATTGTTTTTTAACATTTCGTAAAACGTTGGATAATTAAGTAAGACATAATAATTATTATATAATCTATTTAATGCCCGTAAGCTTGTGTAAAAGTTTTGCCTTGATCAGTGGCTCATACAATGCGCTGAAAATGACACTGACAATCCAAGCTAATCTCATTAAGGCGAATGAGAATTTATTTTTTCTTACGCTTCCAAGTCTTAAGTACTCAATTGATCGTCATAAAATTTCGATAACGTGTCTTATCAGAAGCACAGAGAAGGACTTAGAGTGTTACTCTTCATCCAGAAAAAATGTACTGTTCCTGAGGGTTATATCAATTCTAAATTAACCTGAGCGAAACCGGGAGTAAAATCTAGTATAAACCTATGATTTATCTGTGTTTGCTGAAAATATAAAGTAACTGGACTACATATCCCATCCGATAAAAGAAACTTTTTATATTTTCCCTGGCTTATTAGTATTTATTAGTTAATAAATGTTGTTTAATAGCGAAATTAATTCCACTCGAATACGAAAACTGTTTTTGTAAGCCTAATTAAAATAATACATATTTCAAATTTTTATTTTAATATAAGTAAACGTATTTATAAATATTAAATCGTATTTTCCTTTCATTAGCATAAAATATTAAATAAATTTCGAGGTATTCTCTATACACAAAATTCTAAAGAAAATCCACAAATATTTGTAAAAAGAAGACGTCTTCATTATACAAAATCGTTTCCTAGAAAATTGGTTTCAAACAACTAATAATCGTATTAGCATTCAAACGAAATATTGTTATATTATTTCAAAGGAAAATTTCCATCTTAATTTATTTTTTTACTAGCTATGTCATATATGATTTATTTCCGTTCCATTTTTAATATTTTGAATGACTGTCAACGCAGTTTGGCAAGCTAAAACAAAGTCCATGTAAAACACGATTTATACGTAGAAAATCGACCGCGCAAATTTCACGACCACAAAATATAGTTCTGGTCAATCTTTTTGGCCGCTCTGAATGTAGCCCTAAGTTCGGTTTTACGCATAATATCGCCAATAGTTTAATAAAAAACAAGGTTCAAATATTACTATAAGAATTTAAAATTGCCATTTATTTATCGTGACCTTGTTTCGAGTTTATACATATAATATATACGCAGCTATATTCAGTACGGTTAAAAAGTTTGACACGAACTGTACATTACTTAAGACATAATCGAGCTTTACGGAATGCTCGGTTCTCGTCGGGCAACCAACTCGTCCTCGGCCCCCGACACCCCGCATCGAGACGCGCGGATCACCAACACCATTATTTTGTTCTCGTTTAGGTTATTTTTTTACATACATTTTATAGGTAATTGTTTCCATTCCTAAGCTGCATAACGTTGATGTTATATTACGTATAATGTATCTCAATAACTGTTCCCGAGTGATAGATTAAATGTATATAACCGCGAGTGAAACCACGGTCAAACGTTAATAGGTTATAAAATGCCTAAAGAATGATTCAACTCTGAGTTCTAGAGAACAGTACTTAAATAAAAACTTGAGCTTTATAATATTACATGTAAATATAGATTCGTGTGTTTTATTTAACTTGGGTATCAATAAGTGTACGATGGGTATAAGGTATTATTTAATAAACATAAACTCAACTATAAAATTAAACTCGATTCGTTCCTTATTTGTCTTATATCTGCGAGGAACGATGCAAATAAATTAAGAACTATTTTGCTAGGTGTAGTGTATCCGGGAACGGGAAATTGGCTGTTATTACTTATGACATCAAAATAGAACATTTTTATGACTTCAGTAAGTATACTTCGCTAGTTTTTATATATGTCAATGTTTTCGAAGAAATTAATACTTACCGTTAAATAAATAACGACTTTTTGAATAATAATTGCTACATATATCAAAAATGTTACCGTAACTAATCGTAACTAATAATATAAACGCGATTGCAAGTTTGTTTGTCTGCTTGCTTGTTACGCTTTCATGCTTTATTTACTCAATTGATTATCCTGAAATTCTTCATACACGTTGTCAGAGTTACAAAGAAGGTAAGAAAAGGACTCTTCCTTAGGGATATGACAAATCTATTTTAACACGAGAAATGCCGAAGGCAATGGGTAGTAATAATGAAATTTGAACTAAGCCTATATTGTTTGCACTTTTCTATATTGCTATTATTTTCTATATTCTATATTTTCATACAATTTTTAACGTCAATAACACATTTTAATAGCCATAACAATGGCGACTATATTAAATCTATGTACTAGACTAATTTTATATGGAGTAAAAACCGTTGTTGTTATGAAATGGTTCACCTAAAGGTATTACTAATTTGTAAGAATTAGAAAAAATCTTTAGTGCAGTTTTTTTTAAATTTTAAATGGAATTTCGCAGTTTCATGTTAAAATTATAGTTTTTAATTTCAACTACTTAACCCCTGAACTGTCCAAAACCATAAGTGTTTAAGCTCCATGCAAACAAATGTAGACCTTATGAAGAGTGCATTATTTTGTAATAAATACGGTATTTTTTTTAAACTTATGCTGCCAAAAATCTGTTATTATAATATTAGAAAATGTGAAAAACTCGAACAATAACAAATAATGTAGTGTAAAATTATAATTCTTAAAAATTGGCTAGATATTTATAATAAAAACATGATCCACCATTCGGAGATCTGGATCTTAAAAAATCAGTCAAGGGGCTAACTACTTACCTTTTGTAAATACACTTTACCTTTACTAAAATCTTTAGCTTCTCCAAAACACTAGTCTGAACTTTCTTTTATTGAACTCACGGGAAACGTTTAGCTACGTACGTAAACGTATCCCTACTTCGAACTATTGCAACTGATTAAAGTCACACAAAAGTCTTTATTGTTCAAACTACACTGAAATTGGTTTAGATACGTCTTAACTAAAGACTGCTCTTGAGAGATAATGCTTAGTGCAAACCTATCATGTTTTTATTAGTTTCCTGAATGCAGTTCTTTTGTTATATTTTGGGTCCTTACGTGAGCTTTACCGCATGTATAACGGAGAGTGCTCTGAAGAACTTTTTGATATGGTGCCCTTATCACCGTTTCAAACTCGTACCACCCGCCGTTGGCTGGTTGCTCATCCACATACCCTAAAGCCTAGTAGAATGGCGACAACCGTAAGCTTCTTTAGAAGCTTCATCATGCGCACGCTAACGTTGTGGAATGGATTACCAAGCACGGTGTTTCCCCAGAGTTATTACATGGGGCTCTTCAAAAAAGGATTGAAACACGCTCTTCAAGGTTGGCGACACAACAGTGATGCCCCTGGTGTTGCGGTTGTCCGTAGGTGACGGTAATCATTTAACATCAGATGGGCCATACGACTGTTTGCGGCCCTATGCCATAAAATAAAATGTACATGTGAGGAATGTTTCAAAAATACTCGCAATCGTAACTGATATTATAAATGCTAGTGTGTTTATTTTTGTAAAAAAAAGTACAGTTCCCGAGGGATGAAATCCAAATTAACGAGAGCAAAGCGGTGGGCAAATGCTAGCTAGTTACTTTTAATATATTGTTATGATCAAAATCTTTGTTTTTAATTACAATTCAACAAATAATATAATTACCAAATTTTACATGTTTTATTCTACAACGATGATGTCAAAAATACATCCATCCATATATATAAAAATGAATTGCTGTTCGTTCGTCTCGTTAAAACTCGAGAATAGCTGGACCGATTTGACTAACTTTCATTTTGAAATATTTGTGGAAGTTCAGGGAAACTTTAAACGGTGAGAAACATAAATAATAAGTAAAGGAAAATACTAAAAAAAAACCGATTTAATTTTCGAATTTAAAATGTATTTAGCTATGAAATATTTGATGTCTTTTGTCATTTTAGAAATAAAAAAATGTCATTCGGTTGTCAAATATTTATAGGTGCGTTCAGAAATTTCTCCCCTTCATAGCTGTAGTATGAGGTTAAGGTTGAAGTTAATACAAAACAGTTCTGTTTTAGAAATTAAAATAGTACATGAGAAAGCTATAAATTGATTAAGTGCATAACTGTTTTGCATTTAAAAAGTAAATAAAAATATGTTATTAACTTTTGACCATATTTTACATAAATATATATGTAAGTGATACGAAGTAGTCTTATGATAAAAATAAAGGTTTTTTTATGTTTTGTTCTTATATATTTTAGTTTATTTAATTAAATAATTTAAAGTCTCTACTATGTAACGTGTGTACATACACGTATGTATATTAGCGGTAATTAGGTTAAAACAGAAAAAGAGGTAAGATTGTTGGGTCTCACTTGGTCAATATAATCCAATATATATTAATTAACTTATATAATGAAAATAATCTATGTACATAGTAGACCAGTAACTATTAGTAAATATACATTTTTTACGTAGGAACGTATCAGGTAAGTATTTTTGGAAACTAACGTTTAAGATGAAAGAGACATAAGTCGAACAGAAGTGCTGTTAGTTTACATCTAGTTATATTAAGCTTACTACAGGCTTTCGGTTAAGCTTGAACTTGAACTTGAGCTTAACTTGAGAAGTTATTATGAATTTTGTTTTGTAATACAAGCTGTATTCTTAATTGTTGCTGTATTCGAAGAGTCAGAAATTTGTTTTTTAACCTCGATTTGAATGTAAAGAAGGGCAAAGATAGTTTTCTACACAAAAAATATTGGTACGTATAATCGATTTGTTATCTATTTTTACCGCGGTAGACAAGCTGGTGCGATACAGTGATAAAGCGTGTTCATAATTAAACTGCTGATATTAAACTGTTTGATAAAAAAAAATCAATTCCAGTTATTATTAATCTGTAATCTATTACTCGATAAGTATGTTGACGAATGCATTTAAAAAAACACATTTTTTTTGAAGTGAAAACTTCTTTAGGCGTGTTTAACTGTCAAGAAAATTCGTTGTCATGTCGACGTGGTCATACTTGGGTCAGTGAAAGGGAGAGAGAAAGGGCTGCCGACGCTCCCATCGTTCGTCGTCGGAGAGGCAGACGCAGGAATAGGAGAGGTGGAGGCCAATACCACCAGAGGCCACCCTGATTATCCTCTAGGCAGTAGACGCGGGGGCGTTTTCTGCCGAGTAATGAGGTCCCGTATGGAGGAGCGTGGCAAGCCGCGCTTCTAGCAAACAGAAGCATGAGAGATTTCTTCTTCCTCTCTTGAGACGAGGGTCCCCGAATTAACATCCGCGGGAGACCCATGCGCGTGAACGGGGTTTCGAGACGCATGCTGGTTCGTGAACCCTCAACTCTGGCTCACACATACGCGCTGAGCGGCAAGTGGAGTTTTAGTCAGTCAAGTCAAGAGTTTGACATAACCCTCTCACTATCCGCCGATAGTGGGAGGTTATCCAATGCAGGATTTCTGTACTATAAAAAAAAGGGAAATAAACTTGCATTCGTATTTCTAATATTAGTATGTTTACCGAATATTGCGACTGCCTTTGTAGTTTCCTTGTAAGTTCCCTTATGTAATAGCTCCGTTTTAATCCTTACTAATATTATTAATGCGAAAGTGAGTTTGTTTGATATGCATTCACATCTTAAGTATTGAACCGATCATGATAATATTTTGTATACACGACGTCAGGGGTAAGAACAAGGGGGAAAAGAACATAGAGTATTTTTCATACCAAAATATGACTGTTTCGGAGGGATAGATAAAACTGATTGAAGCCGAAGCCAAAGGCAAAAACTAATTATATTTAAAAATGCAGCGACCTCTGTTGATGATTAGTAAATAAGGCTTTACGTAACTTCTTTCGGGCTTTATTTTCTTTACCCCAACCATATTGATACATAGATAAAATTTTATATCAACACCCTTCGAAACAGCGAAGGGTTTCTGATGATCTTATTATGTTTATTACTCCAGAGCCTGGCGTTTATTGGTTTCTACACATCAATAAGTACTTGATTCCAGAACGTACGAAAACAATGCAAACATTAATTTTAAATATCAAGCAAATTGTAAACTACAACGAGTTAATAGTATTCGAATTACATAATGGAACTGTTGAAATAACGAGAATTATACGAATAATACGAAATATTTTAAATTAATGTGAAATAAATCATTATTTATTACTTTAATATGTTCGAACTATAAGAATTATTTTAAAAGATGGAACGACTCGAATAGTTTTAAATGTTTGAATACTTGAAATTATAATAATAAGATCGATAACAAAACGTATTGAACTTATTACAGACTCAATCATTTATTCAATCTAGATAAAAAATATATATATCATTGAAATAGTTTGAAAAAAAAAACGAATTATTCCAATATTCGATTTTTACACGAATAATTTCCTTCGATTCATGAACGAATAATTCGTAACTTCGAATATTCGTACACCCATCTATGAAGTATAAACATTAAAGTTATAGTGTGATGTATATGATAGTAGCTTATAACCAATGTATAAATTATAAACTGTACTTGTAAATTCGTTACTTTCAAATGCTTACTTTTTATATGTATGTGCAATTATGTACGTGAACTTATACCATGGATTTTAATTTTATACATAGCCCGGTAGTTGAATGGTCGCCTTATCGGTAAAATTTACATAATACCTACAAGCCAGAAAGAGCTTTTGATATTACGCCGCAGATTATCGTGGTATAAGCCTTCATCTCACCTAGACTCAATGAGATTCTACCTGGAGCCAACGTGCGACGTCGTAAAATAATCCCTACTACACGTATTACGGTCTTATAGGTAACTGAAATGAAAATTGAGTTTGGTCAAGGAAAAATAGTCACAATTTTATTTAAGTATACTAGTGATGGGCCTCGGCTTCGCATAGTTGCGATAGAAATGGCGTTATGTCTAAATAATTCCGATCTATTTTTAATTTTATTTTGATGAACTATTTTTATATTGATGAACACCGACTTGATTTTAAATTCGTAACAACAGTATGTTCTACAATGGTGCGTTCTATATTATTATTTGTAACTATAAAGGTTTTCTTTTTTAGTTACTGTTATATGAATATCATGGTGGTAGGGCTTTTTCTAAGTTAGTCTGGTTAGCTACCACTCTCAAGTTGAAAATCTGTCGCCAAGCACCTGTTGTTATGTTCCGGCAGCTGTGCTTGATAGCCAATCTCCCTCTAGGTTAAGAGTGACTTACCATCTTAGACCACATCATTTAACATCAGATGAGATTATATAGTATAAAAAAAAACCACCGACTAGACGTCCGTGTTTCATACGGGCTCCCATTGAAAGTCAGCGCTATAAAATTACTTGTACTGCTGCATATTCCTGAACAGGCCCTGAGAAGGCGCTTATGAACGTCAAAGTTACTACCGGTTCGGAAAACAAACCAGTTATCGAGAAGAACCGGCAAGAAACTCTGGTTTATCTTTTCGTCAAACATAATATAACTCATAATTTTAAGACATAGTTACAAACATAGATAATTACATTCGGTTTTGGAATCGGTTTTGGTTTTGGTATGTCCAACGTAACTGAAATACTATATGGGATAAGGTTTAATACTATATTGATGAAAATGGTGTCGTAAATAACCAATTATTTTTCAATAATATGTGAAAGATAAAAATGTTGTTGTTTAGTTATCATTAGGAGACATATTTATACCTTCATAAATATTTATGTAGGTATTCTTGTTATATAAAATTCCGTAGTATATTAATATAATGTACCAAACAAGGTTTAACCAGCATTAAGAATGTAAGCGCCTGAAAATTCGTGAATACGACTACATTACAATAATTCGACTTTTCTCTACTTTATATAAATACTATTGGGCCCGGCGTATGTTTTCCTAGCATGATAATAAAAATCCTAGAATCAGACCGCAGCGCCACCTACCGGATCTAATTGCGAATGTAAACCACACTCAAATCCACCTGAACACACACAAAAAAAATTCATCAAAATCTGTCTCACCGTTTAAAACGAGTTCAGTTACATACACACGTACAGAAGAATTATATACGCACATAAAGATAACATACATGTATTATATATACAAATATTTCGGATGAAATTCTTTAAACTATAGGGTGCGCTTAAACCAAGGGTAGGTTTGGACTAGTGATTTAGTTTAGAAGATGTAGATAAAAAAAGTGACTACAACTGTTTTAGTGTCTTATTTGTTTTTATGATTTTCAATAATGTTTTTTCTCATTAATATTTAGTCAATTAATATTAAGAATATTTATTTATAAATCAAACGAGAATAATCTTTTCCTCAATTACCGTTCCAGTGAAGCGTTTATTTCCTTATAATACTCGGAACACGGATTTTTTCACGGTAATAATTACGAACCGATTTATGGAATTATTTTCTTATGCCTCATCGCTTGGCAAATAAAATGTATATAAACAGAACGTGTTATGTGGAAAATATTATTAGTTCACGGTTGTATTGAAAGGAGTTTTCAGGTTTATTTTATTATAGAACTAGCGACCCGCCCTGGCTTCGCACGGATGCAATGTATATATACAAATATGGGGCAATGTGGAGTGGTTAATAATATTATGATTAGTCTATACTACAGGATGTCTTTGTATACAATATTGACAGTTGATTTTTTATGAGACAGTACAAACATGTTTTCTTTGGAGGTTATTCTTGAAAGCGCGACATATAACTGGCCGTGTGAGAAACACTCAACGCCTTTTAGAGATAAATATATAATACCCAGGACTTTTTTATCGGTCTTTTTAAGATATACAATTCCGTAGTACATTCATTTGATCTATCTCGTAAGGTTTAGCCAGCGTTTGCAATTTAAGCGCACAAAAATATGTTTGTTACGACATCACGTAACAAATCTTTGAATTTTTCGGCTTTTCTGTTCTAGAAGATGTATGTATTATACATATAAACTTTCCTCTTGAATCACTCTATCTATTACTGAAAACTGTATTCTAATCCGTTGAACAGTTGAAAAGATCTAAGCGAACAGACAGCGGAAGCGACGTGATTTTAAAGATTATGTTTGGCCAAATCTATGGCCTTAGTGATCATGACGCGCGTCGTTTGATTTTATTAATTAGTGAATTTGAAATTTTTTGTCCGATGAATTTATCTCTCATCTAATGTACTGTTCGAGAATCGATAATTCAAATGATTAAATGTTAAATAATAATCATTAATTCCCCAAAAAATTTACATACTTAATATTTGCAAAATTAAAATGTCACTGATGGCGCCAATTTAAGCTAACGTTGACTGACGCCTATACTAGTCATAAGGTTGTATCACAGGCGCTAGCTAGCTATACTATTATTATGGGAAGGTTTAGTATAGAAGATTAATTATTATTAACGTCTGTATTTAATCACGAGTTCCTACTAATTGTGATCGTTGAACCAGTGTGTCTCTAATGTGTTAATATGTCGGTGTGTGTGGTTGTAGGTCTCAGCATGGTCTACTAATATATTTTTAGAGTTCCTATATATTTACAAATAATGTATAGATTTTTTTTGTTTATAGATTAGCATTTGACCATAATCTCAGTTGATGTAAATGATGATGTGGTCTAAGATGGTAGTCACGCTAAACCTAAAGGGAATCGGCTCTCAAGTGCAGCTGCCGGAACACACCAACAGGTGCTTGACGACAGATTTTCGACTTGAGGGTGGTAGCTAGCCACACAGACTTAGAAAAAGACCTAGCACCATGCTATGGTTGCATCACGATGTTTTCCTTCACCGAAAGCTCCGACTCAGTTGCTAGGATTCGAATCTACCTCCTTCGAGGCTGTGCCCGAACACACCACCAACTGAGCCATCATCGCTTCAAAATAGATAAATTTGCATGAAGAACTAAACAAAAGTATTGTTATATACTTACAAATATAGTGAATCGGTGATTACGAATGTATTCGGACACCGCATCGAACGACGTATGTCCGAATTCTTGTGAATGAGCTGGAGCTTTCGGTGAAGGAAAACATCGTAATGAAACCATATGATTGTGGTACGGCTTTTCAAAACCCGCCTGGATAATTACCACTCTCAAGTTGAACATAAGCATTTATGTTCTATCATCTGTGTTCCGGGCAACTTCATTTGAGAGGTAGTCCCTCTAAATTTAGCGTATTTATCAACCTGACCACATTATCATTTAACATAATCTAAGAGTGTAATCTAACGTTAAAACGTATAAATTATATTCAAAAGTGTTTTCTAATACCCCCGAAATACAGAAAAAAGTGGGAAAATTATATAAAGGGATAATATGGACTAGGAACATACTAAATATTACAGAATGGATATAAACGGGGGTCTTTCGCATACTTGAGTAAACAAACGATTTTGTCGATGTTGACTTACTAAAATAGATCCATTTATAGTTATGTAATGCTATTTACTGTAAAGCCTCTGATTAAAGCTTACATTGTTGTTGAAGTATTTTATAAGTTACAGTATATACTGTCTCTTGAATTCTTGGCTATTATTCTCGATGATTCTGGCTCGTTCCACACTGGTTCATATATTTCCTTATTGTTTCATCGTATAATATTTGTTGTAACGTAGACGATATAGTCGCATAGACAATTAAGGCTTAAAATAAGATCTAAATAACTTCTCACAGAACCATAACATGGTCAATAATTATTAAATTATAGATGTCGTAGTTATAAATTATACATATATAATATTCACAGTTCGCCTTTTATTGTTGTGATTTATTGTATTTCTATTTGCCGGCAAAAGACGTTTCGTAGTAAATTATTGATTTTGTGTGTATAATTAATTTGGAAGATGTAGATAAATTAAACAATTTTGGTGATACACAAGTAAATGGCGACTACTATAATATGCCATTACTGACATTTCACAATGTATTTATTTTGAGATGTTCAACTTTACGCACTTTGGGGTAATATTTTAAACTTATATATTTCTTATTTTAACAATGTCATCATTTTCTTTAAATCAAATGTCACAATAATAATAACCAATTATGCTTAAAATAAATGAATATTCTTAATGAAGATCTAAACAAAAATATTATTCGTAAGTTGCACGTTTTTGAACGATGAGATTGAATTGAATTAATGCTCAAAGTTGCTTGCAATAAAAAACAAAAACCAGACGTTTAGGTAAAGACCGCTTGGACACTTTTTCGTATAAAATATTTCAAAGATGTATTTAACAAGGTATAAAATTTTAGACACTGTTTAGTTAAACTCGTGTTGAACACGTGTTCCCTTTTGTTTATGTAATAGGACCGTACATGTTTTTTTTGTATTTTTTATTACATAACAAATAAATCCTCTTATAACAAATAGAGATGTCATGTAAGTTGACAATATATACTATTAAATATTCTAAATTAATAAAAGAAAATTAAGATTATACCTAAAGAGAACAAGCTGAAATATATAAATGACAAGTACTATAATTGAACTACGAGTTATAAGAAACAAGGAACTTAACTACACCTATTATTAACTTAAGATAATTAAAAACATTTAAATGGAAATTATTATTATTAATTGTATCTATACACTTATATATGGCTATATTCTTGCATATGTTTGTTTTTACTATTATTCTATTTCTATTTATTATTTTTTTTCTTCCTTTTTTTGTATTTTATCAGTTTTTAATCACCACAATCGCATCTGCCTAAGAGACTTTAAGAGACCTACTGAAGAGCCATAGGCCGCTTCCCGTAAGAAGGACGTCGTCGTCCTATTCCTTTTCCCATCTAAGTAGGGTCGGCACGACATGTTTGTAATGTTGTGATGTATGATTGGTCTTAATTTTTACGGATGACCGCCTGCTTGACTCTAATCCTCCTTGGGATTATTTTGTATTACTATGGTTTTTGTTCAACGTTGGCGACGGTTATAACATAATTCGCCTGTGCGGCTCCAGGATTTTATATCACGTAAATTGGTGTATATTGACTTGAAGTAATAGAGTTTGTATCTTTCGTAGCATTTATTATCGAATAAATCAAAATGTGATACAATAAACTATTGCAATAATATAGTATTTTAAAAATATTCCAAATGAAAAAACAATGAAAATAAAATGATATGTCATGTCATTATCGTATGGGCATAATCAATACGTCCGTGCTAACCCAGCGGCTTATTAAAACAAACTCCGAGAAAGCCACAGATTTATATTTTCTCATATGCGGCGGTACTATAAGAGCATATGGTGTTTTAATTCATCATCAGCCGACAGTATCACCAATTTAAATTAGCAAATGTACACGATTTCCGAGAAGTTCAGGTTCGAACTTGTGGACATTGTATAATGCACCTTTATACTACTGTCATTTTCTTACATAAATGTTCTTCTAAACAATTATCTACCGTACTACATCGGTTATCTAATACTGACTGTAAAAGGTAAAATATGCTGTTAATCATTTTGTACCGACATAATTTACTTTTAAGTTCATAAGTTCTTGCATGTATGAAAGAAAATCACGAGACACATACTAAAAGGTCTCTGAAAAAGAATCATCTAAATAGATTCAGTACCGTTATAATTATAAATATCTGACAGATATAAATATAGAGAGACTTTACCTTTTATATTATGTAAGTGCAGTATTTCTAAAAATCGTTTCACCTGAAACACTTCCTTATTCGGCACTATTACACAATGACGTAGATAAGACTGATAGTCAACAAAACACTACACCGTTCGTTCTATATCGTTCATAAATGTATAGAAAAACTCATTCAGTTCATGAACCACGTAAACTTTACTTCTTTAATCAACATTTGTTCGGGTTATCTGCAATAATCATCTGTGTACTTCAATTTTATGAAAGGTTTTTTAATCAAACGAAAAAATTGTTATTGTTTCAACTTTAATGTTTGTGGAAAAAGATAACATCATAACCTTGTTATTAATTCCTTGCAAAAATCACCGATATCAAATAATCAACGTTATAGCGTTTGACCTTAATCTCATTTGAAGATAACAAAGATAGTAACAACGCTTTGATAGGGGGATGACACTCAAACGTGGCTGCCGGGGCATATGTGCTTGGTAATAAAAACAAAATTATTGTAATAAGTTTCATAAAAATTTAGACCACAATCTCACACAGCACCGGTTACACAGTACACAACTTAGCGCCGCCTCCGGGCACTGTCGAAATGACGCCCCAATATCGAAATTTTGCATAAAATGAATATAGTTTCGATAGACAATTAAACGACTTTAAAAAAAGGAGATTTTCATTTCGATTATATATTTTTTGGATATTTACTATCTCACTTCTTAGTAATTTATAAACCGATTTGGAATATTCTTAATATTTTGAAGGGGGGTCCTATTATTATTTTATTAGTATTGAATTTTGGATTTCGAAGATTGACCAGAGTACTCTACAAAATCTAATAGGAAATGTACAGTGATTGAGCTCTTTTCCAAAAGGTTTAGACCAAGACTCGGTAGGTAGCCTCTACCGCCTATGTTCAAGGACGTTGTAATATCATTTTAGAGTAGGTTTTCCTAAAACCCTTTTTTATGGTGTCATATTTTTTATGACGTAAAAAAGCTCATTTTAATTTCTGAAGAGTCACTATTGTCCCGAATTTATATTGTATTAAACTATTAGAGCTTAAAGTAATAGCAAATTACTATCTTGTAAGCATGACCAAAGGTAAATTTTCCGACAATATCCAGTGACTCGCAAACTTCCCATAACGAGAAGAAGGCATGACCTTTTTCTGTATTATGTCCTAACGGGGATGAATAAAAAAAAGGCTGAAAAAGATTCAGTTTTTAAAATTTTTATTAATTTGCTAACTGTTACCAACACCTTCGAGCGCGTGCAATGTAGCAAAAAAATTTGGTTCAACGTAAACGTACGCGTGCGATTCCAGAAACTGCTTCTTTGCTTTGTTATATCTACGCGATACTTTTTTTTTTGTATAGTAAAATTAGAATAAGTTACTTCATACAAAATCATCTATCTACCATTGAAACTTCCGTCAAATTCGATCCAACCTTTTCGGAGATTAATCAGAACACCAGACGGACTAAAATTTTAAAAAATATTTTTTTTTGTTTTGTTACCGTATATACTGTCATATTCATTTAGTAAAAAGCCGTTATTTAGACATTACAATGAGACACTTCAATTTTGTTTATATTGTATGCATTAACATTCGAAGTTGTACGCAAATATCGAAAGTCGACTGTTGTTTACGATTAAATACATTTATCGGCCAAAATGTGAAAAAAAACAAATAATGTCTATTTATATTATGAATAATTCCTTTATATTTGCCGCAACTGGCAATGACATCGATAGTGCATGGGTGCGATGTTATCAATACACCTGATAGTGGGAATTTTAGCAAAGGTCTATGTCCACGCTGTCTTAATGAAACATACATATATTTACTATAGTATTATTTATTATAACAGCAGTGTTTATATACTTTGTACATCTACACAAATATATAAAATTGAATAATGTTCTTTGTCTAGATTAATCTCCTAAACGCACCCTGTTTTCACCAGATAGATGACAGATATTTTATTTTATTTTAAGAATAAAGCTCTAGTGAGAACTTTTTTGCCAAATGACTGAAAATAGGTTAAAGGGTTATAAGGCTAAAACAGCAATAAATAAAAATAAAATAAAGTTAAAATAATAAAAGACTAAACCCTAAGTTAGTTCAGATAAAGGATGTCATTTCTATGAAATAACTAAAAATGAAGTGACCTATACTAACTATTCTTGTATTATAATTTTTATTCTGTTTTCTCGATATTTCCAACATAAACTTGTCACGAAGTACACGGAGAATTTCAAATCTCATGCGGCTTTATTGTAGCGTTCTCAGACGCGACAGCAAAAAATGTGGGATAGAATTTCATAATTAGATAAAGCATTCTGAAGAAACAGTGTTATTGAATGCACAATATTATAGTACGCCATTCTTCATTGTCTGACTTGTAACCATCCCTAGTGGAAACTGTGATACACAGCAGACTTCATTATATTAAGTTGCATCAAAATTCACTCACCTTATAGAGCCGCATCGGCGTTCTTCTTGTTTTTTTTTTTATATAATAGGGGACAAACAAACAGGTGGGTCACCTGATGGTAAGTGATCACCGCCGTCCATAGACACTAGCAACACCAGGGGAGTCGCAAGTGCGTTGCCGGCCTTTTAAATACGTGGGCCTCCGGCGCTCTCACTGACCAAACGAAACGCAATAGTGCAACCACTGTTACTTCACGTAGGATTTCTGTGAGAGGGTGGTACTACCCCGGGCGAGCCGACCCATTCATGCTGAAACCAGTAATAGCTTCAGCGTAGCTCTACCACCTACAAACAACAACAAGCACTACAAACAAACCAGTGGATTGTGTGTAGTAAATATGTGTAGTGTAATTGTATCTATGAATGAGTGTACAATTGGAAACTTACAAGGCTGGAGCTGTCGTCACCTTTTTTACGCATAAATACTCAACTCAACGAGTTATTAAAGTCTTTTTCAATACTGTTCAAACATAATTTCAAAATATAACAGAATAATTATTACGCGTTAGGCGTCGTAACGCATCAAAATCAAACGGGACAGGAATATCGCGTACGATGTGAACCAGCGCAGGGACCCTTCTTTTTGTAATATTTTTTCCGCCACTCGTAAACATTGCATCTTGGCATTCCAGTACTGATAATTTAGACTTAGTAAGTTTTCTCTTTAGACTTGATTTACCATCATCATGACCTGTACTGGCACTTTATATTAGAGGAATTACAGAAATGTTGTTCGACAACAAATAGGAGCATGGTCATGGAATTACAAAAGAATCACAAAAGTCAAGAATTACAAGTTGCGTGGTGGTAAGGTTTTTCTAAGTCCGCTTCGCTAACTACCACCCTCAAGTTGAAAATCTGTCACCAAGCACCTGTTGGTGTGTTCCGGCAGCTGCACTTGAGAGCCAGTCTCCCTCTAGATTAAGCGTGACTTACCATCTTAGACCACATCATCATTTAATATAAGATGAGATTGTGGTCAACACGTTTACCTATAAAGTATATAAAAAAAAAGTTGTATTTATAACTTTTTTTTCGAACTAATTACACTGTTAGCCTGGCAAGCCCTCTACAGTTTCACCGGACTACCATGTTTATAACTGACTTCAGTTGTGTATATACTTACTATTCTTATAAATAAGTACTTTGAATGTATAATATGCAAATAGGTTTATATTACGTTTATATATTCAGATACATTATTTATGTTTATGTATTTTAGCTATACTACAGTGATAAGTTATTTTTTATTTTTAAATTCCATATCTTACATATTTGCACTACCTATAATATCATTTTTGCCCTATAATACCGCTGGTTAGCTGGAATAAAATGTCTTGTACAATAAATATTCATTCATTAATTCATGATTTTTTTTATTTTTTATTTTTATATCATAGGGGGCAAACGAACAGGTGGGTCACCTGATGATAAGTGATCACCGCCGTCCACAGACACTAGCAACACCAGGGGAGTCGCAAATGCGTTGCCGGCCTTTTAATATATGTGGGCCTCCGGCGCTCTCACTGACTGAACGAAACGCAATAGTGCAAGCACTGTTACTTCACGTCGGTTTTCTATGAGAGGGTGGTACTACCCCGGGCGAGCCGACCCATTCTTGCTGGAACGAGTAATAGCTTCAGCGTAGCTCTACCACCTATTTGAAATTGTTTTCTTTCTAAAAGCACAAAAGTTACATTTTTTTCGAAATGACTATACGCTGGTAGCTTGATGGGCCTTCAAAGGTCCACTCATGGGGCGAGCGCTCATGGCGCTCGGCTGCTTAGCGACAAGCTAAAGGGTGCCAAAGTGGCCGAAAATTCGCCTTGGGTTGTTGCCTTAAATGCAACAACGCGACTCTTACTAAGGTAAACTAGCTAAGATAATCATAGATATACGAATTAGTAAAGCACACATGTGCACCAATAAGTGTACCTCACGAACTCAAACATGTATTTTGTATGTATCAACACAGCTAAATTAAACCAGCCAAGTTAATAAAATAACAAAGGAAAAAATAAAACCCCTCCACCATGTGTGTACGTATGTGGAATTGATCTATGTTGTGTCTGTTAAGCCAGTGAGTAAAAATATTCAGTGTCACTGTATCACGCTAGCAGCGTTCTTGAGGGCTCCACTCCGAGAGATTGAACCTATGCTTGAACCGCTGCCGCCGGGAGTGTGCGGGAACAAAGTTCACCGCTAGACCACAGCGGCATGATCTGTTGGAAAAAGTTAAACACAATAAATGGCTTCTATATTATATATCGTTATTTCATTTATTATATTGATATGTAAAAAAGACAATATATATAACAAACACATGAAACAAGAGAAAATGACAAATTATTGACTTTTTTACTTTAATGAATTAAAATATGTATACCTATATCTATTGTTAATAATAAAAATAAACTTGAATCACTTGTTTAAAATTGACTTTCCTGTTTGTAAATAACTCATTCAACCCTTTCTTCGTGCTTATCGTAAACTCCGATGAATCAAGATTCATTCTGTATAATCAGTTTTAAAATCGATGTTCCTATATATTATCTCATTGATAATCACAACTTACTAATCCAAATTAATAATATAAATAAAAGTATAAATAAGTTCACTTAACAGTCATTATTAATACAGTGCTGAGTTTGTATGTGACAAAACAAACTGAAATAATGCATACATCGCTGGGTGAGTAAATAACAATTTATTAGCATATACATTTTAAATACTCGAGTCTATAGTAATATGTCAAATCTACTTTTATATATATAAAATAATTGGTTTTGTGGTATCCTTTTTCTTTTAATAATAATTAGAAGTAATTACAAATCTCTATGGAGTACATCTCGTATAATATATTTTCTGCGTAGCGGATCGCTCTAAACCTAAAGAACAAAGTTGATTTTGCATGAAGTATTGTTCAGAAAACAGATGGAAATCAAGCTATTTTAAGCTGAAGGTATTTTTTACGTTGACATATCAATACTTTCTACTTCAAAGTGCTTCTGAATTATGAGTTATGCTGGTAGAGATCCTCGGTAAAAATAGTTGGAATATTTTTAGCTTACTAAATATATTTCTTACTATTTATTCGTAACCTCAAGATCAAACTTATTTGAAGTGATGATGGCTCAGATGGAAGTGTGTTCGGACACAGCGGCGAAGGACATATGTTCGAATCCTTGCAACTGAGTCGGAGCTTTCGGTGAAGGAAAACATCGTGATGACACCATAGCATGGTGGTAGGTCTTTTTCTAAGTTCGCCTGGCTAGCTACCATCCTCATGTTGAAAATCTGTCGCCAAGCACCTGTTGGTGTGTTCCGGCAGCTGCACTTGAGAGCCAGGCTCCCTGTAGGCTTAGCGTGCTTACCATCTTAGACCACATTATCATTTAACATCAGATGAGATTGTGGTCAAACGCTAATCTATAAAATTTAAAAAAAATACCAGATATTCAGTAATTCAATAGTAAATATAAAACAAAATTTCCCAACTATTATAATAATTTATCAAAATTAAACCTACAACTTGTATAATATTTTTATTATTATTTGTGTAGTATTTATCTTATTGTAACTTTTCTTTTCAGGTTTTGTATTTTCATTAGCATATGCGTTAACATTGATAGATGCGAAGAATATAATATTGAATAAAAATGGGTGTCCCGTAAGTCCAAGCTACCAAAAGTTACTGCCTCACGAAAACTGTAATCAATACTATAAATGCGTAAACGGTATACGTGTACCTCAATACTGTCCCGAAGGCTTGTTTTATAATGAAAAAAAATTAAGCTGCGATTGGCCAGAAAATGTTATTTGTAAACATACATTATATTCAGGCGTAAAACTTCAACAGACCAATAACAATGTTCACAACACGGTTCCTAATAGTAATCCTAGCGAAGCCCCAAATATTTGCGCTACTGGTGATCGTGATACAATTTTAGTTGCTCATGAGAATTGTAATCAATTTTATAAATGTTTGGATGGCGTTCCAGTAGCATTGAGATGTCCCGAAAATCTTCTATATAATCCGCAAATTGAGGCTTGTGATTGGGCAAATAATGTAGAATGCGATGGCAGAGTAATACCAAATGATAATGATAATGAAAGTGATGATAGTGACCGAAATGAAGACGATGAAGAGCACAATAATATTACTAACTGCGACCCCAATGAAGCTCCCGCTATATGTTCAAAAGAAGGGTCTGACGGAGTGTTGATTGCACATGAAAATTGCAATCAATTTTATAAATGTGCATGGGGCCTTCCAGTATCACTTCACTGTCCTTCAGGGCTTTTATATAATTCAAAGCTTGGGTATTGTGATTGGCCTGAAACTGTAAATTGTGGCGAAAGATTAATTCCGGAAGAAGACAACAGCGAAGGATCAGGAAATGATTATGAGGGTAATACTAACTGTGATCCAAGTGAGGCTCCAGGTATTTGTGCAAAGAAAGGTTCAGACGGAGTACTTATAGCTCATGAACATTGCAATCAATTTTATAAATGTTACAAAGGTCTTCCTGAGGCATTATATTGTCCTTCAGGGTTGCTGTACAATTCAAAGAAAGAACAATGTGACTGGCCGCAAGATGTAAAATGTGATGATAGAATCATTCCAGGCGAAAAAGATACAGCAGGCAATTATGATCCTAGTCAGGCACCTGAAATTTGCGCAAATCAAGGTTCTGATGGTATTGTAGTGGCTCACGAGAAATGTAATAAGTTTTACATATGCGCAAGTGGTATACCTGTAACTCTGACATGTCCGAATGGTTTATTTTTCAACCCTAGAAAAGACATATGTGATTGGTTAGAGAATGTTAACTGCGAACAAAGAATAATACCAAAGGAAAGTGATCACACTAGTGATAATAATAATTATTACAAAAAACCCACTGGTAACAGTTATACACAGTTAGCATCCGTTATTTGTACTAAAGAAGATTCTAAGAACATTTTATTGCCTCACGATAAGTGCAATCGTTTCTACGCATGTACGAACGGCAAACCGGTAGAATTTAAATGTCCTGCAAATCTATTATATGATCCTAAACACCAAGTATGTGAATGGCCAGAAAATGTTAAATGTGGAAATAGAGTAATACCTGAGGAAAAAGATGATGTCGAAACGGACGATAAAGAGAAAGATGATGACCACAAGGAGCACGAAGGTTACAGTGATCCGAGTGAAGCACCTTACATTTGCGCAAAGAAGGAATCTGAAAGTATTTTGATATCTCATGAGGAATGTAACTCCTATTATGTGTGTATGAATGGTAAACCTGTAGCGATGAAGTGTCCCGAAAACCTTTTCTATAACCCTACAATAGGGCAATGTGACTGGCCAGAAAATGTTCAATGCATTGAAAGAATTGTTTGATAAAATCATCCATAACGTTTAATTGTTATATACATATGTTACATAACTATGTCTTTTATTATTGTTCACAATTATTTATACTAATATTTTAATTATATATGCTAATTATAAACATTATCATCAGTTACATGAAAAATATGTATGCATTTAGAGTGTATTTTCAAATTATTAATAACAGTTTAACAGTGTTGTAAATAATCTAATATCATTTTATAACAATAAATATTTATTTCATTGTATTTATTTTCTTTTATTACTAAATTAGGTGCATAATATAGCAGGTATAGATAGAGTCGATACGCTAAGCTCGGAAACTACAAATCCGATTTGATTAATGAAATTGACGTCAGATAGCCCGTTTAAATAATAAAATATTTATCTATGTAAATTCACATTAAGTCAGTAAAGAAGAAAATAGAGGTGTATTTATTAAAAAATTGAACCTATAAAAAGAGATAATAATAATAAAAGAAAAAGAAGAAAAAACATTACAAATACCGAATAAATCAAATCTTGAGCGTCTGTTTCTAAGATTTATTGTCTTTTACATAGCTTAATTGAAACAGATTTTTGCAAAATTATAGTTTTACAAATATAAATAAATTTCAAATCTATACGTACATATCACACAATATATACATACACTCACTCTTGCTCACTGGCATTTACTTTTGTTCTATCTCATATTCTATCTATTATATTATGTATGAGGAATATAGGTCCTTTTATTGTAATGTATCCTTATTTACAGGACATATATAGCTTAATGTCTTATGCTATTTTGGTGCAAGGAACAGCAGCTGAGGTAGACATCATATTCTTACTACAAAAACGAGTAGTTCGAGCAATTTATGATATGGGTCCTCGCGAATCATTAAAGTTTAAGCAAGTTTCAGGAATTCGGTATCTTAATTATGTGCTCTGCGTTCTTGAAACTCTTATATACGTCCGCAAAAACTTAGATAAACCAGATTTATTAAAAGACCGACATAGTCTGAATACTGGAAATAATAAGAAATTAGTCATTCTACGTTTACGTTTTAGGCTCATTACGACCGGTAACAGTTTTTTATAACAAAATTCCAAAGCATGTTACTGATTTATCGGATACTAACTTTAAGCACCTTGTCAAGTGGGTATTAATGTCTAAAAGTTACTATAGGGGTTATCAATATGTGAACGATGGAAACGTCTGGAAATTATACCCCTCTCTATGCATGTATAATGAAAGCATAACGCGATCGAGTTTCTTGCCTGTTTTTCTCGATAACTGGGTTGTTTTCCGAACCCGTGGTAGCTTTGATGTTCATAAGCGCCTAAAATGAATAAAGTGTTTTTGGTTTTGTTTGTTTAAAGTATATTTCCGGTGATGAGTGATAATGGCAGCAACACCGTGGCTAACCACAGCAGTTACTAGGGTTCATATAATAAATAAAAAATATATATAATCTATATAACAATAATCATACTGTAATTAAATAAATTACTAATTATAAGGAAAGTATCTCTATAATTTATCATATTTTGCCAGCGGCTTGGTACGTGTTAATGTGTCATTGCACAGGTTCGGCGGACGAGGGGAGGTAGCTGGTCGTGTACCCTGTGTACCTCCCTATAAGGACGGAGCCCGGCGGCCATCTGTCGCCGGGCTGACCGCTGGGGGCGGCATGGTGATAGCTCAGCACGGCCCCATGCCGCCCCAACTTAAAGCGGTGGCCGGTACACCGTGGGGTTTTAGTCCGTGCGAGTCGGACATAACCCATTCTCTCCCCCGGGAGGATGGGTATCCATAATGGATTTCCCCACGTTAATAAAAAAAAACTTTGACCTATCTCTCGAGTTAATTTTTTTTAGGGTGATTATGTATTGTTTTTGTACTCCTGGTAACGTCTATGCAAAATTTTATGATGTTCAACTCAGTAGCTTACATAACTACATAATATGTTCAATGTTCATAAAAATTGTTACATAAAAATATATTTACAAGTATAAATTAAAAATATACACATGCAAAGAAGTTCTTCTAAGTACGTAGTAATAAAGTATTTTACGAAAAAGCTTCGATAAATACCCAATAGATTGGTCTACGCCGACATCTTTATAGACGTCATTAGACGGAAGCTAGAACCCAAGCCACCTGGGTACCATCTTTACGCAATCTTTCCTGCATTGCAGTCAAACATAGATATTTCTGATACGTTTAGTATGATACTCTTTATTTACACTCTTTATTGATATAATTAGCAAATTGATTTATTACTAGTTATTGCTATTAATGTCAAACAGTTATTACATTTTATAGGAATTATTTAACTAGTTTTTATTGGTTTAGTAAGTTTAATTCTTAATTAGTTTTAATTACTTGTTTATTATCTCGAAAATATGTGTGATGTAGAGAGGTAAGTACAGTGTTGAGAAAGTACACTGTTGAACTTTTCCATATTAGACCAGCTTACTCCAATACATTTTTGAATTCGAAACCTTTACGAAATGAATTACCCATAGGTACAAAAAATAAAACCTTACATCCAGAGACGGGGTAAGGACTAGATTAGATATGGGTGAGATACATTTTTTTCCGCAAGAATATAAAATTTATATACAGAAAAAAAACACTGTAATTTGTTCATACCAAATAAAACACGGTGCCGACAATAAAGAGCAAAATAATCTAGCTGCGTTAAACAATACCAATAAAAGTATTTATAAAATGTCCGATTATCTTAAGTGATATATATAACAATTTTGTCCTACAAAGTATCCTTTCGCATCTAGCTTCTGTTTTATTAGTTTTAATGGGCTACATATCGTATATATTTCTTGGATAATTTGTTAGTCCTACGCTATACTGTATATACAGTGAATCGACCCAGCGAGCTGTACGTATAAGTAGGGTTCAAAATTTCAAAGAAAACTAAATTATTTATTTATCGCTCAATAAAATTAATAGATACAATTTGTATTTCAAAGAGAATGTATAGTAGTGAAAATATTAAAAAGCGACATTGAGTTGTATCTATTTCACTAGTTGTCACATGAAAGAGACAAAATTGAACAGCCCATTTCTGATTCAAGCTATAGATTAGGGCTGCCAACATATTCACGGTAAAAAAGACTATAAGCACATTTATTTGAAAAGGATTTATTAGAAAAAAACATTATTTTAAACATATATATATATAATGCTTTTAAAGTTGTTTTATACTTACCGATTTCCGCGAATTAGTTCGTGTTGTTTATTATCTTAGTAATATTTTACAGTACTTACATAATAAAAAAAAAACTGAAAGCCAAAATATACTTTGCTTATAAAATTTATATGATATTTTATAGTGCTTATAGAAATCGTAATTTTTTAAGACTTTATATAAAGATATTAAATTAAATAATGGCCAAGTGACTAAGAATTTGAACTAAAAAATAATTAATCGAAGTATATCCAGTAGTTTTTGCGTGATGCGTACAGTAATATTTTTTACACTTTTTGCTTTATATAAAGTAATTAAGAAGAAACCTTTTGATAACCATCCAACTGTAAACAAACACGTTTATTATTTAATCACAAGTGTGATATGACTTTAAACTTATTGTAGTTTTTAGCATTTGACTACAAATCCTAACTGATTTTAATGTGCTATTTGTTCCAAGATTATAACAGCACCAACCTTAGACAGACTATGGCTCTCAAGTACAGCTGCGTGAACTCACCTACAGATATTTGATTACAGATTTCGCAAATAAAATCTTTAAGCGCTTAGTGAACAACGCGTTCGGAAAACGCGTCGATCAAATGTTCAAATTATAGGAGGTTTCAGTGAAGGAAAACATCGTGGTGACGTCATAGAATAATAGTAGGGCTTATTATGTTTTTATACTTTATAGGTTAGCGTTTGACTACAATCTCATCTGATGTTAAATGATGGTAGTCACACTAAACCTAGAGGGAGACTAGCTCTCAAGTGCAGCTACCGAAACACACCAACAGTTGCGTGGCGATAGATTTTGAGAGTGGTAGCTAGCCAGGCGGACTTAGGAAAAGCCCTACCACCATGCTACGGTTTCATTACGATCTTTTCCTTCACTGAAAGCTCCGATAATTTGAACTTTGGTCGACGCATTTTAAAAATTGTAGCCAAACATCTGTTATTATGTTTCGACCGCTGCACTTGAGAGTCAGTACCCCTTTAGGATTAGTGTGTTTACCATTTTAGACCTAATCGTAATTTAACAATAAATGAGATTGTTGTCTAACGCTTAAAACCTATAAAAATACTATATTTTACTACATTACAACGAGTGACAACCCTATACCATTTAATATTTATACATGATATTAACTTATATATATAAAATATAAGCTGGGAGATGTATTAGTTGTAAACGTTCTTTGCGTGTGGTCGGCCATATCAAAATGGAGCTACCGACCTACGAGGAATTGTTAAGACAATTAAAATTTAATTTTTGGCTATTAGGGATCCCGTTGGGTGACAATAAAGTATACATACGATATTACATTCTTCTGATCCTTATAAACCTGATGCTCGCGGAAGAAATTGCATTCTTCCTCTCAAGGATATCTCCTGAAAATTTTCTCGAATTAACTCGTTTAACCCCCTGCGCTTGTATCGGTTTTCTATCGATATTAAAAATTCTTGCAATAACTACGAAGAGACGTAAAATTTTCGAATTAACTGAACATCTCGGCCGCCTTTACAAGATTATTTCGGACGACAAAGACAAGGCAAAAGTTATTGAAAAGGAACTGTTCGTAGTAAAATTTCTTAGCAAATACTTTTTCGTTTTGAATTTGATACTCATATCGGTTTATAATTTTTCTACGATCGTTTTGATGTGTTATTATTATATGACTAAGAACAAATTGGTGTATATGTTACCTTATGCTGTATTATTACCATTTTCAACAGAATCATGGCTGCCTTGGTTTATAGTTTATATTCATTCTATTTTATGTGGTGAGGATTGTACATTAATGTTCCGTAATACTATTATTTGACAATTCCATGTTCTTCGTTTCCATCCCCGTTTAAATAGTTAAAAATAGGTACCTTATTGAAATTAAATGCAATTGCTTAAAGTGTATTTCATTTTACAAAGTTGCATATTTTTCTGAGAGACAATTAACTTATTCACAACTTTCGGGCTCATCTTTTCAGTTAACTATTGTACATAAAAAATCGCAAAGAATGTGAATTATACAACGGATTATCTAAATTTTTAATACTTTTTAAGTTATAGCCTTTCATCATAATCTCAGCTGATTTTAAGCAATGATATGACCTAACATGGTAAACACGCTAAACCAGCACTTTGATCACACATTCAAATGTCAGAACGCACTTATAGGTCCTTAACGGCAAATTTTCAACCGAAGAGTGGTTAAGGCTAGCGAGGCGGACTCAGAAAAGATCCTACCGCCATCCCATGCTTACGTCACGGTAATTTTCTTCACCGCAAATTCCAGTTTATTCGGGAAAATCCAAACTTACGTTGATCGATAGTGTACCGAAACACATCACTTCACTAACGATTGAACCGCTATCGGTTCTCTCTTTATAATCCCTCTTTTGCATGCCATAATATAATCATATTTACTGATCTCAGAAACTACAGGTTTACGGTAACTTCTATCCAGGCACGAATAAGAAACGTTGTTATGACCACTTTATTATAGTGTGAAGCTAAAGAAATGGATCCCAATCGTGCTTTCAATGATATCAGGTCTTTTAAGCATAACATAACTAAATATTGTTTCAGGTCAGCATGACAGTGACGATTGATATTGGGTTCTAAATTTAATGATAGATTTAGATTGTCTTGTTCGTAAATAGAAGAACCAACATAAACTACATTTTTCTGCGCTATAACAAAGTTTATATTAAAATTGTGGATATCAATTTCAGGTTTCATATGTGTATTGTACTACACAACGGTTGATGTACTGTACTGCATACTAACTTCGCATGTCTGCAACAACTTTGCTATTATAAGTGACAGGCTACAAAGTTTAAGTGCTACGAATGTGGATATTTTAAAAGAAATCGTTAGAGATCACCAGTATATTTTAAAGTGAGTTACAGTTATAATGAAATATATTAAACTACCTTAAACTTATGTATGTACAGAACCAACGAGATACGAATATTTATAAACCAAACTAGTTGCCAACCCCGGCTTCGCAAGGGTGTACTAACGAAGGAAATGAGATGTGTGAGATAAGAGGCAGTACGAGCATATGATTATATAAAATGGCAACTGAATATCAATACCTGTCAATATTTTTGAAGATTTCCCTACTGTTTTCTATCTTACTCACTCATTCACTTTTTTATACAGAGATTCTTTAACCCAATCTTTTTATTTTCGTGCTTACATACATTCCCCAATTGAATTTTTGTTTACGATTAAAATTCTTACTCCAACGTTTCTCTTATTTCACTTAAAGAAAAAAGGAATGATGTTAGTTGCGTTAGTTATTATAATAAATATTTTTTTTCTATAATAAATAGCGCCAGATTATAATTTGATTGCACCTATATTTTCAGGTTGACTGATTATTTGGAAGATATTTTTAGAGCACCAAATTTATTTAATGTCGTCGTTGGATCTATAGAGATATGCGCACTCGGATTTAATTTAATGGTATTTACATTTTAATGTGAACTATATACTCATATATGGCATATACCTCATGTTGAATGTTGTGTAGGAAGCCGACTACGCAACTGGGCCTTGTGACATTGCAAATCGCTGACATCAGGAGGCAAACTCACTCTCGACTACCGATACTTCGGATTAAGATACACGGTCTGCCCGCGCTTCCTTCTTTCTCACTTACCATACTTTCTGAGCCAAACTATGTTTGGTAATCACTTTAGTACGTTTTCACGCCTTAGCTATGCAATTGATTATAATGAATATTTTAATACAAGTTATCAGGAGTACAGAAAAGAACATACCTTTCATCCAGGAAAAAAATGTTATCAAAGGATAGGTCAAACCTACATTAAATTAAAACGAGTGTGGCTTTGCCTTTGTGTGTATTTATTACCATTTGACAACATTACTGAACCCATCGAAATAAAATTTAACACTGCGGTAGCCTGATACCTGAAAAAGACATAAACCAGCTAGTTCAAAATAAAATATGGTATTAATCAAAATCAGAACTAATAACTAAAAACTGTTATATTGATACGAAAGCTCAGGCTT
The DNA here is from genome assembly GCA_035772565.1 of Antheraea assamensis. NCBI lineage: Eukaryota > Metazoa > Arthropoda > Insecta > Lepidoptera > Saturniidae > Antheraea > Antheraea assamensis. The sequence goes on from JAQQSE010000014.1 coordinate 1,007,655, forward strand.
ATTGTAAGATTCAAACTCCAACGTTCAATACAGTTTCCGATAATACTACGTTTGAGATATCACCACTTCGAATTGATCTATTTCTTTTACATTTCAGACTGGCGATTTAACTCAATTGCCCGGTAGCATTTTATTCCTCTCCTCTGTTTTGCTCCAAATATTAATGATGAGCGTCTTCGGTGAAAATATTATTACTGAGGTAATTATTATAAATTACAATAAATTCTACCGTAATAAACTATACTTCAGTAATATAATTGATTCCTTTTACATTCTAGAGCCGAAAGATTGGTGAAGCGGCATTCCTTTGTAAGTGGTATGAAATGGATGAAAAATCTAAAAAGATAATTTTAACCATTTTAATAAGGTATCTATACTTTTTTACGTATACCTTAATAAATAATTACGGTTCAGTGTATACAGTCCTCTTTTGTTTGAGTTTATTAGAATACCTGTAAATAAAGAATCATTGGTGTTGCCAGTTAAAGAGATATGATGTCGCTGGTGACTATAGTTAATAATTATTGTTTAGCGAAAATGTAAATATTTATTTTCGTATATTACAGATATTAAGTACCATAGGCTTAACCTTCTGAATGTTACATATGTTTTGTTACGTTTCAAAATCAGCTAAGTTCAATTTTCATCGTTCAACTGATCGTGAAGCTGAATTCGTATTTAAAATTAAATCGTAGCTTCATAGTATAGAAATCAATTAAGAATTGTAATACGTAAGCGTTAAATGTATGTAGTAGTGTGTGTTATGATTAAATGTATATATAATTGTCAAATTACGAATCTAACAATTTAGGTTGTAATAAATTACATTTGTGTAGATAAGTCCCGCTAAGGTGTTTCTTCTAGTTGTAAAACAGTTTATTCAATCGTATCCTGGCTACCAAGATAAAGGTCCTGTCTAGTTTGGAAATCATTATAAAATTAATGTGTAAAATGTAACATATTAATAAATAAATTTTGAATCGAATTGAATAGCATAAACTGGGGGAAAGCATTTTTTAAATCCGCTCGCCTAGCTACCACCCACAAGTTGAAAAGAACTTAAAAAACTTAACGTGTGCAAATTATTAATGTAGGAATTTTGATAACAGGTGTCAGAAGCCACAAAAATTAACAGCTTATAAATTTTCTGTAATTAGTTACGGAAGTTTCAGTAAAGTAAGTAAACAATGTTTTAATATACTATATCAGAATTAAAATGGCGTATAATCTACCACACTTATATAACATATTAGCACACAAATATGTTGTAATCCATTTATTTATGCTCATTTTAATTTTTGTATCATTACCATTTTTGAAATGGTTTATATATGTAGATTAAAAGCATATATATATATCAATTAATTAACTGAAAATTAAAGTAAAGAAAACGTCTTATCGAAGGAAATAACATGCATCCCCCGAATAATAACTTTTATGTAATATTTAACAGTAATTTCATTTTAAATCGTGATTTACCAAATACAATTCGACTTTCGTAATAGAACTAGTATAACAAATATCTCAATTATATCATACACTAAAAGTCGTGGTGATCTAGTGGTTTGGACGGAGGAATATCAATCCGATGTCTGCAGGTTCAAGCCCCGGCATGTACCCACGAATTTTTCAAAATTCGCATACATTTACTAATTTCAATTGGTAACGCCTATCGGCTAACGGTGAAGGAAAACACCGTGAGAAAACCTGAACCTGTGAAATATTCTTGTAGTGCCAAATGGTGGGAAAAATATAGAACTGTGAACTCCTCAGAGTTTTATGAAATCGCCAATACGTCCGTGGGCTGGCGTGGTGATTATGACCATCAATACCTTCCTTCGGGTTTAGGTCTATAGCCCTGCAGTGGGTCTCTAACAAACTGATGATGATGATGATTTCATAAACTGTTCAGTCCTCGCTAATATTATAAACGCGAAAGTGAATTTGTTTGTTTGTTACGCTTGCATACTTTAAATATGTATGCATGTGGATTTTCAGGGGTACAATAAAATTCCAACTATACTTAATATGACATGTCCAATTTATATCACATTTTATTTTTCTGTGTCATATAAATTTAATGACGTAAACAGATTTCAACTACCAAATTTTCTATCAGGCTATTATCGAATTGCTTAATTCATTAAATATTTACTTCGATCTTCATTAATTCATCGTTAAACAAATTTAAGCTGGACGATAAGCTTGATTAGCTGCACACATAGGCATAAATTTAATGTTTCAGTTGATTGTTATTTGTCGGTTTTGTTGTTGACTGTTGATATTTGAATAGCCAATGCCAAATTTCGAATATTACGTATAGTAGTATAAGTATGATAGTGGTTAGATATAGCTTTATATATAGATATAACCTTAATAACTAAAGACTAATTAGAAAAGCTCCATCGTGATTGTTGTTATCATTTTCCAAATTGTACATCAGATCTGCTAATAATTATTATATAGCAGGAATTATCATCAAATCTGTAATCGACGCGTTAATTAAATAATCCTAATATTTATGATATCTAGAGACACAAACATAGGTATTGAAAGGTTAAAGACATTCCAAATAAATTCAAGATTTAACGTTTAACGTCTGTGTTGAAAGGTCACTGTGACCTAAATCACCTAGAATCTCACTATCATCTGGCTTAAATCTCATTGACTAATGACCTTGAATTTAATATTTCAGATAATCAGTACATCGTGGTCGTATTTCACGATTCTTAGAACCGTTTACACACAACCAACCGCCGACAAAGATTAATAATTAAATTAATAAATTTGTGAAAGCAAATATTTAGTTTTTATTTATGTAATACATAAGAATTAATTATTATCTAAATAATGTATCAAGTCAGTATTGATATAAAATAAACAATAAAAATATGAAACCCAATATTCATAATTAATTTAATTAATAGGTATATAACGCACAAAACCCATCATTTTCATACCCTTATCCCACCTAAGAAGGGTCGCTACAACATGTTTTCCATTTTCACTCTTCCCTATCAGGTGCCATCTCAGTATTCACACCTTTTTACACATGCCATTTATCACACAATCTATTCAAACCTCTATCGATCTTCCTCTACTCCTATATCCGTTTTGCTTTCCTAGTTACATCGTTAATACGTCGACATAGATACTAAGTCTTCATAACATATCAATACCATACTAACCTATTACTCCTCAACTTTTCTGTCACTGGTGCTATTTTCAAGCTTCCTCTGATATACTCATTCTTAATCTCATCTATTCTAGTTACACCACACATTGATTTTAACATTCCCATTACATGTAGTCGTCTCTCAACTGTCTCTGTTCTAGTCCAGCACTCAGATCGATACAGCATGACTGGATAACTCATAAAACTGGCTTTAAATTATTAATATACTATATAAAAATTCAAATAGCGTATACTCTATCATACTTATATAAAACATATTAGTTGTACTAAGAAAGAATTTGAAACCAAGTCTCCCCTTTACAGAACAACCTTTTAATGAAATAAAGTGGCAAATGTACTTCAATCTGTAAATCCTGACAATATTTTTTTGAAGATCTCTTTACTGTCTTCTGTCTGACTTATTAGTCACTTTTAATATGGTATTTTTTGTTCCAAAATTTCTCACTATTCTGTATGAAATTTCAAACATTTTCTTTCACACAAACCTCGTCCTGACAATTACAAACACGATAAAAAAATAATGATCATATATTCAAAAATGAATTTAAAGTAATATATATTATTTACCAAATACTACAAAAGCATTACAATATTTTTATGTAAGCTAACGTCTAATTATTTTCGTTTCAATGAATAGCTTATTTCCACAACATTGGAAATTTTTTAAGTATGCTAAATACAATGCAGAAATAGCTTGTACCGCATTTTCTTCAGCTACATGTAAATATTTTATTCCTGGAGGATGTAAATGGATATTAGACGAAGCGAGCGACGGGAAGGGATGTAATATTCGAAAGAAATTCAATAACACTCTTTATGAAAGTATTTATTATTAAATTCTTAAACGATGATGGCTTGTTAGTATGAGGCTCAGATACAGCTTCACTTAACGTGGGTTTACACAGAAATAAGCCTTAAATTCTCTCAAGCCAAAAATCCATCCGTAAACGCTAAGCATTAAACTTTCTGATAAATGTGTGTCACTTAACATTAAGTAAAAATGATTAAAGGCTAGTTTTTAAATAAAAAAATGCTTAAAAATTTTCGGAGTCTTTATTGGGTTGTGCGTTACCGTATAAAGAGGTACGTATTCTTGTAACTACGCATGTGAATGATTTCATAAAGAACTAGCAACCATCTGCGATTTCTTCGGCATTAAATTACAAAAGACAATATTAATAATGTAATTTAATCTAACGCCGGCCAGTAGCAAGGTATAAATGGGAGCGATGATGACGTCTGCAATTAACACCTCTCTCTGTGCATCCACTAAAAACGATTGTAGCATTAATTTATTTTAAATATATATAATATATGTCATAAAGATAAACCTTATCAAGTTTCTTGCCGGTTCTTCTCGATAACTGGGTCGTTTACCGAACCGGTGCAGTGGTAGTTTTGACGTTCAGAAGTCCTTGTTTTGGGGCCTAAATTGTATGAAATATTTTTGATTTAGATCGAAAGACATGGCCGTTGTCCATCGCCCACAGGTCTTATGTACAGTGGCCGAGGATTAACGTCTACCCGTCGCCGCGTGGTTCGTCGACGGACGGAGGAATGCCTAGTGGTCCGTTCTCTCTTCCTTTTCGCCACCTTCTAAGAACGTGTATGCTAAATTATGATCGGTAGAGTAGTTAAGGCGAGAAAGTGTAAGAAACGTAAATCTAAATTCAAATTCAAAATATGAATTTGGATATTTAAAATTGACATATATTTCTCAATACATTATCATCAACAAAACAAAGCATATGTAGTAACATTTAAGTGAGATACTTTAGTAGCGCTCATGGGTAACGTTTATTACTGTTGTTAACAAAGTTCAACTTGAAATCATTATTTTGTTGAAACAAAGGGCAATTAACCGTTGTTAAGCCCACCTGTTCCTTGCGGCTCGATTTAAAATATGACTTGCGGGTCATAAATTACTGATATGTTTAATTTATCTTTCTTACTACCAATAGAAAAGAAATTATGTTCTTAATAAAACTTTTATACGCAAGTCTTAAAATGATAGTTTAATAAAATAGTTACCCGATGTCATACACTCCTCATAGATTAGCTTGGATACATACACTTGTAAGAAGTTATAATAACCAATTCTAAAACTTTAAAGCACACTTGTATGAAATATACAGTATAAAAAATACTACTCATTGGACTACTTTTGGGTTCTTAATATAGCTTATAAAAAATATACACATATGTTTTTTTACATTGCCACACTAAAATTTAAGACATGTTTTTAATTTTAATTGTAACTAAAATATGATAAATAAACGTTTTATCTCGACATGTTATTAATTATTTATATCCTTTAGAAAAATATTATTAGTCTGTGTTGCATATATAAATATACAGCTTATTACATGTTATAATATTAGGCTGTTTGGTGGTTGTGGCAGTGCCTTTTTCCACTCATGCGCGCATAGCTTGTTAATCGCGCACGACGCGACACACGTGATAAGAAATCCGCACGCCATTGTTAATATATTTGTGTAATAAAATTTTATTTCTCACAAGTGTGTTTGAAAATATTCTCTGAAACACGCTGTCTTTGGTCATTACACTATCGGCTCCATTAGACCTCGCCTTATAGGGGATTATAGTCTAACATCGAACTTAACTACCAACTGGACTCATTTACACTGTACTACACCGAAAACTTTCAATAAACTATTATTGTATAAGGAATATGATTTAGCTTTCCTGAACGTCAATATCTTTGAAGATTGTGAAGTTCTCAAATGGCGACTAAGTACCGTAAAACGCAGCGTGGACAAAACCGCTACAAAATGCACTCACAACCACTTGAAAATTGCGGGAACTTTCTAGAAATGCGCTCGCAATATCTCGTTGTGACTGGTTTTTTGAAAGAAGCCTTTACCCAGATGCAGAACGGAAGATATCATGACGTAACACATGTTACTGGTTGGTATGACACGATAATATTGTTCGCATGACGGTGGTTCAACGGTGAATATCCAGTAAATATATGAAGTCAAAAAGCTACTCTTTTTTGGGTTGGCGTATTTCAGAATCAGGCTGTGTATAGTCAGCAGCCCAGAGACCTGTAAGCCGCCATGATAGTAATGGTTGCAGATATCGCAGTGGTTGGCGTGGTTCTTAAATTGTACTGTGCTTAGCATTAAATGCTGGGTAGTCTTTTGCCGTACTATATAAAACAAATGTGTAAGGTTCACACACAGTAGAAGTGAAACTTTAAAAGAACTATTCATGTTAACTATAAATATAGAATTAATATAAATTCATATAAACAATACATCTTTATTATTTTTTGTACTCTGTGAATACGTCGCGCTGGTTACAACGTTCAGATTAGTGTATATATTAGGTAGTGAAATATGTAATCACGAGACCGCGAATATAAGAAAACATTTTTATAATATACTATATATTAGGTCTAGTATTTTAAATTCTGTACAAGTACGAGCATGTTTGTCTCATTTGAATATCGCTTTTTCGTTATATCGAAGTTTTCCGTTTCATCCAGCTTCAAATAACAACGGGGTTAAAAAACTTTACAGCTTAAAAGTCAAGATTTTTCCAAAAACCTAATTTATAATCTTATCAAAAATAATCCATAAAATATTTGCTGGGTATCAAATGATGACATACAACGTACTGATTTCAAGGTATACATCCCCCGCAACCGACAAATCGATAATACCGATTGTAATCGACAATGATAGATTTAATTTATCATATCATAAAAACAATCTCAATTCTTAGTAATACCAAGGATTATTAGGATTATTGAATATATAAATAACTTAATAATATATACAGTTTACTTTTATAGATATTTTGGCAAATTTTTAATTTTTAAAAGGTTATTTTGTACTACATTAGAAGAAAAGTAGTGATCACCGAGAAATAAGCCATCCATTACCGGTTACCGCTGCAATGATCGGTTACTACAACCGATCTAATCCATCTCGAAACGGGTTATTGCTGTGTGTAGTCAGGACCCAATCGAACACATAACACGTTCAACTAGCCCTATTGATATGACAAATGAGACAGTTTGTAAGTATTAATCTTGTACACTCTTTCACGCAAAATGCATTGAACGGATTTTGATGAAATTAGCTTATACATGCATGGCATGGCTTAAATAGCTTATACTTCAAAATAATACATACTTTATAATGTATAAAGGTATTGTTTACATTTGCAAGAATATAATTAAATGAGTTAATTAATTTGGAAAATATCGTGCCATCTGAGAATTATCTCAGCGCGTATGTTTAAATCGGTAAAATTACAACAAAATAATTATTTATATATAAATATAAGAATTCATGTGTATATATTATTGTTTGATTTTATGAACAGTTACGCGTTCGTAATTTTCTAGATGTAAGACATTTTTATCGAGCACAAAATTTAGTTTTTAATTTTTGAAGGTGGTAGAGCTACGCTGAAGCTATTACTGATTTCAGCATGAATGGGTCGGCTCGCCCGGGGTAGTATCACCCTCTCACAGAAAACCGACGTGAAGTAACAGTGGTCGCACTGTTGCGTTTCGTTCGGGCAGTGAGAGCTGCGGACGCGCAGTTCGGCTTCCGGCCGGGGCGTTCCACTGTGGACGCCCTGTGCCTCCTAAAGTCGCTGTCGACGGAGGCGACCTCCCGGGGAGAGAGGGTTTTGGCGGTGTCGCTAGACATCGCCAACGCCTTCAACAGCCTGCCGCACGGAGTCATACGGGAGGCACTCTGGTATTTCGGAGTGCCCTCGTATCTGCGGCGGCTGTTGGAGGCGTACCTGGAGAATAGGGAGGTCGCTTACGTCGACGGCGATGGAAGGATGGTCCGGCGGGAAACAAGGAGGGGGGTTCCACAGGGGTCGGCCTTGGGTCCACTCCTGTGGAACATGGGCTACGACTGGGTGCTCCGCGGCGCGCTCCCACTTGGAGCGCGCCTCATATGCTACGCGGACGACACCCTAGTCGTAGCCCGCGGGGGGGATGATTGGGAGAGTTTGGTGCGTCTGGCCACGGCGGCCACAACCGTCGTGGTCGGGCGCATCCGGAGATTGGGCCTCAGGGTGGCCCTCGACAAGACTGAAGCCCTACTTTTCCATGGGCCTCGGCGAGGGCCACCACCTGGGGCCCATTTAATGGTGGATGGTGCCCGCATCAGGGTGGGGACCCGGATGAAGTATCTGGGCCTCACCCTGGACGGACGCTGGCGGTTCGAGCCCCATTTCGCAGGGCTCGGACCGCGGATAGCAGGGGCGGCGGCGGCGCTTGGTCGGTTGCTCCCTAATATTGGGGGGCCGAGTGCCGGGTGCCGCCGACTTTATATGGGAGTCGTGCGGGCGATGGCCGTCTACGGGGCACCGGTGTGGGCCGACGCCCTCGGTGCCGACAGCGTGCGCGCTCTGCGTGGTGCGCAACGCATTGTGGCACTGAGGGCGATACGGGGATACCGCACCGTGTCCTCGGCGGCGGCCTTTGCACTTGCCGGCTCCCTGCCCTGGGAGCTGGAGGCGGGAGTGCTTGCCGCCGTGTATAAGTTCACGGCGGCAAGAAAACGTTTGGGAGAGCCTCCGGCTTCCAGGGAGATAGAAGAGAGGCGGAGAGTGGGGAGAGAGGAAGCATTGGGGAGGTGGCGGCAGGACCTGGCGGACGCGCGGTATGGGCGATATACCGTGGACGCCGTCTGCCCGGTCCTGCCGGACTGGATTGGGAGACGATGGGGCTCCCTGACGTTCCGTATGGTGCAGGTACTCACCGGACATGGATGTTTCGGGTGGTACCTGCACCGGATCGCGCGCAGGGAGCCCACTGCCGCATGCCATGAGTGCGGCGCTGAGGAGGATACCGCGCAGCACACTCTGTCTGAGTGTGCTGCGTGGGAGGGACAGCGCCGCATTTTGGCTGCGGCGGTGGGAGGTGCAGGAGATTTATCGCTGCCGAGCGTGGTTGCGGCCATGCTCGGCAGCGAACAGGTGTGGAATGCGATGGCCTCCTTTTGCGAGGAGGTCATCTCGCAAAAGGAGGCGGCGGAGAGGGCCCGAGAGGTGGACCCTCTTAGTGGCCCTCTCCGCCAAAGGAGGGCCGGTGGAAGGAGGCGGCGTTTTGCCCGCCTCCTCCCACCTCCGTAGCCGGACCTGAGGGGGTGGGTCGGGGGCCCCATCTCCTCATTGCACAGGTTCGGCTGACGAGGGGAGGTAGCTGGTCGTGTACTCAGTCTATCTCCCTATAAGGACGGAGCCCGGCGGACACCTTCCGCCGGGCTGACCGCTGGGGCGACATGGTGATAGCTTTGCACGGTCCCATGTCGCCCTAACAATAGCGGCGGTCGGTACACCGTGGGGTTTTAGTCCGTGCGAGTCGGACATAACCCACTCTCTCCCCCGAGAGTGTGGGTATCCATAATGGATTTCCCCACGTAAATAAAAAAAAAAAAAAAAAAAAAAAAAAAAGTGAGAGCGCCGGAGGCCCACATATTTATAAGGCCGGCAACGCACTTGCGACTCCCCTGGTGTTGCTAGTGTCTATGGTCGGTGGTGATCACTTACCATCAGGTGACCCACCTGTTCGTTTGCCCCCCCCCCCCTATAACATAAAAAAAAAAAGTTTTTTTTAGACAAGGAGTTCTGAATACATATACAATAATTTCAGTAATATACTTCATCAAACAAATGATATATTGTTAGATCCTGTATGCCAACTTGATATATATACCCAAAAAATAACTCACCGACTATGGGATCCAAAAACAATGAGTATTCTAAAAATAACCCGTCTCGAACTTTCTCGAATTCTTCAATTAATTACATCTACTCTCTAGAGTTTTCCACCCTCCTTTATGGAAAGGTATATAAAGCGGGTATCGGTGCATCCAAGAGGAGTTCTATTCGAGATATTGAAACAAATACGAAGAAAACATCAAAAGTTGTGACTGTAATAAAAATCTGTGATAGTGAGTGAGTCTACGTGACTTTTATCCATAAGATTACAAAATAAAAGTCTATCAATGAAAACCTCATTTAATTTACCTACGAGCGTAATAAATTACACAACGATATTACAAAGAAACTATTATACAAAACATATAAATTAGCATCTCATTATTTTATGAACTAACCAGTTCGTTTACTCCGTCAGTAAAATTCCTATAATAACTGTAACTAGAAGCGTCAACGTAAATAAAACACTAACAAGACTCTTCAAATAAATTACCTTAGTTATCTTGTGAAAACATGTTATTCTACTGATGTTTTCAATATTTATTTTGACTTATTATAATATGTTATAAGTATGCTTTCGGCAAACATCGATTTACTGCTTTTTCATTAGATAGACAATTTTATTGAGGACAACGTATTTATACTTTATGGCTATTAGTGTTTGATCACAATCTCGACTGATGTTATTTGATGATGGGACGTAAGATGGTAAGCACGCTAAATCTAAAGGAGGACTGGCTCTCAAATACACCTACCGAAACACAATTATAGGTGGCGGGTTTAGAATAAGCACTACCACCATGACCAGTTTACAAAATGTACTGCTGGACCTAGGCCTCACCACACGTCCTCCACATCGTACGGCTCTGTGCCGCCTGTAACCAACGGCTGCCCGCAACCTTAATAATGTTATCGTTCCATCTAGTGGGAGGCCATCCCATGCTGGGCTTTCCTATACGTAGTTGTGGTGGTAAATGTACTGTATAATACGGTGATCCAAGATCCAAGATCAGTAGGTAAACCATCACCGATAACCGCTTCATGCGGCTTGCAAACCAGTGACCACGAACTAAAAAAGAGTCACTTTGTTGGCTTTATCATCAGGTCTAAGGTAGTAATGATTCAATCGGATACAGGCTACTCATTATCTGTGTTGTTGTAACAGGATATACTTAGCATATTTGGTTTTTTATACATGGCCATGGTTACAGTTTTTATATTTTATTCTATTATTTATAATCTTGATACCACATAACTGTTTTCCTTTAACAAAATAATTTTGTAAATTAAGTATTACTAATAATCGTCTAGTAGTCGAAATTCGTCCATATTTTAATATTAAAAAAAAATGTGAATTTTTCCATTAAAAAATATCAATTACTAAGACAAAAACTCATCACTGACTATTAAGCAAACAAAAAAACAGTGGAGAAACAAAAAAGGAAAATGCACTAAACTGATGACATCCGGTCACGACCGAATGGCTCACCAGGCGGCATGGCACCCTGAGCTTCCGGCTGACACAGATGCTCTCGGAGCACGGCTGCATCGGGAGCTTATCTATGCCTATTTATATTTAGATATTATGATGTAAGATTTTCATATACAGGTTCTTCAAAACAACTCTCTTGACCTCTTGTACTTTGTACTATTTCATAAGCAAATTTTCGACTTTCACATATCTTATCAGGTGGTATTAATGTATACACCCACCCGTCCCTCAATCACCACGACCCCCTTAATTACAATAAAAGGTGACTTTATCAATTCTTTCCTATCTAAATATCAAATTAATTTAATTATCAGAATAAAATTGAGAATGTCATAATTTTCTTAGCTTGCCAGATTTCAAAGTCTAAAGGGATCGTGTATGACTTTTTTACTATAAGATTATTTCCATCAATAAATAGGTATATACATTGATACTACTTAAGGATAGATAAATGGTAATTATAGATACCTATAATAATATTCTAACTATGTTTTGTATTAACTTTTGACTACATTATACATTTATGTATCTTCTTTTATATTAATATAGAAACACAAAATCAGTACTCTATGTTCACATATTCAACCAATCTATAATAGTCTTTTGACTTCAAAATCCGCTTCACATGAAGATTGAGCTAACTCTCCGGTAAAATCAGTAATGTGCTTTGGGACTTTGTTGTAGAATCTAATACTATTACCTAAAAAACTATTACTGGTCTTACTGGGCCTAAAACATATGACGCCAATTGAAATGTAGCTTTCTCAAACTTTATGCGAATAGAGGTTATATTATCAAGAATGTATTAGGAAGATCAGAGTTAAGATATTAAATACCTGAAGATTAGTATTTCGTGATTCGCGAGGTTCTATATTGTAAATTACTCGAACCACCCGTTTATTGACTCCAATCTCATCTGATATTAAGTGACAATTTGGTCCTAGATAGTAAACACTCTGAAATGAGATGAGGTAAATGCTAAATTAATGAATAGTGTCAGGTAACCACTTCACTTTGCCATGCTATTAAATGTTAATACCTAAGTAAAAGGAGATAAAAATACACTGTAAAATATAAAACAAAGTTAGTTCTTCTAAACGTTTAGTCAATAAAAATGTTCAACGTTGTATATTTTTTGCATTCTCCGCGATTTCGGTTAGTTAGTCCCCGCACTATAAATAAAATATTTAGGTGTCCCTCGACATTCTAAAAATAGCACAACGAAATATCACGTTTAGTTTTTAAAACAATAGAAAAACAATTCGGAGAGACGTTTTTACTCGCCTTAGGTGACGCAATCCGAGATAAAATGTCGACACATTTCACAAATAGTAGGTACTTTATGTTAAGGTTGAAATTTTACTGTTTTACGCATAAAACTTTGTTTCGTGGTAATTCTCAACAATCGTAATAGTGTGTATTAGATGTATTTTTCCATTAACGTATAAGAGAAGACATTTTTCCGTTATTACTTGATAACATTTTGTTATCAAAATAAGATAGATAAAGGCCTCCAATATTAAACACCAAAGTAATAATTTTGGGTAATTACACATCTCACGCTATATATTGTCGTTTATAAATTTTACATTAGGCCATATATTATTTATAAGTTAATATAAATATTGGTTTCCACATCAATATTATCTGTCTATTAAATGTTTCCGTGTCTAATCTTGTCGGTGAGCTAAGTGTATGGTATGTTATTTGATCTTGATTGATAGACACAATATGTGAAAACCAATTGAAATACGCAAGTTATACTTATGAGTATTAGTCACATTGATGGATTGGTGGTAACAGTCGCCGTTCCGATGCCGCCTCGCTGCTTTATGATTTGGAATCCATTACAGGTAATTTATTCGTGTGAACCATAATAGATTTTATTCTGAGTGTGGGTGTACTCTCTGTTCTTTAATTTTATATTTGTGAAGTCTCCAACGAAACTAAATTATTGATCTCTAGAGCAGAGATTAATTCAAAAAATGTTATTGATTTAGATGATTGAACAAACTCACCGTACGTTAGCTTTCAAACTTTAGTTATCAAAAATATACATGAATATTTAATGACGAATCTTCAAGTGAGATAGGGACAATTGGTCAGGTAGCAATTAAAAAATGTCACTGTTGATTCATCACGATTTTGTCCATATAACATAACTTAAAATCATTACAGATTTAAAGAATAATTCTATCGCTTCAAATATCATTAAAACATTAAGTAGATTAAAAAAGTAGGATAGCTTGAGACCGACAATGCTGTAATTTATTAATTACAATAAAATTATAAATACTTAGTCTTATTCACAGTTCCGTTCCCAACTAACTTTTAAACCCATTGTTTTATCTTTAGTTCCATATCCAATAAAACGGGTGTTCTTTTAAAACCGTTCAATGTTTCTAGCGCGAGCGAGGAAACTTTCGGCGATTTAAATAAAATATTGGCACAAGTTCAACTCACGCGCCATTCGTTGCTGGCAAATTTGATTTTGAAAAGAAATTTGTCTTAACCAAGTTCCCTGACGTATTGGAAGCGAAGCAATAAAAAAAAGTTAATCCATAGATATTGCACGTGCTACCATTGCGCTTTATATTATTGATTCTAAATAGTAAAGTTTGAATTCGTTGTCTTGAAAAGCATTGCTCATTCATATTAAAAGTGCCATAAGTATTTGATTTTTTAAACTTTTTAGGCTAATAAATCTTTATTCAACAAATAAAATAAAAATGAAACCGTGATAAATACTGTAATCTCAGCAAAAACCCAGAATAGCTAAGATAGACATAAAAAAATGTATAGCTGAAAACTAGTTAAGTTTAAAAAAAAAACTTGGATATGTATTCATGCTGCACTAGATTTGAAAATGATTTATATTCAACACTAATTCATAAAAAGGTGCAGACCAACGGTCTGCAGGAAAAGTAAATAAACTACAAACAAAAAAAAACTTTATTCAGTCCTATTTTGTTCAAAGTACGTGGAGCATTTATATTGCTTATTGCAGTATTAAGAGAAAACGCTGGCCGTGAGAGCAAATAAGTTTAAACTATATGATCTATGTAAACCACTGCCTTCTATGTCTTGATTTTCCACTAAATTAATTATTATAAGAACTCGGAGCGTTCTATAATAACTAACATTTCCTAATGATATCACTAGTTTTCAGATGTCTAGTAAGCAAATCTGATAAATAAAAAAAACAGTAGAATATATTATTCTTGAAAAAAATAGCATCCTATCAGATTTTAAGGAGGTAATTGGGGAATATGTATTTATAATTTCGTATATTTTATGTAGGTATAATCAATCCGAGTTGTTTATCTCGTGGTCTATCGTGTAAATTAGGAAGACTTTCATAAAATATCTAGTCGACCGCATTTCCTCTTAAAGGGATGCCTGTGATATAGAGGATTTAATCATTCTGCGATAGACGGAGATTCTGATCTTACAACCCTTGATAAATGACATCCTACCAAAGATGCTCATGATACCTACATTCTCATATTTTCCGTCATACATTGATTTGTGATATTAAATGTATATCTACCTATTCGTAACCTCGCCATAACTTTAAATAATATTATTATAATTACACTTTATATTTTATTTTGTTAAGGACTTCAGTTCAACCGGATATATCAGCTGCATTATGTTTTTTGTTTTCTAAGAACAAATTAAACGAGTTACTGATGTGATAGCACTACTAGATCATATAATATCTTGGCATCTTCCAAACTAGATTCTGCCAAAATCGTGTGGCAAACACCTATAAAAATAAAACAAATGTGATTCCTATGTTACCGGTGTTTCTGCAAAATTTATGGCTTTCCGCAACTAAGTAACCTGTTCGTTACAGCCTTAGTAGGTGAAAACAACATTGATTTAGATAGAATAGGGTTCACAAAATAAATCAGAATATCATTTAACCTGATTTAGTTTGATATTACAACGTCACTATTCACATTTACACTTTGGAAAACAAAATTAAAGGCGTTCCTGAAGTTTGAGGGTCCGTTATTCACCACAGTCTCATACAATATAATTTTAATTATCAATTTCCTGCAGGTCTCACCACAGGCGGTCTGAAGTTTAAGGTTCCGTTATTCACCACAGTCTCATACAGTATAATTTTAATTAGCAATTTTCTGCAGTTCTAATAATCCTATATAAATAACTGTATTGTAACAATTTCTTTTTAATGACCATCAGTAATCTGACATCCGGTCACGGCCGAATGGCTCACCAGGCGGCATGGCACCCTGAGCTTCCGGCTGATACAGATGCTCTCGGAGCACGGCTGCATCGGGAGCTACCTGTGCCGGATATGCCGGGAGCCAACGGCAGGGTACCAGCACTGTGGCTGCGCGACAGATAACGCGCAGCACACACTCGCTGAGGGTCCCGCCTGGGGCGAGCCACGCCGCGAGCTCGTTGCGGCCATTGGCTCAGATCTCTCGCTCCCGACCTTCATGGTCAAGATGGTCGAGAGCGAGACCGGGTGGATCTCCGTCGCCTCCTACTGCGAGGCAGTCATGCTTGCGAAAGAGGCGGCGAAGAGGGAGAGGGAGCAGACCATCCAGCTTCCTTCCTGCGGTCGACAAACACGGCGGTGACGGGTTGGCGACGACCTAATGCCGCCGTAAAAAGGGCCTGTGGGCGACGGGACGGGCGGGTACGTCCGTCACCCTGAGCAGTGTTTATCTGCACAGGCTCGCGTGGTGGAGGAGCATTGTGCCGTGAGACTCCAACAGTTAGTCGAGGGTCGGAGGGGGGAGGGATCTAACACACGCCCCTACTGGGGGGTCTACCATCTCGACCCCTCAGACCGCAGATGGGTTGGTGGCCGACACCTGCCGGGAATGCAGAAGTAGTGCCATTGGTAGTTCCTGCTCCCAGGCCAAATAGGTGTGATAGGCACCATAGGGTTTTTAGTCCGTGGAAAGCGGACATAACCCAACCCCCGCTGCCCGACGGGGTGTGTATCTGTTACGGATTTCCCCATGTACAAAAAAAAGGCTATTTCTCCTCAGTGCCTCACGAGAGGGAGTGTTCTATGTATGATTTCCGCACGTAAAAAAGGTATTACTGCTGAGATACTATGAAGATGGAGCTAGATAAGCTTGAAGCCGTTAATAACAAGAGAGTACTCAGTAACGAGGCTGTGACATACCCATATTTTGAAGACAAAAATACTTTTGGATAGCAAAATAGATGCATATTTGATTGGCTAACCAGTTGAGCATTGAAATATAGTAGATCTATATATAGTTTTATCGCGATATTTTTTCTTCAGCAATGGATTTGGCTTATTGTAGGATTTAAAACTTCGTCGATAGGCACGATACATAAATACCCTATCATTGAAACATCAACGCTTTAAGTCTATCTTTCTTTGGAATACTTTTGCACCGTTAATTAAACATTTATAGCTACTTAAACACCACATATAACTTTATCGAATAGCATAATTTTCTTCAGGTACTACCAATAATATTTCTTAGACTGTGTATCGAAGTCTAATATTTCTTAGATAAACGACGTTTCTGTATTCATAATCTGTGAGATTTACGTCAGCGGTGTTGTGAAATGATCAGAATATCGTAATTTTAATCCAACAGAATCTTATCTTGCAGAAAAATAAAGATATCGCTAATATCTGAATAATTTATTTTATCACTGATATAAATGGGTGTACAATGGTCAACGACCGCATTATGTGTTTTGTTTTATGAAAAAGTAGTTTGTTAAATCTGGAAACTAAATTACAAAAACCTTGTATTAATCCTTAATAAATTTACTAAAATTCTATGCATTCTGTTCTTTGTTTATATCTGCTTTATCCAACTAACAGACCTTCGAACTTTCTATCATGATCGTTCTAGTACTAAGAGTTTAATTTTCTCCAGTGTACATTTTAATTACATTCCCTTTATGGTACTGTTAGTAAATATTAGTAAATGCACACAAAAAAATAACTAAATTTTGATTCTTTTAATAATGTATCAAAAGTCAAAACCATTTATTTTTTCAACTACCGTAGCCTATTATGAATACATTTTCTCCAATTAGCTTTTTTCCATACATTTTTATTGAGTTGCATAAATGTAAACGCTATGGATTAACTGTTCAATCTAATAATTAAATAATAGTAATTATTAATATTAAATAAACAGTATTGTAGCAGAAATAGATATTTTAAACTTTTTGAAGATCTTATATATGGGGAGGATTACTATTGTCCTGCGTCCGTAATATTGACTACTAATGACTGCCTACTATTTATCCTGTTCTGTAATACTATTGGCTGGAGCTATCAGCTGTTCATAAGTATGTTGATTATTATTAACTATCTGCTTTGGCTGAAAACTTTAAAAAGGCAAACGTCGACCAAATAAATGCTGGGCAGTAGTCCGGTGAAACTGTAGAGCCCTTGCTAATATAACAGTGTAGTCGGTTCGAAAAATAAAATACTGGGTATTCGCGCTTACATCGTTGGACTGTATACATCTACAGATAATTCGTAACTATATTGAATATAGCGCTTCTGTATCGGGTAACATTGTATTACTTATATTCGATTACTCTTGGTGGATTGTTCGATCAAATAATAACCATGATATGTAACTATAGATACTATCATATTACCTATAAATAAACTACATAAAATTAGAGTGACGAATATATTATATTTTTTAATTGCTTGGAACATTTGTTTTATCCAAAACAAGCTTTAGAAGATATCAGATTATATATCGGATTTTTCAATTGAACATTTTATGACGTATAAACACAAACACATCAAATAGGGGAATTGGTAGTCCGGTGCATCTGTAAAGGCCAAAAAAAATAGGGAAATATTGTTCCAATTGCAAATTTCTTTTTTTCGAACTGTCTACACTGTTGACCTGACAAGGCCTCTACAATTTCATCGGACTACACTATTGTAGATTATAAATGAATGTATTTATAATAAAAGAAATTTCTCAAATAATTCTGTCCCAAGTAAATAATTTGAAAACATTTTTTTACTTACTTATCCTAATAATAAATTGTTAAAATAATTGTTTTTTCTATGATTCATCGATAATTGTTTTTCAATGATTTATCGATAACCTTCTAGATATTTCGTTTGTGAGCGACTGTATTCATATGTACTAATTGAAAATCGTAAATAAATTCAAATTTGTTTAAATCCTGATTTGATTTGCAAGAGATAAGATAAATATATACGCTCAAACTGATAAGTAGAAAATATATTCGTTGATTTTTGCTATAAAAATTACAATTTACTTCGTCTAGTGTGTAACAATATGCAGGGGAAAATCTTGGCCTTCCTTTTAGCAACGGGTGAGTGGTATTCCAAATTTTTAGATTACATTAACGGCAAGTTGAGTATAAGTATATAAAATTCAGTCAATTGTAACAAATTGACTGCCAGATGCTTATTTAGAGTTCATTCGTGATAATACTTTATTTAAAATCTTCCTACTAATTTAGCGATTAGGGCACACAATTCGAGTATTCATTTTGTTCGAGTATTCGCCCTTATTTACTATTCGAATACTACCGACTCAAGTATTCGAGTTTTTCGAATACTTTTTAAATCCTAACGCAAAATAACAATGCACATACGTAACCATGAGAAACTTGGTCATTCAATACAAGTGGAGAAGGCGAATACTAATACATATTTTATTTTCACTGAAGCCTCTTCAACTTCTAACATAATTTCAGGCCAGTTATAGGTAAAGAAATAAAAGAAATACAAGAAAACGAAGATGAAAGCATGGTACCAGTCATTCGATGGCTTGGTGTTTTTCAATATTTTTACTGAAGCTGCCGAAAAACTTGGCGAGACTTTAACCACGTTTCTCTGTATATCCAAGGCCTTCAATATAGTGCAATGTAAAAGACTTTCAAGCAAGATTTTATCCACTTGCTCCAACCTGCTCCTGGGTACGCAAACGACAGGACTGTTACAGAGAGATATGTATCGATTTAAATATTGACCTCGACTTTGGTCAGTCGATTGAGGCCAACACCACAAACGAATTGGGAATTCCTCGAAGGTTAATTAGCAAAAAGGTATTCGAAAAATTCGTAAAACTCGAATAGTATGGATAGTGGTATTCGTAAAACTCGAATAGTATGGATGGGGTGGTATTCGTAAAACTCGAATAGTAAAATCAGGCGAGTATTGCATGGCCTAGTAGCAATAAATACGTAATATAAGATTCTTACATTTCGACCTTATCTTATTTTTGAATGCCGGTAATATTTATTAGTCATGGTTTTGTAATAAATTTAGGTGGTTTTACTGAATATGTAAGTTACTAAATTATCATAGGCGAAAAGCCATACATTCAGCCGAAAGAAGTTCACTACTGCACTTACTTGAAAGATCGCTAGAACAACCGATCTTATACTTCTTTCATCTATTGACAAACATGATGGTTTTAACTGCATACATCTTTTTCTCACCTTCTAAGACTTTTTAACTCATTACTTCTTAGGTTTTATCATAAACTGTGTCATATACTATTGCTACTGTGGTTAGAATGTCATTCTGACCTGTCTGTTAGTTTCGAAATCTGAATATTTACAGCTATGCTATATATTATATTTGATAAATAAATGTGGTTTCAGTATATGCCGCATCTGCGGTTCCTGTGCAGCAAGATGGACCAGATAGCCCGTACCAACGATTCATCGAGTTTCCCGGTGGTGATGGCAAAATGCATAAAGTTGACTTAGAAGCAGAACCCAATTGGGAAGTTTTAAATGAGGTACAGAGGAACCCAGCTAACAACTTATATCTTTTGTATACAAGGTGAATTATTATGAATTGTACTGTTCTTATATACCACTAACTTATGAGTTAGATATTTATGCTATTTAAATATTTATGGGATGTGAAGATCGTTTGTTTATTTTGATACACTGTATACGTTGTGGTTTGTCTTATTTACTCTTTCTGATCACTTGAATACATTATTGAAAATAGAAGCGAGGTGTTCCAACTTATTTCTTAGCAGTACCAACCTATTCTTGGCGGGCCTTATATAAAACTGCTTTTGTTTTTGAGATTGTGCAGTAGCGAACAGAAAAATCATAAGGTGTCATTGCGGCGTATAGCTATGTGTAACAGACATTAAAATGTTCGCAATTCTAAAGGTATTTTACTCCTAAATGTACTATTTGTACGGATTCGGTTGAAGTTTCTTGTATACCAGTTCAGCTAATCGTAACTTTCGGAACCTAACACAATAGCACGAGAATAGCTACTTTGTGGTAGATATACTATAGTTGTGGCGATAATTCTTCTGCAGTCGAACTTATACGTGTTAGATAAAAGGTAAACAGCAGTAAATGGTTTGATATATAACATAAATAATAAAATATAGATAAGCGTCACTGGTTTATTTAGAAAAAGGTGCCTGTGTAATCAAGTTATTTTCTATTGTACGTGTCCATTTTAAAATTTTACTCGATTTAGTCTTTCATGTTGATTAATAACCGTTTCTTATTCTCAGACGTAATCCAACTTCAGCTCAAACCTTGGTAATCAATAATGCGAACTCAGTTAGGTCATCGAATTTTAATCCAAACGTACCAACAATGGTGGTTGCTCATGGATGGCTTAGTAACCAGAACTCCGACTTAAACCCTGTTATTAGGGATGGTAAGTATGAACAGATATCTATGAAATTACTTAAATAAGCTTATTTGTATACCTTCTATCGCTACATAATAACAATAACTTACATATTTGTTTGTTACTAAAGCTTATCGAGCTCGCTAGAAATTGGTTAAGGTAGTAAGTATATTTATCACAAGCCAATAGAATACACTTACCCATATCATAATAATAACCAAAGATACATTCCGAGACAATAAAATCAGTCACTTGAAGACTTTAAAGATATTTATTAATATGCAGAAATAAGGCTTCGTCATCAGACTTGTTGGTATTATGAGGTTATGTACAACTACTATTCGCAGTTATGTAAGGTAGCAAATTTCTAGATACCTCAAAAATACGCTGAAATTAATTTTAGATTAATTACTACATATCAATTATAATTCAACAACTGATCATTATCAGCTCATTATCAACACAAGGTTAACAAAACATTTGCAAAACTGAATTGCGTGACTATTAACCTAACGAATGGTTCCTGTTAGAGTTAAAGTTGGATAGAATATATTAAAAGGTATCAGTAGCTCCGGCCGGTTAGCAATTAAGTCCACTAATTTCCACTTTTTCTCGATCGTCCATAACTTGCTATATTACTTGTATAGATAATTCTAAACCAAAAATCTGTATAAGCACTTCAAGCAGAAAAGTTTCATATAGAACTACTTCGCTTACAATGAAAAAACTGAATAATCTTTATAATAATTGAATTCAATGATTTTAGCGTATCTGAGGAAAATCGATGCTAATGTCATTATCTTGGACTGGAGACGGCTAGCCATATTGGACTATGTGACCGCTGTGAGAGGAGTTCCTAATGTTGGCCGTGGTTTAGGACAGTTCTTAGCTTTCGTTAATAGTGTGACTGGCGCTTCATTTTCGAACATGCATCTAGTTGGATTCAGTCTCGGTGCTCACGTAGTTGGAAATGCTGGTCGTGAACTTGGCGGCAGAGTTGCTCGTGTTACAGGTAAATTCAGTATTATGTAAACTACGGTATACAGTAGTATAACGTTACTAATATTCATCCCAGTCCGTTAGTGGTATCAGCCGCGACTTACGACACCGTACCCGATGCGCCGCGTTACAAAAGACGTCCGCGATATATTTTTACAGATCCTCCCGACAAAATAACGGCAGCTAACTTCCAGTACCCTTCCGTCCCTCGAAACAGAGCGTGTGCGCGCCCACGGCCGCGTAATCACAGATCATGCCGCCGCGGCTTGACTGTGAATTTTGCTCCAGCACACTCGTCTAGGCCCCCCTCGGCAGCGGCTCAAGCCGAGGTCCGATCCTCCGGAATGGAGCCCTCGAGCACGTTGCTTGCGCGACAACAGTGACACTGAATTAATTTTCAAACACTAGTTTTTGACACACAACACCGATCACCCCACACACGTGCACATACACACATGTAGGTACACATAGTGGTTGGGTTGTTTTTTTATTTTTATTTTGAACCCCTTTCTCGAACGGAGTTAGCTTATACTAACTTAGTAGTCAGATTCAAGATACATGTATAAGTCCCTGAAACATACATGCTTGGTACACGTGCATGTTTCTCGAATTTATATATGTATGAAATAATAGTTAGCCTAAGCTTAGTTAGACTCGGGATAATCGGTAACAGTCCAAGCCGAGGCGCGCCGTGCGCCCTTGTGCTGGTTGCCTACATAAAATCGGGTGAGTGCCTTAAGCGCTCCCCTTAGTGGTCCGGTGAAACTGTGGATGCCTTGCCGGGTTGACAGTGTAGTCAGTTCGAAAAAAAAAAAAAAAAACGTTACTAATATATTTTTGTTACAAAATGGTTCTTGTAATACTTCAATAAAAATATCAAAGTTGTTTATGGCCCATTGTAAACAGAATAAACAGATCCCATGATTTATATGTTCAGATTCATTCATAACATGAAATTATAAAGCTACTTGATTCCACATTAAAATATAAATTGTATTCTGCAACTTATCAGAAAAAAAATCTTATAACCTGAACATTAAAAATCCCTAATATTCTTTAATAAGGAATTCTTTGAAATTTTACCAAGGTATCGATAATATTTATAGTTTCTAATCAACAGGCTTGGACCCCGCTGGCCCTCTATGGAACACTAACTCCAACCGCCTTGGTCCTAATGATGGAATACACGTGGAAGCTATCCATTCCGATGGCGGTTATACAGTAGGAGGTCTTGGTATCGGATCTGCTATAGCTGGCGCTGACTTCTTCCTTAATGGCGGAACCTGGCAGCCGGGATGCTTAACAAACGTCTGCAACCACAACCGTGCTTGGAAAGTTTTTGCTGCTACCATCGCCTATAACCACATACTTGGTAGAGAATGTACTAACAGCCTACAGATCACTTGGGACACTTGCAGAGGCAGAGAATTCCGAATGGGTAATGATGATTTGAGAAAGTGGGGGTACGTTCGAAATAATATTGATAATAATTTTTTTATTGAGTAATTATTTAAGTATTTAAACCCTTGGCTGATTTTTTAAAACTCAAATTTCAAAATGGTGGATTATGATTTTGTTTTATTATTTATTTTACAACATCATGCATTGTAAATTTTATGATATAGTAAAAAAAGGTCGTACAGATGAAAAAATACATTTTATATAAAAATTATAATTTTACAATATATTCTTTGCTATTTTTCAAAGTTTTGTAATGAATCAGATATTTTTTTAAGCTTATGCTGCCAACAATCTATTGACCTGTGCCTCATGAGGTCTACATTAGTATATATGAAACTTACAACTAACTTCATGATTTTGAATAGTCCAGGCGTTAACAATATTTATAAATCATTTTTAAAGAAAAATACCTCAATAAGTTTTTTTTTATTCTTATATAATTCAAAAGTCTTTTAAAAGAAAAATATATAAAACAAATAATCATAGAATAACATATCATATGTAAACTATACTTTTGTTTTTTTTTTCAGAACCGGTATGTATCGTGCGAACACTGAAAGTCGGTATCCATTCTAAATGACTGCAAACTAAGATAAATATTTCTATCATAAGACCCGATTATGTCTGTAATGGTTATATTGTAAGAAATAAATAATTCTGTTGAAATTAACCTCACATTATTCAGCCTACATATTGAGTCAAGTTTACTAGATTTATACTCAGTGAGATCTCTGAGCATCAGGGGTTATCAGAGTGAACAAATATCCTCACACGCTCCCGATACTCTGTTACTAATACACCACACAGGAAGAGAAAGAAACTCTATTAAATAAGCATCCTGACAATCCATGAATCTCAGGGATTGACTTTCAAATCGGTGGTAATCCTGCAAACAAAAGGCAGAAGGACACAGATCCACGATAGCGTCTCACATGCTATAGTGACAATATTCAGATACACCAACACCTGTGTCTACTATACCAATGTAACCGACGTCGCCATTGCTAGGTTCATCTATCGGGCTGTAACCACTCCGGCGCGGGACATGGAGGATTTCAATCTAAAAATGGCCATAAAAATAATAATGAAACCGCCATAAAGGCTATAATCTCAACAACTCAGATATACTAACATAGATTAAAAAAAAAGGATATTTATTTTAATAGCACAAAAATAATATCTTGTCTTACTTACTTTATGTATTCGAGCTACACTAGATTTAAAATAATTTATGTCACACTGCACGTTTCCCAAAACTTATCATGAGCTCAACATATCAATGCTATTAGTAAAAAGATTTACTATAAATAAAAATAATACAACATACAAAAATAATATAAAAACCCTTAAAACGATACAAAAAAATTTACCACTTTTAACCAAGATAACACTCGTCACCTCGCTGTTACTTCCCACCATTAGTTATGCCGATGTAACTTATCCTGACCTGATATATCATATAGGAGTTGCTCAATAAAGTCAACCATCTGCCATTTTTTTTTACATTTTCGGGCTGCGTAAGTGTGAATCATATATCTGAGTTTTGTTCACAACTAAACTGACTTGATATCCGTTCACTTCGGAATGCACATGTATTACATTTTATCTATGGTGTTTTATTTGACCCTTCATGTTCCCAATATCTCCAGGAAAGATTGATATTCCTAAAGACTCACGGTAGTGATTGTCGTTTTACTTACAGCAAAACTGATATACGAGTATATTTTCCAGTATCTTGGATTCATTGATCCAAAAACGACAGCAGGGTGGGTAAGATGGTGAAAGGTGTCTGGGGTAGCTTGTGACCCATGGCTTTGAGTTTCAAGGGGAAGGTGTATAAAACTTTTATAAGACCAGTCATGCTGTATGCATCTGAGTGCCGGGCTACGAAAGAGACGGATGATAAAAAACTACACGTAGTCAGAAATGCGAATATTAAGATGGATGTGTGATATCACTAGAATCGAATATTAAGAATTCGTATATAAGAGGAGGTTATAAAATAGCACCAGTGATAGAGAAGTTGATATGTATTAGGTTAGCATGATATGTGCATGTCATTAGGAGAGAATGAAGGCCATGTAGGTACAAAAGTTTTAAGTATGAAAGTGGACGGATACAAGAGTAGAGGAAGACCGAAGAAGGTATGGTAGGTATAGGTGCCGACTCTACTTAGGTGGGATTATGCCAAAATTAGATACGTTGAACCATTACAATAATACAAAATATTAAAACTATAATAGAAAAAGAAATACAAATAAAAAGACATTTCCGGTCTCTAAAAACAAATCTATAATATATAAATTGTACATGAGTATTTTTAGATTGTACATGTATACATTACATTATTATATTTTTCTTTTATGCATTCATTTACTTTTGCTTCTTCCATATTTGCACGACCTACTAAAATTTTATGTTTGATAACAAAACCGCTGATTAGCTAAAAGAAAATACCTTGTAGCATTAAGTTCGCCAGTATACAAGCTCAATGGTGCCATAAAGCGAATGCATAAAGTGAATACTCATTAAAACCAGGTATTATACGACTGGTACTGGTACTGATACTGAAACAGGTGTACTATTAATTTGTCATGGTAATAACATGTCAACGTTATGGAAATTAAACATCAATCAAAAGGATCGGCACAGTTCATTCAAATTATTTCATTCCCTTTGTAAAGCTCCTTGTTTATTTATTTACAATAGATTATCAATATGACATTTGATTATGAATTTTATAACAAGTACAATATTATCATTATATTTAAATTCATTGCAAATGATCACGTCATGCTCAGAGAGTTAATTAAATTAAATGATATAACTATATTTAAAATTAAAATAATTAAACATAATATATTTAATTTATAAGCATAAATAACAAAAATAAGAGAAATTAATAACGATAAAGGGGGAAATTGAATAAAAACTAAATCAAAGTGTATAGTAATTTTAAAACTGTACTTTAAGAATAGCATGACATGTTTCAATATAAGAGGAAGCCGTTGAAAAGTGTACAAAGCATGTTTCCAAGGTCACCATGGATGAGCGGTATAGATTTAAAAATTGTTTAATTCGTATGACAAACTGCATTGAAGCTAAAGTACAATATTTTGAGAAGTAAAAAAGTCATTTTTGATCCCTCGTACTACTTTTTCTTATACATTCCGGAATTTTTAGGGCACTGCACTATTTATTGTAATGTAACTTAAATTGAATTAGGAAAAGAGATAATTTTATTTGGTGACATGTTATTACAAGTAGGTTTTATATAAACTGATGAAAAATGTTGAGCAACAGAGAACAATTATTACAGTCATTCACTGATACATGATTGCTAATACACATGGGATCATAAGATAAGAACTAAAGATTGTTCGATTATTTTCAACAAAAGACTAGAACAGTTTTGAATTACATGTCAGAGAGTTTTCAAGGAGTTCAGGGCCATTTTTGTAACAAACCTTAGCAAATATTATACATCTATATTTAAGAAATTATAACTATTTTAATCTTACACAGATTAAAAAAAAACATTTAAATTCACAGCTCATTTACACACATACAAACGCACGCAAAAATCATAAATATTCTGTACGATTAGACTGAATCAAATATAAAATTAAAATATCTGTAAAATCAGTTCGAAGTTTTATTTAGAACTTTATAAATTGAATGTAGATAAGAAAACCACAAAACAATTATTAAATTGAAAACTATGATTTTTCAAAATATATGCTATACAAATTTGTGAAAATAATTCAGCATTTAATCATATAAGTGAAATAAATTCAGTGAACTTTATGTTGTAAACAGAATTTAAGCAAGTTCTCTGAAATGCTGAACCAATATCAGCAGAGGATGAAATAATTATTAATTTCGTTATCAAAGTGATTCAGTGCGATAATTTTATAAATACATAATTTAACTCTTTTAGCACTGAGAATAATACGCTGTTATGCAATTTACTTTACTTCAAATTAATTTTAATGTTCTCTTCGTAGTTACTAAAGTTTAAAACAAATAATAAAATATTATTTTTCTACTCTTTATTACAGGTTTTATCAGTCCCAGTGATTGCTATCAAGCCACTCTTTTAATGTCAAAGAGCAGCAAACAGGCAGACAGCCCACATGATGGTAAATGGTTACCATCGCCTATGAACAACTGCAATACCAAGGGCATTACTAATATTCTAGCCGACCTTGAACAGCGCGTTTGAATCTCATTTTGAAGAGCCCCATATCATAGTCCTCAATCAAAACCGTGCTGGGTAACTCATTCTACAACCTTAGTGTATGCATAATGAAGGTCCTAGAGAACCTTACGGTTATCGATGTTTTGCTAGTTTTGAAAGTGTACAGATCAGCAATCAGCCAACTGCGGGAGGTGGAATTTTGAAACGGCAAAGAGGACACCATATCAAAGAGTTCCTCAGAACACTCTCCATTGTATATACGGTAGAGAACACATAGACACCCAATTTATCTGCGAATTTCTAAACCCTCTAGACCACCGGTTATTTTGGGATCGTCTTTATGCGAATAACTCGCCTTTGAATGGAATCAATACGAACAAACTTACGAGAACAAGGGCCAATTCAGACGCACATGTTTTTAGAACAATTGCTGGAATTCCATCTCGCCCACTCGAATTGTTGACATCAAGCGAAAAAAAGATACTCCCTATGGCTATTTGTGTGAAGGTGATTTCCAGGCATTAAATAATCGCACTGCGAGATGTTAGGCAGTGATGCATTCCCATCATCTGAAATCGAGTTTGGTACAAAAAGATTGCAGAAAAGCTCTGGCTACCTTTTCTTTTTCAGTGTAAGAGATTAGAGCTATTACAAATAAAAGACTAATAAAGATTGAATTTTTAAATTGTTTTTTTTAATAAACTTTTATGTATTTTAAATATTTTTCGTTTATTTTAAAAACATTTTCTATTTCTTTTAATGGTTGTTTCATTGTCCCTCTTATTTTTTATTTACTTGTGTATATTTTTCGTTGTGAATTAAATCAAGGTTGTTTTTTTATTAAGATCGGGGAAAACAATTTTAGAATAATTTCGTCCTTACCAAACGTCCACCGGGATGGATTCTAGAGGAATATAAAATTATATATAAATAAACGTGAATGTAGTTTTGTTGTAAAAATGTTAATATTATCAGACGATATAGTAACGAAGCAGTGAAGATTTTTACTCATCATACCCAACAAAACTCTTACAAATTCGTTCACACCAGTCTCACGTAATTATAAGTTGGAGATTTATAATTTTTATGTTAGCCATAATCTCAGCTCCTGGTGGCGGAAAGTAGAGTGCTTCAAAAGATTTTTCTAAGATCCTATATAGGACATTCGCACGTGAAAAAAGGTATAACTTATGAGATACTGTGGAGGTGTAACTAACTGGATGAGCTTGAAGCCGTCAGTTAACATGAGCCTACTTTGAATCCGGCCAAGAGACATACCTAACCTAAAACATAAATACTTTTTGTATCGCAGAGTTGATATAGTTAGCCGATTTAATTAGTTAGTCACATGAGCACTTTTTTTTTTATATTAACGTGGGGAAATCCCTTATGGATACCCCCACTCGGGGAAGAGAGTGGGTTATGTCCGACTCGCACGGACTAAAACCCCACGGTGTACCGGCCGCCGCTTTTAGTTGGGGCGACATGGGACCGTCCTGAGGCTATCACCATGTCGCCGGTCAGCCCGGCGGAAGTAGTTTATGTTATAATAGTATCACGATGTTTTCCTTCAGCAATGGTTTTGGCTTACTATTGGGTTCTCGTCGACAAGTACGACGCCCAAATACCTTATCACTGAAACATAATAGCTTTAAATCAATCTTTGTTTAGAATATTTTTACACTATTAATCTATCATATAGTTAATTAAACCCCACATATAAGTTTATCGAATAATGACATTTTCTTCAGGTGCTAGCTACCAACAACATGTTTTCGATAAACGCAGCTGTAACATTATTTGTAATCTGAGAGATTTCTATCAGTGGTATTATGAAACTATCAAAATATTCGTAATATTAATGCAACAGGTTCTTATCTTGTTGAAAAATAAACATCGTTAATACCTTAATTATTTCTTTTATCACGGGTAAACATTGTATACTGTTTTTTATATTGTATATTATTTTACCAAAAAGTAGTTCGTTAATTGTAAGTAATACTTAATATTATTTGCTAAAAACATATGAATACTGTCCTTTCTTTATGCCTGTTTTATCCGACTAACAGTACCCACGGAGGTATTTTATATCTTTACAATTCTACTATTAAGAGTTTCATTTCCTTCGGTGTCATTTTCAAAAGAAACTATGCTTTCCCTTTATAGTATTGTTAGTAAGTATTAGTAAATGGATACATTCATACATATACACAATTTTCTTTTTAGAATATTTCGAAAGTTAAAAACTATTTATTTATTTCAACTAACATGAAGCCTAATATGAATATATCATGTCTAATTCGCTTTTAACATACATTTTTATCGAGTTTTAGTTTATGTTAGCTTAAATTACAAAAATCTAAACACTATGGATTAGTTAAATCCGTTACTTCATTGCATTTACGTTGCTCAAATTGATTAGTATGTATTTAGTAATTATTAATATTAAGAAAACATTATTGTAGCAAAAATAGTTATTTTAAACTCTTTAAGATTATATATTATAATATCTGTTATATTATTTTTTTACCTATTAATAAAATACATAGTGAGTAAAGTGACAGATATATAACTATTTTGTATGTCACATAACAAAGACATTCTATTTTTAATCCTTGGGACATTTGTTTTATGCAAAATAAGCTTAAGAACATATTATACATAAAATTGTTACATCGGATTTTAAATTTAAACATTATATAGCATATAAATACAAGCATCGAATAGGAAAATATTGTTCCAGTTGTAAATTAAAAACGAATGTATTTGTAAATAAAAGAAGTTTCATATAAAACATTTTTTTACTAACTTATCGCAATAATTAATTGTTAATGATTGATAAGCTTCTAGATGTTTCGTGTGTGAGCGAGCGTATTCATTAAAAATCGTCAATAGATTCAAAGTTGTTTAAACCCTTTATTTAGAAGAGATAAGATAAATATATACAATCAAGCAGATAAGCCGAAAATATATTAGTTGATTTTTGCTTGCAAAATTGCAGTTTATTTCTTCTAGTGTATACAATATGCAGGGGAAGGTCTTAGCTTTTCTTTTAGCTACGGGTGAGTAGTATTCCAAATATTTGGATTACATTACCATCGATATACTGTAACAAAAATCATTATATAAAATTTAGTATTCATAACAAATTCACTGTCAGTTACTTGTTTTATTACGAGTATGAATAATAGAATATTTTTAATAATAATACATTTTTTAATTATTACAAAATACATATTATATAAAATAGTTTAATTAGGTATAATAAATGCGTCCATTATTGATATCACATAATAAAAAATAAATCCTTCATATATCAGTTCATCAATATATTACCCCAATATTTTGATTTCATTTTGTTCTTTAATGCCCATGATATTAATGTAAAGAATATAAACTTAAGTGGCTAAAAAAAGAATATTCCTATTAACGACAATACTAAGTTGCAGACTGGATAGAAATATACCATATCCTAAATTACCATTGACGAATAACCATCAATTCCTCCAATGACCGCTTGAACAACGAATCTTGCGCTGCTTGTATCCTTTAGCACCTGCGTACACGTTTTTCTCCTCTTCTAAGACTTTTTAACTCGTTACTTCTTGGGTTTTTTCATAAGTTAAACTGATGCTACTGTGGTTAGAATGTCATTCTGGCCAGTCTATTAATTTCGAAATCTGAATATTTACAGCCATTCTATATATTATTGACTTTCTAAGTCCGCGTGGCTAGCTGCCATCCTCAAGTTGAGAATCTGTCGCCAGGCGCCTGTTTGTGTGTTCTGGCAACTGCTCTTGAGAGCCAGTCTCCCTCTAAGCTTAGCGTGATTATCATCTTAGACCATATCATCGTTTAACATCAGATGAAATTGTGGTCAAACGTTAACGTATAAAATATAAAAAAAAAACAAATAATAATAATAATGTCTTTGACAAATCAAAATGGTTTTAGTATATGCCGCATCCGCGGTTCCCGTACAGCAGGATGCACCAGGAAGCCCGTACCAACGATTCATCGAGTTTCCGGATGGTGATGGCAATATGCACAAAGTTGATTTAGAGGCCGAACCCGATTGGGAAGTTTTAAATGAGGTCCAGAAGAACCCAGCCAACAACTTATATCTTTTGTTTACAAGGTGAATTATTATTAATTGTACTGGTCTTATATACCACTTACTAATGATTTATATGTTTAATATTTATATATGAAAATCATTTGTTTATTTTGGTACAAGATATACGTTATGCTTTATCCCATTTGGCCTTTCCAATCACTTGGATACATTAAGGCAAATAGTGGTAAAACCTTTGTAAGATTTGACTACGAAACTGCCACAGGTATATATATTGCAAACCAGCAATGCACGCGTTGCACTGTTGCGGTCCAAAGACGTAGTTGACAAAACGTACAAAGTTTTTCAATTTATTTCTTAACAGTATTGGCTTATTATTTGCTGGCCTTAGTTAAAACTTCTTCCATTTTTGAGATTATGCAGTAGCGAACAGAAAAAAATCATTTTAAATGGTCATGACGGTGTATAGCTATATGTAATCGACATTAACATGTTCGCAGCCCTAAAAGTTACTTACTCTGTTTGTAGGAATTGGGTTAGAGCCTCTTTTTTTACTATTTCAGCCAACCATAAATTTTGGAACAACGATAATAGATCCTTTGTGGTAGACATATTATAGATGTGGCGATAATCCTTCTGCAGTCGAACCTATTTGATAACATAAATAATACAATATAAAAAACTTTATCCCTGCTTATTTAGAAAAAAGTTCGTGTGAAATCAAATTTGAATATATACATTTTAGAATTATATTTCTCGATTTAATATTTAACCAACGTTTCTTATTCTCAGACGCAATCCATCTTCAGCTCAAACTTTGGTAATCAATAATGCGAACTCAATTAGGTCATCAAATTTTAATGCAAACGTACCGACAATGGTGGTTGCTCATGGGTGGCTCAGCAACCAGAACACCGACCTAAACCCTGTTATTAGGGATGGTAATTATGAACAGATATCTATGAAACGATTTAAATAAGCCTATATTTATTACGTTGTATCGTTAACTAAGCTATCTAAAAATACTGACTTACACATTCCTTTGCTACTAAAGTTTATAGAGTTTAGTAGTTTAAACTCGCTAGAAATTAGTTAAGATAGTAAGTTATTTATCATCATACACTCTACTCACCCATAACATAACAATAACTAAACTTATTTTCGAGAAAATAAAATCAGCGACTTGACTACTTTAAACATATTTATTAATATGCAGAAATAAGGCTTTGACATGACAAACATGTCTGATGAGACATGTTGGTATGATGAAGTAACGTCAACTTAATTTTTATGATATTGTTTTGTTGGTTTTTAGAGTTACGAGGATATTCTATAATAATTATGTAAAACTATATATTACTATTCACAGTAAAGTAATTTCAAGATATATCGAAAATACATCAAAATATATTTACATTAATAACTCAAGATCAAGATCAATCAAGATATAAATATTCTGATATCGACTGTAATTAAACAATGATTATTACATATAATATAATTGCACATTATTTACACAAGTTTAACAAAACATTTGCAATATTTTAATTTACTTTCTTCTTGCACTGTATCGCGTAACCGTTAGCCTAGTGAATGGTCCTTCTTACAATTAATTTAGATATAGGTGGTAGAGCTACGCTGAAACTATTACTGGTTTCAGAATGAATGGGTCGGCTCGCCCGGGGTAGTACCACCCTCTCACAGAGAGCCAACGTGAAGTAACAGTGCTTGCACTGTTGCGTTTCGTTCGGTCAGTGAGAGCGCCGGAGGCCCGCATATATTAAAAGGCTGGCAACGCACTTGCGACTCCGCTGGTGTTGCTAGTGTCTATAGACGGCGGTGATCACTTACACTTACCATGACGTGACCCACCTGTTCGTTTGCCCTCTATAATATAAAAAAAATAAAATAAGAATTAGGTGGACAGAATATTTTAAAAGGTATAATGTAGCTTAGACCGGGTGATAATTATTTTTGTTAATATGTTGTCTGTTATTTTCCGTTCCCTGTGTGTCGATTTTCAAAAAATTTAAAACGACATTTACAGGCTCTAGATATATACCTAGAGCTGCAATATTTAATTATAGAATACAAACTCGTTTTCCTATTAACTTTGTTACTGGAATATTCAGTACATTTATATTTTATTCTTGTCTATGGTGACAGAAATCCTATAGAAATTTTCTTTCACTTTTCACCTATTTAAATAGAGATTTCACAAATTCTACTTAAAAACTCAGTTGTGTCAATTTAATGTTGTATTTATACTATTTCCACTTGTTTCTGATGATTTACCACTCGCTTTATTATTTTAATCGATTATTCTGAGCGAAAGATCTCTATGAACAATTCAACCAGAAAAGTTTTAAATAGAACTACTTCGCTTACTATGAAAAAACTAAAGACTTTTTATAATAATTCACCTGAATGGTTTTAGCGTACCTGAGAAAAATGGATGCTAATGTCATTATCCTGGACTGGAGACGGCTAGCTTTGTCAGACTATGTCACCGCTGTGAGAGGAGTTCCTGATGTTGGCCGTGGTTTAGGACAGTTCTTAGCTTTCGTTAGTAGTGTAACTGGTGCTTCATTATCAAACATGCACCTAGTTGGATTCAGTCTTGGTGCTCACGTAGTTGGAAATGCGGGTCGTGAACTTGGTGGCAGAGTTGCTCGCGTTACAGGTAACTTCAATAATATGTGAACTACGTCATACAGTAGTATGACATCACTAGCGAAAATGTTCTATTACAAAAATGGTTCTTTTATTCCTGCAATAAAAAACTCAAAATTTCAAAGTTATTTATGGACCATTGTAAATAGAACTCACGTGGTTTATAATATGTTCAGATTCCTGAAATTATACACCTGCTTAATTGCACATTAAAATTTATACTGCATTTTGCACTTGATCACAAATAAAATCTTGTAACATAAATCTTAAGAATTCCTAACATTTTTAAATAAGGAATTCTTTGGAAAAATTTCCAAGGTATACGAGTACATAAAATGAATAATCCTTAATCAACAGGCTTGGACCCTGCTGGACCTCTATGGAACACTAATTCCAACCGCCTTGGTCCTAATGATGGAATATACGCCGAAAGTATTCATTCCGATGGTGGTTATACAGCAGGAGGTCTTGGTATCGGTTCTGCTATAACCAACGCTGACTTCTTCCTTAATGGCGGAACCTGGCAGCCAGGATGCTTAACAAACATCTGCAACCACAATCGTGCATGGGAAGTTTTTGCCGCTACCATCTCCTATAACCACATAATCGGCAGAGAATGTTCCAACAGCCTACAGATTACTTGGGACACTTGCAGAGGCAGAGAATTCCGTGTGGGCAATGATGATTTGAGGAAGTGGGGGTACGTTCGAAACAATATTAATAGCTATTTTTTATTTAATAATATTTATAAATAATTTTTAAAAGAGTTCCTTCAATGTTTTTTTTTCTTTTTCTTATTTATTCAAACGTCCTTTAAAAGAAAAATCTATGAAACAAATAATCATAATAATAATTATATATTAATTACACCTTTGTTTTTTATTTTTCAGAACCGGTATGTATCGTGCGAACACTGAAAGGCGGTATCCATTCTAAATGACTGCAACCTAACATAAATATTTCTATCATAAGACCCATTCATGTTTGTAATGGTTATTTTGTAAGAAATAAATTATTCTGTTGAAACGAACTTCATATTATTTTACAGTGTTTTTATGTAATATATCGATATGAAAAATACTGGCGATACGCTCTTGCTTTACAAAGATACAGTATACTATAGCGTTATAAGTGTTGAAACGATTTAGACACATGTATCATCCAATAAATTTTTTACTGCTTTCCCCTTGACAATTCATCAAAGCTCTATAAGCTCTGGTCTTTACGTCAAATATTGTTTATTGCACATATTTTGAATCTGGGACATCTTCTAATATTATCATTCCTAAATAAAGTACAAAGTTTCTTGGCAGCTATTTTCATATTTGTCTCAATAGTGCACTCAAAATTGAGTTTTGATATCACTTGGATGCCAATACTCTCGAGAATATAAGACGTAGGACGTCTATTGAAAATCAGCAGTGAACTTAAGGTTCATGTTTACCAGCCAGCAAATAGGAGAAGTATCTTTTAAACACCGTTCTGGCATTTTCGTATCCGTAGGCCTTAATTGATTGTTGATGTGAACCAGAAATATTGTCGCTGAGAACAATGTTGAAATCAAGTGTGTTTCCATGTTTCTCAATAACAGTACATACTTTTTATAGAAAGCCGTTTATGAAATCACTAAAGACATCATCAAACCAGGTACCTATCTATACCAAAAGATGTTTCTATATTCATATCAAATTTATTACTGTACAGAAAATTGGTTATGAAATTAGAAGGATCAGCATGGCTTCCTCTAGTTTTCATACCCTTTGCAAAACTTCTTTTTAAATTATTTATAAAAGATTATCAATATGATAGTTCATCTTTTGAAGCGATGATGACTTAATTGATAGTATGTTCGGAGGCAGCGTCAAAGGATGTAGATTGGAATCCTAGAAACTGAGTCCGAGCTTTCGGGAAAGGAAAACATCGTAATGAAACCATAGCATGGTGGTAGGGCTTTTTCTCAGCCCGCCTGTCTAGCTACCGACTTGAAAATCTGTTGCCAAGCACCTGTTCGTGTGTTTGCAGCTGCACTTGAGAACCCATCTCCCTCTAGGCTTAAGATGACTACCATCTTAGACCACAACATCATTTACCATCAGATGAGATTGTGTTCAAACGCTAACCTATAAAGTATAAAAAAATAAAACGAACTGATATAACTACATTTAAAACAATAATTTATCAATTAAACATAATTTATAAACATAAATAAATCTTCTGATATTTTTTAATAAATATGATAAAATTAATTTATAATAAAAATAATTTTTGTCAGTACATATCTAAAATATTGGAATACTTCATAATAGCATCACTTATATACCGACATAGTGTTTACTATATTTTTAGGATATTACGCGTTATTCCCATGGAGGGTTGATAACAGGCAGGCGGTCGATCGTTAAAATTAGGCCAAATCATATTATACTTAACTACATGACAAGTATGAAAAGTGGACTTAGGCTACTTCAGGATATGGCGCTAAGTAACAAACGAATTCGGGTTGTAAGGCTGAGATTTGCAAGTCAAGGTGTCTGAAAAATAGCTGGAAAGGGAAGAGAATTAGCAGATGTCTTCCTAAAAGATACATAAATGTGGCTTGTTTGCACGAAACGACATAGAAAGAGACGAAAGCAAGAGAGATTGATATCGGGTACACGTTTTAATATTGTGGGTAAGCGAAATGGTATAGGAATAGTTTTAGACATTGACATTAAGAAAAGTGTAATGGATGTAAAAAGAGTGAATGATAGATTAATATTGGTGAAGTTATTGATAAGACAGATAACAGTAAATTAATGATTGTGTATGCATCGCAAGCTGGATGTAATGAAGTTATAAAAGGAAGGCAGATTTTGATGCGGTGATGATGGGTATTCCACAGAGTGAGGATGTATATATCGGAAGTGATTATAATAGGCACGTAGTAAAATAGAATATAGGTTATGTGAGAGAGGAGAGGGGTTTGAGAATAAAAGCAAAGATGGGAAAAATATAGGGATAAATAATTTAGAAGCTAAATTGGTTACAATATCGAAAGGAACGGAGAATATTTCAATCATATATTATACAGATAACTTAGCGAATTTTGTTTAATAGATTTATCGTACCATTACGCGTTTAGAATTATAATAAAGCAAGATAATTATTTAAATAACTTATAGATCGATTTAAATTTGTTTATGAGTTTTATACACTTAACTGTTAAGCGTGCATTATGTGTGTATTAAGCAGTTGGAATGAAGGCTGCTTGTTATAAATCGAGTTCTGATACACGAGCCTATTACAGATATTTATGACGTTATGCATAAATTTAAGCAAGAACTAAATAATACACTAAAAATTAAATATTATGAAAATAAACAATAATTATTTAGAATATCAATAAGAATTATATAACCCCGAAATTTTAACTAGATTTTTTTAACAATATTATCAATCCATATATCACCAACTGCACAAAGGAATTAATACTTGTGGTGCTATAAATACACACTCCAATGAATTAGTGAAATATAACAGTGTACACTTATAGAATGTTATGTAATATATCATGTGAAATTACGAACAACTCAGAAACTAAAATACAGAAGGTTTCAAGCATTTAGAATGTATTTTATTGATAAAAATAAAAGGTAATCTTACTTTATCGTCAGCAATTCGCAAATTGTTTAAAATCACATCGAACTGCGCGTAAAGTCAAATTCCGTTCGTTAAAGACTAAGTAAAATTCCTCCCAACATCCAATATCCAGAAGCCATTGGAAATTTGTTGAGATAAATCGTCGTTGCGTTCAGGGGAGAAAGTGGCTATTATTTTAGCACAAATGGGGCAGTTGACAACAGCTAACACTTTAAACAAAGAAGCGTTTTACACCTGATGCACTGATTAATTTATAAATATGTATATACGTATCAACCATAAAATTATTCACGTTTAAATCCGTCCCAATACTATTAATGCGATATTGAATCTGTTTGTTACGCTTTTAGAGCTTAACTACTCAATCGATGATTATAAAGTTTTGCATACACGTTGGGTACAGTTTTGAGGACGTGATTTTTATTCCCAAAATATGGACTCTTCTTGAGGGGTAGATCCAAATGCTAGCGAAGCTGGAAGCAAAAAATAATATATGCATCTTATTTCTTTTGTTTTTTTTTTTCTGAACAGTAAAAGCTGTAATCATAGAAATATTGTAGATTTTGGACGTAAGGAGCGTGAAGTTTAACAAATAGAGGCTTAGAAATAAAGGTATCATTTCTTCGACGTTATGAAAAAAAGTAATTATTTCCAATTTATGTCTCTAATAGCCTAACATTATTTATAAATTTTTGAAAAATTTGTGATAACCTTTGTGAGTACAAACATAAGCGGAAATACTTACAGACTAATGTCATTCGACATATTTATTTTTATTCCAAATCTGTATTAACAAATTTGTAGTTTATTGTTCGTACATTAAAGTTTTTGTGATAGATTATGTCTTATGTCTTATGTTTTATGTCTGTGTACATATTCGGATTTAGCTAAAAATCCGCTTGACCGATTTCAATATAATTTTGTACACGGGAAGCTAATGTTATTCCTCAGTTGACAGAAAGAAGAGAGCCAAAAAGTAACTTAAAAAGTGTTAAAATAAAAAGTATTTTTCTTTAATCACCACTAATTGATGAAATTTTTAGACGGGAATTATATAATTATATGATATAATTATATTTTGTAAAAAAAAACATAGTAAAAAGTTTTATTTAATTCTCGACCGATTTTTATTAAACTTTGTACACAGAAATTATATGACATTACAGAATTAGCAGAGTATAAAAATCGCCAACAGTACTCTTAGTTGGCAAAACACAAAATGATATATTCTGAAATATTTCATGAAAAACTAAAAACAGTGCACATTTAATCCTTATATAACACCTAAAACCTATAAAAAAAAAACAAAAACATTTATATGAGACTGAAGTCGTATGCAGCAGCTAATTATGTAATAAGACATAACATTTCCGACAATAAATACGACTAATCTGTGTAACAAATACGAACAATTGTGAAATAAATATTATTTCAACAAATCAATAAAGAATACTTATATTCAAGCAGCATTAATCCGAAACTTCCGAAAATCCGAAGATACGATACAAAGAAGTAACAATTTTTTTTTTATCTTATCTAAAATTATATTAATTATAATTATGCCATCACTGCCAATTACTTATATTTAGTTAATTACGTCAGCTTCGTTACAAACAATAATACATATTAGCATAGTAACAAAAGACCGAATACTTCAAAAGTATACAACATTTCAAGCTGTATTTGATTTCATTGTTAGCAAGTATGATATTGATTATACGAGTGTATATAAATAATTGCATTTGCATTTAATCGAATATGTTTTCGATTTAGATTTTTTTATGTTGTTGTCATATGTACGTAAAATATATTATTAAAATTATAAACAATACAGACGAAGTCGCGGGTATCAGCTAGTCTAAAATAAGATTTAAGTAATGTAATTGCAATTAATAAATGAAATGTAAATTTAATGTCGTGTGTAGACGCTTTGAATATCAAAGCAAAGCTACAGGAAAATGAACAATTATATTAAAAAAATCCTAGTTCGAATAAAAGCAAAGATTCAATCAAATATTCTACCAGGATTTCATAAAGTAAACGTTAAACAAATTTACATTTATCTTTAACGATGGACTAAAACAAAAGTACGAACTTAAACGAATAATTTGTCAAAACAATCTGTTGCCTTCTTTTAATCTGTTTAATGACGTCTGTCAGAAAGCTAACAACTTACTAAGAGAAGAAATGAAAAAAGTTCCGGTTTTAATCAAAATACTCTTGCTGCTACTAGCATCTGTATAGAAGTTGTTTCTAGAGAAACTTAAAACTGTATTTCTGACGTCGAATATCATATTTGCTCACAATGTATTGCGCCCACATATTGTCACTTTATTTATCACTTATGCTCGTAACTTTTCTCGAGTTATTAACTAACTTAAACCCAATCGGAGCGATGATGGTTTAGTTGATAGCATGTTCGTACTCACCGTCGATGGACGTAGGTACGAAACCTAGCCACTTACTCGGTGTTTTCACTGAAGGAAAACATCGCGATGGAACCATAGCATGGTGGTAGGGCTATTTTCTAAGCCCGCCTGGCTAACTACCACCCTCATGTTGAAAATCTGTCGCCAAGCACCTGTTGGTATGTTCCGGCTGCTGCACTTGAGAACCAGTCTCCCTCTACGTTTGGTGCGGCTACCATCTTAGACTACATCATCATTTAACGTCAGATGAGATTGTGGACAAAGGTTAACTTATAAAAAAAAAAAAAACTTGTTACCGATCGAAGCTAACTCTGCTAAATCTTATTATTTTTGGTTACAATACAATACAAACGAACATGCAGATCACCTGATAGTAAGTGATCACCACCACCCATGGACATTTGTGACACGAGATGAATCACAGATGCGTTGCTGCTAGCTCTTGAAAAAGGATTAAGCTGGTTTCTTGAAGGTTTTTAAGTTATAATGATTCGTAAACGCTGCCGTTGGGAGTTTGTTCGAAAGAATCAACGTACGTCGAAAAAACGCACGCTAAAACCGTACAAGAGGCCATTTAAAAGCACTATGATATGTAGTGCAAAAAAATACTTCTACTTACCAGTAAAATTCTCCTCAGATTCAATACGGTCACTTCGAAGGCTTGCCCAGACAAATAACAGATACTTCAGTAGTAGTATATACACATATATGTACAGATATCTATATAGTGAAATTTATAAGTAGGAACATATATGGAGTAAAATATGTTGTATAATATAAGAAATTTAGTAGACCTGCATTGAAAACATACACAAAAATTTTAGACAAAAATTATGATGTGGATATAATTTTATACTAAAATAAGTTTTAGCTTCTTCCAACAATCTCATTTAATGCTAAATCACGATGTGATCTAAAATGGTCAATACACTAAACCTAGAGCGTCTTGCTGTCAAATGCAACTGCTGGAACACAACTATAGCTGCATGGCGACAGGTTTTCTACTTGTGGGCTAAGTAGTCAACTCGCTAGTTAGGCGGGCTTAGAAAAATCTCTACCCCCGTGTTTTAGTTTCATCGCGATGTTTCCTTCACCAAAGCTCCGACTCGAAGATTTGAACCTACGTCTATCAACTAATTTAGAAATAATATTTTCAACGATATTTCTAATAACTAATCTTTTAATGGTTTAACTCCTAATTTGAGAGTTCGACAATACATCGTTTAATACTTTGGAGAATTACAACATAATATGTCTACGTCAACGTGTATGTAAATTCATGTCACTCAGAAACGGCCTTTGATTAATAAACTCCACAACGTTTACGAAGTTCGCAAGCGTGGCACGGTTATTCGTGTCGGTAAAGGCTGATACCCTCGCCCCTACAGCAATAACTCCAGTTCGGGCTCGAATACGAATCGTCACATAATGAGACCGTGAAAAACACTCGCTTCACACAACTCGTCCGCACTCCGCAAATTGTCAGTTACAAAATGAATCGAACTCTCCAATCTTGATCCACGATTATGGCTTATAACCCGTAAGTGACAAAGCCGTTTTCCCCGTGCCCCATAATTTATATTCCCTCGGATCGCTATTTGATATTCTGATAACATTTGAGAAATAATAGGAGATGCTCCTGTTGATGTGCGGAGACACCAATTTAACGTTCTGATACATTTGTAATATATTGTATTTAGTCCTTGTATTATATTCTTGTCGGTCGTTATAGATATAGTTCTACGTTATTTTTATTGATAAAAACGCCTTAAAGGATATGCACTTAAAATAGCACAATACTTGATGATAACCATCGAGAAACGTGAAAGTAACAACGTTCGTCGCTGGATACACATTGATAACGAAACGTTACAAACTAAAAAAGCAACTGTAACAGTTTTATAAACATGCTGGTACAGATCCTTATCATCTCGCTTGATTACTGGATATGCTTGATCCCAGACACGATAAGTCTCAGCGCACGGTATACTACACCGTACCTTATATACCTATATTACAATATATTCAAAAAACCTGCTTATTCTGTATATCTTATGTTGTTTTCAATGTTAGAATATCTTCCTAAACATTTTTGTTAACAGAATATTTGTAAACTCTATGACCGAGTAATGATCTTCTCCAATGATACTGCGACCATCATGCATAATAAAAAAATTCCACGTATTGGTCAGCTTCAAGGCGTAGTTGTTCAGATTCAACTATTTGCATGGCAGACAAGACATGAGTATGACAAGGTATCGAGTAAAAGTTATCGCTTGAGGACTCAGTTCCTAGAGCTCATAGACTTTGTACACCTATTTTGTATATGAAATAATGAGTACAATACACAACACTTCATTGTTTTTAAGGCAATACGAAATCTTTAGTTATAAAAATTTATTTTATTTCGTTATTTATTTATTTATAAACTGTATTTAACTATATATGTGTGTATAGTTTATCTGATATAAATTATTTTTCTTTCTTTTTCACGGATATTTCAACTCACAATTCGGAAAATTTATTCTATTTCGTTTATTTTTGGCTTTATAATATTTACCATTATAGGAAATATACATAAATTTAGTAATTTATAATTGAATAAAAACCTAGAACGCTTAACTGTGGCTTTTATTGATAATATAAAAAAAGATAAGAAATCCGCTAATGCTTTCCGAATTCACATAATAAAATTCTTCGCTGAAAGACAGTATTTTATGGCGCATAAATATTCATGAATGGAAGACGTGCACTTTGGTAAGTGTATAATGCGATTCATAAGAGGGCTT
The DNA here is from genome assembly GCA_035772565.1 of Antheraea assamensis. NCBI lineage: Eukaryota > Metazoa > Arthropoda > Insecta > Lepidoptera > Saturniidae > Antheraea > Antheraea assamensis. The sequence continues at coordinate 1,050,984 of JAQQSE010000014.1, forward strand.
GGTGCATGCGAAGTGTGCTCTGGAGATATTCTTGTTGCACTCGATTGTAATTAATTTTATTTACGTGTAAATTACCTTAAATGTTGTATTCTACAAGTATTCTTCTTGTTAAGAATTTGGTGAGACATTTTTTTCAAGTGTAACTTTTTTTACATCCCCTGAAATTGTTCGTCAATCTATCGGATGTCGCATTACAGCCAGTCACGGAGCAGGGGTAAAGTGAAAGGCGCTCGGCAGAATAGCCAAAGCCAATTCCATTTCCAATGATTAAGTTAAGATTAAAAACGCGATTTTATTACCCCAAATTGAATAATTTTCAGAGCTGCCTGCTCACTATAGGTATAAGAGTTCCAACGACCAGATGAGTTCAGTGACAAGATAAGCCCGCATTCTGTCAGTTTCATCACAATCACCAGTGCGCTTACAGCTATATCCACCTTGAACCGTGCTGTCATCAGCATAACAATTAATGCAACCGGAAGCTAACATATCATTAATATGCATTAGAAACAGGGTTGGTGAAAGTAGATATCCTTGTGGAACTTCCTGAGTCAGTCGGCAGCGTATTGGGATACAGTGTCGATCTAAGTGGTACTAAGTGGTACTTTTGTTGAAGGAAAATGTCATGGTACTACGTGATGTACGTGATAATATGATATACGTAAATGTATGACAGATGTAGATTATCAATACTCGTTTTATACTTATAGATTTTAGCCTTTGACCAAAAACTCACCTGATGTTAAATTACACTATGGTGTAAGATGGTAAATACGTTAAGCCTAGGAGGGGACTGACTCTCAAGCGCAGCCGCCAGAAAACACCGATTGTTGCTTGGTTGCAGATTTTCAACTTGAGAATGGTACTAACTAATTAGGCGGGCTTAAGAAAAACCCCTCCGCCATGCTATGATTTCATCACGATATTTTCCTTCGCCAAAAGCTCCGGTTTATTCGATAGGATTCGTACCAAAGTCGAGGAACGCGATATCCAACCACGCTAACCACTGAGCCACCATCGCTTTATTGCCATTACTACACTATTATGACAATACTGATGTAATGACCCGATACATAATACATTATTTTTATTTATTTATTTATTACTTTATTGAAACATTAACGACACTCTCACAAATTATTATACAAATCTAATAATCCACACATTTTCCAGGCTTTAGATATTGTTACATTGTCCTGAGTCAATTGTAGCTTGTTATCTATCTCTATTCCTAAATCTCTAGTACTTTTTTTAGACTGCAAAACTTTAGTACCTATCGAGTAACTGGAATGAATTACATTTATATTTTTTGGAAATCGAATGTGTATACACTTCATTGCATTAAGTGCCATTTTATTATCGGTGGAGCAGGTTTCAAGACAACTCAAATCGCTTTGAAGTAAAAGTGAGTCCTCTAACTGTTTTATTACTTATATGTAACTTTAAGTCATCCGCAAATAGTAAGCATTTGGTGTGTTTTGTATTTTATAAAAATATACATACAGCTTCGTTTCCTGTGCATTTTAAGTGCAATTACGATAATTTACATAAAAGGTGTCCATAAATACAAGTAATACCCTGAAACAAACTCAAATTATTTGTATTTTTCTTACAAGTAACAAATGCATCATTTACTAACACTAATGTCCTTTTTTAATTTTAAATAGCTCTGCTACTATCTTGAATGACAACAATAAGTCTGATAATTATTATTGTTACAAACGTTATCGATTGTATGTTATATAAAGTTAAAGCCAAGAAACAATTCCACAGAAAATTATCAATTCTGTTGTTATATGAAATTGTGTTGTATTATATATAAATTGTGTTTATTAATTGCACCTTCATATGCAGTATTTTTACTTTTATGCAGTAATAATTGTCAACTGATTATTTTAGTTAATTTAAATAATATATAAGTGGATTTCATGATTTCTAAAACTATTACAGACCTTTCTTGTACTCTTTGCAAGTCATAATGACACATATTTCCCGTGTAAAAAAAAACCATCAATTTGGCCAAAGAAGTAAACAAAGACACAATTTCTTGTAGTATTGTTTTGTGTGAATCCGGAGAGTATTTTTGTAGCTTATTAATCTTTGAATGGTATATTATACTTTGCATGTACAAATCTAGATTAAAATCATTTGAGAGAAATAAAAAAAAATTTTTGGCGATTTAGTTGAGGGTTAGCTACAAAATTCCATAATGTTGCTTTGTTTTTCATTTAAACCATAATTAAATCAATTAATTTAATTTAATACAAGCAACCCGCCTTCTTTTTTTGTAAATCGTATATGTGATCAGTGGTTAATTTTGTAAAAAAATTAATTGGACAAAACTATTGATTTATTAATGTAAATTAAATCGGTTTTTTTTAACTATAAACTCCTGTTGAGGTTTCATATGGAAAAACTGCAAAAGTTGAGAAAGAAAATTGACTAACGAGGTACAAAAAAGTGAATAAAACAGTTTTCTTACGCTTAAAATGAACTCAAGTACAATATATCTCTTAGAATTGCTTAAAAATTAGATATTATCATACATAAAGGTAACAGTAAGATTCGAACTGCTCCCGGTTACTAATAATGTTGAAACTACTTTTTCCACATCGTACCAGACAGACAAAGTTACCTACGTGATCTGTACGAACCTTTTCTATGTGTCCGTTCGCTGAACATAGTACGTGCCTGCGATGTTATAACATTGCAGCGTTTTACCCCTGACGTTTTATTTAATTTACTTACCTTATCCATGTATCTTATATATAAATATAATCTTTACTATTTGTCCGGGATATTCTCCGACAGGGCTAAATCAATTTTTAAGATACATCACCGCTATGCATTGAGTATAACAGATTCGAGGATGTTTACTATGTTATTGTGGAATGTTTCCATAATGAGGTAGAAAGTCGAGGCTACTGCTTAACGGTAAATAAGGATTTGCGTGGCGTTGGCGTCTGTAATGGCATTTTGGCTGCGCACCTTTATCGGATGAAGTCAGGATACTGCACAGGCTAGTGAACGTCGCTATTAATAGGAGATAACAATTTATTGTATCTGTATAGTATATGCCTCCCACTAAGAGTGATATAGTCACTTTGCGATCAAGCCCTTTAACATAATAATGGAAAAAAAAAATTGTGGAATCTTTCCATAATGAGGTAGAAAGTCGAGGCTACTGCTTAACGGTAAATAAGGATTTGCGTGGCGTTGGCGTCTGTAATGGCATTTTGGCTACACCTTTATCGGATGAAGTCAGGATACTGTACAGGCTAGTGAACGTCGCTATTAATAGGAGATAACAATTTATTGTATCTGTATAGTATATGCCTCCCAATAAGAGTGATATAGTCACTTTGCGATCAAGCCCTTTAACATAATAATGGAAAAAAAGAAAATTGTGGAATGTTTCCATAATGAGGTAGAAAGTCGACGCTACTGCTTAACGGTAAATAAGGATTTGCGTGGCGTTGGCGTCTGTAATGGCATTTTGGCTACACCTTTATCGGATGAAGTCAGGATACTGTACAGGCTAGTGAACGTCGCTATTAATAGGAGATAACAATTTATTGTATGTGTATAGTATATGCCTCCCAATAAGAGTGATATAGTCACTTTGCTACCAAGCCCTTTAACATAGTAATGGAAAAGAAGATACTTTTACTAGCTGATAATATTTCAGAGTAACTTTTCCAAAGGGGCTGAGCTGTAATACTCAAATTTTATACAGGTAATTTTATATCAATAAAAGGGTTTTAAGGGTTTGTGTTGAACAAGCAGAATTGAAATCTATTTTTTTGCAATTATGTTGTTTTCTTATAGATATATTACGAAGGAACAATACATTGCGAGGGAGAGTTGGCCGCAATTGTGTACGAGTCAATTCTCTTCCTCTTGACGCGTTGCATGAACAGGTTATTATAAAGTCACAAAGATTAATCATGGTTTCGATCTAAATGAGAGAGTCACAGTAATTGGAGGTCCGTTAAATGTCTTGAGATAAATGACAATACATAAAATAAAAATGATAAAATTATTTGATAGTAAACTCCAAATTGAAAATTAAAGACAGCACAGTATGAAATATATATGAAACGTACAGTATCCATAAAGCAACAAAATTATTTTCACTTCAACGAAGTCTTAAGCAACAGCTAATAATAAAAATACTCAAGCAAAAGTTATTTATGCTAGTTTAAAAAAAAAGTAGATATTATATTAGTTAATATAGCTTTAATCCTAATACTATGAGAACATTTAAAACACATTATTTATCAATGGCAATATATATGATATATGAAATGTTTCCTAGAATAAAGGCATAAGTAATAAATAACTATGAGATTTTTTTAAATTTTAGATGAAGACTTAATAAAAAGATTTTGTTACAAATTCTGCTAAAAATATCTTGAAGAAGAATAATGAAGAAATAATAACAAAACATAATATTTTCTATCAATAAAGAATTTTTATATTAGCATAGAAAACTTATTCTTAAATGGACTGGAATACATGTTCCAGAATATCATTGCAAAAGGACCGTCGGGGTAAGTTCAGATACTTATTTATTCCACACAACTATTCGTGTAACCCTTATTACAAGCAATATTATTAGCATTACAATTACGTTACCCTTACTTATAACTGTAGATTAGATATGGTTTGAAGTGTGCATAAACGCATAAGCAAAATTAAATACAATTTGTTTTGGTCCAGTCTCCATGTTTATTTCCCTAGTAGAAATTTAATTGAATTTCCTTCTGAGATTAGTTTTTTATACTTTATAGGTTAGCGTTTGATCCCAACCTTATCTGATGTTAAATAATGATGTGGTCTAAGATGGTAGTCATGCTAAACCTAGAGGGAGACTGGCTCTCGAGTGCAGCTGCCGGAACACACCAACAGGTGCTTGGCGACAGATTGTCTACTTGAGAGTGGTAGCTAGCCCGGCGGACTTAAAAAAGTCCTACCACCATGATATGGTGTCATCACGATGTTTTCCTTCACCAAAAGCTCCTACTTAGTTGCTAGGATTCGAATCCGCGTCTTTCGACGTGTCAACTAAGCCACCATCACTTCAAAAATGTATTCAACATTCTGAGTTTTGTAAAAGTAAACGGAAAATATATTTTTCCTTTGTGCATTAATGGAGATATTAAATTCATTTTGCTAGCCTGGGAATGATTTGTTTTATTAAAATATAATATAAGTGTGAAAACACAGTAATTGAATTAAAACCAACTTGTATTTTCTATTAAAATATACAGAAAGCAATAACAGGCGTAGAGTTAAGGAATTACTGTTCTCACAACCCTTATGTTCGTCCAGTTTTTGTCGGACTTTTGTCAACCAGAGGTCCTGAAAGCTGTTGTATTAGTAAAGCAATTTGTCCCGGGTCCGTTCACCATTCCGCGAACTTTTCTAATATAAACTGTTGGCTCCCGCGTTCAATCTTCGTGAAAACTCCTTCACTATACTCGTGTCTGCGATCGTTGTAGGCGTTGAGCTCGGTGTTGCCTATAATTACGCGATGTCAAACAAAATCATAGTAAAATGATTTATAATAAATAATACATTCTTCTTATATATAAATAAAATGATAGAGATCTACCGTTATACGCACGTCACGCGAAAAATATAGGATAGATTTCGGTCAATATTATTTTTATTAATTTAGTTCCAAGCCACTTTGTTCATACGTAAAAAAGGTCACGATAATTTCGTGTATCACAACGTCATTAAAGTTTTAGGAAACTACAATTTTATTATACTTATACTACGCGCTTAGCGATGTCCTTTCTTGTTATGGAGAAGTAGGGCAAATTGTGTTGTGCTTATGTTTTTTATTGTGTACATAAAATACATAACGCAGACAATACGCAGACGAAAACGCCGGTATTAGCTTGCTTATTGTAAATCAATACATTTGAAAAAGTAATAATTTATTACTTTTATTACCAAGTATACATCATACTGTATTACGTTTAATATTGTACTTATGATGTATTATGAACGATATATAAATATATGATACAGTGACAGATAACCTATGTTTGATTATCCCAACTTAATCTTGACTAATATTATAAATGCGAATGTGAATTTGTGCGTTTGTTTGTTACAATAACCAATTACCTAATAATTATGCAATTTTATCTACACGTTATCTACTCATTTTATCTGTCATGTCAAACCTACATTCATGCGAGCGAAGTCTCTGGCAAAAGCTAGTATAATATAATATGCTTATAGTTCGATATAGAGTTAAAAGTCTGTTAGAAGTGACAATTTCATGAATGAGCCAACAGTGCGAATGAAACCTTTCTACGTGACACTTACGTACTTACGCTACTACAATAAAAAAGACATATCGTTGAGAGATCTTGTAAATTCCGCGAAGCCGGTATACAGGTCTCTACGCGTACAAACTAATACCGTATCTATGACAATGGTCACCAGCTGGAATTGTATCGGTATTTTAGTGGCCTTCGTCATTTCACAGAGTAACTATTCAACAATTTTTACGCTGATTATTATACACTTTGACATAATATGACTTAGCTATTGTTTCTTCTTACGCCCTTACAAATGTATGCCCAAGGATCAATTGCAGAACTACTAATGCCACACCTATTTGTAACCCCTTCGGTTGTAACTTCAGAGCCAGTTACGTTATTGCATTTTAATGCACATCGTCGCTTTTATCAATTGTGATCAAACGCTAAATATTCAAAATATTAAGAAAGATTCATCACTAAGTCATCAAATATTATGTAGTTATTATATGCATTTTGAATTATTCGCGTTAAAGTTTTATAAACGTATATGTTAGGAGAAGCAAAGGTGATACTTATTGAAGTATGATGCCGTCGATAAGGACGTCACCTTTGTGGTTTAATCTGTCTGTGGTATACCATGCCACAAGTTATGAAACCCGCCCGGAAAAGAAATTATACTACTACCTTACAATTTGTTATAAATCGCTAACACCTATGTTTCTGGATCGCCCACTATAATACTGCGCCCCGCACGGTAGCGCTCGCGCATCCTCGCCCTCCTATCCTACACACCGACAGACTATGTTGGAGGATGAACATTTCACTCGCTTTCATTCAGTGTGTTATAATTACGTTTATTACTGTACTTTTGTTTCTCTAAACATTATTCTTCACTTGTCATTTCAATTTGCATCATTTAACCCTATTCTCTGTCTACTAAACTATATGTGCACATTCTCTTCTTGTATCGGTTTAAGTACTCTTTACAATAAATTGTTTCAGCCCCCAGATAAATCAAGCAAGTCTAATCGGGTATGCAATACTGAATATGATATCGAATTACTGTATCGACTGTCTAAGGCTATCGCTTTTGTTGTTAATACTCGATTAGTCTTGGTAGATTGATCGTTTAAAACATAACCATGACGTCATACTTTCGCCTCCTAATATTCGCCCCGCCACATATATCCTAACATAAATCCATCTAAGAGAAACACTAATAACGGGTATACCCCACTCTCAAATTGAGTACTTAAGGCAAGTAACTATAAACAACTTAGGCCATCATTACAAGGATGGCACCTCAAGTCCGAAGGGCTTAGTTTCAAGTTTGACATTAACAATTATGTTGAACTGGTAAACTTGGACGCACCGGGTGACGTAACATCAATTTGTTTGCATAAACATGAGACAATTAACGTCGGAGGAGTCGTGTGGGCCCTCACAAACACCTGCCACAATTACAATATACGGTGTAACCCTTCAGGCTGAATATTGTTGTCGTAGTGTTAGCGATTGACCACAACCATAATGATTATAATTTTTGAAGTTTGAAGAGAACATGAAATTAAAGGCTCTGGCAAAATCCGAGCTCTTAATATTGATGTTTAGAGTTCACGAGTCGAATGTTTTTCATTTCTCATTGTAATTGAATCTCGGATTTTAACTGTATCGATTTCGATTTTTGTGGTACACCCTAATGAATAATTATATAATTAGTATATATTTTTTAACCTTTATGAAGTCTGTGTTAGTAATAATTTAACAAATGTAATAATTGCATATTAATGCCAAATTTATTTACGTATATTTAATAATAATAACTTTATTTTCAATTATATAATAACTTCGTATTTCTTTATCCAAATTATGATTTAATATTTTATTTAAAGTCGCTTACGGTAATGAAATAACATAAAACTTGCTTGTATGTAAAGTCGGATTACGGACGATAATTTTTCGTGATAACATCAAAATGCGTCACAAGCCGAACTCTTAGGCTGATCACGCCTCTCTATCACATGTTCCGTACTCTCAATTGCAAGCTCGGCTCAGGAGGAACGTGACAATGAGTCATGCTTTTTCGTGCGCGCAGTCGGTTTTCATCAATTTATAAGACGTTACTACGTCAAAAAGGAATCTGTCTTTACTTCTAACAAGTTATATTTTAGGAAATTAAATAAAAATATTTCAAATGAAATATAATATAATATACAATTTACACCACTATTACAAAGTGGTAAGGTTTTTAGAAAGTAGTCTTCAGAACTATCGACCAGATTCTAAAAGTTCATTGACGTATAGTAAAATATAATTAAGATTTTGTTTTTCTTGAATATAAGTAGATATTTATAAAGTAAATGATACAATTTTTTTTTTAACTATTTTGATTCAACTTTATGTATTGAGGTAGCATAGCAAATAAATTGCTTAAGGTGGGACTGTTGTGTATCGGGACGCTCACTCTGCGATGCTTCAAGCCGATTTGATGTTATATTGTCATAACAAAGGCGACCTTTGTCTTAGTACTATAGTATATAGGTAAACAAATCTAAGAGAACCTATTGCAATTTACAATTCTGGACACATATTTATGCTAATAAAATCTGTCTGGACATTTATTTAACTGGTAAGATAAGTTCGTGACAGATATTCACTTTAAACTATATATATACATATTTGTCGCACATGACAGTGGCGAAATAAGTTACGTAGGCTGCTGCCATAACGAAAAAAAAAATAATGTGACGTTAAGATGACGTTTGTCTACATGTGTCTTCGTATGTCCTTATTTGTCATTTATAAAAAAATCTATTTTTTGTGAACTCTTATACACACAATGTATATTTCAATCCACAATTACTAGTACATAAGAATTATTGTGAGTAATGCAATTTATTTATTTTTGTAAGCTTAATAAATACAACGTTAAGACCACTATTTAACTCTAATTATCAGTAATTATCCTGCGAAAATATTAAATATTACAGATATTAGGTTGTTCCTTTGTATTATACATTTTTATGCTATGAATTTCATACATGTGTATATGGACCAATCTTAAAAAAATGGGGTTACTTTGATATTATTACATTAATGTTATTGTAATACAAGAAGTTACTGTGTAATGAATTTTTGTGTTAAAAGTGGGAATTTTGGCGATCTTACGCAAATAGATACTATGACTGGTCTCGGAAACTGCGTATTATTGAGGCTAGCTGTATGTTAAAAAGTAACAAATAAAATCAATAGTCTTCTTGAGATATTAAAATTCCGTAATCATTTATTTGTAAAATATATAAAAGAACAGAATTTTCAAAGGATTTTTAAAATTCGCAAAGAGCTACACAAAAGCGGGAATCCACTTCCGTTTGCACAGTGCACCTGCATCGCGCATTTCTTACTCAGTAAATTTTACGTCCACGGGGAACCGACTTGACGTACTTTTGTGTCGGAAATTTCACTAGTGCCGTTCCTTTTACTTTTTTTCTTGGTCGTACATTTGTGGGGTTCCCGTTTACAAATATCTACGTGAAAGGAAACTTCTGGAAACACAATTGTTCCCGTGCAAATTACCGAGCTTTTCGCTAACGAGCGTTTTTAGGCGCTTCTTGTTACAGTGTCGTACGGCCAAAGCTAATGCTTCTGTAATTACATCCACATTGAATGACTCTTGTTTTGATAATGATTACTTTGTTTTGAATTCCCTTCAAATACCGAGTAAAAAGTTTGACATCGTTTGTGAATTGGGTAAATTGGTGTTTATTTTCATGTTAGTAGAATTGTTTTTCATGGCCTGTGAAGATATTTGAATTAATTATTATTCATTCTTTTATTATTCGACTATTCATAATTCCTCCGAACACACAACGTTATTACATGTGTACATGCGTACACATGTCAACATTTCCTTAAAACTACGATGATGCTTCGTAACCCTCGTGCTTATTTCAAAACAATCCGGAGTGTTTAATTCCTTACCAATATCCATCCCGTATCAGTTTGAAATTAAGTACAGCAATTAAAAAAGCAAGTGAAGACGTGTTTTAGATGCGTAATAAACATGTATTTATAACAAGGTAAGCAACGTGCCATCGCTCGCTTTTAACTTTTATCATTTTAAATTACTGATAGATAATATATTATTTTAATTATTATTATTTAATTTTTGCGTTTGTGTGGTATATAGCAAACTGATTTTGATTACAACTAATTTTGGAAAGACAACATAGGAGTGTTAGTAGGGAAAACAATATATCCTTAAACTTACTGTGCTTAAACTTTTAATTCCAATGCGTGAGAAATTATAACAAATCAAAATTAATTAAATTGGACTTGAATAGAAACAAGAACAAAATAACCCCTTAAATTATTACTGTAATGAGGTGATATTTTAATAAATCAACGCTTTAACATTGTTTGTGTAAAATTTCGCAATAGAGAACTGTATCTGAGAATAAATAAATTAAATAGACATTTATTCGTTCACTGAACAGCTTAATGAAATAAATTATTTTTAGCTTAAAGTAAAAAAAACTGCAGGTACTGCAAACATAATAAAATATATAAAAGTAAGGTTCAGTAAACAGTGAGACATCGCATAGTAACAAAATATGTATAAATTAAATAATACTTGCAACAAATGTTAGCGCTAAAGTTCAAAACCTGTAAAAGTGCATATCGCCTAAACAATCTGTAAATTAACTGATTTGGTCCATTAACGTGCGGAATCAAGAATTTGTCGTATTTACGCCCACTTGTTTTATTCATAAGTCAAACTAAACACAATGAAAATGTCGCTATTGAGTCACGTTAGAATTTTACCAGCTATGTCCTCAACATTGAAATCAATTTTCGACATTTAACGGATCACATCTAGAGAATATTATATATAATTTGTAAAATAATTGATTTCAGCCCTTTAGTAATAATAATATAGACATAAGTTATAACTATAAAGTAGATAAATAACCATCTCTCTGTATAATGCTTACTTAGGTTTACCCGCGGTAGCGCTCGCGTTAATAGATTTGAGGCGTACTTTTTACTAGCTAAAGGTACTGCATGTCATTTCCTGTATTATTGACAAAGTATATGCGAAATTTCGTGATAATCTGTCGAATACTTAAGGCATGAAAGCGCAACAAACAAACTGACATTCGCATTTGTAACATTAATTAGAATTAAGCAAGTATGAAGGTATTAACTAAAATGCAAAATTTGACAAAGACAACAATATTAATACTTGAACTGTCTATCTACATTTGTACTAGATCGTAGCCAACTTGTTCACGCATCTCTTTGGTATTTCCCAACACAATAATACAGTTGCCAAGAATACTTTGTCAGTATCTCGTAACTAAATTCAATTACGAATAAGATCTGAGCATTCGCACACATGGCCACGAATTAATGAAAAACGATAAAACGTATCTTCGCAAAGAAAACGGAGCTGAAGTGAAACTTAGTACAAAGGGATCACGTAACGGAGTTTTTCGTTATCAGCATTTCGGTTGCCCACATTTTGTTCCCGCTTCTCGCAAGAAAAACTTTGTTATCGATAAAGACTCGCTAACGAGTTGTTACGTTCGCCAGCCGTGTTTGTGCTCGCTAAGAAGAGGCTTTATTAAGACTTTCGAAACTATGGATTAACGTTATTTAGTATTAACGTCCGATGTGTTTTACGTCTTCCTTTATTTTTATAATAGTTCGTTTCGGATTAAATATTTCAGTAATAATTAAATATAATATTAAGTCCATATTTAGGCATACTATCCATATATGTATTACCTTACTTTAGGTACATATTTTAGAGCAGTCCATACATGTGTGATGAAACTTCGCCAACTTGTCACATTAAGTTTAATGTCTAAAGATTCCCATTCCAACATCTGCATTAGCGTCTGCTAATTTCAAGTTATGTGCATAAATACTATTGGTCTGGCTATCGTATGCGTGTACCGTTGGTCGGTATACCTGACTTTATTACGAATTGACGCAAAACTCCGTGATAATACATGCAGGTGTGAGACCAGAATAAGAGTGATAAGGCTAGTATATAATTCAACTGAGGAAGTATCACTAATATACCTATTTCTGCCAAAGAATAATAATGGTCCCGATATTGTATTCTGGTCTGGAGAATACCATTTGTAACAGGCACTGGCACACGAGTTGTTCTAATTCAGTGCTCAGAGTGCTTCCTCCCCAACCAAAAGGTGTACGAAGAACACCATGGAGTTTTAGCCCATGGGAGTCGCACATATCCCAACCCTTAGCTGCCCCTTGGAGTAGTTATCCATAATAGATTACTCCATGTAAAAAAAAAACGAAAAACTGCATGCCTATTTCTTATTTCATAACATAAAAAAATAAAAAAAGGATTGTAAAACCGTTAACTGGCGATGAACCCTGTGCGTAACTATAGTTAGTTACAGTTTTCTAACCCATATATATACGTATTATGTTATAAAATAGCATACAGATATGCAGTATACTTGATGTTTAATGAATACTGTTTACCCAACCTTAAAAGGACCGAGCCCAGAAACTCATCCTACAACGAGAACAATGGGAACAAAACAGCATGTCACACGAAACAATGTATTAAATATTAAAGGCATAATTGCAAGCTATATAAACATAGATAGATGCATATATTACTGATATGCAGGAAGCCGTATTAGAAATATAAGTGTATATCAGCAGCATTCGATTAAAAAGGTAATTTTAAGTATGACCAGGTCGCATAAAAAAATAGTGTTTTAATAATGTAATAATATTAAGCCCCAGTATCACATTTAAACGAATTTTAGTATTAATGGTGGATTGTAACAGACCAGAGTTTTTTGATTTTATGCCCTTAAAAATACTCAGAGAAAATCTTAATTTTATGTCCATCCAATTCCATGTTAAGCTTCACTCATGAATGCAAACTAATAATAAAATTTAATTTGTTAAGTTTCCACATTGCGCTGTAAGTGGCATTAGTACGGTTGATGGGTTGATTTCCATTTGCAGCAATAATTAATTAGACCAATGATAAGAACATCTGGTGCCTGTGGTACACTATAACGACATTTCCATACGTTAACCTTTGAAATTTAATACCCGTATCTCAGGCTCATGATATTCAAATCACACTAATGGAACCGCCTTTAGTCTTAATGCAATGCTTTCAAGTATCTGATTGATTAATTTAATTTACTTGAATTCACTAATCATTTATTGTCAATATCGTATTACAATATGCGCATTTCATACCGTTGGTTTTATATAAGAGTTTGTTTTCTTCTGTTATACAAAGTAGTTTTGACTTTCACAGTTTGAAATTATTTCTAAAACCTAAAAAAATATAAATATTTGTTTCGGAACGAAACGTTCTGCGACAGCCGGCATGAAGTTGCATCCGCACGAACTTCACTTCGTAACTAGATTCAAATCGCGCGCACACATTAAAATTGTAAAACGAAATTAAAATCAATAAATCACAAGTTTTCGTTTCATTAAGTCCACGAAACAAAGTAGTGTGCTTTCGCAAACGCCGCTACATGCTGGACCTCCGAGCCGAACGGAAAAAAGAAATTACGAAGAATCAAGCGACCTTTGAAAACCGTTACGGTACTAACGCTACCAACGGACCGTTTCAATTTGAAATTTTCGAATTATTGAAGGGGATCTGCAAGAAGAAGCAAGAATAACCTGAGGTGGACGACAATACGAGCATAGCGCACACTCGGTACGATCAGCCATCCCATCTTATTCCCAGACTTCTTCATTTCTCTTCTCTAATACCGTGCTTTCCTACTGCTTTCAGTGCTTACGTTTCTCTAGCCATCGAGCTGCCAGTTTGCCGCAGCTAGCATCTGCCGGCCTCTGTGGTCCTACTTCAAACGTGAGTACCTACGCTATCCTTTAGTCACCAAAATGTCGTTAAATATTAACAGTGATAAATCTAGAACGAAATCTCCCAGTAACCATGCTAGTGATGATAGATCTGAGCAAATTGTCCGTGAACTTATTCGCAAACGCGGTATAATTAAAGGCAGGCTCACTAAGTTCACAAATTATATAAATGCCTTTGACAAAAGCGAGACTTTACCGCCACAAAAGTTAATAGATTTAAAGTTACGTGTACAAGGTGCCAACAGCTTATTTGCCGAATTTAACGATCTTCAAACCAAACTAGAAGAAAATGTCTCTGATGCTGATCTTGAGGATCAACTAAACCAACGCGAATTGTTTGAAGATTGTTTTTACAGCACTATAGCTCAGGCCGAACTAACGCTAAACAGTGGAAAGGTCGTTAATAGCACTGATCAATCGCCTAATATAAGTACAGGTACTTTAAAGTCTGTTCAGTTGCCTACTATCGTGTTGCCTACTTGTAACGGTTCATTTGAACAGTGGTTAGAGTTTCGAGATATGTATTTATCTTTAGTACACAATTCTAAAGAAATAAGCAATATACAGAAATTTCATTAATTAAAATCCTCGCTAAAAGGTAGTGCAGAGTCTATCATTGAGGCATTAGAATTTACATCTGAAAATTATATGGTTGCCTGGGAATTATTGCTAAATAGGTATAATAACAGTAGATTATTAGTATACAATCATGTCAAAACTATATTTACACTACAGCCTTTAACTAAAGAGTCATCCGTACACTTAAGAAAATTAATAGAAACCATTCTAAAAAACTTACGTTCATTAAAAATCCTCGGCGAACCCACGGAACACTGGGATACACTAATTATTTACATAATCGTGTCAAAATTAGATAGAACCACAGAACGTGAGTGGGAGAATTATAAATCTTTATTTTTATCCAAGAATGATATCAAAACGTCCTTAAAACTAACACACATTATTCACTTTTTAGAAGACCGAGCCGACACACTGGAAACATTACAACTATCACATAATAAAAACACTTCAGATTATAAACATACCATCTCAAAACCATATTCACAAACTTCATGCTGTAATGTATCCATCAACAAGCCGCGCGACCACCGTGTTACTCGGACTAAAACATGCTTTTTTTTTTTTTTTTTTTTTTTTTTTTTTTTACGTGGGGAAATCCATTATGGATACCCACCCTCCCGGGGGAGAGGATGGGTTATGTCCGACTCGCACGGACTAAAACCCCACGGTGTACCGACAGACCGTGTTGTTGGGGCGGCAAGGGATCGTTCTCGCTAATCACCTTGAATAGCCGCCCCAACGGTCCGCCCGGCGGAAGGTGGCCACCGGGCTCCTACCTATAGAGAGGCAGACTGGGTACACACCAGCTGCCTCCCCTCGTCCGCCGGACCTGTGCAATGAGAGGATGAGTCCCCCGACTACATCCCCTCAGGTCCGGCTAAGGTGGCGGGAGGAGTTGGGCAAAGCGCCGCCTCCTCCCGCCTGCCCTCCTTCGGCGGAGAGGACCACTTAGAGGATCTACCTCTCGGGCCCTCTCCGCCGCCTCCTTTTGCGAGATGACCTCCTCGCAAAAGGAGGCCACAGCTCGCCAAGCCTGTTCGCTGCCGAGCATGGACAGAACCACGCTCGGCAGCGACAAATCTACTCCCACCACCGCCGTCAGAGTGCGGCGCTCTCCCTCCCACGCAGCACACTCGGACAGAGTGTGCTGCGCGGTGTCTACGTCAGCGCCGCACTCATGACAGGCGGCGGTCGGCTCCCTGCGAGCGATCTGGTGCAGGTACCACCCAAAACAGCCATGGCCGGTGAGTACCTGCACCAGTCGGAACGTCAGGGAGCCCCAACTCCTCCCCAACCACTCCCGCAGGACCGGGCGGACGGCGTCGACGGTGAACGTCCCGAAACGCGCGTCCGCCAGGTCCTGCATCCACCTTCCCGTCGCCTCCTCCCTCATTTCCCTCCGTTTTGCCTCGATCTCCCTGGGAGCCGGAGGCTCCCCACTACGCTTCCTCGCCGCCGTGAATTCATACACGGCGGCGAGAACTCCCGCCTCCAGCTCCCAAGGCAGGGAGCCGGCGAGCGTGAAGGCCGCCGCTGAGGACACCGTTCGGTACGCCCGGATTGCCCTCAGTGCCACCGTGCGCTGCGCACTACGCAGCACGCGCACGTTGGCGGCACCGAGGGCATCAGCCCAGACCGGTGCCCCGTAGGCGGCCATCGCCCGCACGACTCCCATAAAGAGTCGACGGCACCCGGCACCCGGCCCCCCTATGTTGGGGAGCAATCGGCCGAGTGCCGCCGCTGCCCCAGCAATACGCGGCCCGAGCCCCGCAAAGTGGGGCTCGAACCGCCAGCGCCCGTCCAGGGTGAGGCCCAGATATTTCATCTGGGCCGTTACCCTGATCCGGGCGCCCTCCACCATTATGTGGGCCCCAGGTGGTGGCCCTCGCCGAGGCCCATGGAAAAGTATGGCCTCGGTCTTCTCGAGGGCCACCCTGAGGCCCAACCTCCTAATGCGCCTGACCACGAGGGTTGTGGCCATCGTGGCCAGGCGCTTCACCTCCCGCCATTCCCCCCCCCGGGCCACGACTAGGGTGTCATCCGCGTAACAGATGAGACGCGCTCCATATGGGAGCACGCCGCGGAGCACCCAGTCGTAGCCCATGTTCCACAGGAGCGGCCCCAATGCCGACCCCTGTGGAACCCCCCTATTTGTAGGCCGGCGAATCATCCGCCCGTCACCGTCTACGTAGGTGACCTCCCTGTCCTCGAGGTACGCCTCCAACAGCCGCCGCAAATAAGGGGGCACTCCGAAATATCGGAGTGCCTCCTGAATAACCCCGTGTGGCAGGCTGTTGAAGGCGTTGGCGATGTCCAAGGACACCGCCAAGACCCTATCCCCCTGGGAGGTCGCCTCCGCAGACAGCGACTTGAGGAGGCACAGGGCGTCCACAGTGGAACGCCCTGACCGGAAGCCATACTGCGCGTCCGATAGATTTGGCCCCGTCTCCTCCAAGTGCTGGACGACCCGGCAGGAGACAATTCTCTCCAACGCCTTTCCGGCGTCGTCCAGCAGGACGAGGGGCCGATAACCGGACGCGCAGTCCAGAGGGCGGCCCTCCTTCGCCATAAGGCAAAGCCGCCCTTGCTTCCAGGGTTTCGGGAACTGTCCGACCGCTAAACACCGGTCAAACAGCTCCCGAAGCCACCCCCCCAATTGGCCCAGTGCTATGCCGAGCACCCGACCCGGGACCCCGTCAGGGCCAGGTGCTCTCCGCCTATTGAGGAGGCGCTCAACAGCCCTCCCCATCTCTTCCTCCGTTATTGGGGGAGGACCGTAATCAAGCGCCTCCTCAACCTCCACCCGAAGCGGAGGCATGGGAGGAGCTGGTAGCAGCGGAGGGTCGGGAAACAATTCTCCCACGACCCTCGACACCACCTCCGGCCGGAGGGTTTCCGTCACGGGGGGCGCCCAGGATCGTAACTTCTTGCGCACGATCCGATACGGGCGCCCCCAAGGATCTCCCTCCAGCGTTTGAAGCAGCTCCTCCCATGCCGCTTCCTTTGCCCGGCTGATGGCAGCCTGCAAGGTCTTCCTGCACTCCCTGTAACTGCCATACAGCCGGGCCTCCACTTCGGGGTCCCGATGCCGCCGTCGGCGGCTGCGCCCGAACAGCCGCCGGGCCGCGGAGCAGGCCGCACGGAGATCGGCGATCTCCGGCGACCACCAGTACACCGCCCGTTTGTCTGGGCGGCGTACGCTCCGCGGCATCGACGCGTCACAAACCTCCGTGAGGGCACCACGGAGGCGGGCTGCGGACGCGTCGACATCATCTTGAGGCGGGGGCATGGCCCACGCCTGGGCGATGGCCGCCTCTTCCGCTAAGTCACGGTTGAGGTGGCTCACCGCCCAACAGGGGAACTTCGCGCCCCTCCGGGGGCGGGTGCCAATTCCGGCTTGGGAGGTGGAGACCTCGAACCTGATATATCGGTGGTCCGATAAGGTCTCCACCTCCTCCAGCACCCTCCACCCCCGGACACGGCGTGCGACAGACGGGGTGGCAAACGAGACGTCTACCACCGACCCCCCGTTATGCCGCACGCACGTGTGCACGTTCCCCTGGTTGAGGAGGGACAGCCCCTGCTTACTGTGTACGGCAGATCATTCTCTTTACGCATGTCAACAGTTCTTAGATTTTAATCTAAACTCAAAATTAACTTTTATCAATACACATAAGTTATGTGAGAACTGTTTACGCGCTGGACACACGGTTGATACTTGCAAGTTCGGTCCGTGTAGAAAGTGTAACAAAAAACATAATACACTAATTCATAAAGACAATACACGAAATAATAATAACAACATTAGCTCAATTGCATATCATACTACGTTGCCGACCACGACCACGATAGGGTACTCGGCCGACAGCGGGACTGTTTCATCGACACATACCCTCGCAAGCGACTCCGCACCAGAGAAATTTACGCATATACAAGCAAATAATGCACACATGCAAACGCGATGCATTAACTCATCATATTCGACCGTTCTATTATCTACAGCTGTTGTTAAAGTAGCCGATAGATACGGCACCTATCATAAAGCGCGCGTACTTCTTGACAATGGTAGTCAGCGATGTTTTATAACCAAATCATTTTGTGATTTGTTGAATGTACAATTATTACAGTCCACTCATGAAATTAGAGGTGTAGGCGATACGGTGATACAGTCTTCTCAAACGTGTAAGATTGAAATTAAATCTTGTATAAATACATATACAATGCATATTCAATGTTTTGTGTTGAAACAAATAACTAATACACAACCAAACATATGTCATTTAAGCGATAGTTTATGTATTCCAAACGACATACAATTGGCCGATCCGCAGTTTTTGAATAATAAAAACATTGATATTTTAATTGGCGCTGATAAGTTTTGGGAGTTATTAGGTAATGGCAAATTTAGGTTACCTAGTGGTCCTTATTTATTTAATACTCAACTAGGGTGGATTATTTCCGGCCCTTTATTAATTAACGCACAAAAACCAAAATACATACATTGTAACTTTATTAATACGCTTGAGTCACAACTAAGAAGGTTCTGGGAGCTTGAGGAAATACCCAACGTCAGGGACACGCTAACTCAGGAAGAGCGTGCATGTGAAGAACACTTTCTTCGTAATACTACGCGCAATCAAGAAGGAAGGTTTTGTGTACGCATTCCCTTGAATCAATCACCTAACGTTTTGGGTGATACGTATTCTCAAGCTGAACGCAGGTTTATCGCTTTAGAAAAACGATTACAACGTTCAGCCGATTACAGGCGGCTGTACATAGATTTTATGCAAGAATATGAGGAGTTAGGTCACATGACGCGGATATTCTCTCATAAATCGCCCTGTTATTTCATGCCGCACTATGGCGTATTTCGTGAACATAGTACGAGTACAAAATTACGCGTCGTATTCGATGCTAGTGCTTCATCTAGCACCGGGAAATCATTCAATGATATACAGATGATTGGCCCGGCAATACAGGGTGATTTAATCGCGATTCTATTACGGTTTAGACAACAACGATTCGTTGCATGCGCAGACATCGAAAAGATGTACCGCCAATGCCTAGTTGATGAAAATCAACGAAATTTACAAATGATTCTTTGGCGTAAAGATCCAACGAGTCCGCTAGGCATGTACCAACTTAATACTGTTACTTACGGCAGAGCCTCCGCGCCATATCTAAGTGTCAGATGTTTAAAACAGCTGTCTGCCGAGTGTACTGATTTTAATGTTCAAAGAGTTATTGATGAAGATTTCTATGTCGATGACATGTTAACTGGTCATGATAATAAATTAAAATTGTTAGAATTATGCAAAAAGTTCAGTCAGTTCTCCAAAGGGGATGTTTTACACTCAGAAAATGGATTTATAACTTCGATACTGTAAATGACGAGTCAAAGCATCTTGTATTGAACGAAAGTGTTAGTTGTAAAATGTTAAGCTTAGGTTGGAATAATTTAAAAGATAACTTTTATTTCGATACACATCTGAAAATTCATAATAGCCATAATACAATTACTAAGCGGGTGATTTTATCTAATGTCTCACAAATTTATGACCCGTTAGGTTTACTTTGTCCTGCAATAATGATAATAAAAATATTGTTACAAAGGTTATGGTTACTGAAAATAGGTTGGGACGATCTGGTTCCCGTTGAAATTGAACGTATATGGAACCAGTTTGTCTTATCTCTCACAGCTTTAGATAAATTACATGTACCTCGGCACATCATGGGTAGCGAACCCAGGAATAAAGAGTTGCATATATTTACGGATGCCTCACAAGCAGCATACGGCGCTTGTGTGTATGTTCGCACGGTGAACATAGATAATTCAGTCGTAGTACGACTTCTGTTCGCTAAGGGCAAAGTTGCCCCGCTGAAAACTATTAGCATACCACGTCTTGAATTGTGTGGCGCTTTACTAGGTGCTAGACTGTACAATAAAGTCTGTAATTCATTGCATACTAGCTTCGATAAAATAGTATTTTGGACGGATTCAACAATCGTGTTAGGATGGTTACGAATGGCACCTAATCGATTAAAGGTATTTGTTCAAGGTAGGGTAGCCGAAATACATGAATTGACAAAGGAACTTCCATGGCGTCATGTTACCGGTAAATTAAACCCTGCTGATTTGTTATCGCGCGGAGTCAGCCTGGAAGATCTCTCTTCCTCGTCAATATGGTGGAATGGACCGGAGTTCCTACAAAATGTTGATTTCAGTTCGGAAATAATAACTGAAGTCGACTATAACATTGAACAGTTACCAGAAGTAAAATCAAACATAATTTCTCTAGTCATCGATAACAATTCATCTGAGTCTCGTTTCTTTACATTTACTCGTTTTTCACAATATAATCGTATGCAACGCGCTGTAGCATTCATGTTACGTTTCGTACATTATGTACGTATTATACGCGTAACATAAATAATTCACGTTCAGACACAATTCTCAGTGTTGATGAATTAAACACTGCGGAAGTAACCTTAGTCAAGATGTGTCAACTCGAGTCGTTTCCTAAGGAATATCAGTTACTTTCGAATGGTATCGCTTTAAAATATAATCACAAATTATCTAAATTAAATTTATTTATGGATGACTGTGGAATTATACGCGTAGGTGGCCGTATTCAAAATGCGTTAGGGTTTAATTATAAGAAAAAACATCCAATATTAATATCAGATAAACACTACTTTTCGAAGCTATTGTTTCGTTATGAACACAAACAAACAATGCACGCAGCTCCACAGGCTTTACTGTATCATTTGCGCGAACTATGGTGGCCAATAGGTGGTAGAGGCTTAGCTCGAAAGGTGGTATACGATTGCATCACCTGTAAACGCCTTAGAGGGAAAACACTGTCTCCTCTGATGGGTAACCTACCTAAGGAACGAATTACTGAAACTTATCCATTTCTACGTTGCGGAGTAGATTACGCAGGACCATTATTCATTTTGAATCGAAAAGGCAGAGGTGCAAAAACTACAAAGGCATACATTTGTTTATTTATCTGTTTTGTTACTCGTGCAATACATTTAGAGCTTGTTGGCGACCTTTCCACTGATTCATATTTACACGCGTTAAAAAGATTCATATCTCGTCGCGGCAAGCCAAGTGACATTTATTCCGACAATGGCAAAAATTTTGTGGGTTTGATGAACGAATTTGCTCAGTTTTTATCTAACTGCGGTCCTGACATAAAGGAGTACGCTTCTGGATAACGAATCCAGTTTCACTTTATCCCACCTTATGCTCCTCATTTTGGTGGCCTATGGGAAGCGGGGGTAAAATCATGTAAGTACCACTTACGCCGAGTGGTCGGTAACGCACATCTTACGTTTGAAGAATTAAGCACAGTGCTTGCAGAGGTAGAAGCTGTCCTTAATTCCCGTCCTATCAGTCTCATGTCCTCTGACCCTAATGATTTGCTCCTCCTTAGCCCTGGACACTTTCTGGTTGGTCGGCCGCTCACTGCACCAGCTTGCACTGACTTGACAGAAACACCCACGCATCGTCTCTCACGTTACCAGCTCATAGAACAAATCCGACAACATTTCTGGTCGCGCTGGGCGAAAGAGTTTGTCTCTGAGTTACAGGTTCGAGGAAAATGGCGCATTCAGACGGCAGAACTTCAACCCGGTACCTTAGTTGTTATAAAGGATAACAACCTTCCACCACTTAAATGGCACTTGGGCCGTATTATATATACTATTCCTGGTAAGGATGGTGTCTCCAGGGTGGCAGAAATACGCACATCAGCAGGCAATATCCGACGAGCCTATACAAAAATTTGTCCACTCGTCGAACATGATCCAGTAAGTGATCAAGGAGGACAATCATCCGCAGACTACAACGAAGTGCAAACTGTCGAAAGCTAGTGCTTTCAAGGCCGGGGGCATGTTTCGGAACGAAACGTTCTGCGACAGCCGGCATGAAGTTGCATCCGCACGAACTTCACTTCGTAACTAGATTCAAATCGCGCGCACACATTAAAATTGTAAAACGAAATTAAAATCAATAAATCACAAAGCTTCTTTTCATTAAGTCCACAAAACAAAGTAGTGTGCTATCGCAAACGCCGCTACAATATTCTATATTATAATTTATCTATAAATATCACTTTTTACTATTTATATTAATCATTTAACTGTATTGGAATACTTTATGCTGTAGCATAAAGCTAGATACAATTATGCTCTAAAACCACAGTGTTTATTTTAACGTGACGTAAAGTATTGTAAATATAAAATTAAATTAAATGGGCAATTCCTTTGGTTTGGTTGAAACTTAGAAAATAGAATGCTAATAAAAGGGCTATATGAAAAGTTGAAATACAATAACAAAGTATTTAACTATACAAAATAATAACAATAAATTATAAAATGTAAAAGATCAGTATTATTTCCGAGTTCAATATTATTTAGAACATTAATTCTTCAATAGACGGCATTATGTTTTCAGGTACCTGAGAATTGTCGACTTGTCTTTTTCTATACATTGTCGTGATTTTAGATGTCGTTGCAATCAAATAATTATTACTTTTCTCTTTTCTAATCTTTTATGTCTACGTTCCTTCTTAGGCTTTCTTTTAGAATTTGCTAAAATAGATTCTGCTTCAGGACTGTCGCAGGAGAAATTCTTCATTACTCTATAAATTCGGCACTCGGTAGATGCGATTTTCGTGTTATTCTCTTGATTAAAATTGTTTTGTTTATTCGTTCCTTTAATTTTTAATGCATATATTTCTCCGTCTATATTGTACTTCGTGACAGTCATTGACTTATGAATTTTATTTTTTGATTTCAATCCAGTTTTTATCTCTTTTAGATCTACTAGTTCTCTTACATTATCACTATTGCGTTTCACTCGATATTTATCAATTTTGTAGTGATCTGTTAATAGACTATTTTGGAAATCCTTATTACTTGGCCGATTTTCACTAAGGTAAACGTGAGTTTTGTAAGCTTTGATAGCTCTCTCCATACAATCGACGCATAAATGGCAATTTATATCCGAAAATACAGTTTGAACTTCATTAATCATATTTACTAAATATGGACCGTTAATATTGAGAAGTACTTTTTTGTTTTTAATAGCATTTTCTCTTAAAAACACTGTACTGTTGAATCTCCTTTTTTCATCAATTTTATCCAAGGATTGACCTGTTGATTAAAAATATAAGCAAATAAAATTGTAATCAAACGCAATGTTGTGATATACCGTTCAAAGAATATATAGTATATGTATATAGTATTAAATATGTAGTAACTATAAGGACTAAAATATGATAATTTCTTCCGCTCTGAACATTAGCTTGAGATTAAATAAACTTTAGGATACCGCATCGATTGACACAGGTTCGAAACATTATAATAAGTCGGAGTTTTCGGTGCAAAAAATACGTCGTGATAATACCGTAGCATATTGGTATCGCGTTTTCTAATGCTCACCAATTTCATCATCACTTTTAAGTAGAAAATCAGCCCATACTTGTAGACGTGCAGCTGGACTTGCGAGCTAATCTAACTTTAGATTTAGCATTTTTACCATCTTGAATCATATCGTCACTTAACATCAATCGAGTTTATAGTATAAAATAGTAAAATCTACAAAGTATATAGAATGTATAAATACTCTGAATAATATACATATATAAGTTAAAAAACAAAAGGAATACATTTCCCACCTAACGCTTGTCGCACCATCGCTACAAGAGCGCATAGCAACAGTGAACTCATTAGTTCCATTTGTTCGCTCCTTGTTCGAAGGTGTCTCCGCTGCAGCAGACAATCTTCTTACTAAAGTACGCTAACAAGCTTCGTTATAGTACGTAGTTTTACAAAATGCACCTTGTTACTCGCTGTCTCTACGTTTCAATGCCTTGCGGCTTCCTGTTAAACATTTTTAACTATCACTATAACATTTTATATAGCTTTTAAAATTATTCAAGTAACTAATCTGACGTCAAATCAAATAAAATATTGCACTAAGAATCTTTCAAAATATTCTTCTTAAAATTCATACATCAACTAAATTTGAGTTATGTTCTTACGTTTGCTTTAATTTTTATCGAATTAATTTAATAAATGGATACTGTAGCTCATATTTCTTTAAATAATTAATCAAATATAATAGCCTCTTTTGCCTTGGTTAACAATGTAGTCACATATTTAGCAGTATGTTTGTAACAGTAATTTTTTAAAATGATACAACATTTATACTAATATATTGGCTTCATAAATATTTCAGAAAATATTATCTTAAAATAAAACTCACTTTAGTGAAGTCCATTGGTATGTTAAACGATGGGAGAGTTATATCCACGTATCGCTGATAGGGTTCCTATAACAGAAGTGTTTATACGGATTGACTTTCCGTAAGCGTCTGTTTATGCGTTGTGTATGCTTAATACTGTTTACACCGTCCACTGTTTTGTCGCAACCGTAAGAGTCATAAAACGTTCAGTAAGGTAACCTTCGTAAAAGACATCTTCTATTTTTATAACAAAGATCCTTTTTTTAATGCGATTGCCGGCAAGCGAACAGTACGGGTTACTTGATGGTAAGTAATTACCGCCGCCCATGGACCCCTGCGACACGAGGGGCATTATAGATGCGTTGCCGACCTTTGAGGAAGTAGGCTCGTTTCTTGAAGGATTGTAGGTTATGTTTGTCCAGAAACGTTTCCGCTGGGAGTTAATTACAGAGAACCGACGCAACGTACATGGGAAAAACGCACGCGAAATATGCGCAGTAGACGACTTCCAACCATCGATTTTATTTTTTCGTTAAATTTAATAAAATCAATATATATTTGGCAGTTATGGAATACAATACGTAGCAGGCATTGAAAATTTATCCGTCATTACTATTTGTACCAATATTAAGGTTTTAATAATATAAATATCTGCTGTTGTGTTGGGTTCGCGGAACTACTAGATAAATTTCGACCAGTTCCTTTTGTTTTAATGCTAAGATATTTCCCATCCAAAAAACAATTATTACGATAGCTTCATTTAATACAAAGATTTAAAAGACTAAGCATTACGCGTTCAACGATGTACGTATGTTTTCTTACCGCGGGTAAGTCAAGAAAGCAGGTGTGATGCTTACATTTTTTCCTCTGTACATAAACTATATTTGTAATATAAACGACGCAAATAAAATCGCTAATATCAGCTAATTATAAATGTGAAAGTGAGTTTGATTGTTTGTTAGGCTTTCATGCTTTAACTACTCAACCAGTCATCGTAGGCATTTTGTACGCATGTAGTCCAAGTAAGGGTATAGAGTACCTTCTATCCAGAAAAATATATCGTTCACGAGGTACAGATTAAATTTATATTAAAGCGAGTGAAACTGCAAGCAAAAACAAGTTGTTTATATAGTTATAAATTAATTTTTGTCATTGCCATGAATGGGTATGAATTACTTTACTATTTTTTAATGTATATAGTAATAACAAACAAGTAAAAAGCTTTAGTATAGATTACTTACTGGATCATCATCGTTTCTCGTCGAAAACTACTGCGAACATTTAACAATTAAATGTTTGGTTTACTCAGTTTTTAAACAATTGTGACGGATGGCGTATGTTTACATCATTCCCATATAACTGGGCAACGGTATTCATTACTTAAAAACAATACCTTTTTCCTTTCAAATGAAATAGACATACACGTTAAATACAGTACTATTTTTAGATAAATTTCATTTGCAATTCGAAAGAGGTACATATACTATATATGCTTTTACTCACAGGTTCAGTACTTTTACAAATCCGTTCTATTTGTGTATAATCTCAGTATATCAAAAGTAACAAATTGGCAGTCCAACAACCTACAGTGTATACTTAATATTAATGACCGATGGTTTATTTATATTGTAGTGAATTTTCTTATAAATAATTTATATTTACTGATTAAATGAAGCGAATAAAATATTAAATAATACTGTATTTTATTAAGTAACTTACTAAGCATCTTGTTTTATTGCAGCGTTAATGTTTCTTTTAATAAATTTAAGTTTTATTAAGCTCTTCCAAACGGCCTTGTAAGTAACAAGGGTTCATACAAAGGCCAATAGAATAAATCAATCGGTTTAACATTAAATCTAATATTGTGGCAATCAAAATATTTGCTTACACTTAAACTACACAAAAGGTCTTACGTTAAAATGAAACGTTTAAATACTTTAATACTATATTAAATTCACATAAAAAATATACAACGAACATTACATGAACTCTACCATAAAACTAAGAATGTCAACATCTGTTCCAATGCAATTTTCATAATCTCTAGATGTTCCTTTTAAAGCCCTTGAACGCTAGTAAGGCAAGAAGTTAATTTGTTTTATCTGCCTTGACAAGGAACCTATTGGATTTTCTAGGGAACACTATCGACATTTTAACTAAAATCAAAATAAAGTTTATTTTTCTTTAATACTATAGAAAAACCTTATATGTTAGTTCAGAATAAAATAATTTAAAGAAAAATCGCTGATTACATTATTGAAAATTTTCGTTTTGCTGTGAGTGCGTATTATAATTTTAACGTCGACGACTGAAGTCAACAAAGCGAAGAACCACACGTACAAAATAGCAGCGCGATCGACTCGCTACCACGTGTCTTTATTTGGCTTCAATGGATTTTTAACCGACTTCAAAAAAAGAGGAAGTACTCAATACGACTATTTTTTTTTTTAATGTTTGTTACCTCATAACTTTCGACAGGGTAAATCGATTTTGATGTTTTTTTTTTATTTTGATGATTTGAAAGCTAGTGCTTCCCGTGTGGTTCAATTTCAATTTGCTCCAGTTCTGACAATGGCATCCATGAAATAACCATATAAGTCTTAAATTTGTATTTGCATATGAACGCGAAAAATGGATGAATAACTCAATATCACGCCAACCGATTTCGATGATTCATTTTTTATTGGAAAGGATGCAAATAAAAAAA
Source organism: Antheraea assamensis (assembly GCA_035772565.1). NCBI lineage: Eukaryota > Metazoa > Arthropoda > Insecta > Lepidoptera > Saturniidae > Antheraea > Antheraea assamensis. The sequence continues at coordinate 1,078,720 of JAQQSE010000014.1, forward strand.
ACTAGTATATGTGCTACCTAATAATATATCTGACGTCGGTGCCAACTCGAATTCATTGTATTTACGTAGAAAGTATAGGTCCACTCTCTGGGGTATATATATTTTTCTACCTACTACAAATTTGCGTTGGCGCCGACTTCAGATATATTATTAGGTAGCGCATATACTAATATTTTTAATTTAATTTGATTAATGTAATAGTTTGGTTATTTTTTGGTTTTTAGTTCCTTCTTGTTTCCTTAGTGTTTCTTGATTGGAAGTTGGTTTATTTTTTTGTAAAAGTTTTATAATATGAGTAGAAGAAATTTGTCATCACATGATAATAATTCTCCTATATTGATAATTGATCTTATAACAAACATGGCCTTTCATAATTCCACCAACCTTAGGTATTTTTTGCCGTTATTTTAAAATTGTCATGATATTAAAATCTAACAAAACAAAAAATTGGTTGTCTGTAAAATCGGCTTACATTGCATACTTTTGTGAATTGAATTGAATTATTATCACTGAACTACCGATGGAGTGGATGAGAGATAAATACGTCAGAAGCCGAACGCTTAGGCCGATCAAGCCTCTCTGTCGCTTGTTCTGTACTCTCACTTGCATGCTCGGCTTGACCGGAACGTGACAATGAGTCATGCTTTTTAGTGCGTACAGCCGGTGTTCCTCGATTTATAACCTCAAAAGGGCAGGGTTTTTAAAATTAACACATACAAGCCTTAATAATATTATAAAAGCGAATGTGAGTTTGTTTGTTTGTTACACTTTATGACGCCGTAACAATCCGACCAAACACCGTGAAATTATGCAAACATTCCTGAGGGATAGGTCATATCCACATTAAAGCGAGCGAAGCCACATCCAAAAGCTAGTTGCTTATAAATTGTTTGACTTTTATGGTTATTATTGTTAGAGTGGTAGCGTAAATATATAACGTTAAAAACCTTCCCTAATAATAGATAATTTACACGATTAAAAAAATTTCAAGTCTAACTTGTAGTTATATACTCCTAAGTACTATAACTGCGTTGACACACACACATTTTTAACTTTATAAATATAGCTACAGAAAGATAGATTGTTTTTAAATATATACGGATAAATAGAGGGTTTACGAAACCGATGATGGATTTTTAAATATTTTATAACTTTAAAGCAAGCACTCATGTTCGTGTAAGTTCTAATAAAATTATCGTAAAATATTATGGAGAAATCTAGCCAAGCATAAAAGCGAGGCCAAACTTCTTTTTTCTAACTTATCTCATTATTCACAAAGATGTGACTTTTATGACGTAGGCGGACTTTTAGGTTATTTGTATGCTGCAAATTTACCAGATTTGTTCTCATACTTGCGAGGAATAAGGTTTATTTTTACGATGTATTCAAGTTTGTTGAAGCAAGAAAAATTTCCTCAGCAAGTAATAAATAGGACACTTTTTATGAACAAGGCCGTTTTGGCCATCACAAATAATCGCTGTATCACATTTAGATGAGTTGATATTGTATTTATTTGCATTATAGCATTTATACTGCACCATCGTTTCAAAGCGAAAAATTTTATGTGCGATTTGTGTTATTTACAAATAGTGAACGACACTTGACTGTCACGCTCGGGTCGTTCATACAATGAATCGTGTATACTCGGCTCCAGACGACATCAACCATGTTTACTGTCTGACGAAGTGCATCGCTCCAATAATTATGTTTTATTATTACTTATCTTTACAAACAAAAGATTATGGTCTGTCATTGTGCGTGCTTAATGCAAAAATTACTGAATAAATCTCGACCAATTTTTTTTTCTTATTTCTTAGCCCTTATTAAAAAAAATATCACGATATCTTTTTTTTCTCTACACAGATAATAAAAAGACAGACACTTCGTCTGTATGTAATATAAAAATAACAACTTTTTACTTACTGGACATAAAAGTGTATACGCAATTTATAACAAAAGTCCAATGTTTTTTTTTCTGTCTGTCTATCAGTCTATTCCGGGCAATCTACAATACGGTTGAATCTATTTTCGCGGGACTTTCACTGGCAGATAGTTGACGTTATAAGAAGTGATTAAGGCTATTTTATTTTAGACTAGCTATTATCCGCGACTTTGTCCATAGTGGAATATTCGAAACCTTTGAACCGATTTTCACAAGATTGTCTCATGCTTTTGATAATTTAGCAAACAGGCTGACAAAAGTGTTAAAAATTGTATCTTTGTTATAAGTAGCATATAATATACTTTTATACTCGTTTACTAAAAAGTTGTTATTTTGATATTATATTCAGACATTTCATTTTTATTATATGTATAGATCAGTAAAATCATACTCTTTCCTGTCATTCGATAGTCTACCAGGCTCAGCGGACGTTATCCTGCCCCGATAATAAAAAAATCCTACAATCGGACCGCAGCGCCACCTACAGGGTCCAACTGTGAATCTAAACCATTCTTGTATCCACCTGAACATACAGAAAAAAATCATCAAAATGTGTTCAGCCGTTTAGGAGGAGGTCAGTCACATACATATGAACAGAAAAATTATATACATACAGATGAAATAGGCTTAAAAAAAAATCTAAATAAATTCTCCCGAAAATTTGGACCTTGGTAAGGTACCTACCTAGTTTTGGATTTTTATAAACCTATTAATATAAATATCCTTTTCGATTTTGAGGAGTTCCTAGGTGTCTCATCCAAATCCAAGTTTAATTCTACTGAAATTAAAATAAAAGGACCCCATGAAAATATCCTGTTTGTAACAAAAAAAAACATTTTGCAAAATGCTTTATAACTCCGTCAGGAGTTCTGAGGTAAAAAGCAGTTTAAAAAGTACAAGCGAACTCAAACTCTTCTCTTTCTTTAAGTCGTTTAAAATGATTTTATTACATGTGTTCTTAAAGTCAGGTACTATACAGTATTCTTCAAAATTACTTTCTGTCTGATTTCGTATGAAACTCATCGGTCTTTTTTATACCTATGTTACTTCTATTAAACTCTTATTTTGGTGACAATTAACTTAGTACTGTTTATAAATTTAAGTATTTGACCACAATTTTACAAAAAAGCTTTACCACATAATTAAAGCTCATTGTAGGAATTCGAAGCTATGTCAATTGACGTCCAATCGTAACTACTTCATAATTTATATTACTTATCTATTATTATTTTTAACATATATTACTTAACCTACATTGATCCAAAATGACGGTGGCATAGACAAAAACGTGAGAGTATAGGATAAATGCAGGGTGGATGAAATGGCGGAAAGATGTCTGGAGTAGCTGCAGGGTGGATGAAATGGCGGAAAGATGTCTGGAGTAGCTTCTGACCCACGAATGCCCTTGGAATTCACGGGGAAGGTGTATAAAACTAATATAAGACCAGTCATGCTAAATGCATCTGAGTGCTAGGCTACGAAAGAGAGGGATGAGAAAAAATTACACGTGACAGAGATGCGAATATTTAGATGGGTGTGTGGTAAAACTAGAATCGATAAGACTAAGAATGAGTATATAAGAGGAAGGTTGAAACTAGCACCAGGGACAGAGAAGTTGAGGAGTAATAGGTTATCATGGTATGAGCATGTCATGAGGAGAGATGAAAGCCATGTAGCTAGAAAAGTTTTAAGTATGAAGGTGGACGGATATAGGTGTACGGAAAGACCGAAGAAGGTCTGGATATTATGTGTAAAATGATATATGTATAAAAGGTGTAAGTAAATACTGAGATGACATCCGACAGGAGAGAATGGAAAAGGAAAACATGTTGCGCTGACCGGCTTAGGTGGAATAGGGTTAAGAAGATGATGATGCCTTAACCTATGATACAGCCAAATACCTATATTTTATTATAATCCCATTACATTAATTTAATCAGTTAAATATGTTATTATTTTCTTTTACGCCTAACTTTTAATCAATTTCGCCCGAAGTTACTTCACTTATAAATTAATTTTCGAACCTCAAAAAGGCATTGATTTCCCTGTTGGATTTGAAAAGACCGTTTGACTAAAAGGATTTCCCAGAAATTGTTAAGGTAAATATTTTATTTTATACCTAATCCCGGGTTTAACTCCCCCGCACGAATTGATAAAAGAATTAATTTCACAAGGACGTTTATGTGTCTCGGGATATTTCTTCAAATAGCATACATAGTATATGGTAATAAGGTTCTTGATACTTATAATTTACTAATATTAATCTCATTACCATTTTCGTCCACAGTTTTATTGCGTCATGAAAAATATGTGATTTACCTCTCTCGTCCTTTTTGATTCTAATTTTGTCACTACTAATTGGTGCATTAGAAAGAAGATTATGTCTTGTAACCTAAACAATACATCTGAAAAGTCCTCATCTACCAGTCTTGCTAGAATCGATCAAGTCCTTTCGAAGATTAGCTCGGACAAACAGCAAATACTACAATACTATTTGTATGTATAAATATGTTAATTAATAGATACAATATCTAGGAAAGAGCCTTGTATGATTTATTGTTTACAAAATAACAAAAAGAAATTAATGAATTGTCGGCGCAAAGGTTCTGTCGACCGTCAAAATGTATTAGCACTTATATACATTTTACGCTCTATCTACGAATAAGAAGCAAGCCCATAAAAAGAGTCGGAATCTTTGTTTGATTCATGTTGTATCCACGGCAATATCGCAAATCAAGGTTCGGCCACTCTGTCACTCTTGAGCTTGTTGTCATTCGGCTGGGTATGCTAAGTACTCGTCCTAAAAGCGATGATAGTTCAGTTGGTAGTGCATTTGGACACAGCGTCGGAGAATGTAGATTCGAATCCTAGCAACTGAGTCAGGAGCTTTTGGTGAAGGAAAATATCGTGATGAAACCATAGCATGGTGGTAGGACTTTCTCTAAGTCCGCCTGGCTAACTAGCTAGTTAGCCCTCAAGTTGAATATCTCCCTCTAGGTGTAGAGTGACTACCTACTTAGACAACATCATCTTTTAACATCAGATGAGATTGTGGTCAAATGTTAACCTATAAAGTATAACAAATAACAATAATAAAAAACAATAGCATGAAACATTCTCGCACGGTTCGTAGGACCGTTCACATCTCTAAAGATAATATGTAACTGTATTCAGTAGTGTATTACCGTATCTGCTGTTTGAAAGTAAACGCTTATATTATTAATGCTTTATTGGTCTTGGGTGACAGTCCGATTATATGACAAACTGGGCTTAACATCTTTATAACTACCACACCCTAACGCAACCCGGCCAGAATAGAATCAATTAAAAATGCACTCAAAAATTAACACCTATATTAAACAAATGATCAGTGTACCGAAATTTGCATAACTCCACATAATCCAAAGAAATTTTGTAATTGGCACTGTTTTTTACACCTAAAGTTCGACGATAATGTCACATAATATGAATAATGATTATACCATACTAAACTTGAAAAGGGACACTATTATAACAGGTGCTTGGTGACACATTTGAAGGTGGTATCTACACAGGCGGCCTTTAAGAAAACCCTATATGTTACTAAAACTAAAATGTTTTAGAAGGTACTTTCTACACACATGTGTAGTTATTTTACCTATTACCTTTATTATGCCATTCATTTATTTTTAATGAAGACGGTATCAAGATCTTTTGTATTGTTAGATATAATTAATTTCCCTCTAACCAAACTACGACAGTTTCCCCAAGGGATTAAACTTGTTTCGCTTATCGGTCAGTTTGATTCCGTTTCTATGACAACTTACCGACGGAATATTATAAAAGATGGCGTAAATATTTTAAAAGCCTTTGTATTACTTACTCTTTACCAACGGATTTATAAGTAATATTGTTACATTTCCAAAGATGTATTTAATAAAAAAAACTCTATATGATACAGACATCGTAATTACAAAATTAATTTACCAATGAATTGTATTGAAAATATGTAGAAACATTAATCTATATTTAAAAATATACAAGCGTTTAATTATTTTCGTCTCATTTTTATTGTGTATTTTTAAACCGAAAACAATAGTTTATGCGTTTATTTATAACTAATATGTATTGAAAACAGTATCCTGTCAATATTACATAATTATTTAATAAAAATATTATCTGAAGTCTTAATTTAATTAAATTGGATATATTTTATTATTCTATAAAGACTTAGCAAAAATTTAAATCTTATATTGCATGTTACGACCAATCAGAGCTGAGAAAGTCTCTAGGGGAGTTGTGTCGTCGTATTTAACCCGTGGACTGTCTAAAAGCCATAAAGGTTTAAGTTCCATACAAACAAATGTAGACCTAACGAGGCACAGGTCAACAGACTGTTGGCAGCATAAGTTTAAAAACTACCAGATTTATTACAAAACTTCGAAAAAACTTTTTATGTAAAATACATTTTAAATATTTTTTTCATTTGTAGAAACTTTTTTTACTAAAACATGAAATTTACAATATAAGCCAATATCTCCAGATTCGAACCTCGGTATGTATCAACAAAGTTTTCGGAATTCGAGTACATTTACTAATTTAAATTGATAACACTACCGGCTAACGGTCAAAGAAAACATTATTTTTTTATATTATAGCCGACCCATTCATTCTGTAACCAGTAATAGTTTCAGCGTAGCTCTACCACCTACGTTATGCCGTACATCGTGCCATACATCATGTATCGCGTTTTTATATATTATTATATAGTACTACCGTATATCGAAAAATATAGAACTGTGAATTGTTTGGAGTTTGATATCGCCACTACCTAGTGGGCTAACGTGCTGATTACACCCGTACCGTCGTTCGAGAAAAAGCCTTGCAGTGGGCCTTTTACGGGTTAATGTGATGTGACACACTTACATCTAAATTTACATACTAAAGGAGCTCCAACTAGGTGTGAAATATTTATAAACAATAGGTGTGAAATATTTATAAACAATAGGTGTGAAATATTTAATGCATAGCTGCTATTTTTCGTTTTTTCATTTGTTATATAAAGTATGAGTTCGTATCATTGGTATTTTTCATATGATGGAATAATAAAGTTAGCGTAAACTAGGTCGCTTGCGTGAATTTCCAATTGTATTACGCAAATATATCGCTACGTGTGTGAAATATAGCATTAATTATAAAATTATAAAATAAAAAATCACTGAGATACATTTATTTTTAATCATTTCCGTGACTACTTTCATCGTGTAGTATGACGGAATCAGCATATAAATTCACGATTGCATTGAGATTTTAAGGATGAAATAATAAGGTTATTATTAGCTGTAGTAATAACAGCCTGTGAACTACTTACTCATTTACTCTCATATCGTTTATATTTTAGATAAAGAAGTATTCATAACAATAAAGTTATAATCATTACAACTATAGATGCAATCTATTCAGTAAATTGACAAAAGCATGTTCAAATGTAAATCAGACACATTTTCCAAATATTTTCCTGTTTCTAATTTAAAATTGGACATATTTTATGAACGGAGCGCCCGAGCGACCGTGTAATAGCCGGTTGATGCTAATCCGATTGCCCATCGAGGAAATTTAACAGATTCCAGTCGACGTTCAAACAGTAATATATTGGACTTAAGCTTTCACTGTATGTAAAAATCGAATGCTATATTATTATTGTGTATTTTTATTTGGCGAGCTTAATAGCCTAGCCATTTATTTTATATAGTTATAACAAACGTGACATACCAACAATATTTGTTATCGTTAATGTTCAGTCTATTTAATGTCTACAGGAGGCTGTAAAATATTCCATTATTGGGCAAAAGTCTCTTAACGGAGTAGGCACTATAAAATTACTGTTTTTTTTATGTGACTGGAGGCAAGTGAATATGTGAGTAACTTGATCGTAACCGGTTACTGCCGCCTAAGAACACCTGCGACACAAGGGGAATCACAGATGCGTCGCCAGCTTTTGAGAAAGGATTAGGCTTATTTCTTGAAGGTTTGTCAGTCACAGAAGTCAGAAACGCCGCCGATAGAAATTCATTCCAAAGAACCGTCGTACGTGGAAAAAACGCACGCAAAATTCGCACAGTAGACGACTTCCAACCATCAAGATAATATAGATGGAATATCGACTTGTTGCGAGTCGTTCGGTAATGGACCTCAGCAGCAGGTATCAACCCGAACAGCTCTTCAGAACACTCTCCGTGGTACATTTCGTATAAGATGCAAAAAAACACAAAGTCCCTACGAAGCGTCGATTAATCTAAAGTTTTGATAATTTTGAAGCGACGATGGCTTAATGGTTCTTATGCTAACGATGTAGATTTGTGTCCTTGAGAATGTGTTGGGGTATTCGATGAAGGAAAACATAGTAAGAAAACAATAGTAGGGTAATAGTATTGCTTTTTCTTAGCCTACTTGATTAGCTACTGCCATTAATATGCACATCTGTCGCCAAGGACTTTTTGGTGTGTTCCGGCAGCTTAAGACTCAGACCTCCATAGGTTTAGCGTTTTCACCATTGTAAACCACATCGCCACTTAAGATCATGCGAGATTGTAGTCAGACGACAAAAACATATAAACCAAAAAATAAGTATAAGAAAAATTAAAGCGCAATGCAGTGGTTTTGGCTATTCAATATAAATTAATGTTAACATTTTCATTCAAATTTTATTAATTTTCATCTTTACAGAGAACATTCATGAATTGATTTGTCGAAGTATTTAAATTTCCAGAATGCTAATTCAAGAGAAATGAAAGTTTAATTGTCATAAAATGAATTCTCATTCTGTAAAACTAAAAATTACTTTTTCTGTATTCTGGAATATTAAAAAAGCATATCAATAAAAATATATATATTTTCTAAATTAGTTTTTGTACGTAGTTTTCCGAATTAGTGGGCAAATTTCTCTTTATATTTTTAAATAAACGTTAACATAATAAGTATCGATACATTCTATTCCTTCTTTTGAGCAAATATAAACTTACTAATAGTTAAAAATACTAGGAGAGCTAGTACAAGGTTCGAGTGCGAGATTAACAACAATACACATATTTTTGCACACAAAGCAGTATTCTCGTTGTTGTGATCTGATTTGAAGGGTGTGGTTGGCAGCACATGCGATGCGATGCGTTCCAATGCATTCAGTAATACCAACCGCTATAATATACATAGCCCTCAGAGCTGGCGTCCTATTGCGAATATTAATTACTATAATCGAGTATATTACAATATTAATTATATTGCGAATCAATAAATACCAAGTTTAAGAAATTCGGTATCTTTACTCTACCTTCCCAATGCATTCTTGATAATTCAATGTATGTCCAGTAAAAACTAAGAAAAGCTGGATTTCGTAAAAAAACGACATGATTTAAATAATAGAAACTGTGACAAACTGGTCATCCCATGTTTCTGACTCAGTACAACCAGTAACAGTTTTTTAGGTAATTGTGTTCGGCTTTACGACAAAGTGACCAAGGCATATTGTAGAATTGCCGGACTGTAAGTTTAAGCGCCATGTCAAGCGGGTTTTGGCGTCAAAAGGCTATTATAGGGTGATGTCTGGAATCGACATCCTTCTCTGTGCATCCACTAAAAACGATTGTAACATCAATGTATTTTTAAATACGAGTATGCATGTTAAAAAGATAAACCCGAATCGAGTTTCTTGCCGGTTCTTCTCGATGACTGGATGGTTTCCGAACCAGTGGTAACTTTTGACATTCATAAGCACCTTTTTAGGGCTTAAATTGAATAAAGTATTCTTAATTTTAATTGATGTATAGTTATAGACTGCATTAGCGATACGTCGAATAGAATGCATACCTTTTTGGTACTTTATAACACAAAAAATTACATAAACCTGTTAACCTAACTATTATAATAAAAAGTAAATCATGTATAATCAAGAAATGTATATTACATTAACTATTTTTTTTTTATGAAATAAAATATCGCCTAATACACTACAATATTGTAACAATTCCATATAGAATTGGGTGTATGTAAGTTTATATAACGTGAACAAACAAAATCAATAAATCAACCCGAAGTTGTATCTATATGGGCGTTTGTCAATAAACATATCGAAAACATCCAAACTAATACTCACCGAAGTACTAAACAACGACAATATTGACGGCGGCGCGCGGCGGTTAATCCATCAGACCGGGAGCATATTTCATAGAAGGGTCAAACGTCACTATTCCGGACAGAGCGATCTGTATTCGAAAACAAAAAGACGTTACACGTCAATCTCTCGCGATTAGTCCGTACGTGGTTTGGTTGACGCGACAGGCTCCATTATTAAACGGTACGGAATAGGGTCGCGGATCATTCGCTCGCAGCCAACGTCGTTCTTTCTGATAGGGAATTATTAAACTGTCAGATATCGACATGTTTCTAGTTATTGCCGATTGCAATTTAGTCTTACTGCGCTATATGAAATAAAAAAGTATCTTTTGCATATACGGGTTTTCAATGAGAGGAAAGTAAAGTGGACGAGTTTCCGAAATAACACCAAAAGCCGTAGGATGCTTATAATGAATTTATATAAAATCGTACAGAATTTTGTTACCTATTCAATTAAATAGAATTAAATGCTATTTGTATCAACGTTATTTTTAATTGTCATATTTACTTAATACAATTTGATTTTCTATTATATTACTAATATTTATATTATATATATAAATCTATTAAAGATAAATAACATCTTAATTTTATTAAAACCATTAAAATTGTAAAAACAGAATATCTAAAATATTTCCAGAGGGTCAAACTGGCGATTTTTTTTAATTAAATTGAAAGATAGAATACGTCCTAAAAATAAGGTAAACACCCAATAATACTTCGCTCGTAGTCTGAATTGGAAATCGGCAGGGCACGTGTCTCGCAGTACCGATAACAGAAAGACAAAGACCGTAACACTATGGAACAAGCTCCACGGATATACATAGAAGTAGAGGTAATCTAAAGGCAAAATGGAAAGATGAATTGCAATCAACAACAAGCGAAAGCTAGAAAGATGAAGAGATAGAAGATGAAGACAAAAGAAAGCAGAAAACCGCGACTCTTGACTTTTACTGAAGGAGGCCTTTACCCAAAGAAGGGTCCACAAAAGTTAATTTTATTTTTAGTATGTTTTATATTAACATAACAATACACTTCATTTATTGGAATAAACAAGGTTTTATATTATATTTTATTAAATCCAATGGGTGTAGAATGTAAGGCAAGTTTAAACTCATTAGAATGATGATCGTAACGACCTAAAAGCAGTTAGTGTGAGAGGTTGGAACGAAAAACCACAACACACAATCAATATAACAAATGGCCGATTTCGTGGCACAGTGATAGTGACAGTCAAAGGCTCGCAGATTACTAGCTTTGTGTGATAAGCATAATTATCAGTTTAGGGTTTAGGAGTTGTTTATGTATCTATATATATTTTTTCGTTCCCATAATACAAGCAATCTTTAATTTGGGATTGGATTACAAAATAATATAAAGACGACTCATCGGTTTTCTACATATATAAAGATGGATAAATTATCGCTCATTTTATCCCGGAGCGTCATTCATTTATAAAACATGCAAAGGACGACGTGCCTAGTAAAACAATTACAGAAGGGTCGATGCTATACATTTAGGTTTTGATCGAGGCTTCGCTCGCGTTCATTTAGATTTGATCACGGCAACACATTTGTTTTGAATTATATGTACCCTGCCCTTTTTTATTATCCTGACAACGTGTATGTAAAATATTCCTGTGAACTGTTGAGTAGTTAAGGTGTGAAAGTGTAACCAACAAGCAAACTCTCATTCGCATTTATAATATTAGTAATAATAAGAATACACCGGTATTAGTAGTAATCGTAGAGAAATTAAACATTTATCAGAAATAAAGTATGTAGTTAATAAGAATAAAATTTATACGTTTACGGCCAATTATAATAATACAAAGAATATAAGTAGTAAGATAGGTGGTCTTGAAGAAAAAAAGTGACTAAAGCCAAATTGGTTCAAGCTTGTATAGTTTTATATAACAATTTTACTAACTTATATACTTGTTGGATATAATAACATTCGCCTGCAATCTACTACGCTTTTATGCGAATTTTAACACTCGGATAAGCGTTCAAAATGGGATCGCAACCGTTTGGTTGATTGCCAACCCTTCCAAAAAATATATAGACTACATTTAAATCGTTTAACATGAAGGGAAATAATAGGTAATTTAAGTAAAGCGAATAATATTATTAAACAGTAACCAATGGTGTCGTAATTATAGATTATGTGTCAGGTATAAGATTACAAAACCTGGAACTTCCGTGTAGAGTTGCTTGTCTTGCGGTGTTCTTTTGGCTGCACTTTGGTGAATGTACGCAAGACTATAATAACTAATTCCATAATCTCCATTCCATCTCAAACTATCAGACGTCGTATGCGCATACCTCCATACGTAGTCAATGTTCGTCAGCTTACAGATATTGCCACAGCAAGATTAGTCTGCTTCGCTTACTTCCATAGCTTAATGTCCTATGGTATTTTGCTATTGGGGACAGCAGCTGAAGTAGACAAGTATTACAAAGACGAGCAGTTCGAGCAATATATAATATGGGATCTCACAAATCATTAAAGACTACTTTTCAAGAATTCAGTATCATAACTCTGCCTTCCCACACTCTTGATAATTTAATGTATGTTCGCAAAAACTTTGAACAGCTGAACTTCGTAAACCACCGGCATGATCAAAAGACTAGAAACTGTGACAAACTGGTCGTTCCATGTTTTAGACTCTGTTAAACCAGTAACAGTATTTAGGTAATAGTATTAGGTTTTATAACAAAGTCCCAAAGCATATTACCGATTTGCCGGTCTATAAGTTTGAGTGCCAAGGCAAGCGGGTTTTGGTTTCAAAGGGCTATTATAGAGTGGATCAATATGTGAACGATGGTAATGTCTGGAATTGACTTCTCTCTGTATATCCACTAAAATCAATTGTAACGTATAACGTATTTTAAATATATAAGGTATGTTAAAAAGATAAACCCGATCGAGTTTCTTGTCGATTCTTCTCGGTGACTGGGGTGTTTTCCGAACCGGTGGTAAATTTTACGTTCATAAGTGTCTTCTTAGGGCCTAAATCGAATAAAGTATTTTAAATTTTGCCTTAATATTTTATAGGTATGAAGTACTTTGCATCATTGTTTATTGTACGAACTGGAAATGATTGAAACCTGCTACCAGCGTCTGTGTTTATTTCAGTCATGAAACATAGTGGTATTTAAAACAATAGTGAATCAGTTTTTAATGGGTAATCGCGTGCCAATCTCAGTTTTGTTTTAATTTTCCATCAGATGACTAAATGTCAATCAGTATATTAAAAAATATGAAATATATTCTTCACAAAATAAACAAACTCTTTCGTTTAGCTGCGTAACTAAGTAAAGGAATCAGAGGTCATTCAGTGAAACAAAACTCGGGTGTATAAGCGTGTTTCATAAATCCCGTTATGAAATACACATTTTACACTTAATTTAAAGTGTACCTTCTATATAAGGATTGTATCTTGTGATCTTACCTCTAGCGCACATTTCAACCATTTATATGGACGATCCCATTGCACTCCTTTCAAATGCATTTAAAATAAAACCTTGGGATGGAATAAATTACAGACTTAATTATTTATTTAATTAGTGAGTATAAACTAGACGGGTCATTTTCTTTGTAAGCATTTTTAATGAATATAAAGAAATCTACAAATTTAAATTCTAGTTTAAAACAAAACTTAAAAATCGATCAATAATGATTTTGCTACATTCATATCTTGTAAAAATTATAACATAGCTGATGAAAATATTTCAATACAAATAAAGTAAAACATATATATAAAGAATGCACTCAAGTTTTTAAGTATACATAAATTTATACAAATGAAGTTAATATAATTGTATTGTATGACCAATATTAATTATATATTAACTTACCTCTAAAGTTATTTAATTCTTATGCACAATTTCTCTTTTTACATGGTTTATGAAAATAATATTTACCTCAATATTAATTCTAAGTCAAAGGAAAGAATATTCACTCCAAATTAAAAATTATCCAGAAATAAATCAAATATGTTTAAAAAAATGTATTATTTATGGCGTAATAAATAGTGATAAATACTTTTGTAATTTTAATATCAATAAATCAACAATTTAATTTTCTTATATAACAAACCTATTTAAAATGTTATAAAGAAAGATCCTTTTTATCCTTTCAAAAACTTAAATATCAATTCTTAAATAACATATCAAAATTCTTTAATCGTATTTTCATACAATTTATATTCTAGAAAAATGAATATTTAAATTCATATGACGTTTACAGGTGTGGCGTCTCAGTGGTTTATCGTAAAAATGATACCATAAATTTGTCGTAAAAAGATATGAATTGAGTAGGTATTTCATACAATTTTAAAATCGTTCTATTATAAAATGAGATTAAATACATAACATTTAAAACTCAATTGCGAGAACATTTATACTCAACTAAAGATAGCAGATTTCTTTGTAGCAATAAAATGATGGTGAGATTTTTTTTAATACTTTTACATTTGCATTTGACTACATTCTCACCTGATGTTTAAAGACGATGTAGTCTATAGTAAACACGCTAGACCTATAACACAACTGGCTGTCAACTGCAGTTACCGGATCACACATATATGCACTTGGCGACAGATTTTCAACATAAGCGTAATAACTATCCAGGCGGCCTTAGGAAAAGCCCTATTAACATACTATGGTTTCAGCACGATGTTTTCCTTCACCGAACAGCTCCAGCTAATTTGCAAGGACCTATACACCCTATGTCAAATACACTTTTTTATTATCCTAACAAAATAAGCTTTTATATGCTGAGTAACACAAAAATAAAATTATACACGCAAAAAATAGTTTATATGTATATATATACATATATAGAACTTAAAAGAAATTATTTCGTTTTCATATATTTTGTATATAATATTAGCTTAGTTATTTTTTGAGTCCAAGGTCATTCAACAAATTACATATTCGTTTAAAGAGAACTTCATAACAAAGTTACATATCACGACTGAATAATTCCATCCTGCTTGAAAGTGTAATGAGTTGAAGTTACTGCAACTTAATAAAAGTTGACGAGTCCTGCTCCTATAAAGGATGCAACAATAAAATCTTATGCTTTCGGATTACTGGTAATGTTTTGCTTCTTCCATTAATTAGTAGCACACAGTAAAATTTCAATTTTAAGTTTTTGAAGCCTTTAAGTTTTTATTTATAACCACCTGTGCCTTACTTCGTACTCCTTTTTAACTTACAGAGATTCAATATGTACATTGTTTGAAATAGTAATAATTAGGGACAGGAAAAAGATTTGCTTGCTTTGTAACACAGTAGAGCTATGTAAACGTAAACCAAGAAGCGATGATGTCCATAGCTTATTGGGAGTGTGTTTGGGCACAGCGCCGAAGGACGTATGTTCGAATCCTAGCAACCGAGTTGGAGCTTTCGGTAAAGGAGACCATCGTCATGAAACTAATAGCATGGTGGTAGGGCTTTTTCAAAGTCCGGCTGGCTAGCTAGCACGCTCAAGTTAAGCATCTGTCGCCAAGCACCTGTTGGTGTGTTCCGGCAGCTGCACTTGAGAGCCAGTCTCCCTCTAGGTTTAGCGTGATTACCATCTTAGACTACATTTGCATTAAATATCAGGTGAAATTGTGGCCAAACGCTAACCAATAAAGAATTTTTTCTTTGTAAAAAAGCAAGTGACTCTATGTACCTACAATATGAAACGTATCAAACTTTATGAATATTGGTGTAGTAGTTTTGAAAATTATCTTGTTCAAGTAGACAAAGAGACAAACACACAGATTTTAAAAATGGAAACATTGTATTCTGTTACAACCCTACATCACCCACAAACAGTGCTCGGCAGATATTTTCTATTCATAGATACGACGTTGTCTACAGTTTTATTATACCAATAGCTCTAACCCGTGGCTTCGCTCGCGTTGATGTAGATTTGACTTATCTCTTGTGGACAATACATTTTTTCTTCATAAAATATACACTATTTCCGTTTTTGTGGCCTTTATAACGTCCATGTAAAATGTTTTATTGATCGATTCAAAAGAAGTGACAGCGTAAGTAAGATAGCATTTTACTCTTGTTTATTTATATAATTATTTTAGAAAACTATAGCAGACTAAACCCTATTAAGTATGCAACTGTATAGTAAGCTGTAAAGGTGGCTGAATTAAGGATACGATAGTGTGATGAATAGCCTTAATCTACCCGTCCCGACGGACGCGCCATTTTCAACATCCATCATATCGCGTTTCATCCCAACTCTTTCAGTATTGAGCAGTACACTTAATATTAGTACATCCTTATGCCATAGAAATATTATGTGTATAAGTATATAGGATAATATAAAGGCACTGCTAATCAATAAATACGACATAACAGCCACTACTATTATCTGCCTGTGTGCGCTTAGTTCTTCTAAACAACACAACAGACTTTCATACTATTTTCACCATCATACGCATTTATTCTTCTTGTCTGACTGTCCGTTAGTGTGCTAGTAAACGAAGAAAGACGGAACCGATTTACAAGATTATTTTTTAAGTGAAAACCTCTTTAGCCCCAATGTGACTCGAAATGAAACGAAAAAGTAACATTAAAAAGAGACAAATATATACATCTATACGATTTAACTTGGGACAGAATGAGATGGAATACTTTTTGTAATGTATTCTATACGCTACAGACATTTTATAATGTATTATAAATATGTATAATATACATGTATGCAGACACACGGACAGATAAAGAAAATTATGTTACCTTTCATAATTTTAAGGACTATTGTACAACATTAATTGTAAGACATCATAAAGATGGTATGGTATTGGCTGATTAACCTCTTATATGTTGGTAGTTAACGTTATCATAAATTTTTAATTTTAGGTAAGGTTTTATGAAAAAAGTCTTGGAGATGAAGCTAGAAACGGATACATCATTACGAAGACTTAAACAGACTGATTAGTTATTCTATTTGTATTATCCATTGTACTACACGGGATAAAATAAATAGAACTTAAAATTGAATGCACCCTATTTAACAGTAGCGTAGCGCGTGAAATTTAACAGTCCCAGCCACACATTTGACGTTTATTCGATTTAAGTCCAGCCTCAGCGCGTCCACAAGCTTAGTAAGTGGCGAGCGAATAAAGTTTTAGCTACAAATTCAGTTTGCAGCGGAAATTTCCAACAATATTTCACAGCAATCAGGTGTACAGTTTGTTAGTTGCGACAATATGAGAGCGTGGCTTAGTTTTAACAATTATTCAATTAGTTTCGACTTTACTTTTGTATTTTGTTGTATTAACGTTAGTTCTAATGTTTTATACTACACTGTTAGTTCATTATTGTAAAAAATATATATGTACATAAAAAATGTATTAAAATGGCTGACTAGAATAAAATTATAATCAGATAAATCAAAACTTAGGTATAATTAACTCAATTTAGAGTAAATAATATATTTTAACAATATACATGGTTATTTGCTTGTTCCGTATGCGCCTACCGTATTCGTGTGATTGCATTGAAAGTTTGGTGAGTCGGTTGCGTGTGCGCGAGCGAAAGTTTTTTAATTAGTGCAACCATTTTACAATAGGTGGCGGCGCTCGAGTCTGTTTCATTTTGAACACAATGGGAGCAAAGTTGCAGGAAAAAATTACTGGTACATGAAATGAAATTGATCTGTATTACAATTAAATATAATTTCTGTAATATAAACCATGGTTCGCTGTATTTTAACTGACATTTCTTATTGAGGTATTCGTTTATGACTATGACTATGCTTCAATATCTATCATGCATGACAACAGTGATATCCTAACCTCGTTACACGTATACATATTCATTTTAAATTCGATTGGTTAGAACTATTGGGATATTATTTGACGTCATTGCTTCAAAATAATAACACTGATATTATTTATAGCATATTTTTAAGGCATGATGCAAGTTTTTAATTATTGCATAAGATGAATAAAATGGTTTGACTTTCATGAATCTACATATCAAAATCAAAATTAGTTTTAGCAGCACATCCTTATTATTATTATAAATGTAAATGTATGTTTGTTTATTACGTTTTCCGACCTTAATTACTTAATCAATCATTTTCAAACTTTTCATACATGTTGTCACGAGTATAAAAAGTAGTTTTTATTGTGAAAAAAAACGGTTTATCAGGAATAATCGGCTAAACACGGCCAAATACGCGGGTAAAAGCTAGTTGAAAATAAAACTAAACGAAGACAATATTTCAATATATATTACATCTTATACGAATACAAATGATTAATAAATGTAAATGAGATGGTATTCATAAAGATATAACTTTTTATATTTACAATTCATTTTACGTTCAATAAAGAAGTGTAATTTAAAATGAAAACGAAACGAATGAGTTCAAAAATACATATTAATTAATACGAAAAGACTGACAATCGTAGTTTTAGAGGTCAAAGCATGAGGTCAACTGGTCGGTCAGCGAGCAGACGGGTAAATTACAACGATTCATCACAACCCAAATCACGAACAGCTGGACTAGACAACTATAAATCATAAATTAATAATATATCTTGATATATGCGTTTCATGTGCCATTGTTTTACTACTTGATAAAACAAAATATAAAAAAGACACTTTCAGTGACACATAACATGTAACTTTTACTTATTTATTAGCAATGTTTTACTTAATATTTACGTGTTATATAATGGCTAAGTCTTGGTACAGTTTTTGTCAATTGCTTTGTTCAGGATTTGCGGTACATTTTTTCTTATGTTTTCATTCCAATTAAAACGTTTTTTCTATTTCGGTTTATATAAACATAAATATATAGTATACGGGAAATGAAACTAATTAGACGTATAATATTGTATGAATTACTTTCAAATTTTCTTTTGGTTTATCGTTTTGACAAAGAAACCGTAAAGAGAAACTATGTTAAGTCTTATTTTCTAGTTTAATGAAAACCCAGTCAGATTTATTAACGCCGTATTCAATTTTCCTGATGCACGTGTAAAGATTCATTTTGTAATACTTTCCAATATCCAAATACTACTTTAATCTAAATTAAACTTGCATTTCCACTCACTCAGTTCAAATATAAATCACTGTTCATTCATAAGAGTACATATAATCGACAGATCGAATAAGGTAAAGATTGTAGCTACATATTATATACTCAATTCTTTTATATTTCCTTCAAACTAATGGAATGGAATGGGAATAGGTTACCAAGAGCGGTGTGCACGGGCTCTTCAAAGAAGGATTGAAACACGCTCTTTAAGGTCGGCAACACCACAGTGATGGCCCTTGTGTTGCAGTTGACCATAGGCGACGATAACCATTTAACATCAGATGGGATTTCTGCCTGTTTGCTGCCCTTTGGTGTCAACAAAAAAAACGAAATCACATCAGGCTGTAAAAGGCCCATTGCAAGACCATAGACACCTTTCCGAAAACAGGTATGGGCGTAATTACCACGTCAATCTACGACGTATTGGTGACTTCAACCTCCAAGAAATCCGTACGTCTATATTTTCCCACATATCTCAAGAACATTTTACAGGTTCATGTTTTCTCTCTATATTTTCCTTCACTGTCTGTTGATAGTGTTACCAATTTAAATTAGTAAATGTACGTGAATTCCGTAAAATTCTTGGAAATATACATGCTGGGGTTCTAACCTGCGGACATCAAATTAACATTCCACCAGTAAAGCCACTCGTCCAGCCCAACTTTTCTAAAATCTCTACGTTACAAAAAAACTGGTGACTTCAAACGAGATTACTTATCTTTTATTCTAAACATTATTATTGCCTTCATAATACGTAGGGTACTATTGCAAAATCTGAATAACTGCTTATTTAAAAGAAGCTTTATTTTTTTTTCAAATATCAAACAACATATAATACCACCGCCATTCGCAGTAATCTTGCCAGAAAGGAAATTGGCAATTACATGTCCGAATTTCCGACGTGTTTGTTAAGAAAAGACCCTCTTGGCCGTTTCAATTATGAACTTTCAAAGATTTTGATAGAGAAGCAGTGCAAAATTTACGGGAACTCATATTTTATCTCTGATCATTTTCGTTGAAAGGGTGCTGACATCTCTTCTTTTTCTCCCTTTCATATTACACGTATCACGGAAACTTCCTCGTCGACACATTTCTTTTACTAACCATATTAACTGTTTTAAAGTGGACTTAAGACTGATGAGATAGGTGTTTGGCATGTTTCATAACTAAGACCAAAGTTTGCTAGAGACACTGCAGTCCAAGAGTCATGATGGCACGTGTGTTTTTGGTAATTATTATTTACAAAAGCAAGGCTGCTATTTATGACGTCATGTGTATTTCATAAAAAAATTGGCACCTCGAAGATTTAATAGTAGTCTTTTGTAAAATGGTAACTTGAAACATAATACTAATAATACTCACACACTACAGTACTATAGTAAATATATATTAAAATCTCTAGATTCCTATCTATAGTAAATCATATAAGTCCGAATACTAGCCGACGTCATAGCCTACGTCACATCGACGAGATTTAAGTAAAGAACGAATAGACTAATTTTTTTTTGTCACTGGCTGGCCTATTTCTGGTTGCAGATGGATGCCAGGTAGTTGAAGCGGAAGCGTATAATTCAAATATGCGTAGACCCTGCTAGCATTCACAGTAATACCTGCACCCTGAAACAGTAATGCTAGCGCCGTCTACGTACATTTGAACTACGCGCACGCGCACAAGCACTGACCACTCGCCTACACTTTGAAACAGGCCACTGTCACTGTCTAACGTACGCTGTTTCGTTCGTACTTTATATCTTTCCGTTTCTCTTATATATTTTCAATGTTACAATGCTGTGTATATAAAATAAACATTTGTGAGTTGACTATTATCGCTTTTTTAAATATTAACAAACCTATCTGGCTAAAGAACATATATGTTCGTAATAGAGAATCGCTGTTAAATCTAAAGAGGTTTTAAAGTGAACCAATCAAATTTAAATAATTTCTACGTTACAGGACGTTTTTCGTTATAATGAACGACGTTATAAAGAGTTTACACTTAATAAATACAATAAAAGTTGTATACATCCATCACACTCCCTCATTAAGCGAACGAGGAGCACCCTAGCGGAAGGTAAATAACAACTATTAATTTCTCATTACATGCGGAGGATACACTGTACAAGTTCTGACGTGTACTTCGATCCCACGTTAAACTTGTGATATATGGTTTTTAA
Organism: Antheraea assamensis; assembly: GCA_035772565.1. Classification (NCBI taxonomy): domain Eukaryota; kingdom Metazoa; phylum Arthropoda; class Insecta; order Lepidoptera; family Saturniidae; genus Antheraea; species Antheraea assamensis. Next base: position 1,100,053 of record JAQQSE010000014.1, read on the forward strand.
AGCCTCTGTTACACTGTTATATTCAACTAAGTTATAGTATTGCAGTAATTTTTTTTATGTTGTTATCTCAGGACTGAGAAATATATTAATCTTATAAATAAACAACAGATAAAACATCCAATGAAACGGCTTTATAAGCTGAAGCTATAAGGCTATAATAAAATAATTAAACAATCAGTCTATTGATAAGACTATCGACCCCAAAGAATATCAAAATAATTATAATTCGAATAAACATGTAGAATCTATCTAATAATTGAGTCGCAATAGTAAACAATCTAATTATATATATATCTAGAAATGTATTGTAACACACCACTTAGACCAGTGATTCCCAAAGAGGTCCAGGTGGACCCCCAGGGCTCCACAAGGGACTCGATGGGGGTGTACGTTGGCGTAACAAAGAAATGAAGGTGCACAATTAGTAAGCGGGGGTCTATGAAAATTGGTCTATTTTCGATAGTGTGAAGAACTAATAATGTTGGCTTGACTTCATATGGTAGTATTGAACCTGCAGGGGGTCCACCGGAACCAGTAAATTTTTGAAAGGGGTCTATGAGAAAAAATAGTTTGAGAATCTCAGACTAAGAAAAATCCTACTAAACAAAGATATATTTTTTTTTCGAATTTGAATTTTGATATCCAAAAACTAAAATTTCCTTCTTGAAGAAAACCAAATATTTGAGATTTTTTTTTCCCATAGCATCATTAAGCATGTCTAACTAATCTTCTATATATATATAAGCGAAATACCACTGACTGACTCATCACGATTTCTCTGAAACTGTATGTCCGATTGGCTTAAAATTCACCATAGTTATTCCTTTTGCAACGTAGACGCTCACTAAGAACGGATTTTGCTTAAAACCTATCCGAAATACATTTTTCAGTTAAAATTAAATATTCTCCTACAGACATCGATAGTCCCTGACATTAAACAACCGTTGTTATAGTAACCAATAATATTATAACCGTTGCCATGGTAACACGTTCATTTTTAGGTATGTGCGAATAATCCTTGAACCGAAACGAATCGTATGTTATTCTATCCAAATTATGAATAGAAAATTCAAACTTTTCCTATTTTTTTTAAATAAGGTAGAATTATTAAACTAATAGTTATAGGGAAAGTTACAACATTTTTCACTATTTTAATAATTCAAATTTAAAAAAACATAACGTAAAATTTTTTTTTACCTAAACACCAAGACTGAAATGCCTTTGAAAAACAATTTACTATGTAATTCAATTCTACAATAATAAATTCATATTAGTTAAAATATTTATTAAAAATACACTTTCTCAGTGAAATCTAAATAATTTTATAGCATTTCAATGTTGACAATTTTTTAACAGAAATAGCTGAATTATTTTGTTCCAAAGAAATTTCAATATTTTTGTATAAATTTCGTTAACAACTAATAAGGTACAAACGTATAGCTTTTACTATATTGGAATATTTTGTATGGTTATTTATAAATAAAGAAATCGATTATAGTTCATAAAGAAAATTGTCAGTGCCGTTGAAAAAAAAGACATATTCAAATAAGAATGAATGACATTTAATCTTTTAAATTTGTTATATTCTCTTCTTCCCGCCACTTTTTGGCTAAAAATAGAAATACAGTATTTTTCAATGCTCTTAATGGCTGGTGTCGACTGTGAAGGCATTACTGGTTAGTTCGTAGCATTTTATAGTTAATGCTTATTTGACGCATAAATTAAATTATTTGACTAATCCGAATAGTTCAAATTATTCGTATGTTTAATTCGCATTTCGCATCGTATTATTCGGTTCGATTTGATAGTAGTTTTGACGTTCATAAGCGCCTTCTTAGGGCCTAAATTGAATAAAATATTTTTGATTTTGATTTTGATTTTTGATTCGTTATTAATTCATTCGACCAATCGCACGCCACTAATTATTTTATGTTCATTGAATTAGTAAGTTTTCATTCAAAAATGCCATTTTAGGTCAGTATTATTTCGAATTTTTGACTTGCAATCTATAGATATAATAAAAATGAAGTGTCTATATATATTATCAAAATACCTACTTTTTACTGACTGGATATGAAAGCGTATAAGCTACTTACTTATATTAAAAATCAAATTTTAAAATTTTTGTTTGTCAGTCTGTATGTTCCGGGTAATCTTCGAAATGGCTGGACCGACTTTGACAGAGATTTTACTCGCAGAGAGCTGAATTTACAGGCTATATTATTTAAGACTAGCAGTTATTCGCAACTTTGCCCGTAGCGGAAAATTCGAAACGGCAAAACCGATTTTTACGGAACTTTCACTGGTAGATAGCTGACCCCATAAGAAGTAATTTAAGCTATTTTTTTTTTAAATACCTATTACCTGTGCCTTCGTCCGCAGTGACATCTCCAAAACGGTTTGATTGATCTTCACGGGACTTTTACTGGCAAATAACTGACTTTATAAGTACTGACTTAGGTTAATTTATTTTAAACTAGCTGTTATCTGTAGCTGTGCCCACAGTGTATTCTTCAAAACAGATAGAATTAATAAGGTTCACATGAATTTTACAGGCACGTAGCTGATCTTATAAAGAGTAATTTAGGCAATTTTATCTTAGACTAGCTGTTACTTGCGACTTTTTCCTGTCCAATAAGGAATTTGCAAAACGATACACCAAATTTTAACGAGACTTTCACTGACATGTGACTAAAGTAATGCGAAATAACTTGAGCTATTTTATTATTTACTAGCTGTTACTCGCGATTTCATCAGTGTGGAATATTTGAAACGATTGGACCAATTTTCACATGACTTTCCCTAGCAGATAACTGAAGTTATAAGAACTAACTTAGGTTAATTTATTTTAGACCAGCTGTCAATTTTAATATATAATATATAATCATTTCATATTATATAATTAATAATTTCAAATTTAGCAAAAGTGTGTTGTTCACTGTAAGCATGTGCTTGAGGTGTGCACTGTATTGGACTCCAAGAATTAATATAATTGTAATGAATATATTAATGTATGTAATTTGCTTAATTTGTATTTTGGTCGAATTGCCAGCTATTTTGTTTTTATTTACCGTGATCGCGTCTACATAACTCATCAACCATAGTTTCGGAAAGTTAGTCCCCAATTTTTCGCGTAACGATTTGAAAATGCGTAGCGGGTTTGCCCATCGATTTCCCCTTTTTGCTCACCATTTAATTTTTTTTGCCCACCTCTACAAAAAAGTTAAATAAATATAATTTAAATTGCGTTAGCCAGCGTCCGAAAAACTTTCAAAAATTGAAAATGTCAAGGTGGATTCTTGAAGTATTTCATTTGCCCACGTTTGCCCATTTTGTAATTTTTTATATAATTAATAGGTGTTTTGAGAATAGAAGACGTTTTTTTTCAATATTATATCGGACACGTATTACCTTAACAGTTCCGTTATAGAATTTCTTGCAGAATAGAGAAGTGATTACTTTTTGTATGATCGCAAAAACTTAATTATGTTAATAATATCTATATAACAACATTTTTAAGAGAAATTGTATATCTTTAAATTTTCATTACTTTCTTATACTGTGTAAATGAGTACTGAAGGGATTAAAGTTCAAATTAAAGCTCCAAATATGTTGTTGTTGCTAAATCCCATCCAGCACACTGTTAGTATTTACATATTTACTGTACACGTTATATATAACAGTAGGTGGCATGCGTGTCATGTCATACCTACAAATGTTTTAAAAGAGCATTTCTGTAATTCTACCACTTCTCACCATTATATTACTTTAATACAATTTAAAAAAACGGGTGCGAAGCCGCGGGTATCAGCTAGTGTATAATATTTATTTCAATCAAAAATACCCATCCTATTTACTCGCTATTTCAAGCCCGCAATCATCGCAGACAGGGTGTGGTAATTAAGATTGTGATATCCCTAAGGAAAATTCCTTTAACTACGCGTGGGACACTGCGTCAAATTATATAATTTTTTATTTTTAAATATTTACCATGATGTTTTTTTTATACTTTATAGGTTGGCGTTTAACCACAATCTCAACTGATGCTAAATGATGACGTGGACTAAGACGATAATCACACTAAGCCTAAAGGGAGACTGGCTCACAAGTGCAGCTACCTGCACACACCAACAGGTGCTTGGCGACATATTTTCAACTTGAGGGTGGTAGCTACCCAGACGGACTTATAAAATGCCCTACCACCAGGCTATGGTTTCATCACGATGTTTTCCTTCACTGAAATGCTCCGACTCAGTTGCGTCCTTCGACGCTGTGTCCGAACACACTACCAACTGAGCCATCATCGCATGTCATGATCCCATAACCATACGACGGTAGTTTAAAAAAAGTTTGTTAAATAATAATAATAATATTTAATGTTCTAGTTAAAAACCGTATCGCAGATATCACAATTTCATATAATTAATACTATAACAACAGTGACTTAAACATATTTAATAAATAAAAATCAATAAATTAAATGTTATGTATATATGTACGTTTAATAAATGGTTAAATAGTCGTACGTATTTATATTCTAATGAATATAATTAATAAGGACACAAATAGGAAGTTTCAAACATTTCTCTAAATTCTTCGTAGAACATAGGTAACACGTTCATTCTATTTTGGTAGACTGAATCGTCGTTGCATTTATATCTAAGACCTTAGGAGCATAAGGACGTAAACTACAATTAGTTTATTCCGAATTATGACCTTATAATTCCAAGTTATATATACAAACTACATTAACTAACTAATCAACTCAAATACAGCTTATACAACTAGGTTTATGATGTTTCAATTTTACATTGAGGTAATAATATATGTAGGTTTCTACTAAAAAATACCTATTAGAAAATTAAATACTAGAATTTCTAGGTGTAGGCTTATTAAGTACATCTAATAAAAGTTATAATGAATTTCAAATATATTTATAATTAAAATTGAAAATAATTAATGACATTATTTTCTTCACATGTGTACTTTATTTATTGTTTTCTTTAAATACTCTATTAATCCAGTAAATAATTTTAGGCGTTTTTTTTTATTTATATCGTAATCAAGAAAACAAACGCACAAATATTTATGATATTAGGAAAAAATAAGCTTTTAAAATAATCCATTAAATAATTTTATGACAATATAATTTTTAAAACCATTTTCTAACAAGCTATAAGTGAACAATATCGTCAAAGTAGTACAAAGAGAAATAAACAACATTACTCGTAACACGTGGAAATAGTAATATGGCTCGACAATACCTATTAGTCCGTGAGCCGTGAGGTGCGAAATGAGGTATCAAACGGCTGAGATACACTCACGGTTGTTTGTGCAAGATATAAATCACGTCAAACAAACCATTAGGATAATTTATATCTTGAGAGCTTCTGTTAAACGTAATATTCCACTTTCGTACATTCGTAGAAAAATGTTAATGAAAATGTGTATTTTATATGAGCTTTATGAGATTTTCGAGAATATTCTTAAAGACCCGTCTCTTATTATTATAGTACTAAAATGTTCTTTTATCTCAACGAAGTAAATTTATTTGTTATTGTATTGCACTAACATCAGAAATACAGCAGGCACCTTGGTGTATGCTGTCTGCTGATGATACTCTTCTTGTTGGAAAAAAATGCTACCGAGGTCCAGAGTACGCTGCAGAAATGGCGAGAAAAACTGGAGAATGTTGGCTTAAAGATGAATTGGATAAAAACTGAAAGTTTGTCCTGCGACTTCGAGGGTCCATCCAGCTGTTGTTATCTTACCTTAAACGGTGTACTCTTACCAGCCTGCTCCAATTATCGATACCTCGGTTAATTGATCCAAAACGACGGTGACAACAAAAAGACGTGAGGAATAGAATGATTGAAGGGTGGATGAATTGGCAAAAGGTGACTTGGGTAGCTTGTGACCCAAGAAGGCCATTGAAACTTCAGGGGAAGGTGTATAAAACTATAATAAGACCAGTCGTGATATATGGATCAGAGTGCTGGAAGAAACGAGAAAAGATTACATATGGCAAAGATGCAAAGATGGATGTGTGGTGTAATCAGAATAAATAGGATTAGGAAGTTTAAAAGTAGCACCAGTCACAGAGAAGCTAAGGAGTATTAGGTTAGCAGGATACGGGCGTAATATGAGAAGAGATGGAAGTCATGTAGTAAGAAAAGTTTTGAGTTTGATAGTGAACGAAATATAGGGGTGGAGGAAGACCGAAAAAGGTGTATATGGATAGTGTGAAAAAATGAATAACGATATGTTTATAAAAGGTGTGAATACTGAAATGACACCTGACAAAGAAGAATAGACAAGGAAAACATGTTGAACTTCGGTGGGATAAGGGTAAAACTTAATACTGAAACCCAAATATTGTAGTTAAACAAAGAAGTTTTAACAATAGTGTGCCACGAAACATTATTCTTATTTTAAACGGTAAATTTATTAATTATTGCTTTCTAGAGATTTTCATCCTTCTTTTATGAAATATGTAGGCGCATCACAATACGACCGACATCAATTATATTTTAGATAAGAAAGCGAATACAGGGAGCTTCAACATATAGAAATCTTCAAAGAAAAAGAAAGAAATCTAGAGTAGTATAAGTCATAAGTTCTTCCCCAAAATAATTATAAAGATCATTTTCTCTATTGTAGTAAGCTTGTTCCACTAATGTCTTTGTGTGTACGAATAGATTTCTTTTAGTAGAAAAGCAGTGTGTTAAATCTATATTTGGATTACAATTTCTAGGCTCCTCTCCCTGCAATACGAAGAAACCAGTATCTACATTATAAATCCGTGGAATGCAGATTTCCCTCACCAATGATAACAAAATATGATTCTTCTCGTGTAATTACGTCATCATTAGCTATGATTAATTACATAGTAGCCTCTACGAGACTTTTGCTATAAACTATTTTTTAACTTCCTCAATACAAAATAATCTTACGATAAAAAACACAGTTATCCATGGTTAATAAAGCCAGTCTGTGGAATATAAAAAAACATAATTTTGCCTGTAAACTTTAGAAAGAAAATCAGAGTTACCAAAATATTTGTGCGTCCATTATTGTGATTACTTCGTCATAAGCATTGGGGGAATGAACAAAAAATGTAATCTTACAAATTACTTTGGAATGAATAAGTATATTTGTTTCGTAACAAATAAGGATATGTGAAATAATATTTACCGAGTTTAATAAAAATAACTCAGATAGCTTAAATGTTCAAGAGTCTAATAAAACCAAATACGGTACGGTTATTATTCCAGCTAGGGCAAAATAGACCTATGATATTTAATTTAGACAAAATTAAACATGAAGAGCAAGTTTAACACAAACTTCTTCACCTTGGTAAGTTAATTATTATCTATCAACCTGTATCTATATTTATATAACAATTACAAAAAAGTCACTTCTCGTCTTTGTCTATATGTTCTCTTAGTTCTTTAAAACTACGTGATTAATTTGGTAACGATTTTTTTTTTTTTATATATATTATAGGGGGCAAACGAACAGGTGGGTCACCTGATGGTAAGTGATCACCGCCGTCCATAGACACCAGGGGAGTCGCAAGTGCGTTGCGGCCTTTTAAATATGTGGGCGCCTCCGGCGCTCTCACTGACCGAACGAAATGCAAAAGTGCAAGCACTGTTACTTCACGTCGGTTTTCTGTGAGAGGGTGGTACTACCCCGGGCGAGCCGACCCATACATGCTGAAACCAGTAATAGCTTCAGCGTATTTCACTATCGTTGAGAATTTTCTCCCAATGGTTGGCATATATAACTCGTGTATTTTATTATTATACTAGCGGCCCGCTCCGGCTTCGCACGGGGATAAAATATATAGCCTATGTCATTCACTGAACAAATGATTAAAATCGATCCAGTAGTTTTGATTTATTCATTACTACCCATGGCCCGCACGCGTTAAATTTGGAGTAACCTCAAAAATAACAGTAGGTCTCCACTAATATATTTATGTTATTATACATATAAACCTTCCTCTTCAATCACTCTATATATTAAAAAAACCGCATCAAAATCCGTTGCGTAGTTTTAAAGATTTAAGCATACATAGGGATGTAGGGACAGAGAAAGAGACTTTGTTTTATACTATCTAGTGATATTGCAGAGAAAAGTTGATGTATTCTAATAAAATAGTAAAAAGGAGTTTTCGGCTCCTGACATTGATAACTACATAAATTGATACATGAAAATAATGTACTAGCGAGTTATATATCTTTAAAATGCCTGTAGAAAAGGCCTCGATGGTATATGTAATTTCTCTATCCACAGATTTTTTTAATTACATATTATAAAAAAAATTCTAAATTCTAAAGACGTCACCAACCGGCACCCGCCAATGTTTTTTAACCAGTTTGTCTCCTCACCTTTTTTTTTTTTTTTTTTTTTTTTTTTTTTTTTTTTCCGTGGGGAAAATCCGTAGCGGATACCCACCCCGTCGGGCAGCGGGGGTGGGTTATGTCCGATTCCCACGGACTAAAAACCCCACGGTGCCTCTCACACCTATTGGGCCGGGGAGCAGGAACTGCCAATGGCATTACTTCTGCTCCCCGACAGGTGTTGGCCCCTCATCAGGGGCCCCTTCTGCGGTCTGAGGGGTCAAGGTGGTAGACCCCTCAGGAGGGGGCGGGTGTTAGACCCCCCCCGACGAACTGTGGGAGTCGCTCGGCACAAGCGCCTCCACCACGCGGGCCTGTACAGTTAAACTCTGCTCAGGGCGACGGACGTGCCCGCCCGTCCCGTCGCCCACAGGCCCTTTTTACGGCGGCATGAGGTCGTCGCCGACCCGTCGCCGCTGTGTTCGCCGACCGCGGGAGGGGAGCCTGGTGGTCTGCTCCCTCTCCCTCTCCGCCGCCTCCTTCGCGAGCATGACTCGCTCGCAGTACGAGGCGACGGAGATCCACCCGGCCTCGCTCTCGACCATCTTGAGGATGACGGTCGAGAGCGAGAGATCCGGGCCTATGGCCGCGACGAGCTCGCGACGTGGCTCGTCCCAGGCGGCACACTCCTCCAGAGTGTGCTGCGCGCGATCTTCCGCGCAGCCACAATGATGGCACCCTGGCGTCGGCTCCCGGCCAATGCGACACAGGTAACTCCCGAAGCAACCATGCCCCGAGAGCACCTGTGTCAGCCGGAAGCTCAGAGTGCCATGCCGCCTGGTGAGCCATTCGGTCATGACCGGCCGAACGGCTCCTATGGTAGCCACGCCCCAGCTCGGTCGCTCAAGTCGTCGTTGCCATTCTTCAATGACTAGGACCTGGTGGAGCTGGGACCGGAGCACCTCGATTTCCCGAGGCGCGAGTCTCCGGCCCTGCTCCAGCGCCTCCACGCGTCGTTGGTACAGGGACGCATGGGCTCTCGCTTCCAGGTCCCAGGGTGGGGATCCGGCTAGAAGGGAGGCCGCCTCGAAGGAGATCGTGCGGTATCCGCGGATGGCTCTGACGGCCATCACTCTCTGCGTTTTACGCAGCTGAGCGTTGCTGATGGCCGTCAGGCCATACGCCCATACGGGGGCCCCATACAGGGCCATCGACCGCACGACCCCCAGGTACAGCTTCCGGCAGACGGAGTTGGGCCCCCCCAGGTTGGGAAGCAGACGGGCTAATGCGCCCGCTGCGCCCATTAAACGGGGGGCCAGCTGCCGGAAGTGTTCCTTGAACGTCCACCGGCTGTCGAGGAGGAGGCCGAGATACCTCATACTCGACCCGACACCGATGGACTCGCCTCCCACGACTATCTGGGACCCTCCGGGTGGCGCGCGCCGAGGCCCGTGAAAATACAGGGCCTCGGTTTTAAAGAGCGCCACCTCTAGTCCCAGAAGCCGGATCCTACCGACGACTTGAGCGACTCCTGCAGTAGCCAGGATCGCGGCCGCGCGGTGCGTCTTCCCCCGGGATAACACCAAAGTGTCGTCAGCATAACAGACAATGCTGACGCCCCGGAGGAGCGCACCGCGCAACACCCAATTGTATCCGATGTTCCACAAGAGGGGGCCCAGGACAGACCCCTGCGGAACACCGGATACCACGTCTCGCCGACTTATCCTCCCTCCCTGACCCGGGAAGGTGACGTACCTCTCGCAGAGGTACGCCCCGACTACACGGCGAAGGTAGCGAGGCACTCCATGATACCGGAGTGCCTCTTCAATACAGGCCCAGGGCAAGGTGTTAAAAGCGTTGACGATGTCAAGGGACACCGCCAAAATCACCTCGCCCCGGGCAAATGCTTCCTCCGCCTGGATCTTAACTGACATCACCGCATCAACGGTGGAGCGCCCCTGGCGGAAACCGAACTGGTTTTCCGCCAGGTCCGGCCCTACTCCTGTTAAGTGCCGGACGAGGCGGCCTGCGATTATTCGCTCGCAGAGCTTTGCCGCCTCGTCCAACAGCACTAAGGGCCGGTAGGCGGACGGACTGTCCGCCGGGCGCCCCTCCTTCTTCAGCAGGACCAAACGGCCGGTTTTCCAGATGGTCGGAAACCGGCCCTGCTGAAGCGATGCGGTGACGATCCGCAGTAGTCGGGGCTCGAGAGCCTCGTAAGCCAGGACCCAGATACGGCCAGGTATGCCGTCGGGTCCTGGGGCGGTGTTTTTCGCCTGGAGGCGTTTCACCGCCGCCCTCGACTCTTCCCGGGTCACCTCGGGGACCACGTCGTCCTCGCCGCAGCCAGCCGCGTTGGGCGTGGGCGGAGCCATCGTGGGAGGCGTATGCTCTGTCCTGGAAGGGAACAGAGCAGCCAGAATCTCGTGGAGGAGATCTGGCTCGAGACTCTGGGTTACCGGGGGGCCGCCCTGGCGTAGTTTACCGCGTACTACGCGGTAAGGGCGCCCCCACGGATCCCGACTGAGCGTCTCGAGCATCTCCTCCCGAGCAAGGGCCTTTCCTTGCTCTATGGCTCTACGGAGCGCCAATCTGGCTGCTCTGTACCCCTCGTAGAGCTCGGCCTCCCTTGCGGACGTGACCTGCGAGCGGCCCCGCCTGCGTCGCTGACGGGTGTACTGGCGACGGACCGCCGTGCACGCTACGCGCAACTGCGCGATTTCGGCGGTCCACCAGTACACCTGACACTTGGCGGGGATCGGCCCCCTAATCCGGGGCATCGCCGCATCGCAGATTTTCGTCACGTCCGCTCGGAGTGACTCCGCCTCCAGGTCGACGTCGGCAGGCCTGTCCGGTGACTCTCCTGTCACCCAGGCCTGCACGACGACGGCCTCCTGAAGCGCCTCGATGTTTAAGCGCTTCAGGGCCCAACGCGGTCCTTCCGCCACGGGGGTCCTACGGGCTGGTCCGTCCGAGGTCTGGGTGGAGACGTCGAACCGTATGTAACGATGGTCCGACAACGTCTCCACCCCCTCAAGGACTCTCCAGCCCCGAACACGGCGTGCTAGAGCAGGGCTAGCGAACGTTAGGTCCACTATCGACCCGCCCTGCTGTCGCACGCACGTGTTAACAGACCCCCTGTTCAGGAGGAGTAGGCCCGATGTTATGGCCCACTCCTCCAGCACCCTACCCCTGACGTTCGTGGCCGGGGAACCCCAAGCCGTAGACTTGGCATTGAAGTCCCCGAGCACTAGGACGGGGTGAGGGTGGCTGCGACCTACGACGCTTTGCAGGTCCCCGAGGAATCCCTCAAAGTCGGCGAGACTCATACTTGGGGGTGCGTACACCCCCACTACCACTACGCCGCTGTGATGTGCCGCTACGTATCCCCTCCCCCTCAAGATGTTAGAGAGGGGGGGGGAGCTGGCGGCGGCCTGGGAAACTAAGGCCACCGAGCCGTAGAGATCACCCGCCCAGTTATCGTCGGGCGGGATGAAATACGGCTCGGCCATCACAGCGACGTGGATCAACCACTGCGCCATGCTCTGGAATAGTAAATCCTGGGCCCTGGCGCAGTGGTTGAGGTTCCCCTGGAGGAAGCGGAGTGCCGCCATTAGGGACACTCAACTTCCTCCAGCAGTGCCGTCCTGGCCCCAACGGGCCCTAACGGCTCCGGGGGAGCTTGGGGCTTTTTCCCCCTCCTCCCCCTCCTTCTTTTCGCCTGCCTCGCAGGCGGCGCAGGCCTCCCGCAGGCCCTGCTCCCCATTCTGTGGCCGGCGGGTTTCCCAGCCGCTGCGCAGACTGCGCAGTGCTGCTGGGACGTGCACCCGCCGGCCTTGTGTCCCGGCTGACTGCATCGGAAACATAGGTCGGTGCAGTCAACCGCGGAAGAACACGATCCCCCCAGGTGGCCTTCCCTCAAACATCTGAAGCACCTGAGGGGACGGGGAGGCAGGACCTGTGCCTGCGCCGAAACCCATCCGACAAGAATTCGGCGGCCATCGCCCAGCCGCTTGGCCACCGCCACCGGACATGAAACGACGGACGCCCAGAGGCCCCTCAAACCGGGGCGGACGCCGTTCGTTTTAATATGGTCCGGTGGGCAGTCTCCAGCCCTAGCGACTGCGGCGATGACCTCCTCCTCTGTGACCGCCTCGTCCAGGCCCGAGATCCGCACGTTGGCACAGCGGATGGGCCTGGACACTGCAACGCCTTCGGGAACCACCTCCCGGACCTTGGCGGCGAGGGCATCCGCCTTGGTGCCGCTGGTGGCACCAGGCACCTCGAAGAGGTAGCTGGTGCCGCTGGTGGCACCAGGCACCTCGAAGAGGTAGCCACCATTGGCAGCCTTGCGCCACCGGATGCCCTCGATGCCAAGGTCCGTGACCTTGACTTCGGCCTTCACTCGCTGCAGGACCTCCAGGTAGGACAGTCCCGCCTCCCGCGCCCCGGACTTAAGCGTTATCGTCACTGCTGACGTCTTCGGGGCGCGGAGATTCGGGACATTGTCCCTCCTGGAGGCCTGCTCCTTCTTCTTTTTAGGCTTGGCCGGCTTCGCCGGCCTCCCCTTCTTGCCCACCTGCACCCAACCATGATCTGCCGGTCCGGGTGCAGGGGCTTGCCCACCGCCGGCGACAGGCTTGGGCTTCGCCTTCTTCTGGGGCCTTTTTCTGGCCCCCCTCTGCTTCTTCTTCGCCGGCGGCTGCGGCTGCGATGTGGCGGGCTCGGTGGGACTTCCAGTCCCGGATATCGCCGCCACTGGCTCGACCACCGTCGCAGCCACCCTGTCGGAGGCCAGAGGTGGCCGCAGGCGCCTCTCAGGGAGGAGCCTCTCCTCCAACGCCTCGAGGCGCGCGCTCAACATGTCGCCCACCTGCGACATTATTGAGCGCGCCAAAACCTCAAATTTCGCCTCGGCGTTGAAGGGAGGAGGCCCCTCAGCTCGCGGTCTTCTCTGCGGTAGAGGAGGGAGATCCTCCAACCTTGCCAGGGACGGAGTCACCGGCGGCTCCAGAGGGGCAGAGCATGTGGCCACGGTCCGCTCGCGGAGATTGGAGAGCTCTGCCTCCATGAGCGCGAGCTTCCTCCGAACTTCATCCAGCTCGCGCTCCTGTCTGGCATTTGTCTCCGCGAGCTTGTCGTGTGCCACCTGCATCCTCCGGAGCTCGTCAGTCGCTTTACGGGCACACATTTCGTTGACCGCATCCGTGATGGATGCGGCCGCTTCATTGAGTGCCCGTATGAACGGGCCCTGAAGGTGGCCCGACTTTTTGCCGACGTTGACCACCACGTCAACGTCGGCCAAAATCCTCTGTTGGAGGTCCGCCAACGGTTGGTCCCTGGTGGTACTTGGAACCACAATTGGTTTCTTGACGGACCTCTCCTTCCGGGCGCGGGCCGCCTGCGCCTCCAGCTCCGCCTCCGCTATGCGTCGGAGCTCCTCTTTTTTGAGGCGCTCCTCCAGCGCCTTAGCCGCGGCCAGACCGACGAACTCCCCGGTCGTGGCCGGTCTGCCTCGCCCCTTCTTCTTTTTCGCTACCGGGGTGCAGTAGCCCGTCACCTCCGCCTCCGCCCCCGGGGATTGCGACCTCTGCTGAGGTGATGGGTTCGGCGCGCGAGGTGTGGAATCCGGCACAGCATCAGCCGCGGCGTTAGCGCCGGCGGGGGTCTCCTCGCCTTCGCTCGCCGTGTGCATGCGTGCCGGACTCTCCTCGCTGCCCTCCTCGGAGAGGGTCTCCAGCACTGGTCGGCTGCTCTCTGCCTGCTCCGCAGGCAAATCGGTAATCCGTGTAAGAGTAGCCTTGGTCTTCGTGTTTTCATCATCTTCCGTGGTCCTAGAGCTTGCCGTGGTCATCGTATTTTCTGCCGAATCGGTGATCCTTAAGGTTGCTCGGGTCCGTGTAGTCCGTGTAATGGAACGCAAAGTTTTGCCCCCCCCAGAGAACGAGGGGCTGCCCAGGCCGTGAGACCTGGGGAGGGATTCTCCCCCCGCGGAGCGGGAGGTACCCTCCTGGGGTAGTAATTTTTTCGACCTTGCTTTCATTGTAGCTCCCTACCTACGTCAAGTTTGCAGTACACCCGCCGAGACCAGTGTTAAAACACCAGCCCCGCCGGGTGCTGTCCGAGACTGGGCCGTTGGGGCTCAAATTGAGCCCTCATCCGCCCCAGCCCGGTACTGGATGCGCTGCGCACGTACCACATCCAGGTCAGGAGTCAGCCGCCGGTCAACAGGACCGACGTTGCCCGGGGTGCACCACGAGGAGGTCCCTGACATCGCACCCCTCCCTGACATCGCACCCCTCCCTGACATCGCACCCCTCCCTGACATCGCACCTGTTGTAACTTTTTAACATGGTTTTCTCCCACGGTAATGAAGTTTTCTCTTGCACCTATATGGAGTTTGAGCAGGTTACTAATATAATATAGTAAGACTTGATGATAGATTTCTTTCACTGGTGGTATATCTGAACTCCAACGTATACCAACGGTTTTTTTGGAATTCGCATACATTTATCAATTTCAAGTGTTATATATCAGATAACGATGAAGGAAAACATCGTTAAGAAGCCTAGAACCCGAAAAATGTTTTTGCAGTAACTCCGTATGTGGAGAAATATAGAACAATGAGTTTTTCAATAATCGAAAACGCTAATACGTCATAGGTTGACATGGTGATTGTAACCGCAACTTCCCTCGAAAAAAGGCCTTTGGAAAGACTCTATTATATTATTATTCATAAACTAGTTGATACCCGTAATTTTATCTGCGTCGTTTATTACCTTAATAATATATTTTATGTACTGAGACAAAAACATACGCACCACACCTCTTGCCGCAGTTGTTCAAAGAAAAACGCAGAACGCTTATAAAAATCAGGTAAAGCTATCGTGATATTTTTACATAAGAACCGTCTTATAAGTAGAACTAAAAAATGTTGAACAAAATTTATCCAGTACTTTTTGAGTGATGCACACACAACGGCAGACCTCTAACATTTTATTTATATATATTTAAGAAGTTATAGTAAAGAAGTATAACTGATGCAAACAATAACAAAATGTTACAATATATTATATATTTATTTAAAACATTTAATATAAATAAAAAATCTTCACGACAAATATTTTTATATTAAAGGTATTAAGTATCCAGTATTTTATTACAAACGAGAAATTTGCCCTTTTGATGTGTAAATTGCAAAAAGAACGTCTAAGCTCCTTTTTTCTATAAAAGTAAGCAAATAAATTTAATGTCTTTGATACGCCAGCAGCATTATAATGTTTTGTAAACATATAGTCTAAATAATTATGTCATTTATTTCCCTTAATAGTGTTCTGGGAATGTTATTTCTGGCAGATGACTAGTTCAGATAATAAAATTAATGTATAAGGTACTCATTAAAATTAGTCGTTTCTTTAAATAACTCTATATTCGCTTATTTGATTTAACTGCATATAATTTATTACAAAATACTAAGAAACCTCGACATTCCTATGTACATATTTATATATATATATAGTTGTATATTTTACATATATATGTAACATGTAATTTTACTGTAGTTACTATAAAATTATTATAAATTTAGATATTTTCCAGAAGTTTCAAAACTCTTAACACAGAATTGGTGTGATGATAAACTAGAAATAATTTTATATTCTAAATTTACAGTACGGGGTTCTTGAAGCGACAATTGAATTAATATTTACTGAACAAACGGACTACATCCTTGGCCTACCTCGCTTTTCACTTCATTACTGCGAGCAAGAATTATAAATTTGTAGACAGTAATACTGGAATCAAATTTGGTAATTTATCGACTTTACTGTTAATTTAAATTATAGTATAAAATAACATTAAGCACAGTAAGCCAGTACATTTTACATTTCAATTATAAATTTTTCTAATGAAGCTCGTGTTTCTCAAAAAATGTTTTTTATACTTTACGGGTTTTACCGTTCGATCATAATCTCACCTGATGTTAAATGATGATGAGGTCCGAGATGGTCATCACACTAAACTTAGAAGAGGACTGGCTCTCAAGTGCAGCTGACGGGACACTTTTACAAGTACTTACCAGACGGTCTTATTTAGAGATGGAGAAGAACCCACCAAGGTTTTTTTGTGGAATATATTTTCAATTAACTACTGTTTAATAAATGTTATATTTGATATTTGTGCTATCTAATAGTTTTATTTATTTTAACAATATATTAGTACTTGATGCTTACCATTGAACATTTAATTAAAGACGTTTTAAAAATAACCTTAGGATAATTGGGTCACCGAAATAAAGAAAATAAATATTAGGTACGTCACCGCCGCGGTGGCAAAATTACCTCAATTAACGGAAGGCTTTTTTAACATAACTATTTAAGTAATACATAACTATCATACAACAGACCAGCAAGTCGCGTTGTTGCAATAGCTACGTTATCATTTTTGTAGTAATTATTTTTCCGAGTAATTAATCTATCAAGCCGAGGATACAAGTACGTGCGTTACTCGCTCTTCTTATAGTGTCAGCGCTACACATACTTCTGACATATCTAATACTAATCTCACCTACATCATATAATTGGTTATTACTTTGTTCATTACAATTTATCTGTTAACACTGCGCAACTTAATCAAAGCAGAAGTGAGAAACAAGATATACTTAATTACTAGCTGGTGAAAATGGATTTGCTGTTTTACGGAAACCACATATTTTATATGTGTTAGTCGTAGGCTGCCTTTTATTTTATTGAACTGTAATTTAGCCATTACAATACAAAAGAAATTCTATATAAAGGCAAACCAATATATAGTGCAATCAGTATCCTGAAAAGTCATCATCGAAAAGTCATCTGCTTGTAATGATTTCGTAGATCAATTCGGACAAACAATAGGCATTTCAGTTTTATTAAATTGTCTACATTATTGTCCTACATTACTAGCTACTATTGCGAGGTGTTCATGGATCACCTTGTAAGCGAATGAATTAACCCGTGCTAGATTACTATTGGCTCACGATAGTTAACAAAACTTAACAATAGTTGATTAATATTGGTCATCTACTTTATTTGAATGCTTTAAAATTTGTCAGACTATTAGGCACAAGACCTTCATACCTTTCCGACTCTTCAAACAAACTTTGACAGTGAATTTTGCTCACGCACACTCTCCGCGGCACCCCTCGACAGCAGCTGAAGCCTAGTTCCGATCCTCAGAAGTAGAGCCCTCGAGTATACTAATAGCGCGATAGAAGCTGGACTCATTAGTATTCACACACACCACAACTGCACTTCACATACACACATACATATAGTGGAAGGGTTTTTATTTTTTTTCGATTTTGGTTACTTACTTTTAACCAAATTTCCAAATTCAAAATACATGTACGCATTCGTGAGGTACAGGCAGGTACACATGGGTATCTCATTAACACATACATGTATGATTAGTATAGCTAGCTGGTTAGCTTCATTCGACTCGCAGTATTGGATTCAAAGCAACAGCCCAAACCGAGATTCAACCACTTCGGTGCCCTTGAGCTTGTTGCCAAACAAATTAGTGAATTAAATGTTTACCCAAAAACCCCCGTAAAGCTGAGAAGGCCCATCCGGTCAAAAGCATATAGGCACTTCGAAAAATAAAAAGCCAAAAGACATTCTCGCTTGGATCGCCGAAGCGTTCACATTTCTGTAGATAATATCAAAGTATATTCAGAATTACATTACACTACTCGCTGTTTAAACCACACCATTATTATTGATATTCGATTGAACATGATCGCTTATATAATAAAGTAATGACGTCACCTATAATGTTGCTATAATTATATTTAATGCTATCTATACGTTTGTGGATAGTTGTACGTTACTCGCATACCAGAAAAAGGTCTTTATAAAATTTACATTGGAGGTAATTGTTTACTGTCACATTCTCTTACTAACGCCTTCATTTGTCTGAAATATAACATTCGTCACGTAAAACAAACATTTCCAATTGTACGTGAAAACGAACGAATGTTAGTTAAAAAGAAAAAGGGGACCACATTGGAGAGAGGCTGGCGTGATGTAACGAGATTAAAAGTTCAATGAATGTTCGTCTCAGATAATATATTCAAATGTAATGATACATTACCCGCTGTGACTAACCATGTTTGTTTTTGTCTGGAAAGTTCTCTTTATTATTTCTATTTTGTACAATGAATACTAATTGAATTTATAAACGTGTGTAGTCTATTACGTAATCCTCGCGTATAATTGCAGTTCTCCAATGAAACAAAGTGTTATTCTAAGACATTAAATATTTTATGCTATTCAGCCAGACATCACATCGCATTTAAAAGGAATTTATAATATTGTGATGACAACATTAAAATATATAAATATTATCGGGATTGAGAATGTTACAAATACGTACGTACGTACAATTGTAGACGTCAAGAGTGCGAAGTTAAGCGAATAGAGACCGCTATATAAAGGCTTCGATTCATTAGTGGTATGGAAAAGGTAATTATTTCCAAAAAAGTTTATTGATAATAATGCTAAAGCTACTCAATGGCTACTAAACATAAATTTCAAGCAAATCGGTCAAGAAATAGAAGACAAAGATGAACTCTTTATATCTGCGCATTTAAATTTGTTCCAACATTTCGACATAATCATTGATTTCAACTGTATGCAATAATACAATAGTGGTGTAGATAACATATTTCATAAACTAAACCAGACAATTCAAACAACCACATAAATAATATTTAGTAAAATCAATTGAAATAAACATTTATCATTTAGAAATCAAATCTTACAGACAATTAACTAAAAATCAATTTAGTTATGAAACATATGAGAAATGTTAATTTTAACAAATTGATATATTTTTAGTGCCTTCATCAATATTAAGTTCGTTTCGCCATTCCAATAACATTAAACAAATCAACCCTTAACTTCAGAAAAATAAATGAATTTTCCACTGAAAATCTAAAATATAAAAGAAATTTGTATAAAATATATCCAGACAGCATCCATTTAAACAGATATCGAAATTTAGATAAAAAATAATTTCGAACGAGACAAAAGCAATTTAAAATTGTTCTGTCTCAGTAATTACTAATTTCGACTGTAACCTTACTAATATCATAAAAGTGAGTTTGTTTCTTTCTTTGTCATGCTTTCACATCTTAACTACTCAACCAGTTATCGTGGAATTTTCTATATACGTTCTCGGGGGCACAGAAAAGGGCATAAATTACCTTTTACCAATGAAAAATGAAATGAAATTCCCGAGGTTCAGATCAAATCGATTTGGCAGATTAATGCGAGCGAAGTCGCAGACAAAAACTAATCTTCTATAACTACAGCAAAAATAATCGCCATACTTTTAATTTTTCTTTTTCAATCTAAATTGAAATTGTTCGATTAGGAATAAAATTATATAATCTAAACTCTTAGTTCCCAAAGTGGTCCAGGTGGACCCCCAAGGCTCCAGGAGAGACTCCACGGGAGTCTATGTTAGTGTAACAAAAAAATGGGGATTCACAATTGGTAAGCGAGGGTCCACGAAAATGTATCTGCTTTCGATAGTGAAGAACTAATATGTTGGATTGACTTCACATACCAATGTAGGCAGATAAGAAGCTTTTAAGAAGTTCACTGACTGTTACTTGTAAAAAGTTGCATATTCTATATTCAGTATAACGCAAATTTCCGTAGGTAGATCTAATCTTCACATTTTTTGTCGAGTTTTGGGAATAATGGAGAAATGTAGCTGCAGGGGATCCACCGAAACCAGCAAAATTTTGAAAGTGGTCTATGAGAAAAGAAGTCTGAGAAACTCTGATCTAAACTGTGCGGTGCCTTACACGTACACTGTATATATTTAGCATAAATGACATAGCAATGTTCGTCTTTCAGTATATTCGCGGTCAACACTAAAGTTTCGGGTACGAATATTACTAGCGTTAGCAAAAGTTTTAAATGAAAATAGTTTATTCAAGTTGGATACTATGTACCATGTGTGATAACAGACACTACAACAAAATACATGGTCTCAAAAATAGTGAGATGCGACAATCAGATTTTGTCTTATCAATTAGTATCTTTATTTTGATGTTGACATATGAACAGAAATACAAAGAAAGCGTGTGACGTCACTATGTCTTAAACTTTGTTGTAACACTTGCTGATATATTCATTTCAAAGAAAAATAGCGTTGTTTACAACGTTGTGACGCCAATCCACTGCCCGCGCCATGAGAGACATGCACAGTTTAACGGAAATACGCTACACTGTTACTATACAAATAAGTAAAATTGAAGTTCTTGTCAAAAAACCTTTTTAGCAAATGGATATGAAAGTATATGTGGAATTTAAAACACAAAAACTGATTATTGATATTCTTGTCTGTCCGTCTGTTGGTGTCGGTCGAATCTCTCAAAGGATTAAAACGTTTGTGGCAAAACTTCCACTAGCAGATAGCTGATGTTATGAAGAATAATTTAGGCTACTGGATCGCCCTTATAAATAAATATAATAGCTGCGCTCCAGATAATGAGATGTGTTTCTGGCCTGCATCTCATTGATCGAGTACGGAGCATGCAGACGCTTTTGTAAATATCACCGCTGACTGATTTCGACTAAAAAAGAAGAAATTTTTGGAATATGTCACAATTAAAAATTATAATAAATTTATTGACACCGCTTACATATATCATACCGCTCATATATATATTTCGCTTTGGGCAACGCAAAATTTAAAGGAGAAAATTATACTCCTAACAACTGCAACATCAGTGTTTTATACGCAGTGGACGTCGAAACGCTTTCGCAAGAAAATCCGCTATTATCATTGCACCGCTTCTACAGATATCTTAAGAGTGAGATCCTGAGACGCCACTGCTCCATACGAGGTGCTGAGTTTGCAGGTTAGTGCACGCTTTTTATTTGGAGTGTTTGTTATTATATTTATTTATAGGCAAGATCACCTACCGCTTTACGTTCTCTGTTCCTTTCGCATTTTTTTAAATACTTTTATTTTTCACCGCACCCTTCCTGGTGGGACCTATTTACACGGTCCCATCAGCCCCTTCAGCTACTTTAATTTCGGAAAAAAAAATTGAGCTTCACGCAAATATAATCCCTTACAAAGCTACAAACCTAGACAATGTCGTGGATGGCTGCTAGCATTATAAAAAGTATTTGTCAAACTAAAATTGAATTGTAAAAAATTACTTTATCTAGATATAGTAGCACACGTGTGATAGTAATTAAAGGTTTTTCTTTAATGTGTTTACATCACTGTTATGGTAAATATTTATATTTTACTGACTATATTACTGATATTATAATCACGAAATCGGTGGATTCCGCGAAAAACTTCAGTCACTAAAACTCTTATACCGTGACCTTATAGCGAACAAAACCAATTACTCAGGAAGCCTTCTCAAGCTCTTTGCATTATACGGCTCATAATAACTCAGAGATTCTATTATGAATTCAACTTCGTTCGACATATCACTTGCCCTTTATACAGTACTAGCTATGCCCGCGACTATGTCCACGTGGAATCTCAATTCTAAACACGGTGATTAATAAAATCATAGATAAAATGGCGTATCGAACTCGATATCGACCCTGAACGACTTGGTTCTTCCCAGGCATGGCGTGGCACTACAGTTTCTAGTAGTTGTTCGTACTGTGAATGTATAATTCTGACTTTCAATACACGGTTCCGGCACTCAAAATAACAGTCAGCAATGCCAAAATCTGTCCAGCAGCTTTTGCGTAACTTGCTTCCTTTTTGTGTTTTCTTATAAGTAAGATAAATATATATACAAATGGGATATTTATGTAAAACATGTCCTATATGCTATACCGGTGTATAATTTATCACAGTACCATTCCGTCACAATGCATCTAGTAGTTTTTGCTTGATGCACGTACAAATGACAGACAGACAGACATATACCTAAAAATTCTAAGAACAATAGAAATGCGTTCTGTCATTGATTCTGAGCCGCCCGCCTCATGAGTATTTTTTCTTAAATATTTTCAATGTACAGATTTCGTCTCGTTAGCCTTTTATTATGTGTATATATTTATAAAAAATACAATGTGATTTGTGTTAAAAAAAGGTTTTATGATGGTAACTAGGTAAACTCATTGTAACAACTATATCCTCTCCAGCAACAGCAGTGGGCGGTGCTATCGGGTCTCGTTGTTTCGAACGCGTTCGTATCGCACGCCCTGGATGATTTGCATAAAGCTACGCGGACACCGTTTTGGCGTCAGTTCAGCTTGTACCTCATTAGCATAACTGCTCAATTATTTTGTGCGGAATAGTCACTTTACAGACAAATTTTGGTTTTGTGCTACGTCGCTTCGCACTGTGCCAGCCCTACTGCGCTTTTTACTTTAACATCGTGGATAAATCTGTACTAACATAACTCATCATGGTAACTTTTAGTTTCTATATACACATCTTGCTTTATATACATTTTAATGTAGTATATTAATTATGCATCTATATGTTATATAACAATAACCAACTGTGACCCGAGATTTTATTCGCGTTTATTTTTCCCATCATCCGCTTTGACACCACGCGTTTCACTACATAGCCTACACTAAACTGCCACATAGTTTTGGCTTAGAGTACTACCTAACCTACGTTTTATATCATAATTGCTTCTTTTTTAAGGGTCGTTAGAGATCCGGTGTATAACCTTTCTCAATATAGCAATAGAATAGAATAGAAAGCAATGATGGCTCAAATGGAAATATGTTCGGACACAGCGTCGAAGGACGTAGGTTCGAGTCCTAGCAACCGAATCGGAGTTTTCGGTGAAGGAAAACTTCATAATAAAACCGTAGCATGATAGTAGGGCTTTTTCTTAGTCCGCTTCGTTGGCTACCACCCTCAAGTTGTAAATGTGTCGCCAAGCACCTGTTGGTGTGTTCCGGCAGCTGCACTTGAGAGTCAGACTCCCTCTAGGTTTACCGTGACTACCATTTTAGACCACATCATCACTTAAGATCAGATGAGATTGTGATCAAACGCTAACCTATAGAGCATAAAAATATATACATATAACATAAAATAAAAAAAATGTTTTGATATCGAAAACATTACTATGAATATTATTAAATTATTTGTAACAAATCTCAAATTAAGCAGAGTTCTAAATTGATTCGACTTTAAATTTAATTTTCTTCATGCGAATTGGAATTACTTACTATGTTCGTTAAATTACGAATATGCAATAACTTTAAAAATGTCTAATATTCTATAAAACGCAAATTAAGTATACATATATTTATCTTTCTAAAATCATAACCAAAATAGTGACTAGAAACGTAATTAAGGTACGTTTACATAACGTTGAAACAAATAAACAGTGTCCATTAAATTCCCCTTGGACGGGATTAAAGCTGGTGTAGTTTTCCAATTAACTTGTAAATGTTGCGATGACAATAGGCTTTTGAATTTCGGGTGACAGAAGCGCCTGTATAGATTGAGATACGTTATAATCTGAAACATGTTTCTATAGAAAATATCTTACAGTCTACAAAATCAATTTCTTAGTGAATTAAAATTTATATTTAAATATGCAAAGATAAAAAAATTGAGTAGATTTACCTTTGTTCATCAAACGATTTTCTTTATTTTATTATGGGCTAGTGACAAGTTTTAAGTGTTATCAATCAAAAAATTTGGAAAAGTTTTTTAACGTCCATACCTTCCAAGAATCGAAGGCTTTATTTATAAGTTTCTATTCGTTATACTTTACGTTCCTTAGGACCACAATACGATTTCAAACGCAAAAAGAAATACAGGCAACAATATCATATAAATAAATAGTACACTTCTATCTAAATTCGTTATGTCAACTTGGATTCGAATGCGGTATTAACCAGTATACACGTGTAGAAAAGAAAGGATTTCACATAACCAGAAGTTGTATCGATCATATTTTTTCACGTAGTGTCTGTAATGATGGCCTGTCAGTACAAACAGCAGTTGTAAATAATGCTCTAGCCGACCACTATATAATAGGACACTGTCTCGCAATTGAGAAGCCACACGAATATAGAAATTCCACTAGTGTAAATTGTAAATTATTAAGAAAACTAGATAACATAAAGGTGTCAGCAGAATTAGATAAAATAGATTGGAGCGCGGGCAAGCAATATTCAAATCCTAATGACATTCTCGCTTTTATCACAGATCATTTTAACGATGTATACTCTAAAATTACAAGTAACATAAAGGTCTCTTTAGATAAAAGAGAAACATGTCCTTGGGTAAATAAAAAAATAGTAGACATGTGTAAAAAAAGAGATAAATTGTTCCTTATCTGGAAGCGGGATGAAAGGAATATATCAAATAGAATAAAACAAATAAGTATATAAATGCTACAAAAAATAATTTTATACAAAGTCAAATAAGTAACAATTTTAAAAATACTAAAAAAATATGGGAAGTTATAAATAGAATAACCGGTAAAATAATAAAATCTGTGGATGACATAATTATAAAATATTTTAAAAAACCATCTAGTGTTATAGCCGATAGCTTTGCTACAGAATTCCATAATACCATTAATACCCTAACTTTGTCGTGCACTTCTCCTTTATTAGCCTCTGAATCCTATGTTAGAAAACCAGATGTATGTGTGAGAATTGAAAAGGCTAGTAATGACGTAGTGTATAAATTAGTAAAAAATATGAACATAAAAAAAAGTGCTGGTATAGACAACATTAGGCCTAAAGATTTAAAACATGTAAATAAAGCAATTAGTCCCATTATTACGCATCTGATTAATCAATGTTTGACAACGTGTACTTACCCCGACTTGTTGAAAATAGGTATTATCCGTCCTATATATAAGAAAGGCGTTCACAATGACATCAATAACTACCGTCCTATAACTATATTATCCTGTATAGATAAAGTGATTGAGAAGTATTTAGGTGGTTCTTTAAAACAATATTTAACTGATAATAATGTCATTAACCCTAAACAATACGGCTTTCAAAAAAACAAAAGTACTATCCAATTATTGTCACAGTTTTCTAATGAAGTTAATAAGTATTTGGACCATAAATATCATGTATTAGCTATCTTAGTAGACTTCACCAAAGCTTTTGATATGCTCAATTACAATACATTGTACGACAAATTGCAACAGAATGGCATACAGGGCCCCCTTCTTAATCTGTTTAAAAACTATCATACAAATAGATCTACTACAGTAAAAATAGAAAACCATTTCAGTAAGACGGTTTGTACAAAATCGGGTACAGCGCAGGGTTCGATATTAGGGCCAACCGAATATTTAATTTATGTCAATGATATGTATAGCATATTTGGTGAGGGGTCGGTGTACCAGTTTGCTGACGATATCTGTCTCTTAATAGCACATCAAAACGTTGAGCTAGCACAAGTGCAAATGCAGCATAACTTCGACTTACTATGTAAATGGGCACACGATGTCGGCTTAATTCTAAATGCACAAAAAACTAAAGTCTTGCATATACACTCACCATACTTAAAAACGAATGCAATCCCCAGCATCGTTGCCCATAGTCATGAGTGTATGCATAATAATAGTAGTAGAAACAGGTCGTGTAAATGTAAGAATCTACAATTGGTAACACAACATATGTATCTGGGGTTGTTAATAGATAATAAATTCAGCTGGCGGCCTCATATTGACTATATATGTAATAAATTACGATCTATCTTGTCTAGATTGGTTATATTAAGATATAAAGTACCGTATAATACCTTAAGAATGTTATACCTATCTCTTGCTGACTCTGTAATAAGTTATGGGATAAGTATTTATGGCAATACATTCGGAAGCCATGTGGAAGACATTCATAAATTACAAATTAGATTATTAAAAACAATAGTACCGGACCCGATTAAATTAAAATATAAAAATGATATAGAAGGTCTATTCAAACATTGTCGAATTATGAATGTGTTCGACAAAGTTAAAATGGCTGTAATTTGTGAGAATATAACTAAACTTAGTAATCTTAAAAAAAGAGTACGACCGGAATCTTTGCGGAATTTGGCTGATGTTCCCATGTACGCACTGCCTGGTTATAACAATTACTATGGTATGCGTACGTGGGAATATATGCTTCCTTCAATCTTAAACATGTTACCAGCTGATTATATAATAGAATTAAAAGGAAGTAATGTACAACAAGCGAAACGTATTTTAAGAAGGTATTTCGTAAAAGAGATGCCTTCAAAAATTTAAATCTAATAATCTTGTATGCATGTCGACGAGAACACCTCTTCTCGATTAAACCACAATAGCGGTTTCCTGAGAAGAGTCCTACTATGTAAATTTATGTATTTTTTTTCTGTCATAAATAAATTAAAAAAAAAAAAAAAAAATCTAAATATTAACACGTGGATAAAAAACTTTGCACCATTTGATGTTTCTGGTCCTCAGGCAATATACCCGACGCAACCCCACACGGCCTGCCTGTACTTTCTGACCTATGTTGTTAATGATAATTACGTCATTTCTAAAGGTTATACGGGTATGTTAGATAACATACATCCTTTCCCATTAGATAGACCATTTCAGGCAAAAATATTTTTTTCGGATTTGACTGGGAGTTCCAAAGGTTATGACAACCAGCTATAAATAACATAATGCCTGATTGTCAAAGAATATTTACTAATGTAATTAATCTATAGTTTAGTCATATACTGCATAGTACTAAGAAATCATGCAGCACTAAATAAAATGTATTCGAGAAAATGCGCTGAAAGTTATAAATTAAACATAGTGTATTATTATACTTTACGAATTCTTATCTGAGTGGACTTTTCTATAGGTATATTATATTTAAACTGGAACGGTTTAACCTCGATACAAAATTTTGTAAGTACTTACTCATAGCATGAACAATGTGGTGTAACTGAGACAATCAATAATTGCAAAATAAAAATTAAATATTTTTTCGTAACTAAAGCGATGTAGATTAAAGATAAACCTACATTAAAATTAGATTCCAATTACTATCATAATGATATCTGGCAAGCGTTAAACATAACCCACAGCCTTTTACTTATTAGCCTGCTTGCCAGGATATCCAATCCTCAATATATCAGATCAAAATATTTTTCATCGACGTACGCAAGCATTTACTTCATAATATATATATAAAACAGCAATGATTGTTTATTCCTTGACAAATGTAACATTTGGCATCTTACCTAATTTTTCTCTTTGAGTTATGTAATTTATTTTAGTTCTCTAACATATATTCTCATTATTAATATCAAACATAATTTATTCAATTTAGGCCCTACGAAGATGCTTATGGACGCCAAAACTATCAACGGTTAGGAAAACAAACCCGTCATTGAGAAGAACTGACAAAGAAACTCGTTCTGGTTTATCTTTATATTTTACATATTTTCGTAAAAATACATTATAGTCATAATCATGTTTAGCGGATGCACAGAGAAGACTATAATTTCCAGATATAAAAACCTTCTTCACATTGTCCTTGAACTTACTACACTGCGAAATGGTAGAACCAAACACTATTAAAAAACTAATATAAAACTGTTACTGGTTTTATTAAGCTTGAAGCATGAAGTGGCCAGTTTGTTGTTGTTTCTGATATTAAAAGCAAACCTGTCTTACTAAATCTATCTTTTCTAAGTTTTTGCGGGCATACATTAAATTATCAAGAATGTATTGGGATTCTGTACTATGTTATGGGATGTGTACGAATCCTATTACTCAGAAAAACTCCTAGAATTACTCATTTATATCTTGCTGAATAATTTTTAACTTATTGACTAACGTCAAACGTCCTTATATCCGCATCGTAGCTCATAACTGTCGAACGTGCTGGTTGATAGCTCATTTCAATGACATTTGATATGAAATGACCCATACCTACTTGTATATCTATAGAAATGACTTTCAATTTTAATTTCTACTTACTTGCTATACCTAAGAAGAATTTTTTTTGACCACTTGCTACAGATTATCGTATTTCAAAACCTATAATGTACAGATTAAATAATGATAAAGCAAACAGACATAAATAAATTATTAACATAAAAGATATAAATTATTTTTGTAATTCTTTTTTTTCACGGTATAAAAAACTGGCCACGCATCCGTCCGGTATTATCATAAGCGCTTAATTATTTTGTTTTTCAAACCACTAAAGCGACTGTATTACGAAACATGGAACAAAGCCAGCGTAATACGACATAGCCTGAAAAATTCTATTTACCTTTCTTGCTAATCACATTTTAAAGCACATTCACGTAGAGGGGCTAATTAAACAAATACACGTAATTATTAAAACCCTGCTCTAAGCTACTAATTAAGCGGCATTAATTTTCAATTGTAAATGGAGTGACTTAATTACTTGGAATATTGGACATTTATCATTCCTTATTGAAATTGATTAGTATTATATACTAATGTAACATAAATCCAACAAAATTATAATTTCCTTTTTTACGATCATCTAGGATTTAAGCTAAATTTTATCATATAAGTTTTATTCAGAGCACATCTATATTTCAAAGTAAACAAAAAAACACAAATATTTCGTTATTTATACTAAACATTTTTTCCCTGTTATATGACACATATTTGATTCAAAACATGGTTGTGTAAAATTGCTCAATGACCTATGGAAAGAGTTGTAATGGAAATTTCTCTGAAAGATACAAAGAAGAGAACTACGATTGTTGATAGAGCTAAGGAAGTTAGCAAAAGTGGTAAGTTAGAGATAAAGGTAATCACATATATACTGAAGAGAATATAACTAATGGGGAAGGGATTGACGTAGATTTGAAACTCTGTAAGACTGGGCCGGAGCTTTCGGTGAACGATAAGATCGTGACGTACCCATAGCATAGTGGTAGGTAGGGCTTTTTCTAAGTCCTCTTGGTTACATACCACCCTCAAGTTGTAAATCTGTCGCCATACACCTATAAATGTGTTTAAGTAACCTATAAGTGTGTAGTTAAGAGCCGATCCACCTCTAGGCTTAGAGTGTTTACCATCTTAGACCACACCGTAATTCAACATTAAGTGAGATTGTAGTCTAATGTTGCAATCTATAAAGTATAAAAAACATCAGGTAAAACACATCACAAAATTGCAAACGGATATAAAAAATAGTCGACTACGATCGTCGTAGTTTTTTCATTGTACTGTTTCATTGTATCATCGGCTATAGCGACATACATTATATCGTGATACTACAAATAAAAGAAAATATTATTACTATGTAGCTTTAAGTTGACGCCCGTCAATAAATTAATTTTCCGAAAAAATTTATAAACACTGTGAAAGCTGCTTAGTTTATTAACACCGGATCTACATTCTTTTAGTCAACTAAGATAGCGTTTGTTTAGAATGTAGAAATTATAAAATAAAGTTATCCACCGCGTCTGTCTGTCTGTCTGTTTGTATGTTCGCGATAACCTCAAAAACTACTGAATGGATTGTAATGCGATCGTCACCAATAGATAGAGTAATACATGAGGAAGGTTTATGTATATAATTCTCAAGGTTTTGTGTAAATTGGATGAAATATAACGATAATTGTTGGAAGTGTTGGAAAAAGTCAAGCCGCCTGTGAGCTTTCATCGAAAACGCTGCCTAATTTATTTTGAGATATAATAAAAAAAACGCATAGTGAGATATTCCTCTTTTATAGCTCTACAAAAAGTTGGCATATACCTATCTTTTAAGGATAGCTTACTATATCCATGTATCTACTTAAAAATGGTCACATATAATGAGGTAATTGGTCGGCTATTTAGACGGATAAAGTATTAATCCTTATCAAATTGAATACATTAGTTACTTTACGCATTTAATGCACATAAGTATATATTTTTTTATTATTAGGGCAGGACAACGTCTACCGGACCTACTAGTATATTATAAAATAAACAAACTAAAAGTTGTGTAAGAAATTAATCTTAATATAAACTCAGTAAATAAAGCCGAATAATAAAAAACCCTCGATCAATCACTTTTACCATAAAAGATAATAGATGTTTACATATTCGCCTATATTTTTCAATCTTATCCGCATTTACCTGATGCAAATTTCTATTATAATGTAAGCAGCAGAAATTTAATTAACTTCCACTTGAAAGCCGTTAGGGGTCAACGAGCGTTTCGGAGGATTCCCCGTTTGTGTAAAAAGACCCTACTCGAAAGTCATTTCCGACCCGACTCGAGCATTTTATAGCAACATTTTAGTCTTTATTATGACATTAAATTCCTTAATTGAAGGATATATTAATAGAATGGAACGAGAGGCAATTATCATTTCGAGTTTTGATCGTTTGTTGAATTATATTCGCGATTTGTCTGAACATTCGGCAACATCGAGGGCTCTTTAGTTTTATCAATATTATTAAATTCATTCAGATATAGATTTTATATTTTCCCTGAGATATGTAACTAGAAAAGTTTTAAGTGTAAAGTTTGACGGATATAGGAGTAGATGAAGACCGAAGAAGATATGGATCAATTGTGTGAAAAATGATGTGTATAAAAGGTGTAAATACCAAGTTGACGCTTGACAGGAGAGAATAGAGAAAGAAAACATATTGTGCCCACCCTAATTAGGTGGGATAAGGGTAAGAAGATGATAATGATGATTTCCCCTTGATTATTTATAATTCAAAAATTTGTTTGGGCGCAAATTAGTTGCAAGGTGGGTGGTAAAATTATTTTTTTGCAATAGTAAAAGAAGGTTTCGAATCGGAGATGACCTGTCACTTGCTCGCTGTTCAGACACCGGCGCGGCGTGCCGCGACAATTGGTGGTCATACGAAACATGCAAATGTACGTTACGAGCCAATTACGTCATGTGTCCTTTTTTATGTCTCTGACAAGATGTATGCAAAATTTCAAGATGATCGCTTAAATAATTACGGCGTAAAAGCGTAACGACCAAACTCACATTCGCACTTATAACAACTATTTAATATTTAGAAATTATACTTCACTTGGGTATTCAATTTCTCAGTTACTATTTTAGACTATTCTAGAAGACGGTTGTACGAACAAGAAATATAACAAAAGCTGTATTTTTATAGTTATCAGTGGTATTATCGATCGATCTGTTTGTAACTTTTTAATGACCATACTTCGGAACCGATAGCAATAAAATTTTGCACAGAGGTAGTCCGGGAATTTGAAAACATAAACCATTTTTCACTCTGAATTTACAGTAAAATATTGAAACGTCTCACGAGAAAATATACCAGATAATACAATTATATTACGAAGATATTTATATATGTTACAATATATCCACAAACATCTAAAGATGGATAGAACCTTCCACAAGTATTTTCATTATGTAGCATATCCTTTAATAGTCAAGAATTTATTATTAACATATTTCCGAATACTTCTTGGCAACCAATAATTCGATATACATAAAATTGTATATTATATAATGCCAATATTATTCAAAGAAAACTTTCATATAGAAACCAACATTTATTTTAAATTAAAATCGTTAGCTCAGTAGCTAGTTCTTTTAGATTCAATTCAAAATGTTAATATCAAATCAAGCAGTTTATTTTGAAATTTTGACATCTCTGTCTGATGTTTCTGAAAGACTAGAAATAATTAAAAAATATATATATTAATATTATGAGGTTTGTATACCTACTAATATGGAAATGAGACTATTACTCAGGGCTAACAGTTTATTCTAATCAGAGTTACAGTGGTGTTCACAATTGATAATACAAACACGGGACACAAATTAAAAAGCGCGTGCGTGTCTGTACACAATCGATCGTCGAACCATTACGAGCTTTCTAGGCCCACTGATTGTTGTGCGAGAACGTGGCGTCTAATAGTCGTACGCGCATGCACAGAGCCACTTTGCCATCTCAATCGCGCAGGCGCACGGGCAAACAGCCACGAGAAGCGCGATATGGCAACAATAACGCGGGTTGGTTTGTTATCATATATAGACATAAAATAGGTATGTTCCAATTTCATTTGATCGATCATTGTGAATGTTTACTCAATATTTATTGATGGAGATGTTTGTGCTAACTATTATACAAAAATAAATCACTAGATAGCATTGAGCACAGGATCATTTTCATTGTTCAACTGATCGACATAAAAACGGACTTTTGTAGGTATTTGCATATAACATAACTGCAAATGGTATAATGGCAACAGATTATAACACACCATTCGAAGTCACAGGATGACAGCTAGAGCAGATAACCACATTTATAATGTACTCATTTAATAAGTTGTTTGTCTTATATTATTATCGTTAAAACGCACATATTAGGTTAAAAAAATATACTCAGAAGAGTGGATAACATCTAAATGAAGTGGTTTCGGTAACGGGATAAGCGAAACGAGTTCCCGGCCCCGGTGGGATCGTAAATGTCAACGCATGCATTTAATTTCGTGAATCACAATAAACAACGTATACTGTGCTGAATTCTTTTCGGAATATTTTTATATATACACATTTTGTTAACATACATTTTGAACATTAAAAAAAAAAATTGTGCATTCAGGGAACCCTGGTCAAGAACGAAGCACTTTATGCTTTTACTTGTAACTTTGTGTATAATTCGATATGGAGATTTAGATTTTTGTTTATGATTGAAAATTTTCGTCACACTAGAAAAAAGTGTTATGCCTCCCCTCCATGCGACTCGTTTTCTCTCTGTGTAATCTATATATTTTATAGGTATATGTTTATTTTATATCAATTGTTCAATGCAAGTAATGTAAAATGAGGAATCAAATCGAAAAGTTTAATTTAATATTTCAGGAAAAACAATCATTTAATAAAAAATGGAATGTAAATAATGAATTATAAACTATAAAAAACAATAAATAAATAAAACAAAAAGTTGTAATGAAATTTCCACGAGTTCAGTCTTGAAGCTATACACAATCGGCAGCACACGATGTTCATCTGCTCGAATAACAATACTCGCACGCATATACACACTTATACAATAAAAAGTAATATGTAGGGGGGATATAACGCATTTTCCTTATGTGACCATTTCTGACAGTTAACTCCTACCGCAAACCATGTTGCAGAATTTTATTCCAACAATTTCGATTTCATTTTTAAGTAGATTGCAGCATGTCGATTATATTTACACTAGAATTCGTAGTACTATAACCTCAAGGCAACGGCTACCACAGTGAGATGCAGATTCATTGGTAACCATCACATATATACAGGCTGATTTCAAATCATGATAGACCGAATTGAACCACCAACAATATTTTTCTTTTATAATAACCAAAAAAAGAAGACAAATTCTACATGGCCTTAAATCACTGTCGGCATTAGTAAACAGTAGACAAAAGGGACGTAGCGTTAACAGAAACTACCTAGATTGGTCACTATTGAAACTACAAACCAAACTGTCCAAATAGACAAAATAAGTAAATGTTTCCCTTACTTCACCCGCAATGTAAAATTAATTTAGGGATACAGTAAAAAACTTCAGAAAAGAACGTGGCATCCCCACAAACCTTCGTTTATGAATATACATCGGCGTGGACACAAAATTTACTCATTTAATTGCGGCTCCGGAAAATTTTAACGACCCACGAAACTACAAACATCCTGTCCAAAAGTTCCGGGTGAATATTACCGTTTTTTTATATGTTATTATTTGTTTGAATTTTCACAATTTTAGCTTATAAATAATATCAATCTTATGAAGAACTATAAATTCATGCAAAAACTTTTATGTTGAGTGAGAGAATAGAGTGATTATTGGATTAATTAGCTACTAGCTGATATCCGCTATTTCGTCTACGTTGCTTAACCATACTAAAAGCATAAAAAAATTGAAAGCAAATACATACTTTGCTTATCTTGGTAAACAATGTTATCCATTTACTTCCTCTCTCCAGTGTATGCACACATCATCGCTGGCCCCACTTCACACGATGCTCAACGCGTAGTACTTATGGAAATCATACTCTCGTAAAACTTAATCAATTAACAAACTTGAGTTATGTAACTTATTCATACATCTTGACAAACTATAAACTTACGAGGAAACTCAGTCTGCAAGAAAATTGAAGAATAGATATCTACTGGGGTCTACTGCTGTCACACTACCCGAACTATCAAATAAAGAGCGAGAGAGACAAATACAACTCGGACTATTTTTTTTTTTTTTTCGAACTTACCTATACTGCCAGCATTATGCCTTCACAGTTTCACCGGACTACTAAGGGGAGCGCTTAGGGCACTCGACCGATTGGTTTTAGGCGTACATCTCAAGGGCACTCGGTGCACCTCGGCTTGAGCTGAACTCGGACTAATTATACGCGTACCGACACAAATAGATATAATTATGACTTCGTATTCACCTGTTTCCTACTTCACAACTGAACCAATTCATTTTTTTTTCAAAATTAATATAAGTGGGCATTTGGGTGTGTCTGTATGTTTCTATTTTATTCATAAAGTTTACCAAATTTTGCTTAATGTCTAAAAACGGCAATATAATTAGGTGATTTTAGTACTTTTAGATGGCTCATAGGTCTAATAATATTTAATTTACGGAAAAAAATCAAAACATAGGAATATGGTGGTAATAGATATAGATATACACCTATATAGATTTCGTAGTATAAAATATTTATTCTAGTTAATTATCCAAGGATAAAACAGAGGCATGCGTTTATATGAAATAAATGCTGCCCGCGTTTTCTATTATACTAGAAAATACAACACAACCAATGCTGTTCCGCTTCAATGATGTTAGTGTGCCTTTTAAATAATATATTTTGAATTGCATTATGTTCAACATAATAATCGAATAAAAGTTACAAATTAAACACATGGAAATCTTATTCTAGGCAACTAATCATTTCAAGTCACAAATCAGTTCTAATTAAAATTAAAACGTTTTAATGTTCGTTAATAATAACACATAAGAGCATACGACTATTATAATGTACACAAAGAACTTATTAATTACTACATATAATTAACACAGCCATGCACAACCACGTACTGTGTTGTCGACACGCTCATTGTCGGTAACGCTTCGACGGATATATTATCCTAGTATCCCTGCAGAGGGGGCTAAACGTGTTACCATCCGCGTCCTGCTAAACTGACAAGTTTACGCGGAAAATGACTATATTCCTATTGCTTCGCGTTACAATCCTCTATTATCTGTCCGAACTAATCTTAGAAAGGGCTGAAGCTGTTTTGGTAAACCTTTTACATGTAGATAAAGGAATTTTCAGTTACATATTAATGTTTTTTTATAGAGTATGACTAATAATTATGAAATTTAACAGACTTAATTTAAAATCTGTAAATGGCTTAAGTAATAGTAAAATAAAAATATGAAAATTGTAATAGAGAAATAAATAAGAAGACTGTGTTTTATTATTACCAATAAAATTGAATTTGCCATGATATAACAAAACAATTGTACAAGAGAACGAGCAACTAGACTCCAACAAAAAACCAAATGTAAAACTTCCCGCTTTCAATAACTGTTCCTTGTATGATACATCCCGAAGATAAGGAAAGATATTCAAGTAATTAAAAATACATCGTAAATGAGGTATAAATAGAGAAATTGAAGTCATTTATATGTATCATGTGATATATACAACAAATATTTATACAAATAGAATAGCAGAGCTTGGTTCTGTGCGATGCATTGCTATTTACCGATGACAAACAACGTCCCATCTGTCCCTTGAGTGTTGATGCGTGTGCCTGCGTGTTTGTAAATGGATTATCGTGGATCAGACGTAGGCCAAAGCCGCTTAACTTGTTGACGGAGTGTACGCGATTACGGAGTTTTTTTTTACCTATTCATCCAACATAACTGGAGTAGATTCTGGGAACCCGTGTCCTTGTATTTTTTAATAGAAACCTGGTAAACGATTACATTTTGCCTGGTATAATAGTGACCGATAATGACTATGTGAAGATTGAGGACTCGTCCAAATGTATATCACAATACACGGTCAAGAGCAGCATGGCGAAAGCATACAGAACGCAATTGTATTGCTTGCTTGATTTAGTTTATAACAAGTATATAGACTATAGATATTTGGTACATATATATATATATATACAAGTATACCTATAATCATAATCCTCTTCTTCCCACCTTTCCCACCTAAATAGGGTCTGCAATTCGACATGTATGATTTGGATTAATTTTTACAATTGGCCGCACGCGCCTGATATCAATCCTTCTTGGGATTATTTTGTAGTGCCACTAGAATTTCAACTTCCTAACTGCGTATGGATGCCAAACGCAAATATTTGACTCTTCGATAACAGGTGGATAGGATTCAAATGACGCGCCTTTGTACTATGTATCCGTGTATTGCACCTCCACAGGCTCTGGTTCCAGGTCTGTCGTAGCTCATGAAGATTTCTCCCTGCAAGTCTGATTCTGGAGGTTCACTATCATTTGATTTCCTTTTCTTTTTCGCCATTATTAATAAGAAATATATTATTATAAAGCGTTTTTTCTTCAATTATACATTAATTTGTATACAATACAAAATAATTTTGTATTTTCATTGCCATCTCGTTGATAATGTCTGTGAATAAACGAACATATATCTATTACCCTAACAACAATAATGAGTTGTTCTACTAAAGACGTCATAGATCATAAAATACAAGGCCCCTACTGGTTACAATTATCGTACAAATAAATCCTTACTAATAATAAATGCTTCATTGTTTGTTTGTTACGATTTCACGCCTATCAACATGGAATTTTACATACACGTTATCAGGGGTAGAAGAAAGGTACCATTCCTTAGAGACAGATCACATGTACACTAACGCGAGCGAATCCACGGTTAGAAGCTAGTACCTAATAAATAAAATTGTAGTTGAACTGACTGATATCACAAAGTTCTTAATTACTGGACCACAGAACGACGGGTAATAATTTCAAAATGTCCAATCTGCATGAAGCAGATAATTACTTCATACTGAAAAATCTATAAAAAAAACATCAAAATTTTATTTGATTTCACGAAGTACATCACCACAAACTCATAAAAACTCTGTCAAGGGACACAATTAAAAGTATCTTTTAAAGAAGTACTAATTTATACTACAAGTTATGAGTTATTATATATATGTATAAGGTAATTCGTTTTAAGCAGTATTCTAATAAATGAACAGTTAATGTCGTCTTCACGAAGCTTTGTTATTACGTTTTATGATTATATTTAAAAATTATGACTCTGTTTTACAGCCTCTTTATAAACGCCGTAAAAGTGCTACGGGATTTATGTCCGTACCTTTTTGTTGCCTGAAATATCAACGTGGTAATCCACTTTGATCCTGACTTCTACGATGTCTGTCCGACAAAAAACAAAAAATAGGTCCTTTATCCCAATTTGCATGTGAATAGCAGACACAGTACCGTATAGAGCTACAGATTCACTGGATATACTTTTTACGGTACGCATACAGCCCGTGATTAACATAAAATGCTTGTGAAACCTCAATATACGAGCCTTACGGCTTGATGAAGTGTTTACCTCCATAATTTTAGTTCTATCTTCCCCGGAATTATGTTACGTCCAAGAGTTTTTTTGAAGTTATACTTCCTTTATTTAGCGTGAAGATATAAATGTTTCGTACGAATCGCGAAAATATCAACCACAAATCTATAAATACCTTCACGGTGTCTGGTAGTCCTGTCAGATTTTCAGCTCAGTTTATTGTAATTAATTAAATTTATGGGACTCCAGCGTCTGAGGTGTGAGTAATATTACTTGTAATCACCGTGGTTACAGTTAGTGATGATTAATTACACATTCAACTATAATAAAGTCTTTAGCACCTAAACAGATGGACTAATTTCGAGGTAGATATATCATAGAATTGATTTAAATCCGGATAATTATACAAACAGAAAGACAAATAAACATTTTTCGAACATTATCGTAGTGATTAAGATAGTTTATAATATATATCACAAAATAAAAAAAATGGATTGTACAGATATAACTACAAATTTATTAATATATATATTACTAACAATTTAAGGTCTTCAGTAATTCTCCATTTATATCACCGTCATTGTAATAGAGACCTTCTAGATAAAACTATATGGTTGATATTCCATTTATCGAATAAAAAGAAATCTAGCCACCAATAAAAATTAATACGTGGTATAGGATTAAAAATATACACAGCATGTTTTGACGTGAGTCGTGAACCTAACGTATTATCTCATATATTATTAAAATGCGAACTCTCGACATTGCTGAAATATATGTAACATACTCGTAGATTTACTCTCTATTAGGCAAAGTAAGCAGGCAATAAATATTGAAACATAGATGTAGGTATGTTGAATTTATCTTATTAACTGTCCCATGTGAATCCAACAGGGGAATTATATAGACAGGAACAGTACTGGGATATGTATAAGATTAAAATCGATTTTCATATCATTTTATGCTGAATACAATATGATTTCTTATTACAGTTTTTGCTTATCTATAAACATAAATAAAAGTGAAAGTGTCTTTGTTTACCTGGTCTAATCTCCGAAAGGGCTGAACCAATTTTAAAGAAACTCTTAATGGAAGACATTTTCATAGTACACTATATATCACTTTCTTATTTAAGCAATAATTATAACTTTGAACGGAAGTAGCTTAAAATTGTTTTAACTTAGATTAAGTCTCAATGAGCAAATAAATATTAATAAAATTAAAAGCAGATAACAATCCAGATAAAATATATCGCTCTCATGTCACAACAATATTATTTACAAGTAAACAAAGAACCAGCTTATGTTCAATAATTGTATAACTTTTGTTATAGGGGTGAGTTATAAGCAAATAATCAATTTTTGAAATATAAAAGGACTTTTTTATATATTTTATGGGTTATCGTTTAACCATATTCTCATCTGATGTTAAATGATGATGTTATCTAAGATGGTAGTCACGCTAAACCTAGAGGGAGACCGGCTTTCAAATGTAGCTGCCGGAACACATCAAGAGGTGCTTGGAGACAGATTTTAAACTTGAGGGTGGTAGTTAGCCAGACTGGACTTAGAAAAAGACCTACCACAATGCAAGACTTACAGGGCAAAAATCACGTATAATTTTGGACGGTTGCTTTGTTAATTTGCTTAACCTCCGATAACAGATTAGAAAAAATGTAAAGACATTTACTGGAATTACTGGTACAGACTATATTAATTTTATTGATGAAGGCGTTACTTCGAGGAAATCCATCATTAAATATAAGCGTGGACATTACTTTGCACTTCCGCATAGAATTTATGGCCTTCTGACACGTCTCACTACAGCAAAAAATATTTGGTTTACTTCCGCGACGTGGACCTGAAAAAGTTAAATCTGAAACTAGTAACAGCAAGAGCGAAATATTAATTAATGAAACAACAAAAAGTAATTAAACACGTCTTTGGTTGACGATTTAACCCGACTTTGGCAGTTGGTCAGCTAGTTATTCCCATATAATTAATATGGCCGATAGTATACTACTGAGCACTACATATATGACGGATAATGCTAACGTGGCTAGCTCCACTCAACAAACTTAATTACCGTACCCACATCAAGTTTCTTTGGAATTACGTGTTTAATTTCTCTTGCCACTCTCAGTTTGCCTTCACCCGGCAACTAGTCGCTACGCTAAAATTGATTTTACCAAGAAACTTTATAGTAAAAGCAGTTTAAAAATGTATGTTTGTATGTACGAGTACATTGATGGAACATATTACACCTTATATAAATAAAATTGTAGTGGTCTATAAAGTGCAATGGTTGGAATTCAATTACAGTTACATAGGTAACAGGTTTTCTCCTTGAGAATTATAACTATGATAATGACGTTATGATTTTTTTCACTAGATATTTTGTAACTTTCAGCAGGTATCGCCTTAAATGGAAATATGCTAAACCTAGAGAGAGACCAATTCTCAAATGCAGTTACCAGAATACACCTACAGGTGCTTAAAGGGCTTAAAACTTGAGGGTAGTAGATAATCTGGTGGGCGTTAGAAAAAGTCCTACTATGCTTTGATTTTATCCGGATGGTTTTATTTACCGAAGCCTTCAGTTATTTGAAGGCATATTAAAATATGTTGATTTACGCAGCAGTCCAAACCGAGGGGCATCGTGTGGGCTTATTTTTTTTCGAACTGTCATACCCTGTTGTCCCTGGGGCCTCTACAGATTCACCGGACTACTAAGGAGAGCGCTTATGGCACTCCCCCGATTCGTGTGCCCTTGAGCTAGTTACCAATTTAAAATCGGCTGAATGCCTTAAGTGCTCCCTTTAGTAGTCCGGTGAGTTATAGAGACCTGTCAGACAAATAGCGTAGTTAGTTCGAAAAAAAATGTTGATTCAAACAGTGGCTGTCTATACGCTTCCATTGAGCCATAAATAATTCTTTCCTTCAGTTCATATTATGCCGTATTTCATACTATTATGACATCATTAAGATAGAGTGTGTATTATTTCTAAAAATAACGTGGAAGGTTTGAGAGCTGTCATTTCAGCGCGACTTAAAGTTGTTTGAGAATTTTATACATAGTCTTGAAGCTGGAACAATGTACGAAGAGTGCAATATAGTAATTAAATTAAGTTACGTATCAACTTAAATAAACAAGGCGATTAGGTGCATTTCAAACTTTCTTCAAAACAGGCATATGAACAAACCACAAACGGCCACCAACAATTATAGTCTGGCGAAGCTGTGAAGGCCCATTAGACCAACAGTGGAAGTTAATTCGAAAACAGAAATCCACCCGCGGTTAAGTTCTAATCGAAACAAATATGAAAACCATCCATCCGCAAGAGTAATATGACCATAAAATTGTGGGATCTCTGAATAATGTTGTAGTTTTTACAAGAGTGTGTAAATTTTATTTGAGGTTAAAATTACGATAATCGTAAATAGATAATATTAAGTTCTTTTTATCGTCATTTTTAACAGTATTTGCATGATGTGTTTGTGTCATGATTATATTGGAAGAATCAATTCTTTCTTCGCATTACACAATACTTATTATACTTATTGCTATGAAGTCTGCCTTCATCTTACATTTTGTCATACTACGATGTATTAAAGGTCTACATCAAACGAATAAAAGAACATTCTTTTATTTAGTTTGTGTGCACAGTGAGTACGGATGAATCAAAACAAATTTGTCACGGATGTCATCTTTGCTCACGTGAATTTCGCAATAGGTACTCAAATACGGTTCAGTATGACATATTGTACAGCAGTAATGCACCTGCTATCAGTCAGATGGTACCGGGAATGGAAAATGAAACGTGAGATTGTGCACCTGGCGCTTAGATTTGACGTCTTCATATGACAGATTACTTCGAAAACGATTTCTGCTTATTAGAACGCAGTAAAATGTATATGTGATTCCAGTCTAATGTCTGCCTCGGATTATGGCTGTTTTCCCTTCGCAAAGTATTGTTAGGTAATAATAGTAAACAATTTATAGTACAAATGTATTCTACTCTCCATATTTATAAATTCATATTCTTTTAAATGAAAATCGTATTTATGTCGGAGTAAGGCTCGAAATTTAAATGATAATTTCTGAATTGGAAACAGAAGCGACGGAAATTAACGTCCAAATAATAACTTGCTCGAATGAAATTCAATTTAATAAATAACTCAATCTGCAATCACATATATCTACATAATAACATGCACATATCATCAGACGTCCTTCATTATTCGTACATCAGAAATAAATCGACATCAGAACAGATTTCTGTTACAATTCTTTGCGGAAATAATATTCATTTCATTTCAATTAACTGCATGCTGATTTACTGAAACTGTAAATACGGTTGATGATGACTCAGTGAATAGCGTGTTTGAACAACGCATCAATCGAACGGAGATTCAAATTTTCGCGACTGTGTCAAAGCGTTCGGTGAAGGAAAACATCGTGATGAAACCATGCCATACCATGCTCGTAGGGCTTTTTCAGGTTCGCTTACCTAGCTACCACTCTAAAGTTGAAAATCTGTCGTCATGCACCTGTTGATGTGTTCTAGTAACTGCACTCAAGAGCTAATTCTCTTCTAGGTTTAATTACTATCTTAGACCACATTTGACTAATGTAAATTAATAGTAATTTAACATCATATAAGATTGTAGTCAAACGCTAAAACCTATAAAGTATATTTTTTAACGATTTCTTTCTGATATCCACTCTAGTATTATTATTATATGCATACATTATTCATATTATGCCCATTATGCAGCGTTGTTAAAATAACTAAAAGCAAAAACATGATGTAACAATAACCACATATTGATCTACTTCTACTTTATATTTGGTTCAATTTGTATAGAATATTTGTCATCGTGTACTTAAAGGGTGTACAGAACTAAATTAGTCCTTGATTACAAATGTCACTACGCACAACAATGTGTTATTGCGTTGTGAACACCACGCCTCTAACACCTCAATAAAGGACTACAGTAGCTAATACAAGCTTATGTGCAAGTACATATGATTTCACAATACACACTCTAATTTAATATATATATGTGTATAAGTATATACGAACGACTACGCAGATTTGAATGCAGATAAAAAATAATTTACTTTTTCGTGGAATAGGACAAAGCCTCGTTTAGGAAACAACACCCCTAAAGTCGAAAATTGCCGGTTCTTAGGTTTAAATGTTATTGCATAAATATTCGCATGACACGTCAAACTACATATCACAATTTGAACGTTTCAACCAATAAAGACCCCCCACAATCCAATTCACATAACTAATTATAACATGAAGATTCTAACGTTCGATAAAAAAAGGATTTTCACTCTCCTGTGAAATGAGTCAAATTGACTTACGTGGTGTTGTTTGCTAGGCGACGAAAGATTTTTACTATCGACCCACAAAGCGGCCGTGCTTTCTGCTAAAAGATAATACTATAAAAAAAATTAGAAACTCTTACATAAAGTAAAACCAAATATAATAAAATTTCACATTTATTATACATTAACATTACCCTCAAAATGAATATGTGTCAAGTGTTGAATACGAGTATGAATGATAATAATATATGCTATATATTATTGTATCAGTTCAATATAACTGCATTGTAGAACTGAAAACTGAAATAAAAGAAACGTACACGATTTTACAAATTACTGAGAGAAGTAATTGCTACCTAAAATTAACCATTAGCAGAAATCGCTTTCGCAAATAATATCTATAGTATACATCTACATCTTATAGTTGTATAAAATAATTTTAAATGATCTACGCTTACAAATGTGTCAGTCATTCACACGAGGCGTCAAGGGTTACTTCTGTAGGTTGACATGACAGCTATGACTGCCTTTGGTATTGAGCACCGACATTCACCATGGTTTTTGCATTATACCGTACTATCCACTAAGTATTATGCAGTCATTTTACCAGTAGTCCGGTGAATATATAGAGGCCATAAGAGCCAAAGGGGTATGTCCGTTCGAAAAAAAATAACAGTCATTTTACCGCGTAAATACATAAAAAAATTGAAGCTGTCATAACGTGTTCCGATAGAAGTGAAAACTCAAAGCAATGGAATAATAGTGTCCTTTTTTAATTTGTAAATCAATTGTAATCTAATTAAATTTCATAATTTCTAAATTAACATTATAAACATTAATCTGGTTTTCACATCTATTGGCATTCCGAACAATAATAATATACATTTTTATACACTTATCAATTAATCAAACATATGGTGAGCTGCACAAGCTCAATACAGAGTATCAATATTACATATACACAGGCCGCTATACTACGCGTCGCTAGTCTGGCGCAAACGTAATACGTCACAAGCTTATTGAGTTCATCGGTAACGCGAACCCATAAGTTTTTCCACTACCACAAATCGTTCAATGCAGCTAAAGAAGGTTCCACTTAAAAAAAAAACACAAAATACAACAGTTAATATATCAAACAATATTATTACATAACAGTAGTAATAACCGTCCTATTAGTTAGACAGTTATCTACAAGGCTGTTAAGCACGATAAATCAGTATAATGGCTGGAATGGTTTTTCTCGCTTCTTGGGCTCAGCCGATATCATATCAATTGAGCCTGTTTTGCTCATATAAATAACGGTAAAACCATTTTCTGTAAAGATACCATTATACAACAACTATGAGGATTTTTTCTGCGAACTAATCTCGGATTAGTTTCGTCAATTACTTTTATTTGTGATATAGGTACTATATATTATAATACGCTGTAAACATTTCAAAAAAGCA
This sequence comes from Antheraea assamensis, assembly GCA_035772565.1. Classification (NCBI taxonomy): domain Eukaryota; kingdom Metazoa; phylum Arthropoda; class Insecta; order Lepidoptera; family Saturniidae; genus Antheraea; species Antheraea assamensis. The sequence goes on from JAQQSE010000014.1 coordinate 1,144,743, forward strand.
ACTCAGTTTAAATACTTGCGTAGAGATAAACATTTTTGCAATAAAGTGTGAAGTTTTAACTCAGAGTCTAACAATTTAATATAAAGTAATTTAGGTAATATTCAGTAGTAATCTTCAACATCTTATATCATATTTGAGTACAAATTATCGTTATTCTTGCATACTATATAGCGCAACGTATACCTATATATATATTTCAATGTTTGTATGACTTTTTATTCCTTTGTGGGTTTATAACTTTAAAATTATTGAACCAATGTTAATTATTCTTTTTTTAATTATAAGTGAATTTTGTAGCCGAATTTTATGTCAGGTCTTGTTATAATAGGTGATATATGGAATAAGTCATCTTATCTAATATTATAAACGCCAACGAGTGTTTGGTTATTATTTGTTAATCCTTTTTTATTTTTATTTTAGAACAACTTGTGATGTTACAGCTAACAAAAGAACAAATAAAGAAGTAATAACATATATTTATCCAAAAAAAAAATTGTTCCTGAGAGAGAGAGATCAAATCAACATTAATGTGGGTGAAGCCGCGAGCAGAAGTTCGCCATCAATAATTTTAAAACGATTAAGATACCTATATGTAATGAGTAAACAAAGATACAGTTTAAATAAGCATTCCAAGCCTTTTGTCACCTGCACTTGAATACCGCTTCGCAACGCAAATAATCCAAGATGCAGAAACAAGATATATTTGCGCAAGGAATGTGCCTCGATGTGTCGCAATCCACCCGTTTCTCAGACTCTGTGAAATTTACAAGTTGCCTCGCTGCATAAAATTTTACAAACCGAGCTTAAATTTGTTTGACTAAAACGTATAGCTCCTTGAATAAAACAATAATCACAAACAACGAATAAACATGAGCAGTTCAGTTTCTTTTTAATTAAATCTTATAATGTTTTTGTTACTGTGGAATATTGTTTTTTTTTAATTTATTTATTTATATATAGAATAGACTTTTTTTCAATTGTCTACACTGTTGACCTGGCAAGGCCTCTACAGTTTCACCGGACTACGAACTCGTTCGCTCGACTCATTAGCTCAGCTGTTTTTTTTTTTTTTTTCGAACTGACCTACACTGCCGGCTTATTAGGCCTTCACAGTTCCACCGGACTACTAAGGGGAGCGCTTAGGGCACTCACCCGGTTGTTTTTTAGGCGAAACATCTCAAGGGCACTCGGTGCACCTCGGCTTGAGCTGTCGCCGGATTCCCGAACTAACTAAGCTAGCTAAGCTATCTATCCATGCAATACTCATATATGAATTCGTGAAAAATGCATGTGTGACCATGCATGTTTCACGAATGTATATGTGTATTTGGTATCTGACTACTGTGTTATGTGACCTATTTCAGTCCGAAAAGGGCAAAAAAACAGCCCACCACTGAGTGCCTAGATGTGCAAGAGTGTGGGGTGATCGTGTAAGTGTAGAACATGTGTAAATCACTGTATTCGCGCGAGTAACATACTCGAGGGCTAAACACCGAGGGACTACCTAGGCTCGAGCATGTTACAAGAAAAATCGCGACGAGTGTGCGGGATCGAATCTTCACCCCCCGCTCACGGAGGCGTGAGCAGAGAGAGTCGCGGGCGTGGGCGCAAACACGCATCTTTTGAGAGGGAATCGAGCTAAAAAATAAAGTACAACGGCACGGTGCCGATTTAACTAAATAATTACGTAACAAATCCTAATGTATCGGTCTATTATGTATGAACACGCGGGTTCGATCTGATTATTTTGATTTACGCGAATTTATTTATGCGCGGCGCGGGTTAATTGCTGTACCGTGGTCGCGACGGCCGGGAAAGCGGAGATAGCGTTTAAGAGCCCGAGCTCAGACGTACTATTAACTAACGCGTTAAATGCGATTATCTCTTGTACATCGTGTACCAAAAGTAAGCGAGCTATCCAGTCTATACCGGAGGTCGATGCTGAAACCGCGATAGGTGGCGCAGGAGTGGACAGAGCCTTTGGGGGCTGGGGCTTGGCTTTAGGAGCCGAGGGAGCTGGCGGGGAAGGCCTTACGCGCCAGGAGAGCGCGCTCGGCGCAGGAGTGGATGCTGCCGGCGCACTGGAGGTGCCCGGCAGATCGGGGAAAGCCTTCTGGCTTTGTATGGGCGGAGGCGGAGGCCGATTCGGCGGGCCGTGCGCCCTGAACCGGGTCGCACGACCGCCGCGACGGTGATAGGTCGAGCGAGGCGCACGGGGACACCCGCGATAGTTCGCGGTATGACCCGTTTGCCCGCAGAGGACGCAGCTCGGAGGCTCGACGGATTCGGGAGTGCGGGGGCACTCCTTAGTGGAATGATCCCCGAGACACTTGACACACCTGGGACGCAGGTGGCAGTGTCGGGCGGAATGACCGTACACCTGGCAGTTGTGACACTGCGAGGGTACCTGGGACTTGCGAGGAAGCTCGACGTAGACAGGGGACAGGCCGCAAACTGAGTTGAGGCTGAAAATAGCCTTGCCTTCCAAGGTGCGGTCCAGAGTGACCAACACCAGGTTGAAGGGGGCCTTCGTACGGGGGTGGTGCATGCGCTGCACGCTCCGGACTGGGAAGTCCTGACCGTTCAGGCAATCGCAGATGTCGTATTCGGTGAGTTCAGAGGGAACTCCCCGAATGACGACACGGAGGCGGCGCTCTTCCTCGAGCGCGTGAGTGAAGAAAGGGAGCTGACGCTCCCTGAAGTATTTGGTGAGCTCGCGATGCTCATCGGGGGTCGAGACACGAATAGAAATGCCGGCAACAGTGTTGACGGCAGACTTGTAGACGATTTCCTTCGACTTAAGGTCTTCAGAAATCTCTACCCAACGAGCTTTGTCACGGAAGGTGACGGGAGGCGGTAGGCGTGGCTTCTTAGCCGCGACCGCGGGTTCCGCAGCCGAGGCTTGAGCCGAATTCGCAGGCAGAGGGCGTGGGAGAGGCTCGGGGCACCCGAGCGCCACCTATATTGGACTGCTTTGGGATTGGACGTCCCGCAGCAGAGTCGCTATCGGTCTGAATCGCGGCGCGTGGGCGTTTACCGCGGCGCGTGACGGTTGTGAAACCGTCGTCATCGGCGGGCGTGGTCGCGGGCGCAGGCACGGTCGCGGGCGCAAGCACGGTCGCGGCCGTGGTTTCCGTCGCGGGCGCGGTCGCGGGGACAGTGTCGTAGTCCATATCCGAGTCGTCATCGGAATCGAATTCCGAGAGCCTCGTGAACGGGTCGTCCGGGAGATTCGCGAAAGGGTTCGCGGAGAAACAACGCGGTATCTTACCGGGAGGGTTGCGCGCGTAGACTTTCCGGAGTCTGTTGTATTCCGTGACGAGTTGCGGGTCTTCCTTTTCGACGAACATGTGGAAGCGTAACAGTTCTTCGAGGTGGACGGTATCATCAACGGCCGGAAGGGCCGGATGGACACGCGGTGTCGCGGGGGTAGACATGACTAACCTCCCTGCCTGAGGGGCAGGGGGGTGCGCCTAATTCAAATCTAACGGACAATCCGTGTCCGGGCCAAAGGGAAAGCGCGACGCGACGCGACGCGAACGCGAATCTTCTCTTCAAAACTGCACACGGCGCAGCGCGAAGAACGACGCTCTGCACGGCACACGACGCGCTGCACGACTCTCGAAGCGCAGCACGAGGCACGACGCGTAGCACGGCGACTCGACGCACTGCAAACAGTGTGCACGGCTTCGCACCGAAAAGTGCGGTTTAAATGGTGCACTAATGGAGGTGCACCGTCGCTCTGAAAAGAGCGTACGATCGACAGTAGCCGCTCGAACACACTAAACTTCCGGACACACACGAAAATATCCGACAACTGCGCGCGAGTTGCCGAACTAACGGACCGTCAGAGCTGCGAGCGGGGCACGTGTGCACTCGACCGCTGCTCAGACGAGACTCCCCCATTAGCTCAGCTGGTTAGAGCACTGATATAAATATGAATCTTTGATAGAATAGAACAGTTTGGTGCCGGCAGAGTAGAATGGCACCGCCCCGTATCTTCTCGTTGGTTTTGTAAAAAGCGATTAAGGGAATGTGAGATAGTATTGACCCCTTGTAACTTTCTGACCGTGAAACTGTACCATCCGCCTGAGTCCTTCTCCGGTCGTACTGGTTCCCATACCGCTGGCTCTAGAAGAACAAAGATGAATATGTGCACCTGTGTCATGCGGCTACACTTATGCGTCCCAACATATCCTGCGCATCTGACGTCTTCCATTATTGGACTCCTAGTTTCGCCATGGTCGAAATCAGTCGGAACAATCATCATCATCATAAGGTGTATACAAATATTAAAAGACCAGTCATGCTGTATGCATCTGACTGCTGGGTTAAGATGGATGTGTGGTAATTAACTAGAATCGATAAGATTAAGAATGAATATATAAGAGACAGTTTGAAAATAGCACCAGTGACAGAGAAGTCGACGAGTAATAGGTTAGCGCGGTATGGGCATGTAATGAGAAGGAATGAAAGTCATGTAACTAGAAAAGTTTTAAGTATGAAGGTTGACGGATATAGGAGTAGAGTAAGACCGAAGAAGTTATGTATGAAATATGTGAAAAATGTGTAAATACTGAGATGATATCTGACAGGGGAGAGTGAAAGAGCAAAACATATTGTGCTGACGCTACTTATATAGGATAAGGATAAGAAGATTAACGTAATTGAAAGGCTGAATAACATAAATAAAACAGATTATTAAAGCTAAGATCGGGAGTGTCACTAATGACGACTCAACAACTTAAATAGACTCAGTGCCTCGACACTATTAGTTTTGTATAGTAACCCATCATTCCTATACTTTGTAGGAATATTGTTCCTAATGATGATTACGTAGTCTACTACAAAAATCCCATCCCATCCCAGTTTTTTTTTTTTTTCAAACTTACTACCCTGAGGTCTCTACAGATTCCCCGGACTACGCCTCAGCTAATATTAAAAATGAGATTGTGAGTTTGTGTATTACTTCTTTAATAATTGATGTACTAAATAGATCATCACGAAGTTTTATATAAGCGTTATCAGAAGTACAAAAAAGGAGATAGAGTTCCTATCATCCAGGAAAAGTGCTGTTCTGGAGAGGTAGGTGTCAGGTAATGTGTAAATAAAAGTATAGAGGACTGCCGTTGTGCGTGCATCACGCAAAAGTTACTCGATAAATTTTGTTTTTTTTTAGTTTTACATACTTAGTACTAAGTTTTTATCTAAATAAACAACACGTTAGCTTCATTTAATATAAAATTATTACAATTTTACGTTTTTTATAATCACTACGCTTTCAGCGATGTATTTTCTTGCCGTAGCACATGCATATGCAGCATGCATATGCACATGCATATGCACAGGCTAGTAAACGGATAACAGCTGTTTACAGAGAAATTTTGTAATCGAAGCATAATTTTGCTTTTAATTATTTTCCTCTGTATATAAAATATATTTTTAAAGTAATAAACATCGCAGACGAAGTCGCGGCTATCAGCTAGTTAAATAATATGAACTTGATAAAACAGTCTCAGAGTTGAAATCAAGATTTAACGTCTAAGACCATTGTAGAATCGATAACTAATTAAATTAGTTACACAAGGTTCAAACGCAAATCAACAATTGGTGGTTTGTATAATAGGAATACTAACAGTATTCCTCTAATCAGTTCGGTTTCAGCTTTAGAGAGATGAGCTTTAAATTGTGTATATCATTGATCTTCAGATTTGGGAAGTTTATAGTTGAATTTATGAGATAACTAGCATGACACGCGGCTTCGTTCGTATATATATCTAACTTGTTCCTTTGAATACTATTTTTTTTACATGAAAGGTAAATCCTATCCTATGTATTTTATGGAAATTAAATAAATAAAACGCGAACGCGTAACAAACATTCAATTTCTCTTCCGCATTTAACATAGTAGTTCTATTTAGGATAGTAAAAGTAAAAAGTTATTAAAAATAAATATTTCTAAAAGTTATTGTCCATTTAAATCAACTAAATCTAACAAGGGAATTAGAGTTGCTTATATTTTTTCTAAAAAATGAGACACAAAAACAATAGAACACTTTTAATATATGGGGCGTTTCATGCCAAATCGGACGATTATGATTACCTCAATTTTGTGATATGTATTATAAGGTATGTTTTACAATATGTAATACAAACTATATTAAAAAAAAGAAAGATCAAATTATCTTATTATGAGATTTCCTATGGAAATGGGTATATATCATATTTGACATTCCTGTAGGCACTTTTAAAATATAATTCTGTAATAATTTGTTTTGTTATTTCATGAAAAAAGAATTTAACAGTACACTATGCATCTTATCTCTTATTTAGTCAGACTATGGACTCAGTTCGATGGCCAGCCAAGCGCAATACCAAATCATTCCGTTCGGCTTGAGCCTCGCCTAGCGCATAGATCGACTGTCTCGCATCGCTGGCGCGTCAGCCCGTGTAATCGCACGATGTAGCAAGTATGTCACTGTAAACAACTTTGAACATAGTTGTATTGATATTTTCATATATTCATAAACATGGTTCTCTTACATATTATTCGTATCTATAATCGGTGACAACGATCACTAGGTTGTTTGGCCTAGTTAGAAACGTTTCTTGCTAAATGTTGTAAACGACGTAGAGAAGTCAAGGGTCTCTGATTTGACATCGACTCAGAAAAATTACAAACGCTTTTTATTGAAATGAGCACTAATATTTTTTATTTTCCTGAATATTAATGACTAACTTCTACTTTATATTCATAAAACGCACACAATGTATAGTGTAATTATCCATCGATCCAACAAAATGCTTGCAAAAATAGTATATATTTAAAAAATGAACAAAACATATAAGTTTATTTTATTTATTCATAATGGATCATCAACATGGCAATACATTTGTAAATATGATAGTAGTAATAATATAGTAATTAAATTTAAATATAGACACATTTATAGACAACCACAGCATGACCTAACGATAAATTAAATTTCAGTAAAGCTAAATATTAATCGATTTTATAGATATGAAGAGTTAATACCAATAAAGTATAACCGAAAGAGAAAGAAAATACTAAAAACAATGAATAATCTAAAATACTACTTTACGATTAAAATTATATGTCTCTACCGCAATTTTGAATTTATTTCATTTATTTGAGAAAATGTCGTTTTATGTTATAAAAGTTATAATATGTTAATGAAAAGATAACCCAGATCGAGTTTCTTGCCGGTTCTTACTCGATGACTGGGTTGTTTTCCGAACCGGTGGTAACTTTAACGTTCATAAGCGCCTTCTCAGGGCCTAAACTGAATAAAGTATTTTTGATTTTGATTTTATGTAATGTATTATATGGCCTACATGTTCTATTGACCGGAGAGTAGAATTAAGTCATAGCACATACTTAGAAATTAGCAGACAAATCATTAAATAGCCGAAAGAAGTAAATCTCATTTAAACCTTATTCTTATTCTAACAAATCGAGCACGTCTAGTTCTGAACTTTGATCCCTTCAGTACTCACCTGATATGAAACAAATATAATTAAGAAAAATAGAAAACAAAAAATCCGGAATACTATAAATCTTTCTTTTTTATTCATAGATGCTAAGTATAAATACTTAAATAGACTGCGTTACTTTAATAATTACGACAATTAGACTACGCTTCATATGTTAAAATCTATGAAGACGCTTAATTTGCAGAGCGTGCTAGAGAAAATGTTACTTACTCTCTTTTGGCGCCATTCACTTAATAATGATCTAAGAAATATGTCATTTTGAAAATGTCAGCTATATTTCAGATTTCATAAAGCGCTTCGAAATAAACACGTTATGTCACTGGTAGCTTTTACTAATTCGTATGTATATTACATAATTTTAAGTTTAGTTAAGAACGTTTTTAGGCTGTTTTTGAGAAATCTGATCACAAGTAGATATATTTTACATAACTGGCCGTATCTAACAATTAGTAGTAATTTCTAAAAACAATCACAGAAAATTTTACCTAACTATATTTTGATATAGGCAATGATGGAGAGATGAAAATTTAAGTAATAAGTCTATGTTGACTTTAAAAAAAATCTAAATAAATGAAGAAAATGATTCGATTTACATTAAAAAAATAAATACAAATATAAAATAGGTATAAGAATGAAAAAATTCAGCAGAACTTTACTAAGCATTATAGTTCAATGCTTACAACCATTATACTTCCGAGAAAAACAAAAGACTTTAACATGTTAATTGGATGTACCGTTTAACAACTGCAACAGTTAAACAAATCGTGTTAAATGCCGCATAAGGGCCGTACGCTTAATAAGTTGTAAAATAATTATGAAAAGAAATAAAAGGCACCAGACAAAGTTTTTATAGTGACCGTAGAGTATGAACAGTGCAGTACTTTGCAGATTCTGTTCGCAATTCAGACGCCTCAGGCAGAATTATAATTAACCAGCCAACTCTGCGGCTGTAAGAAGATCGAGTTATCCCGTACGGCTATTGTTTTTAATGAATTCCAAACTTTTACCAACTTCGTGCTAGGAACATTACCGACTGCTAATTTCGATTGAAGGTATGCGCTAATTTCCGTTTTCTATAGGCTTTTATTTTTTTTATTTTTTGCAATTTTAATGTGCACTTAAACCACTCAGAGTAATTGTTCTTTAAAAAACCTTGTATACAAAATCTTGACTTATTCTACTGCAAGTACTTGTTATTATAGTAATAAAATGGAATTATCGGTAAAAAAACTCTGCTTTTACTTACATTAATATACAATTTGTTCAGTTGTATTTTATTAAGTAAAAACTCATCTTAATCTTTCTCTCTTTTCTTTTTGGCGTACATAAATAAATTATTATATTTTCTAACTCTCACTATTAAGTTCAAAATCTAGGAACACCTTATTTGTTAAAATCCATCAAGCCGTTTAGTATCCAAGAATAAACATACATACACGTGGAAGATATATTATAGGTTTATATGTACCACTTTGGGTAAAAACACCCGATATATTTAGTAATAATTAACATAAGAAAATGTAGTAAATAAAATACTTTTTTTATTTTTTACACTTACGTGTAAGAAATTTTCCCATTTTCAAGTTGATTTCTGTTTCTTTATACGTGATTATATCCGAAATAGAGAATTGTTTTTGTTTCTGGACAAAATTTCATGTTTCCAGCTGGTCCGGAAGCAACAAAGATTCAATGGATATCGTGTTTGGTTATCGCATCAATCGACCTAAGGTCCAATTTTTACGAATAAGCCAGAGCTTTCGGTAAAGAAAAATATTATGATGAACCCATAACATGGTGGTAGGGCCTTTCATAAAGCCGCAAAGCTAGCTACCACCGTCAAGTTAAATATCTATCACCAAGTACTTATAGATGTGTACCGCCAGCTCCACTTGAGAGCCAGTCGCTTTAAGGTTAGCGTGCTTACCATCTTAAACCACATCATCGTTTAACAACGGGTGAGATTGTAGTAAAACGCTAGGACCTATAAAGTTAATTAAAAACGTTTTACAAACTTCCATTCACGAGGAAGTGTCTTAAAGAAATAACTGCAAAGAAAAAATGTATAAATATTACAATTAATTATTGGTTTCTTTTAATTTGACAGCTGAATATTATAAAGGTGAATTTTAAATTCTTTATTACAACGGAGAATTATAGTGTTCCTACCACAGTACTATAAGAAAAGAATTTAAAAAGCACGTATAAACAAGCTACACCTGTAAAAGCCGAGCGCGATTCCTTTAAATCCTTAACGAGATTCTCTCAAAGGGAGTCGGGTTCTCCATTTGTTTGCTTCTCTACCTTAATAAATATGCATTTAACATAAATTACTCGGATACTTAAATGTTTTTTCTTCTTAATAATGCATAGATTATAGTGTAACAGTATTCATGTTTCTTTTAACTGAAAACTTGTTTAGCTGCGTCGAGCTATTTTTTGGTTGGGGAAAAACTTATGGGTTCGCGTCACCGATGACCCTGACATGCTCGTGACGCGTCACCGACGACCTCAATGTACTGACGTATTGCGTTTGCGCCAGACTAGTGACACGTAATAGAACGGTCTGTGTACATGTAATATTGATATTTTGTATTAAGCTTGTGCAGCTCATCATATATTTCATTAACTAATAAACTATATATATATATATATAGAGAGAGGGAGACAGAGAGAGAAAGAGTTGTCGTTAATTGGATCGAAATTTATATTATTTTAATAGTCCAATATTTATTTACTAATATAGTGCAAAATTTATGAACTTAAATATAATTTTATATCAATGCTTATTGCATATAATCTGTTGTTATCTACGTCTGGCGTTTTTTGCTACACCTGTAGATAATCGTAATCTGAATTATTGAAATTTCATAATTTGTAAATTGAAATTATCAACATTAATCTGGATTTCATATCTATTAGCACACATTACATTTACAAATTATGAAATTGCACTATATTAGTAAATAAATATAGGATTATTTAAAATAATATCAATTTTTTCTTTCACTCCAATTAACGACAACTCTCTATAACATCAAACAATGCACAGTTCCTTAAGTGTCGTTATAAAAAGTTTACACTATATACATAAAACTACTGCATTGTTTGTTATAATTTTGGCGGCCTTACCCCGATATGCATTAATTTTAATTTATTTATTTAATATAGTCGATGACAAGGAAAAATGTAGCTATTTTCAATTTTTTTTATTGATAACACTAAAGCTCGTCATTGGCTTCTAAATAAAAAGTAAGGAAATTCGTATGAAAAACCGAGGAGAAAAATTACAGAAATATTTTATCTTCCCTTATTTATTTATATAATTTTTTTTGTATATAGATAAATACGCTTCGACTTGGCTATGATATGGAAAAAAATCTAAATACTTAACTGTTTTGTCTCTGCAAAAAAAAAACAAAATGTATGGTTAAGCTCGATTCTCGATACAATATTAATTAAATTGTTTTGTACCCGATTTAGAGACATAAACTTTGCACAATTTTCGTGCGGAAATTCACAATTATCGAATCCGGTCCGTAACCTGTGCCAACACTGCAATATACAGCTCTCCAAGGAGTACTGTTGGATCGAAATCTAGCTATTTGTTCACGCCCGACGTTATACTACACGATAAGATACATTTAATGGCAATCGTTGCAAGATGTAACAGGAATTATTGAGACTAAAATGATATAGACTTTTCTATTTTAGTATCGCGTGATCGAATACAGACATTAAAGGAATTTAATCATATAAGTACCTTTAAAAAACTCTAATTTACCTGTAATTTCAGATAATCCTTCTTCTTAGTAGAACTGACAGCAATCTATCAAGTAACTAGCTTCTGCTCGCGATTTCGCTGGCTTAAATGTAGATTTGACCTATCTTCTGGGAACAGTACTATTTTCTTCTTCTCCTGATATTTTCTGTATCCTTGACAATGTGTATGCAAAGTATCATGATGATTGGTTGAGTAATTAAGGTGTAGCAGCGTAACAAACAAACGAAAAACCTCAAGTTCACAATTATAACATTAGTAAGGATTATATTCTAAAGATACTTGATTCTGTTCACGCGGCTATGCTCGCAGTAAATATAAATTTGACCTATTTCTAATAGCAAATATATCTAATAGTATAATAACAGTGAATACTTCCGTATGAAAGATACGATATGTCCTTTTCTGTGCCTCATACAATGTGTATGCAAAATATCATGATAATGGGTCGAGTAATTCAAGTTTAAAAGCATAACAAATGAACAAACTCAGATTCTTAGGAGCTCGCGCCATAGAGGCACACTTAGCCTAAGCACACGTAGCATCACTGTGAATGCTAGCAGCGTCTAAGAACTACACGCTCCCGCCCAAGCACCCGCCACCCCCATAAATTCTGAAATAAGCTTTAGGCGTGTCCCGTTCTAGAATCATCCGGTGTATTTTGAGTTGGTTATACGAGTACACTGCTTAATCTAAACGCGACATATTAAAGAGAAAGTCACGGGTGTATTGTCATATGTATAACGGTTGCGATTTCATCGGATTTCCTAACCACTTTGTTTGAATACTCAAAATACACCGGATGATTCTAGAACGGGACACGCCAAAAGCCTATTTCAGAATTCACGGGGGTGGCGGGTGCTTGGGCGGGAGCGTGTAGTTCTTAGACGCTGCTAGCATTCACAGTGATGCTACGTGTGTTTAGGCTAAGTGTGCCTCTATGGCGCGAACTCCTAAGAATCTGAGTTTGTTCATTTATTATGCTTTTACACTTGAATTACTTGATCGATTATCATGATATTTTGCATACACATTTTGACAACTATCAAGTCTACATGACAGTGATAGTTGTTGATGAATGTAGATATAATTCGTCATTTGTTTTAGGTTGCAAATTGCTTACTACCAGGTATAGTTCTCGTCAAATATCGTGACCGCTGTGAATATAGTTGCTCAGAACACAAATTTAGTTATAAACTAGATGACCCGGTAAACTTCGTATCACTTACATATATTGGTATAAATGTGCTTGAAACTTAATAAAAAACATTTTTTTTTCATTATGAATGCAACATAGTTATGCTCTTAATAAATGTAAAGCTTTCTCATGTACTATTTTTATTTCTGAAACAGAACTATTTTGTATTCCAACAAAACATACCAAAAAGATCGGACCTCATACTACAGCTATGAAATAGACAAATTTCTGAACGCATCTATAAACATTTATTAAGGAATGACAATTTTTTATTTCTAAAATTACAAAAGACATCAAATTTTTCATAGCTAGGAACATTTCTATATGAAAATTAAATTGTCTTTGTTAGTATTTTCCTTTATTTATTATTTATGTTTCTCACCGTTTATACCTTCCCTATACTTCCACAAATATTTCAAGATTACAATTAGCCAAATCTAAGTGGCCATTCTCGAGCTTTAGCGAGACAAACAAACAACAATTCATTTATATATAGATAGATACGTATAATGATATATGTATAATATCGAGACAACTTACCTTATTTTTCTAATTACAATAAAGTCCATCAAATTCATATGTTGAAAAAGGTACGCGTGTTCAATGGAAGCTACGAAATTATTCAGAATGAAATAAAATATTCGCTCGAGAATTGTGGCGTAGTTCATGGAATACGGAACCCAAGTGTATGATTTAAGGGATCTTACAGATGTGCATCATTCGAATACTCATAATTCTCGTACTGTACTAAGTTTGGTAGGAACCTATTAAGGCTGCACATATCCTGTCCAATAAGGAGTTTAAAGGCGCGTTCTTTAAGGACCAATTTTAAAATATTAAGTTTTTATAAATAAACTTTTGCATCGATAGCGTACTACTAACGTGAGAACCACGAGTTTCCAACAATATAATGGTAATCAAATTACAGTCAATCTGTCGCTAACAACGAGCGGAACAATTACACTGTCCGTGGGAATTCAATAAGTTTAAATTGTAATTATTCGTCGCAAATATTTGTTGTCCGGGGCTCTTGGTTTGTTTTATTGTGTAAACGTGACAATTTAACACGAGACTGTTATTTTATCCAGAAGTAGTTTAAACAGACGGACAATTAGAAGCTTATATACAAGTTTTAAACCTTATACGAGATTATTTTAATGAATGTATATATAAAACCTTTTCTTATTTATTCGTTAAAGTTTATGTATATAAAATGTATTTACTTGTCCAATTATGTTTCGCTCAGTTCTAATATATAATGTAAATTATATCATTATGCCTAATGTAGTAGAACTAAGTTTATATGTACCGAATACACAATATACAAGGTCTACCACAGAGCTTTCTGAAGAGATGTTCGAGTTGATACCTGCTGCTGAGTTCCATTACCGAACAACTCGAATGAAATTCCATCAGTGTTATCTCGATGGGTGGAAGTCGTCTACTGTGCGGTTCTAGTGTGCATTTTTCCCACGTACGTCGATCCTCTGAAGTGAACTTCCAGCAGCAACGTTTCCGGACCAATACAACACACAAACCTTCAAGAAACAAGCCTATTCCTTCCTCAAAGGCTGGCAACGCATTTGTGATACCACTCGTGTCGCTGGTGTCCATTGGCGGCGGTGATACCAGCAGGTAACCCGACTGTTCGTTTGGCTTCAATCATATTAAAAAAATGTATTATAATTCAAAGTAAAGGTATAATTCAAATAAACAAGAATATATCATAAAATCGTCATCATCATCCCACCCTTATCCCACCTGAGTAGGGGGGCACAACATGTTTTGCTTTTCCACTCTCCCTTCGCAGATGTCGTCATCGTGAAAAAGGTATTCACACCTTTTATACATATATGATTTTACACACAATCCATCCACACCTTTTTCGGTCTTCCTCTACTCCTATATCCGTCCACTTTCAAACTGAAAACTTTTCTTTTTTCTCATAATATGCTATTTTTTTTTATTAACGTGGGGAAATCCATTATGGATACCCAACCTCCCGGGGGAGAGAATGGGTTATGTCCGACTCGCACGAACTAAAACCCCACGGTGTACCGGTCACCGCTTTAAGTTGGGGTGGCATGGGACCGTGCTGAGCTATCACCATGCCGCCCCCAGCGGTCAGCCCGGCGAAAGATGGCCGCCGGGCTCCGTTCTTATAGGGAGGTACACTGGGTACACGACCACCTACCTCCTCTCGTCCGCCGAACCTGTGCAATGAGGGGATGGGCCGGAAGGCGGGAGGATGGACTAATCGCCGCCTCCTTCCACCGGCCCTCCTTAGGCGGAGACGGCCGCTGAGAGGGTCCGCTTCTCGGGACCTCTCCGCCGCTTCTTTCTGCGAGATTACATCCTCGCAGAAAGTGGCCATCGCTGTCCAGACGTCTTCGCTGCAGAGCATGGCCGCAACCACGCTCGGCAGCGACAGATTTCCTCCCACCGCCACAGCCAGAGTGCAGCCCTGCACCTTCCCACACAGCACACTCAGACAGTGAGTGCTGCGCGGTGTCCTCTTCAGCGCCGCACTCGTGACATGCGGCGGTCGGCTCCCTGCGAGCGATCTGGTCCAGGTACCAACCATTCTCATAATATGCCCGTACCATGCTAACCTATTACTCCTCAACTTCTATGTCACTGGTGCTATTTTCACACTTCGTCTCATATACTCATTCTTAATCTTATCGATTACTCCTGTTACACCACACATCCATCTTAACGTATATATTTTTACATATCATAAAATCATCAACAAATATAATTTATTGATAAAATACCCATATGAAAGAAATCAATATTTAAAATATGTTAACACATGGTTCGATTGAAATATTAATGTTATATAAAAATGTTAAGATCAAATTTAATGTAACTAATTGAATTATTTTAATATTTTTTTCAGTGTTATGTATAACTTGATCTAAAATATGAGACTTTACGAAAGGCACGGAAGTGTATTCATGTTGAATTTGCCTGTTATTCCGTACATAACGAGTTGAAATAACGTACCTATATGGATTGGAACTGTTTCCACAAATTTGTTTTCTCACAGACAAGAAAATATTGTAAATATCATATTTTGTAACTCTCTAGTTATAAAAGTAAATTTTAATTTATCGATCTATTTAAAAATCCACCCTTTAGAACTACATACAGATGTTTTTCTTTTAAATTAATATTTAAATATAAAAGTAAATCTTATTATAGACCGCAAAATTCATAAAGTCACAAACACACAGATACATATAAAATCTAATACAATATAAATTACTGGCCGGAATATTTTCTTCAAAGGAAACACTTACGATCGTGGATATTGCGGTTTCATGAATTATTTATGTCTTATAACATTATGACGTACGTAGAGGATATTCAGCATAAATTTACAATCATTTAAAAGAAATAAGAAATACTTTCCGAAAAGACCCTTCGTTGTTTTACGGGTCACGATACGCTTGGTTTTATTTTTAATATCTGTTTTAATTTATTGAATCTTATTTATTACTCGAACATCATCATTATTTGTTATGAAACTTACTGAGCAAATGTATTATTCTATAAAATTTGTTGACCGTTATAAAAGCCTAATATTGTTATGTCCGCAGATAATTATTTTGTACTCGTACAGAAAAAAAAAATCAAATTCTCAGTATCACACAGTAACACTACAACCACACTTACACCATATACTTATACCTTATTTCTCTTTGTATTCAATCCGACGTCTAAAATAGAACTATGCAGAAACTTTTTTTTTTTTAATGACTAATCCGCTGTTTGCCTTATGTATGGGCCTTCACAGCTTCACGGGCTTTTAAGGCGAGCGCGTAGAACACTCAGGCGAATAGCAACAAACTAAAGGATGCCAAAGTGGTCCAACCTCGGCTTGGGTTGTTGCTTTGAATATAACAACGCGAATCGTAGTAAAATAACAACACATGTATACTTTAGTGACACTTGTGCCGCACGAACGCGTACATGTATTTTGAATTGTAAATTTTAGCTAAGGCTCACTAACCAAAAAAGAAACCTAGAGATCCCTTACAGAAAAACTATGTACCTATCGTGTGTGTGGGGTACAGTATGGTCTATGTGATAAACTAATGAATGTAATGTCACTGCATCGCGCCTGCAACATGGGTGTGCGGGAGCGAACTATGGCGACGTAAACGATGTTTTCGCGGGTGTGTGTGCGAGATCTCTTCTCATCATTTTCACACCTATTATCGTTTATAAGGCGCGTGGAGTATAACTATGACAGAAGGACCGCAGCTTCTTCGTTCATTATTGTTTCGATATGTACACCAGGCAATATTAAAAAGTAAGTTTCTAAGAAGCTGAGTATATTAATTTGCGTTTTATGTCAGGTGTTATATTACAAATCAATGAATTTTACAAAATCTACTTAACAACAATCCTAAACCCGACTGACAGACAAAGCACGGTTTTAACCGGCGTATCTAGAAGCATGCAATTTTGTACAAGTACATTGTACTTATGTATGCAATGTAATGTAATGTACCAGATAAGTTTAGGAAAATTAGTACATAAAATTTTCCATGGATAACAATATACGGTTCAAGTTAAATTGTTGCGCAAATTTAATTATTATAATTAATAATTTTATTGTACTCTATAAAAATCACATATACAAGTTTGCATAATCTTATCAGGCACCTTATCTAATCTACCAAAGATTTTATATACTGTGATTACCGTATTTTAATGGTCCCGAGTCATTCTTTAATTTGCAGTGTAGAAAAATATGAATCCCTGAATTTAAACTAAAAAATTATATAAGGATAATGTATAATGTAAGCCATTTCATTAAAACGTTGATTCCGCAACTAGTTAAGACTATTAATTTGATAAAGATTAAAAATACTCTGTTTCTTACTGCAAAAAAAATAAAATAAGCCACGTTAATACTTATGAAGATTATAAATTTACTGAATGGTGAACCAATTACCTAGTAAGGTACCTTCTTTCATTATAAACTAAGATAGCAAGACATAACATTGTAATTCTATTTATTAAATCTTGTTTTAATTTGTTAGTACAGCAAGTACTGGTAATATGATTATTAGTAATTCTTACAACGGCAAATTAGTTACAAATATATTGAAACAAATATATAAAATATTTATCATGATTACTATTATTTATAGAACAACGACTTTCTGCATAAATACCCAACTATAATATAAATTCCTAAAAACTAAAGCTAATTCAGTTCTTCTATTAAATGACATAATAAACAGACACAAATACACTAAACTACGCTTTTGGCGGTTAAGGAGTACACATTTTATTTTATTTATTTAGGAAAATTTACAGCAAACATTAATGAAACAACAAAACAATAACATATTTAAAGGCTAATTACAAGTAGCCTCTCTATTCTCATAACTGTATAATGTGCGACAACAGAAGGTTAGCGATTAATTTTAAATTAACGTCATTCGTTGTCGGTTTACGGCAGGTTGCATAATTTCAGTGTAATACCCAGATCTGACCGTACTTACAACGTTAAGCTGCGATGTAATAGCACCCATTGATAACTCACAATAAGGGAACACACCTATTACTTACTTATTAACTTACGTAGCTTTTATATCACGGTTTCTTATTACACCTATTCTAAATCAAATTTGAAAACCATTTGTTTCTTTTCATGAGTTGTGATCGATTCTACGTATACACGATATATAAAACTATTATAATACTATAGACTTTCAATTAATTCAAAAAGTTTGTTTCCACGACACAGACATAAACAATGTCGATTGTTGTTTGACGATCTTCACAATATTTCCAGGAGGATTCATGTTCCTAACGGCTCACGGCCGTCATCTTTGTTTGCTTACAGTAAAATTTTTGAGATCTCTCAGCATAGATCTACATTATATTCGAACTACTTCACGATTACTGCCATACGATTATGGAATGCGTTACCGCGTTAACTTCAGGATGTTGAAACTATCAATAACTTTAGAATCCAACTACACCGATATTTATTTGAGAAATAAGAGACAGTGTTCGTGATTTTACAACTTGTATTTATAATTAACTTTTGCTGTGTGTATACATTTTTTGTTATTATCTTATCGTTGTAATATATTTGTATGTATACATGTAAGTATGTGTGTACGTATATGAGTATATCTATGTTATATACATTTTTATATATTTATTTTCTTTAGCTTCTATTATATATTGGACTACCAACAAACTTCTATGTTTATAACAATATCGCTGGTTAGCTGGAAGACACTGCGTTGTGGCATTAAGTTTGTCAGTGAACAAACTCTAAAGTGCAATAAAGTATTCATTCATTATATCATTGTAAATATAATAACTATTAACTTCAGTAAATTTATAATAATCTTTGTAAATATTTCCCACCGAGCTATAAATTTAACATACGAGTATCTCAATTGTTCACAAATTATTCAAATTTCAATACGTAAATTACTCAAACATTTAATTCCCGTCCCGGCCCATCCTGTAATATATAAAAACACTTCCGACAACTAAAATGGTCCACGCCGTGTGGATACACTCTAAAAACTTTATTACCGCTACCTTTCGTAGAGATTAATGCCAGCCCAAATATAATCCTCGTCAGCAGGCCTTCAACAAAAACGACAATGTTTACGCACAGCCACAAATGTGGCGAATAAAGGTCGAAACCCCGAAAAATCTCTTAAGTTGTCGTAACGTATTTTTTGGCAGTAACATGGAGCACTCGTGACCGATATGAATGTGATGCTATTTGTTAGGTTTACGTGGTTATTTGTTTGCACGCTGAGCGCAGGTGTGGGCTTAGGAGTGCTCGAGACTCGGTTTCATGGAATAATAATGACGGATTCGACTTAGAGCGGACTTAGCGGGTTGCGCCCCGCTACGAGTCGCTACGAGCTACGATCACCTACGGCGTAGCACTTAGCCGCTTAGCTCGTTTGCACGGCTAAGGTTACTTACTTTAAGAAACGTCTCGAAGGACTTACCAACACACGCACTCAGATTTTATCGGCTGCCAACACGATCATATGACGTTTCAGAAATATCATATTATTTTCAGAGATCGATTTCAGTAGACTTTTTTAATATTCCAGTGTAAGTTTTTAAAAATACTACAACCCCTTGTTTTAAATGCTATATAAAGTACCATACGTGTCCGCATCAGTATAAACTTTAAGGTCAATGCTAAATTTATAAATTAATCTATAGTTGAAGATTTTTTTTAATAATAACCGAGAAAAGGACGAAAAAAACAAGTAAACCTCCTGAATCAGATTTGTAGGACGAAATAAAATCGCCATGGCTACGATAGACCTGGAACTAGGGTCTGTGGAGATGGAATACAGGGATACATCGTGCACAAAGGCATCAATAGAATTCATATCACATTTAATCCTTCGATAAAAGTGACGCCACGTTTGGCTTCTATACGAAGTTAGGAAGTTGAAATCATAGTGGTAGTACAAAATAATCACAGGGAGGGGTGATATCAGGCAGGCTGAAGTTATACATCACAACATAATAAACATGTTGTGCCGACCCTACTTAGGTGGGATAAGGGTAAAATGATGATTAATTAATCATTAACTGAAGCATTTCAAAATAGTACGTACCTACCAAAAAATACATTTAGTATTAGTACTATACACAATTTAACCACAAGCGAACATAATACGTTATGTGTATTGTATTTTTCTAAATGTATATTATAAAAAAACACCTTAAACCAACCGATCAATTTCTTCAACATCTAACATTTTCTTCGACATTCACTTTCCAGTAAAGATGTTCAGTTTTCAAATAAAAAGAGATATGAATCTTTCTTAATACAGCAATAGTCTAGATTTATGAGAATTTTATTAAATCTCTGATATGTGACGTACGTTTGCGACTGCACATTGGAATATAACAATTGTCTTGCAAGAGCCCCCAGGGAGGATCGTATTCCAATATCACTGTTCATAACGTTCGATGCAATTTAGCTTAATGTTATGCAGAAGGTATCCCTCGGTACGCATAAATAGGTACTCTAGTATTGCACGTGTAAATACATATGTCCAATGAAAATTTACTTCTTAACCTCTTTTGTACAACGTTTATATTTTACAAGAGACAATGTTTTATTAGATTATTAATTTTTCATGGGATTAATTGCACAGTATAAGAAAATATTATTATTATTTTGGTAAGAATACTCTGTTTAATTGACTTAAAGTTTTATTAATTCAAACATTTTTTTTCTTACGTAGTGTGTCTCCATCACCTAAGTTATACATAATTTTTAACAGCCTCTACTACATAAACGTGTAAAGTTTATAAATACTAATCATATATGTCCGAAGCAGAGCCTTTCCATCACGATTATAGCTCATTATCAATTTTTATAAGCATTGAGCGCCGGTTGGTAGATGGATAGAACGAATTCGTATCGCGGATTGGATACCAATAATTTAAACGGTTTTATTACAGACAGTATGTAGGTAGGAACGTGTAGTTAACAGAGTACGCGTCTCTCAGAACGCGCTATAGTTTTATTGAGAACCGCTCGCGCCGACCGCCAACGAAAGAATGAATTCTCCCGACACTGCCGACTCGATAGCGCGCTAGTCACTAATTCCATCGAGCGCCGCCTGATGGTTGCTGGCGTACCGGATAAGACTTGATGTCGACATATATTTAAAATGTACTTCGTAGTATTACATAGTAAAGCAGTCCAACTCGCTTCCAAAACGTAACCGTTCACGGTAAGCTGAATACATTATTTTGTCATAAACTAAACCCCGTACTTGGAAGCAACCTTGTATCGATAAAATATTTATGGACATAAAATACACCCAAAATTAGGTTGTTCATTTGTAGTATCAGATAATTGATTCAATCCCCTAACACTCACCACTGTGGACGCAGTGATGCGGCAGATTAACCCCTTGCGTATTTTAGTTTTTAAAAAGTTGCTGAGCGTTCGCACCCATTGGTGTTAGAGTTTCCCCTCCAAACAGCGCAAATACAAAATATCTGTAGTAATGATATCTCTTTTTTTATAGGGACCAAGTGTCTAAGAAGTAAAACATAAAAAAATTAATGGAATATATACTGATGTTTCTGACTAATGCACACAAAAGATATACCTTTATTATTTTATTTATGTAGATATAAATATTGTTTCTACTAACTAATGTTTATATGAATTAGGCTTTCTTTCAATTTACTTACATATTAATTTATTCTTATATAAATCGGTTACGTCTATCTCAATAAAAATATAAAGTATAGAACACAATATTCTATTTAATACTTTCATACATAATATACACTACGTCGAAGAGTGAAGCCGTAAAATATTACTATTATTATGTGTTGTTGCGAATACAGTATTGTGTAATAAGTTTCAATAACTATCCCTAGTATTTATTTTAAACCTAATTCAAGTTTATATCTCAACTAAATAGCACCCAAGAATTAGTTCTCGTGTAAATTGTTTCGATGTAAAACGTATTTTTAACTAGACTGATTGTGGATTTATTTTTAAATTATAACTTTGTCCTTACTACTTTTACAACCCTTCTTTTAAATTTTATCGTTACTGCTACTTGCCTTTACGGAAAAGCGTAATAATATACATCCTAAATAATAGTTTAAAAGTCAATCTTTATCTACCAGCAAAAGTAACGTCAAAATAGGTTCTCCGGAGATTAGTCCAAACAAACAACAAACATTTCAATGTTATTTATATGTACCTATAGAATTGCGTTACTGCCTTTATCTCACTGTTGTTCTATTGTTGGAAACAACTGAATAAAAGGTAATGGAAAGGTATAATTAGAGCGCGTATGGACTTGGTTTGTTTTTAGGGTTTCGAGGACAATTTTTACCCTTTTTAATGTAAAGGACATGACACATCCGTGCGAGTGCCGGAATGTTTGCGGTTAATTTGTGCAAATTAATGAAATACTTATTCTGGGCTGTTGGTGTTTTTGGGTATTATTACAATATAATACATTGTTAGTTGTTACTGAATCTCATCAAGTGGTGAGTAAAGTAGGGGTTCCCAACCTTTTTCAATTCACTGTATTTAGTATTTACTAGCAGGCCGGGTGGACGTTGTCCTGCCCTGACAATAAAAAAAATATATACTTATATACCTGAAACGCTTAAAGCGACTTGACTTTTGCCGATTCTTTCAACAATTATCATTATATTTCAACCAATTTACAAAAAAAAAAACCTTGACAAATTATATACCTAAACCTTCCCGGTGAATTACTCTATATATTGGTGAAGTGAACCGCATTGCAATCCGTTCAATAGTTTTTGAGTTTATCGCGAAAATCCAGACAGACAGACAGACGCGGCGGACGACTTTGTTTTATAATATTTATAAAATACAATACCACTAATGAGATATGAAAATAAAAATACTCATTTTTAACAAACCTCAAAATAACGCTTAATTTTCTGTATATGAAAAATATAAATCTATATAAGAGAATGAACAGGAACTTTTACAACGGCCATGTTTACTCCTCCTACACCTCGGAACGCAGCGTACACTTTAGCTACCACTAGTTTAAAGCATATTCGGAGAGCAGCGATTACCACCGAGAGACTAGAATCGACTGAAAATTGCTATTGTCATACTGTGCCATAAATATATCAATTTCATGCATTAAACGTATCGCGTTTGAACCAAAATCTTATTAAGTAACAATTTTCAACTCAAAGGTAATGATTATTCTAGCGGGTATTAGAAAATTCCTTACTACAATGCTGTGTTTTCTTTTGCCGAAAACTCAACTTCGTCTAATATAGGAACCAATAGAGATCGATACACCAACCCTGAAACACCCAAAAATTGTATTACCTTGCAAGTTAACTATTATTCTTCTATTTTATTGTCTTAATTACTGCTCTAACTAAAATTATTTGTATATTTAGTCCATTGAAGGCGCAGCGGAGCAGATTATTTTCTAAGAACCAAGTTTATTCGTAATATTACTTATATGTTATGTCTGAAAATAATTGTTTATTGCTCTTAATGAAAAGAAAAACAAATGCCCCAAAGATTTAATAGTTTATCGTTACGAGTTTAATAATCTGACAAGAACACACAATATACGTAGATGTTATACTTCATTAATAACTCTGCTTTACAATAGATCGATAAATAGAATAAATTTACACAGATACACTTCTGCATAATATTCTTTACTATAGAACGACTGCATCAGAGAGTCCGTTAAGAAGTTTAATCGCTAGGGATTCGTAAATAGGTCGGGAAATGCGGAAAACCCGAGCGCATTCGGAAGCGTCGGCGAATCACAGGCTTGCATTCTAAGATTTACTGTAAGACAAGCATTTAAACAACCATCGATTTTGTTTGTGCCAAATATCTTTACAATGAAGCTCACAAATGTGCTATTTTTACTCATTAATTACTTTACCGCAAGATATCATACAATAACAATGTTATTCGGAATATGTTTATCCATAACTAGTTGATACCCGAAACTTGTTCTACGTTGTTTATTATCTTAACAATATATTTAATGTCCAAAAAAAAGATAAACAAAAAAATTAAAAAAAAACAATATTCTTTGCTTACAAAATGTCTTTAGACTTTTGTACTTCCTACAAATATCATACTTTTTTTTAAATTTATAATAAATGAAGATTTCATGATATTTTGTATAGATAAGGACCAAGTACCTAGGAATTATAAGTAAACAAAATTGATAAAAATCTATTACTTAATTACTGTTTACATTATGCGATTTTGTTTATATGTTAGTCCGGTGAATCTGTAGAGGCCAAAAGAGCCAAAAGGGTCAGTTCGAA
Source organism: Antheraea assamensis (assembly GCA_035772565.1). Classification (NCBI taxonomy): domain Eukaryota; kingdom Metazoa; phylum Arthropoda; class Insecta; order Lepidoptera; family Saturniidae; genus Antheraea; species Antheraea assamensis. The sequence continues at coordinate 1,169,093 of JAQQSE010000014.1, forward strand.
AAAAAATTGTTTATATATAAGATAAATAACTAGAAAATAGCCCATGTTATTTTAAGTAGTCATATTAGTTATTATTATATATATTATAACCTAGCTCAAATAGCAAGGTTAGTTAATGATTTTCTTATAGACTGAATTACAATATTTCAATTGTCAGCACGCGCTAACAACCACATGTTATAGATTGAAATATGGCAGCGCGATAAAAATATATAAAGATGTATCCATCATTTCATTTGGCACGTGATAATTTTGAATTTTTTCACTGTTACTTTTTACATTATATTAATGTATTTTTATGCAATTTATTTTAGTTAATATTATTTTAAAGAGCTAGGAACAAATTGCTCGGATGAGAACCCTTTATTGTCAATGTGGTAATAATCTTAAGATAAATATAGCACCTTTTCATTTGTCACCTGTGAAATAACAATAAAAAAGAATACAATTTCACTGTAATGACATTATATTGGAATAGCTATAGCTCCATGACTAGCGTGGAAATAGTTTTAGGCCTGATCTTTTACAGGTTAAACTGGCCTTAAAGAACACATATTAGAAATAGAGCAACAAAAACATTAAATACCTGGGATTTTTTTTCGTCTCTGTCACTCTAATCAACACAATGTTAGTTCGTATTTAAATCCGATATAAAATAAATATATTTTTTTGTTATATTTAACAACTCCTTAACGGCTGTCCATTAACAAAAATAATAAGCTATAAATATATAATGGATGACAATGTCAAATATGCCTTGAATACTTTGTGGTTCACACAACTATGATAAATCAAAGTATTATAAAACACGTTTTACGTTTTATACAAGACAGCAAAGAGTAGCGATGAATAATTATCGATGTCTTGGTTGCCTCTGTAGGCTATGGATTGTACTGTGCTTAAAATCAGGTTAGCAAAATTATTTTACAGATTATAAAAGTGTATCAAATTAGGTATCATATATTACATCTCATTCTGAATGTTAGAAACTTTTTTCTTTTGGTATCACCATTGTTGTCAATTGTTAAACACGATATTTGTAGTGTACATATAAAGTTGCAGGCTTATTTATGAGCCGCCCGAGCTTTGTGTTCGGTGAATAAACGTCTTTGTCCTCGACCTCAAGCCTTTTTAAGTTACTCCTAGAAACAATGGGCAAGATTGCACTTTTTTTTTGGACTGCTCTATGATTATATTCACAAAGAAGCCAATGAAATATAATAATAACATAAAATTTTTCACTTTATAACTGATTAGTTTAAAGTCAAATATTTAGAGATAGCAATGAAAATTCAATTAGATGACTTAGCAAAGTCTGTAAAACTGTAATATTAATTTATTATATAGTTTAGATAAACGGTTAGTTACATTCCGATTAACGGTTTTCTTTTGTGGCACTTAACATTTTTAGTTTATTTTGCCACGTAAAAAAATTATTTAAGTAAAAAATGGGATTTGTGGTACCAACGAACCAATTGCTGATTATTTAGTCATTTCTATTATATTGGTTTAAATATTTAAAGCTTTTTATTAAAGCTAAATAATGCAACATATACACAAATAAATAAAGTTAACGTGTCTGTTTTTTTTTTTTTATTTATAGTTAGAGGATTTTTAAGATTCTTATCGATGGGACATATAATTATGCTTTTCTGTATGGATCATGCAGTAATAATAATATTAGAATTTGAAATACGAAAAAGTCCCTATTGTATTTGATAAAACACATACTTCCTGTGAAATAAAAAAAAACATTTACGAGAATAAAGTACCAGCCAGTAATTTATATTCTTATACTGTTATTTACTATGTGATACTAGCAACTTTATCCACGTTGTCCTAAGGATGTGCATCACACCGTTTGCCTCACTCTCCGCGGCAAGAAAATACACATCACGAAACGCGTAGTGCTTAAAAAACCTTGGTTTATTACAATTTTCATAATTGTATAGTAAATAAAGATATCGTGATATATTATTAGACAACAGTAAGAAGTAAAGCTAAAAAAAATTGATCTATATTTATCCAATAGTTTTTATGTCAGACCTCTATCATTTTAGTTATACAGATTGTACAAAATTGTTTAGCATCAATTAGGTAAGTATCCTGTTCCACATGATTGTGTACTTGTATATAAAGAAGAAAAATATTTAATTGTATCACCTTATGCCAATATAATATTAACCGCGGTGTATTTTATGTTATTAACCTGAAGAACTCGCTTTTAAAAAGATAAAGTAGCCAGTTTTAACCTTTTATCTATGTAGAGGAGGTATAGTCTGCTTTCAACATGATTTTCTTTTAGTCTGCCGTAACAAAGCGACCTCATAAACTAGTTTAGACCGATACTTTGTAACTTAAATACGGACCACGGTCATTTATTTTCTTTGTTGAGGTTTCTTATATAAACTTAATTAAATATTATGGTAGTGTTTCTCTTTTAAGTGCCATCTTTTACATGCATTTGAGAATTATGACCTCATATAAGAATATAAAGAATCATAATGTTTGTAATAACATTTCATCTTAGTTTTTTACTAAGAATCTCATTGACAAGGTATTTGTTATGGTAGCGTCTACTAGTTTGACGATACTCAATATGCGTTTCAAATAGAATATAATCGCGTACGCAACCACTTTCCCCACTACCTGTGAAAATTACATTATCATCAACAAAAACCATTTTGTATGAATTGTACTCGAGTATCTCGCCATCCTTACATCTATTATATTTTACAAAACGGCTGATCACGTGACACAAGTATGTGATCATATATTTTTACTGAAATTGCTTGCGAAATGCGAAACAAAATGGCAGTTTGACAGTTATCTTCCTATTTGAAACTTACATAGTATGACATATATATTTTGCTTCAATTAAGCATTTTATTGTGCAAATATTATATTAGGCATTGATAAGCTCTACAATATTAGCATAAAGGAGCCGATCCAAAAGAAGGTAGTTATCCGCTTTTGCTACAGCATATATTTTTCTTAAGTAAATAAAATTATAGGTCCGTCATTTTCCGCGCATCACGTAAGAACTACTGGATATATGTCGATCGATTTGTTTGTTATACTTCTAAGGCACTTCGTCCTTATCCATAAAATACTAATACAATAACTTTATTTAACATAAAATTGTTACAATTTTAAGAAACTATGATTTTATAAGGATTACCCTTTCAGCGATGCGTTTTCTTACCGTCGAGAAGTGCTTATGTTTTTTCCTCCGTACATATAATATATTGTTAAGATAATAAACAACGCAATAAAGTCGCAGATATATGCTAGTTAGAAACAAATAAACAAGAATATATATATGGCATTACTATGTCCAACGTCTTAAGCCGCTTCGACGAAATAACGCTAGGAAATATTCTTATTTTAATATTTGAAAAATATACATTGTCCCATTATTACACACAACCCATTATAACAGGTATAAAATCTGTTGGTAATATTAACATACTTATCTAAATAAAAGCCAATGAGAAGCTTGGCACAAAAACACAATTACAATTATGAGTGTATTGCAAAACATAAACTAAACTTTAACCAAGCCATTTGCAAAATTGTTGGCAACACATGCAACGCTAAAAGGCATGTAAGCGACGCCCGTCGGTGATCATGCATGCAATCAAATAGATTTATTTCCACAGCTTTGTTCCCAGCGTGTTGTTCGTACATATTTAGGGTTGTTACGTCATAGAAACCAGCTGTTAATGACGCCGGTGTTTCTTGTTTTTCTAAACCTTGTAACACTATTTAGCAGTTTACTGAAACAGTTAATCTGAATGTATTTGTTTTAATTATTTACTGCAACGATTTAGCTTTATATTTTGCACTAATTTTATAATAATTTGAAATTTAAGAATACTGTTGTTTATTAAAACAAATAGAATCGTTATCGTGAAGTTTCGTGAAATAAATGTTATAAGAGACAGTAAAATAATTTTCTACAAAATTGATATTTAGTCATTTGCATTATTGTTATAAAACTGTTACGTGTTACTAGTTACCTCCCGCGACTTCGCCTACGTTAAATTGTAGTATAGAACTTAATACTTACTAATATTATAACGGTTAAAGATGAATTTGTTTATTTACTTGTTAGCTTTCACGGCTTAACTATTCAACCGATCGTCATAAAATACAGGGATAAATCAAATTTACATTAAAGCTAAGGAAACTGCGAGCAAAAGCTAGTATTACAGTAATAATAAATACAAAGAAGCTTAGGCGTGTCACTATCTATACTTCCTTTGAATAATACAAACTATCTATTGCTACGCGATTTCGCTTGCTTTAATGTAGATTTAATACTTCGATGTACTATTGATACAGTAGTAAAAGCGTCGCCGCGAACACCTCTTGGTGGCGGCACAAACCTAGATTCAATCCCCCGGACTGGAACCCTTCGAGCACGCTGCTAGCGCGATAAAGTGACACTAAATATTTTCACACACAGCTTAACAGACACAACTTATATCACCCCCACATATACGTGCACCACATAGATAGGTATACATATTGTAGGTACACATTATGTTTCCTCTTATTTTTCGAACGTGGTTAGATTAGTTTAGCCGAGTTAACAAATACAAAATAAATGGTTGAGTTTTTGAGGCACACATGAAGGCAAATATGTGTGCTTCACTAATTCGTATATGTATTAATAGGTTAGCTAGTTTAGCTTTGTAAGATTCACGTTGTTGCATCTAAGGCAACAGCCCAAGCCGAGGTTCGGCCACTTTGACACCCGTAAGATTATTGCCAAGCGGCCGAACGCCATAAGCGCTCGCCCCAGTAGTCCGATGTGAAGACCCATCAGACCAACAGCGTATAGTCAGTAAGTAAGGCGTAAAAACGTAGCAAACTAATAGAACATTCATATTTATAATATTAGTAAAGATAAAGATACGAACGTGAGTATGTTTGTTTGTAACAATTTCAGGTCTTAATTGCTCAATCAATAATCATAAAATATTGTACATATGTTGTCACGGGCATTGAAAATAACATAAGATACCTTATCCAAAAAATACTACTGTTCTCTAAGGATAGGTGAAATGTACGTTGCCACGAACGAAACCGCGAGTTAAACTAGATTATAATATTAGTAAGGATAAAGGAAGTAAGAATGGCGGACCACGTGATATACATAATAATTTGGACATATTACCAATCGTAGCTTAGCTTAAATTGATATTTATTGTATTAAATGCTTACCCATATACGTACAACCCTACTGATGTATCTGATAAATTACTGTCTAACGTATGTTTTTAGGCCGGATTTCATCTGGGAGTTTGTACCTAACTCGAGTTCGAGAACGTCGGTAGTTAAGCTCTAAATCAACGAAACGAATCGAAATACATTTCACCCGATCGAATACAAAACCCCAGCACGGATTGAATGTCAAATGTCAATACAAGCTTGTAAATGGACGTTTCGAGTATTATTTTCTTGTCAGATTTTAGTCTAAACAAATAAATAAAATTGTTGTGTCTATTTGTCGTATAAAAATATAATTTTTTAGTAAATTAATGTGACAGTATATACGATATTTATATTAAAAAAATAAATAATTAAAATGTTTGTCTGTCTATCTGTTTGTTCCGGATAATCTCCGATTGGAATTGCTTGCATTTATCGGGATTTCACTAGTAGATGCCTGATGCTGTAAGAGGTATTATTAATTAAGTTATTCAAAAAAATAATCGAGGCAATCATAAGGACTTCTGACAGAAATGAAAACTCAAAATAATGAAATAACTGTGTCTCTTATCTATTTCTACTTGTGTAAAACAGCAGGCAAAAATAACAATAAAACAAATATATCAGGACATTTTTTTTTCGTACTGACTTAACCTGTTGGCACTTTAGCCACTACAGATTCACCGGACTACCCGTATATCAGGACATAAAGACACTTAGACTGATACTCAACAACGTGCTTAAAACTGCGTACTAATAAAGCTTAAGGCTTAAGTTATCTGTACAGAAAAAAATCACAATATTACATATTTTAATAACTAATTTAACAATTATGAGGAAATAAAGTCGATCTTTTAAATTATTAAATATCTCGAACCTTCTCTGTAATTTGTATAATAGTGGACTATGATAAACTATAACCGAGAGAAATGAGGTGTATTGTCTAAGAGCTGTACACCACTAAGTATCACATTCCATTACTTCTGCATCGCACAGATATAATTAAAACCGTTGAAAGAATGCCGATGGTTCTATCTAAGTAGAAGTGCAATTTTATCTCAGCTAATAATCTCAACTGTTAGAGTGTTTTCGATTGTTAAAACATCTTAGGTTCGAGCATAACTCCATCCAAACAACGGCAATTCGACATGCTCTTCTATCATAGGCTCTGTAAGTTTTTTTAGGTATATTAAAATAAAATATCGCCCACACGCTGCAAGCAACATTCTTCGAAAATGTGAATTATGTTTTATTCACGGAAATAACGGTGGCTTACAGAACACGTTCTAGATAGAATTATTTGTGAGTTCGTACTAAATTTTGAAGTACTGTTGGAATAGTGCCGTATCGATAGAACTTATTACACGGAATCTTATCCATACGCAATCCACCGCAGACAGTTCTGTACTCAATTCTCAACAAGCGAAGTTCAACGACACGGTGTGGGAGTACCGGAGAAACAACCTATCCATTTGTTCGCGATCCGATTACACTGCGCCCATAAATAGGCTGCGAGTTTTAAAAATAGCAATAATAAAAATGATCTATATATAAAATTCCAGTGTACATGCCGTTCATAAATCTTTAAATGGTTTGACCAATTTTATTACAATTTTTTTTTTACTTATAAAGTCACCTGCATGGTACCTAGTTGTAAGTGTACCCGGTAGATGGCGCAGTTCTTGTGATGTATATTTTTATTTTGTTTTATAACCAAATCTTTTTAAATTTTTCTGTAAAAATATATAACCTCAAATTTTCAGCCTCATTTTAATATTTTTAGATAAATCATTACCATTAATTATTACAATGATATTTGTCAATCATTCTAACTAATATTATAAAACTGAATGTGAATTTGAATGTATATTACGCTTTCACGCCTTAACTTCTTGACTGATCACCATGAAACTTTGCATACACGTTGCCAGGAATACAGAAAAAGATATAGAGTACCTGTCATCCAAAAAAAGTACTGTTTCCGAGGGACAGGTGAAATTTATATTAACGCGAGCGAAGCTATGAACAAAAGCTAGTAGTAGCTGGTATGTAACTACTTAAATACATTATAAAAAGTAATACCTTTTACTAAAATTACTGTTAAATACTAGGGTGGACGCTACTTTGCACTTTTTCTTAAAAATAGATTTGCCAGCTATCGCATCTTATTTCAAGAAAAAACTTGATCAACGGTTGAAACAGACACGGTCGGATGGTTGAACCTAGTTGTCGATTGACACTGTTGGTATTTATCTGTAAAACACAAAAAATATAAAATGATAAAAACGAATCAAAACATATTAAAAAAAACATATCGTATCTTAAAATATGTTGCAGATTTACACTGTAATGAATACAATCGATACTATCGACTTGTAATCGATTACCATTCAATTGCAAGATTTTTTTTTCGAAACTGTCTGCACTGTTGGCTTGTTAAGGCAGCTACAGTTTCACGGGACTACAAACAATTCCAAGTAGGACATCCTTAGTGATGTAATACCGCAAAGTAACTCCTACATTAATCAAATAAAATTATAGTCATTTATTAATATACATCTGAATAACTAATTGAATAATCTATAGTCACTAATTATACATTATAATATGCCCGCATATTAAATTATAAATAAGAATCAATACTCGCGCGAAATTATGAATAAAAAGAGCTCGATTCCAATGTGGTGCACACAGCGAGTTCTTTCCCACACACTTTTGTTCCAGACAAACTAAATACCCATTGAACACCGAACTTTGCATAGAAAATGCAACTAAGTTCTCTCCGTGTGGAATTTTCTAAGTAAATACTAGTTCTGAACTATACCACTGGTTTTGATCGGGTCTTTTGAAATTATAAATGTAGACATACATATAAGTTTAAAGTATATTTAAACAACGGTTTCTTCGCCACGTTCTAGAATACCTACCTATTCACAACAAGCATTATTTACTATCATCTAATTATACTATTAACACATACTATCGATACCAATATATAGAGGTCTCGGTCTATCATACCGTTCCATACCATGACGGTATGGACGGTACCATACCAAAAAATATTATTATGAAACAGCAGCTCACTAACCCCGTCCGACACCGACCAATACCAGTAACATGCCATTACTTTAGCGACACCAAACACTCTGGTGAGAATATATGTCATACATCAACATCGGTCCATGAACGACATGTGACGTTCCCTAAACATTTATACACAGGTGGCCTTATTACTAACATGCTCATCGTTGTAAATGCATTGTGTTCGCTATGTTACCGCTTTGTTCTCAGTGCTATGGGAAACGCATATACAGAAGAATGGTTTATTAAATAAATGAAGAATATATATAGCAAATGTTACAAGCTACAGGTTCATATACAGTTATGCATCACATCTAATAAAAGGTTATGAGTACGTTCGTATGTTTGATTAATTTCTAATAATATACAATTAAAATTATTGAGCTATAATGTAACAGATTGTAAATAGAGAGAGAGATATCAAGTATGGAATATTAGAACTAATCATGTTTATTTATAGGTTAAGCTTTAACGGCTCTAAATTTAGGACGCATATTTTACAATGGATGTCAATAACACAAAATGTATAACTTTAATTTATCTCTAAATAATCTAAACTGTTATCACAAAATCAACGTTTTCATACGTAGACCACACCGATGGATGAGTTGATCTGTAGGTTCTAAAAACGGAAAAATGGTATTATACTTTTGCGCTGACTGTCTCTCGAAGAATTAAGAAAACATAGGTTTAAATATTATAACCAAAATCAAAGTATTCTTAATAATTCATCAATATTAAATTCTGCCGCCAATATAAAACATATATTTATTGAGAAAAACTGAAATGTGTTCCAAATTACGACAGATTGTTATAGGCAAACACTATAATTAACATACTTCAGTGTTACAATTAAAATAAATATATATATATGAATAAATTTGCTTACTTAACAATGTTATCCAATTATCATGTAGGTAATACTATATTCATAACTAAATAGCTTACCTCTATTAAAGTTGTAAACATTAAAATCCCGCATCTCTTAATTTCTTTGCACGTTTCACCTCTCCCGGAAAGTCGTTTCAGCAAAGTAATTGCTTATGAGTGGAAGCGGATAAACGGAACGAGTTCTACTCCGTTGAGACTCATAAAATGGACTCTGGGGCTTGCATTTAATTAATACGGCCAGTTGGAGTACGTCAGAGGCATATCCACACGAAATGGAATCATTCCTTTTGACCGCCAAACTGACACTTCTAGTGGAAAAATTACCCAAATTACCGCATTCCACTCAGCTCTTTACTTGACTCGAACTTTCGTGGAATTAGATCTCTTTGAGTTGACTTAGTGTGTTTAAAGTTCTCACCTCTTATACTTCAACCTACTTGACGGTAAGTAAAGTTTTGTACAAAGAGAAACACAATAGGTTTAATGAAGAAAGTTAAAACTTCCCATAATATAAATTACAGCAATACGCTGTGCAAAAATTTAATTTTGAATTTGCATATAAAATCGTAAAAGCTGGATGAACTTAAGTTCTATGTAGTCGTAGTTCTAAGTACTTTGCGAACGGTAAATCCCTTGTTATAGTATTTGTATTCGCAGATGTTGGTAAAAGTATGGATAGATTAGCAACTTAACGATAACAATTAATTAAACGCAACACTTTCCCATGGGTGCAATATAATAATGTGACGTCATAAGTGTCGAAAAGATTCGGCATACATTTATCGACGCTTTGATAATATTTAGAGTAGTTCATCAGACTTTAGAAGCTACGTAAGAATCTTCATAGAAATAACTTCTTTTTTATCCTACGTAATTTCAAAATCGGTGATGTCTTAAGATATTCGTTGCAATGATATGCTGTGAAGTGCAATTTTAATCTATACTAAATGCCCCAATTAACTGAAATATTTTAACTGAATAGGATAATATTATACAAATCAAAACAGCTTTGTAAATTACGAATTATTTTTAATAATATGTAATCTCCTTCGGAGATAAACATACTATATAGCATCGCGGACTATTTTGTACGCATCTTTGAGATGTACAATTCCATAGTACATTATTTAGGTGTACCTCATACAGATTAACCAGCGTCACCAATGTAAGCTCCCGAAAAATATATTGTACGACTTCAATAGAATAAATCGACTCTACTGTATATAAATATATCACATATGACATATATAACACTTCCAGAGGAGATTCTCTAAACGATATTGAGAAGCAAATCAAAATTGGTCGCATAGTTTCGAAGAACTAATGCAACACACGACTATTCGACGCGAAGAGCGACTTCATTTTATAATATTTATAGATGGATACAGGAGCCACATCACTTACCACCATGTCTCTAGATAATAATATGAAACTCTCTGAATATAGTATATAAATATATTTATATTCACATTTAAATACATATAAATAAAAAACAATTGCCGAAGTATGTTAGCGCATAACTTCAAAACGGCTACACCTAAATGGTTGATTGGTTGTGTTTGTAACCGCCACGGAAAGTTTTGTAAAATCATACTGAAAAGTCAACAATTTGGGTTAAAAGTGTCCATATAAAAAACTGAGCGAAACAGAAGACAGTAGTGAGACCTTGAAAAATGCCAATACCTGCTCGAATTTCAATACTAACACACCTATTCTTATAAAATAGAAAGTGGGAGAAATAAAGTGGCATAGAGGAGGTATTACGCATTTTTCTTACATGACGGTTTTTACCAATCAATTTGCACCGAAAACTGCGTTAAGGAGCTTCGTTCCATCTAGTCATAATTTTTGTAAATAAAAATTAATTGTTAGACACTTTAATGTATCAAGAAATCCTAAATCAATTGCAATATAGCATTTCTTTTTAAATTCTCAAAGTGGAAGATATTTATCTTTCGCGACCGTCGACGTTTTCATTATCTCATTCCCGTCAAATGATACCTGCCCACCAGGACAGCCGTTCTGCTTATAATTAGTCTTGAGCAAAGTCACTAACAGCCAAGAGCGGACATTGGCAAAGGAAAAGTTAAGGTCAATAGTCTTTAATTTAAAGACGAGACAAAAGGGACGCCAATAATAGGAGACAAGAGTGCGATTACAGAACGACTATCGCAGTCCACGTTTAGAGTTTATAGAGGAATAACCAAGTGTGATAATATAATTTGAATGTGATAATATTATTAATTAATCCTTCTATTGTTTTATTTATAAAACTAAAATTAATTTGACAAATTTCAGATTCAACCAGAGATTGAGGCTACGCTTTTCGACGTGGCAGTTATTTTTTTTTTTATACATTATAGGGGGCAAACTAACAGGAGGGTTACCTGATGGTAAGTGATCACCGCCATCCATAGACACTAGCAACACCAGGGGAGTCGCAAGTGCGTTGCCGGCCTTTTAAATATGTTGGCTTCCAGCGCTCTCACTGACCGAACGAAACGCAACAGTGCAACCACTGTTACTTAACGTCGGTTTTCTGTGAGAAGGTGGTACTACCCCGGGCGAGCCGACCCATTCATGCTGAAACCAGTAATAGCTTCAGCGTAGCTCTACCACCTACAATTTCTACTGGTTACATCGTCCACCCAACCTAATTCATTATACTGAAAAAGCATTAGATAAATTTATATCTTAAATTAGGACGTGGTTCATGAAATTACCCAGGTCATAGACGACACCATAATTCAAGTAATATTATCTGAATAGATTAGATAGGTAGAATAGATAGAATTATCTACACATGTATAAAAATGAAGCGTCTGTGTGTATTATGTAGTATATAGTATATATGAAAGTGTATACGTTACTTAGAAGTAAAAGTTCATTTTTAAATATATTTTTTTTTATTTCATGGAGCATTTGCATGTACATAGCTAATCTTATAAGGAGTAACTTATTTTATTTTAGACTAGCTGTTACTCATGATTTTGTCCGCAGAGGAATACCTCAAATGGCTCTACCGATTTTTACGGGACTTTCACTGACAGATAGCTGACTCCATAAGAAATAACTTAGGCTATTTTAATTTTAGACTAGCAATTACCCGTGTCTTCGTCCGCAGTGAAATCTCCAAAATGGTTGGATCGGACTTCACGCGACTTTTACTAGCATATAACTGACTTTATGAGAAGTAACTTAGGTTATATTATTTTAGACTAGCTGCTACCCGCAACTTTGTTCAACATGAATCTCCAAAACCATTGAACCGATTTCAACGGAACTTCCACTGATATATAACTAAAGTAATGAGAACTATCTTGAGCTATTCATTTTTGAATAGCTATAACTCACGACGTCATCCGTGTGGAATAAACGAAATGATTGGGCCGATTTTCTCACAGGCAGATGAACAAAGTTATAAGAACTAATTTAGGCTATTTTATTTTAGACTAGATGTCATACGCGATTTCATACACGTCAAATTTAACAAAAGTATGTTGTTCATTGTAAATATGTGTGTGAGGCGTGCGTTGTACTGGAGTCCAAGAATTAACATTATTGAATTTCATATATTTGTAAAAAAATTACGTACATAAGGAATTTGGTGACAATTTTGTTTTATTTACCACGCTCGTGCCTACATAACTCAGTAACCATAGCACTGTATAAGAATATTGCGTCGAGTTCAATGAGCACTATTTTATATGATAAATTTAAAAAGAGCTTACAGATAGATATAGAGTTTTATATCTTGATTTATTATGATGATTTATTTAATTAGGACTTTTATTCTTTCTGCATTTTTAATTAAAAAATAATAATCAAGTCATTGTTTACAATTCAACAATATAATTAATAGTAATTTTAAAGATAGAAGAGCTCTTTTTAATAATATATTAGACCAGAAATGTCATATACCTTAAGAGTTCTGTAATACAATTTCTCGCGGAACAGAGAAGTGATTACTTTTTCTATGATCGCAAAAACTTAATCATATTGACAATATGGGCATATATTATATCTACATGATAACATTTTAAAGATGTTTTGTATAGCTTGAAACTTTCATTAGTTTCCTATATAGTGTACATGTGCACTTAGGGGATTATGTAGTTGGTAAAGTAAATATGTTGCAGACGGTAAATCCCATCCGGCACACTATTAGTATTTATATATTTCATGTCCACGTTACATATTGCAGTAGGTGGTGTGCGTGTCATACCTATAAATATTTTTTAAAGAGCATTTCTGTAATTCTGAATGTTCTCACAATTTTACATCTGCTTAATATTAATTTAAGAAACACGTGCGGAGCCGCGGGCAACGGCTAATGTAGAAATATGTTTACTTCATTACTAATTGTTGATCTAACGATCATACAATAGAAGTAAGTGTAAAGGCAAAGTAATCACAATAAAACAATTACAACATGAAACTCTATATAAATACCTTTTTTTGTAGATCGTTGTCGGTATGCAAATTGCAAATTCATTAAATGATTGTACGTCCGGTCGGAGTTTTCCTTTATTTTAATTTTTTATGCTTGTTAAGAATCTCTTCGCCGGTTAGATAATGGCAGAAATCCACAGTATTTTACATATACACAATTGTTTTGCTTATAATTATTTTACATGTATATTTTTTTATTATTACCGACTAGAGAAATTTTAGTCGTTATAATATTACTGCATCTCTTCAATGTTAAGATTAATTTTGAACTAGCTTTCGCTAGTGGCTTCGCTCGCATTAATGAAGATACAAATTTTGGATAAGGAGTACTGTTGTGGACAACGAGCCGTATATAGACCGCTTAATGTAATTTGATAATTATAAGAATTGTCCGAAATTATAATATGTGTTAGGGATGAATTTTGTAAAAGAATATTAAAGATACTAAGAACGGATACAAAAAAATATACGGTGTGCACCACAAGGAGTGTAGAAGAGAGCCCTGCGCCTATACGAAGGAATGCGGAAATTTGAGAGCATATAGTGCGCTGGTTTAGAAAAAATACGTACTGAGACTGAAGGAGGATGCACATGCAGATTGTGCGTAAGCGCACACGGATCGCCCTCATTGGCGGATTGTAGCGGTGAGGCGCGTTGATAAGGAATGTGAACGGACACTTAGAAATAGTTTTACAATAGAGATAGTTCGATAGTGCGGTTCGTAATAGGAAGATACGACAATGAGCTACAAATAAACGAATCTACGACAACGACTCTACGAATGACGAGAATCGACCTATAACGATAACGATACAAAACTGTATAGGACACTAGAACGAATTATAATATTGCGAATAGAGCTGCCTTACAATCATCTCATATTTATTTGTACTAAGTGCATTACGTCCTTTTCTGTGCCGGTGATAGCGTGCACTGTAAACAATATTAATATATAATGATCGGTTGAGCAGTTAAGACGTAAAGGCGTAACAAACAAACAATCTTACATTTACATTTATAATATTAGTTAGAACTAGTTAGGATATGCAAAATCATTACCCACATATACCCACGTAATAGAGTATCCTATATGACAGATGTTGGCAGGCTTTGAATAGCTCTATAAGAGAAATAATTGAAGGTTCTTTAATTCTGCCTTTATATGTAAGTATTCTGACTATAATGATGATAACAATAATAGAAAATAGTACCTTTCATTTTTCTGGAAAGTCTTGCACATATCAAAAAAGGCAAACTTATTTTTAATTCATAGTTTTGAACCGATTATGCCGATAACGCCTGATGTTGGTATGGATTGAACAACGTACAGGTACTTTCGCTTACTTACTGCGCTACTTTCTAGCTCTCTCCATATGTAAATACTATCATTAAGGTAAAAATCTATTAGCGAATACCTAATAATAATGAAAGCTACGAAAAAATCAATCTTGCAACAACCTTGTACATTTGTTCGAACGAGCTTACCTACAGAAATACTTGACAGGCTTAAAAATATTTTCGTAATTTATAACCTGTTTTTAATGAGGTGCGGTATAGGCTTTGTAACATCATGCTACTATCTTTAGGATCCGTAGTAATTACTATAAAACATAGGTCATAAAATAGACTACATGAGATCGAAGTAATATTGCAAAAAGGCAATGTGGTTCGACGAGGGGTAGAGAAGACGAAGGGTGGGTTGGCCGCCTGATGAAGCCCGAACATTATTGACAAAAGCCAAACTGTGAATGTTTATGAGGAGGCACACCACGCGACCACGGCGCGTTGTCGGCTCCCCACGCAACAGTACGTTCCATATACAGAAGTTATTTAAGCTTACCTAACCACCGACTGGATCTAGTAAATATATAAAAGAAATATATTTCCTGAAGATTACAAAGAATAAAATGTTACTTTTAAAGTAGTATTTTGGTTCTCTTAAAATATAATACAAAAGGAAATATATTCAGACAAAACTGTAAGGAACTGTCAACTTATCAATTCATATTTACATATAAATGTAATTATACTATTAATATTAATTTGGAATGTTAAAGAAGGGAATATTTAAATTGCTATTCCTGATTTAAGTTAATTAGCGTCCACCTTAATTAAGGTGAAGCATTATTCTGACAACATAATAAAAAAGTGTCTAACAAACAATTAGGTGTATTTAATGACTTGTTGCCCGAATATCGATTTTTCATATATTCAGATAATAATACAGAGGCTTGCGGAATTAGTATGTATACTATTATACATTTTTTATTACGATCGATTGAATTGTATTGAAGTAGATACAGCGCCATATAAATAAATAAATGAAATAACTAATTTATAATAATAATTTCATAATTCATTATTCATAATTTAATCTCTACATAGCGACTTGATAAATTTCCTCAGTATATTTGGAATATGTATTTCACAAAGCACGAAAATTATATAATATTTTATTAGCATTTTATAATATGGAAATATTATCGTGACAAATGTTCGCTCTTTGCAGGGGCTCGCAGGTGGCATGCCCGATCATATATCAAGTCTACGTCATTCTTAACGTTTACCCGGGACTGCCTTAGTTTCCTTCACCTACCCTTAATTTATCACAACTGTTTGAATTGTTTAAGTGCGTAGTTACGACGTACAAATTTATCGAGTCCCTCGTCCGAATTATTTCAAGAGAAATTTGATTAATACGTTTTTTGTATATTCAAGAACTTTGAAAAGCGTTCCAGTTTAATTGATTATATTTTTCTCGAGTTCGCTTTATCTCCTTTTTCTCATATTGAGAAGACTCAGTCTTCTTCTTCTGCCTAGTGTTTTCCCAGCTTGATGCCAGGGTCCACTTTCCTACTGAGCTTTCTCCACTATTGCCCGGTCTTTGGCATTCCTTTTCTGTGAGGTCAGTTCTCCTTCATGTCCGCCATCACAACGTTCAGCCAAAGTTTTTTGGGCCCGCCGCGAAGAACTAAACCCAGTGAGTAAAGGCTCAGCTAAAAAGCTTATATTAGTAGGTGATTTGTGGATGATCTAGTCTTTTTCGATATCTAGGTATTTTGACAACAAAAATAATTAAAAAAATAATGTAACTCGTGATACTTACGGATATGTTATCGTAAAATGCGAAAGTATTTTTAAATATACAACAAAAACTTTAATTTTTTAAATATTTATTCACCATTAATGTGAAAAATGTCAAATACATTTATTCGGCAAAGATCGTCGCTTTTTTTTCGATCTGACTGATATATTGTAGACCTGGCAAGGCCTCTACATTTTCACCGAACCACTAAGGGGAGCGCTTAAGGCACTCACCCGGAGATTGTCTCAAATAGATTCACATTATATACTTCTATAGTCTTTAAAGGTATACCCATTTGTTCTCTAAGACAATAGTATACCGTAAAATGCCTATATGCTACAGTATAATACACAACTTCTTTCGAATTTTCTTCAAAGCTTAAAACTTGTTTTGCTATGCTATTTTTTTATAAAGTAAAATATCAATGAAACAGAAGAGAGAATAAGATTTCCTTTTGAGAAAAGAATCTTGTTTTCTGCTGATATATTTAATGTATAAAGACTTATTTGATTTCAATTACTGGAAAATTTTACATATAGGTATATAAAAATAACTAAAAAATATACAGATCACGACAACAGCGCCTCCTAACGGATCCAACTACACCTAAGAACTATCAGGTGCCTCCATAAGCGCAAAAGATCATCGATATCGGTCAAAGCGATTAACAGGAGAAGTATTACGAACACACGTACACTGAAATTTTATACATAACGATAAAAATGTCGTAGTGAAAGTTATTTTTAAACTCAAACCATTATTCATTGCTTTCTTTGTCTTTACATAGCGCTCATGAAACGCGAGATAGCGCACTGTACCTCTCCGGCGAAATGTGCTAGAAAAAGCGCAACGATTTTAAAAGACATTATTATTACATCGGTATTCAGCGATGAAAATTTACGTTATGGTCCCTTCCTCAAGTAATAATAACATAATCCATACGGAAATACAGAAAGTTTTTTTTTTACTTAGCGTAAATAAAATAGTGTAGTGTAGTAGATAGTGTAGTAAAATTAAGATTTAATAATCTGTGCAGTAAAACCGATGTGTACATTCTTAATGATCTAAATTGAAATTTAAGCACAAATAAATGTTATAGATATAATATTAGTCAAATGAAAAGACTCAAAAATAATGAAATACATAAACATTAAGTCGAAGTAATATCTATGTGTAACTATATTCTAATGTTATAAAAGTTAATACGAATTTGTTTCATTGTTACAGTTTTCACGCCTTAACTGCTCAATCGAACATCACGACATTTTTCATACACCTTATAAGGGGCTTAGTTGAAGTAATATCAATCAATAACTATATTCTAATTTTATAAAAGCTAATATGAATTTGTTTGTTTGTTACAGTTGTCACGCCTTAACTGCTCAATCGAACGTCACGAGATTTGATGTACACGACACTTTATAAGGGGTACAGAAAATGACACAGGGCAGCTTTCATCTAGAAAATAGTACTGTTTCCGAGCGACAGTAAAAAATATTATACTACATTAATCCAAACGAAACCGCGGGCAAACGCTAGTTATTGATAAAAGGATAGAAATCGTTGAGAGTAAAAATGAAACGAAATAAATTACTTTATTCAATTTAAGCCCTAAGAAGGCGCTTATGAACGTCAAAAATACCAGCGGTTCGGAAAACAATGGAGTCATCGCGAAAGAAACAGCAAAGAAACTCGATTGAGTTAATTTTTTTAACATATATAGACGTATATTTAAAATACATTACACGTTACAATGGTTTTAAGTGGATGCACAGAGAGGAGTAAATTACAGGCATCACCATCGTTCACATATTGATTCACTCTATAATAGCCTTTAAACATAAAAACCCGTTTGACATGGCGCTTAAACTTACAGTCCGGTAAATCGGTAAGCGTCGGTAAGAGTGTCTGTACAAGCGATAGATAGATACTCTGAGAAGTATTGGCGGTTAAACTTCGTATCGACTGGGCGAGGTTATTGACCTTCTGTCTGGCAAGAAAACTTCGATCAGGATTCAATTATTTATTCTATTATACACTCTTATTACTGAATTTAAAAAGTATTTTTTAGGTTCTCTTAGAGCATAATTCCTTTGAAGTCTTTTAATGTGTCCATACTTGATTCTTGAAAAGCAATTTGTACACGTAATTTTTGTTAAAAATTTCATTTTCTTTTAATTTATTAAATAAAATAATAAACACAAAAAAGATATAAAAATTATAAGTTCCTAATAAATAAAAGCTTTAATGTTAAATCGGTATACACTATACAAATACCATAGTATAATTGAAAATTATTGTCGTGAAATTGTGAACATTATTTTGTCTGGATTAATCGCAGGCTGTCCTATAGTTGTAATCTTGTCATTACTACTTAATCCTTATAATCCTATTACCTATTTCCACCTTTATCATCACTGCTTAGCCTCTAAAGAATAGCGTAATTGTATGTCGCTTAAGCCTTAACTCTGAAAACTTTTCTATATATAGGTACGACGAACAATGGACACTCCAATTGTATTTATATGTATGCAGATTGTCAAATTCGTTTTTTTTTCACAAACGAAAACAATATTATAGCATGACAGTTTACAAAAACGGGTGGCAGTCAATGAATACGGAACAGAAAGTCATCGTTCAAGACAATTTTTCCGAATAAGCAAATGTCACACGACGCAGATGTCGCGAGTCGGTTGAAAGCATCACATCATTCCCCTGAAATTGCATCCACCTACTTTGTATTCGGTAACACCATACAAATACATTAATTTTGTTCTTGTGACTTTACATGTCAAATATTACAGACCTCGACATTTTTAGCGACAAAAACTGAAATATGATGCAATTACATTGGATTTCAAATTTAAAAAATATTACCGTATCACCAGAACGATTGAGACAAATGTAATATCAATATAGATAGGCTGCCTTATTCTTGAAGTTTCTTGAATATCAGAACATTACTAATCCATGCTTAATATTACAAATATGAAAGTAATTAAAGTATGAATTCAAATTACCGTTTCATAAATCCCATAACCTAATCGCAATGAAATTTGGCAAAGAAGTAACCTGAGACCTGAGGCACGATGTCGGTTCCTTTTCACCCCGAAAATTTATGAAATGCATTTTTTATTATTGCGTAAACGTACTAATTACCTACTGATTAGTATGACAATCACGCAGATGAAGTCTAGCGAAAAGCTAGTTTCAATGAAATTAGTGACACCAATTATCACAATAATTACAGTATTAGTTTCATGATATGAAAACAGCGTAAAGAAACCTATAGCGTAACCTTATAACGGAATTCTTATACTAATACAGCGTAAACAGAAAACATAGAACTAAATTTCTGGATGTTAAAATCACACATACGTCATGCATTTACATGACGATTATTATTAGTCTTTATTAAAAAGAAATCGATATTGACATACAAATATTATTAAAAATGCACACAGTTTTATATATTTCAATACTTTTTCTACACATAATCACCTGCCCACGTCGGTTACCAAATTCAATACCAAATTTCTTAGATTACGCCTAAGGTATTTAATACCAGTAAATCAATAGTTCACAAAATATTTCTTTATTTGCTACCCACATTATTGATGACAATATCGCCGAAGATGTTATTAAGTCTAGAAAGTAAAAGGCTGTCAAACGCAACTGCTGGAACAATACGATATATGTTTTCAGATTGTCAATGCGAGGGAGTTAGCCAAGAGAGATCTAGAAAATATCTTTCCATTATGCTGGCTTCATTATTTTATCACAACGTTTTACTTTGCCGAAAGCTCAGGTACCGTAAAACGGGATGATTGGAGTTTACGGGGGTGAGTAGAAAAACTCCAAATATGTGATAAAGTTGCCTCTATATTTGGAACTAGTTGATTACATTGTTACTATTTTTAAATCTACATTAGTTTTAATCTAATAACAGTATTCGAGGTATATTTAATATATATCTGCATATACAAGGTGTCAGATTGTATAAAATACAAAACACGAAAATAAACAATATTTATAAAAAATGCACCTACTATTAACAGAAAAAGTATCAATATTTCTTTTCTGGTGCTTCCATGATGTAATAAAATTTAATGTCAGAAATTCTATTATGAGTTAGCGTTATTACCTCTCTTATATTTTTCCATTGTATATACTTGATGCGTGTACTGTTACGTATACTTTACATGCGAATAATGAAATAACCGATTCTATTAACTACTAGTAACCTTGTCTCGGCTTCGCATTAGTGTAATGTAATAATGTCACGTCGTAAGTGTCTAAAAAGGATTTAGATCAATTCCTTGTCTCTTCGATATTTACAGTTCATCAAGGCCTTACTTAGAAGAATTTTCACATGAACAACTTTCTTCCGTTGTGCATAATTTTAAATCTGTGATATATTATAAGACACAGATTAATACGATATGCTATAAAAGGCACATACGATCTAATTAAATGTCCATCCTAAGAATTTATTTGGATGAATATGAATACTAGAATGCTCAAAAAAAAATCGCATTAAAAAAAAACTTTTTTAATAATAGGTATAATATAAAAATTATTAATATAATTTGTCCTCAGGAAAAAGACTTATCTATAGCATGCAACACTTTTTTGTAGGCAATTTTTAGATTTACAATTACGTTTACTTTTTGAAGTGAAACTGCTTTAGAATCGTTGTGATTTCAAACCGGATGCAACGGAAAAACAACAGATAAGAGACACAAATACAAAAATGTGTAGGATGAAGCCGGCAAAGAATGAGACAGAAACATTCATACTATTTTTGAAGTAAAATAGTAAGCCAGAGAGAAAGAGCAACTGTCGGTGGTGTATATGTATATTACACACTGTTTAATACTTGAAAAGTACGTGTACTGCTGTAGAAGTCAGCGTGGTGTGTTATTATTTAACAGTGTTTTGTGAGTATTTTTATATCTTGTTTGTTGAAACTGAGAATATGGAACTTGAGCAATAAATTATGTAACATATGTTAAATAAAATAAAAAATATATTTTAAAATTAATCAAAATGCTTTCTTTTTTAAACTAATAAGCTTTGTAATTATCCTACCCTTGTTATATATATTC
Organism: Antheraea assamensis; assembly: GCA_035772565.1. Classification (NCBI taxonomy): domain Eukaryota; kingdom Metazoa; phylum Arthropoda; class Insecta; order Lepidoptera; family Saturniidae; genus Antheraea; species Antheraea assamensis. The sequence goes on from JAQQSE010000014.1 coordinate 1,190,930, forward strand.
ATCTCATTCTTTTGTCTATTTACTGAAGTTTCACTTCTATCGTGTGTGAATCACACACACATCTTTTTTATCACATAGGGTTTATTAGCCTACCTTCCCACTGTAAACGCTTAAAAAGGCCTTCTATGGATTATATGGATTCTAGAATCTATGGTTAACTCCCAGATTAAGTCTTAAGACCACATGCCAACAGCCAATAAAATATAGATATAATGACAATAGCGATAACTATATAAAAAGTGAAAATGGTTGACGAGTAAATTGTTTTTATATTCTTAATTGTACCAATACTTTTTATTATTATATAATAAACTTAGGTGAAAATCAATAATAATAGTGAAAATTATCAACAATAAAAAAAAAAAATTAAATGGCTGTTTTATTTTGTTGAAATCAAATAAACCTTGTATGTTGATTGGAATCACTGTTTTTTTATTAATTTTAAATAAATACAAATTGGTATATAACAATAATTTGGCAAATATAATTAACGTTACACTATTGTGTCATAAAAAAATTATAACTGCAAAAACATTCGTTAGAGTCCGTCAACTTGTTTCCATTTAATATATATATCTCGTACATGTTTTATGTAATAAACCTTCCGAAGAAAAAATCTAAATGACAGTAGAAACCATATCAAAACCACACGCAGGCACAGGAAAAGCGAGTTCAATTTATAATATAATCCTGCGACGCGGACGATTTTAAATCATATATATACCACCTACAAAAATGGATAGCCGCTCGTCATAGTAGTTGGCACACTTAAAAGTGTTTTTTTTTACTATTTATTTTACTATACTTCTTAACTTGAGGTAGTGCTAGGTTATATTTTATTGTTATTGAGCATTGTATTGTAATTTAAGTTGAACGAAAAATGTTTAAGTATGATATGAAAATATCAATGCATTTATACTCTCCTGGTCATAAGTATTAAATAATGATAGTTTACTTATTCAAAATACCAACTGGTGCCGGTTTCGTTTTACAACTCCCTTGAAAATAATTTATTTTGCGAAACGACTGGCTCTCACAGAAACGGTGTCGTTTGCATGTCCCTCTGTACCCGTGTAATTTCCTTTTGAAATCTCTGTGAAACTTGTTTTATTGTAACTATTAGATATAATAAAAGAAAAAATATGTATATATATGTTTTCAGATCTGTTTATAATTTGTAATATTATGGATAACTTTATTTTCAACTAGCTGTTCCCGCGACTTCGTCCGCCTGGAAATGAATACAAAAACACAGTGATTAATAAAACAATCTGAATGTATGCCTATATATTTTTATTCTGACTTTCGGAATACGACTTGGTACTCAAACCAACAGTTAGCCATGCTACAAATACCTACTAATTCTTATATGATCGTCATGTAGGTCCCCGAAACTATAAATTTAAAATAATAAATGAGCCGTTTGCTATCTACTTTTCAAGGCACGTGAATTATTCTGATGGTCTCATTCGGTAGTGAGTGTCACCGAACAATGTTACTGTCACCTAATCTCATTGCAGAAATACTCGCCCATTTATACTAGAACATTACTCAAACTAAATATCAATGCAATACTATCTGAATGTGAAACTTTTCAGTAAAATGTAAGAAAAACTTGTTCGTAACACAATCAGTCGAAAGAGTAACAAAGTAAAGTAATTATAAACATTAACCGATATTTTTCAAAAATGCCTAATACGAGTTGTTCTATTGCGAATTCCAAGTTTCATCCAAAAGACCAAATTGAAAAAACCTGTTGATCGTCGTGAGCAGTCACGTTTATTGGATATAGTAATTTGACGTCCAATATCAGATACATTCCTCATAATTTAACAACTATGTAAACACAATAGTAAAATCACATAATAAATACCACTATTTCCGTAATTTACTTTTATAACGCTAACAGAAAAAGTTCCGTGGCCAAATTCGTGTAAATTTTAAATTAAAATAAATAAGATAAACAAAAATAAGTTATACATATTATATAATACTCCCATTTCACAACACATACTCTAATGACTAGTCCCATACATGAGAGACAAAACTTCAGCCACTTATCACTCTAAAAACTAACTTCATTAAAGACGAAGAATAACGTTGAATTATATTTGTCACTTCAATAATAACTGAAAATTAGGATTTCCAAGCATCTTTGATGTGTCTAAGAACCGTGGGCTCAGCTATAGTACTGCCGTCTTGCATAAGACAGTCAAATAGTTCGTAACACACGTCGGTACTGTCTGCCTCTACACCTAAATTTATTACGAACATAGAAAATGCTTCCTGGCAATACACACAGGTATGGGAATAACATAACACTAATATTCTAATTTAACAACAAAATAATGTTTAACAATTTGGGTTTTAGATATACCTATTAATTACATGTATATTTATTCATATAGCTCATTCTTATTATTATGTTATTCTTTCTTTTATTTGCATTGCCTACAGTTTTTTTTCTCCACGATACCGCTGGTTAGCTGGAAGAAAATGTCAGCTCCCTTATGCATGAACTAAAACGTATTCATTCATTCAAAGTGTAATTAAGATATAGAATCAAGGTAAATATATGAAAATTATAACTCGAAATAAACCTAACAAACACAGAAATAATTTCATTCGTTATCTATACTCTTCCTTGTAATATTCTTAGGACAGTAAACCAATGAAACGATAAATTTAGCGTCATCTGTTGTCAGGAAAAATCATATTTGTTATTATTTTTAATTGAAAGCATGTGAAATCATTCAGATTAGTTATATTTCATTTCGATTCAGTCCACATTATATTAATGTATACATACTTATATGCCACTATAGTTTATAAATATTACAATACCAAATTTTATTAAAATCGGCTCAGTAGTTTTTGTGTGAAACGCGTATAAACAAACCGACAGAAGAATAAAAATCACAGAAACCATGAAAATGAGCTCTGCCATCGATTCTAAAACCCCTAGTTATTTAGTTATACATATATTTATATAGTATAGAGAGTTATTTAAATATGGCTTTTAAATAAGTGTACTAATAAGCTAATATGAAAAAAAAGTTCATTGTTTCAGAAATCGTCGTTAATTACGTGCATAATATTTCGCTAAGAAGAAACTAATTTATTACATTGTATTAATATAAGTACTATCGTTGCAAAGAAAATCACCTCATTGACTGGAACAAAGTAATTATTGTAATAAACGTTCTCTATCTGAATTACCTATTACCACATTGACCAATATTCATCCTAATAGCGATATTATCTTTGGGTCAAGATAGGGTTAGCACCATCACAAGGTATTATTTTAATTCCCTAAAACGTTATACTGTCATTTCCCGAATTACTTAAAGTTTTATTTTCTTATTATTATACTACTAGTAATTAATTACAAAATGATTAGGCTCAAAAGCACGAGTGAAGGAAAAAAAGTATCAGATTTTACTTTTTCAAAGTTTTACAATTTTAGTAGTCGACGGATAAAAACATAGCAATTACTCAATTAACAATCATTTTATTCCTTTCTTTACACAACTGGCAAGAAATATAGTAATGATATTCGTTAAAACATTGCTACAGCGCACCTACTGAACGACTTAGAAAAAAAAACATTTTGATTTCATAAAAACAGAAGATAACATAAAAGACGTCAAACATTTAGACAGCACACATCACTTCGTTAAAAAAAAATTACTGGTAGATCGCGTAACGTTAAGTGTAATCGATTTTTCCCAACCGTGCTATTAGTTGGTTTTATACAAACAATTATAAGTAGTTCATAAATAAGACAAATAAATCATGTAATAAACAGCTGTTTTCTTAACTATGCATATATTATAGTGGTGTAAGCACCATTATGGGTGATCGTCGACAAATTGTCTCTAGAGCCAGAGCACTTTTGTTTTCAACTTATTTTTTTTTTTACGTGGTGAAATCCATTGTGGATACCCACCCTCCCGGGGGAGAGGATAGGTTATGTCCAACTCGCATGGACTAAAACCCCACGGTGTACCGACAAACCGTGTTGTTGGGGCGGCAAGGGATCGTTCTCGCTAATCACCTTGAATAGCCGCCCCAACGGTCCGCCCGGCGGAAGATGGCCACCGGGCTTCTACCTATAGAGAGGCAGGCTGGGTACACACCAGCTGCCTCCCCTCGTCCGCCGGACCTGTGCAATGAGAGGATAAGTCACCCGACTACATCCCCTCAGGTCCGGCTAAGGTGGCGGGAGGAGTTGGGCAAAGCGCCGCCTCCTCCCGCCTGTCCTCCTTTGGCGGAGAGGGCCACTTAGAGGATCTATCTCTCGGGCCCTCTCCGCCGCCTCCTTTTGCGAGATGACCTCCTCGCAAAAGGAGGCCACAGCTCGCCACGCCTGTTCGCTGCCGAGCATGGACAGAACCACGCTCGGCAGCGACAAATCTACTCCCACCACCGCCGTCAGAGTGCGGCGCTCTCCCTCCCACGCAGCACACTCGGACAGAGTGTGCTGCGCGGTGTTTACGTCAGCGCCGCACTCATGACAGGCGGCGGTCCGCTCCCTGCGAGCGATCTGGTGTAGGTACCACCCAAAACAGCCATGGCCAGTGAGTACCTGCACCAGTCGGAACGTCAGGGAGCCCCAACTCCTCCCCAACCACTCCCGCAGGACCGGGCGAACGGCGTCGACGGTGAACCTCCCGAAACGCGCGTCCGCCAGGTCCTGCATCCACCTTCCCGTCGCCTCCTCCCTCATCTCCCTCCGTTTCGCCTCGATCTCCCTAGGAGCCAGAGGCTCCCCACTACGCTTCCTCGCCGCCGTGAATACATACAAGGCAGGGAGCCGGCGAGCGTGAAGGCCGCCGCTGAGGACACCGTTCGATACGCACGGATTGCCCTCAGTGCCACCGTGCGCTGCGCACTACGCAGCACGCGCACGTTGGCGGCACCGAGGGCATCAGCCCAGACCGGTGCCCCGTAGGCGGCCATCGCCCGCACGACTCCCATAAAGAGTCGACGGCACCCGGCACCCGGCCCCCCTATGTTGGGGAGCAATCGGCCGAGTGTCGCCGCCGCCCCAGCAATACGCGGCCCGAGCCCCGCAAAGTGGGGCTCGAACCACCAGCGCCTGTCCAGGGTGAGGCCCAGATATTTCATCTGGGCCGTTACCCTGATCCGGGCGCCCTTCAACGTAATTATTTGATTCTACACATGTCTACATCGTATAATCCAACTTTACTATTTATTTTACACCACGAGAGCCACTAACGCGATTTATGTTGTAGGTACAATAAAACATGTATTGTCAACCCTACTCGAATTTCAGTGGTTCGGAAACAAATTATTCCAATAAATTTATAGTTACAGAAACTGACAGGCTCTGGCATACATTATTATCATTAATGTAGGTAATGGACTTGCTATTCGTGTTTTAATATTTATTTTATGTAATGGTTTATAACAAGTATTGCAAAACATAATTGCAAGACATTTTCTTTACTGTCTTTTTTGACAACGGAAGGCATTTGTTGAGTCTGACTTAAGTTATTAGTATCTAATTTGTTGTTTAGATACTCGTCTTGCTATATAGATGTAATATTCCTTACAACACAATCTACTGCAACTGAAAAAGAAGTGGTGTATGCTTATAACCACACAATAGAAATGAAAACTTAAATACGTGAACATTAAAGTAACTTACTAAACACACATAATATTAATTCATTATTCAGTATAATATGTAATAATAAAAACGTAATTTTTGAATCGATGCACTCCTTGTCAAACAGTAAACGTGGTTGATGACGGCTGAAGCCGAGTACACACGATTCAGTGCGTCACCGACTCGAGCGCGCTTAATATCGAGTCGAGACGAGTAAACCCGATTCATCGTCACCGACCCGAGCATGATAATTCACTTTCGTTCACTACTCAATTTTCCTCAACAAGTTTTTACTTCAATAAACTTATATAATGGTTATATTTATTAAACACATAAGGACAATAAACGTAAGAAATCCGATTATTTATCTTAATGGCGACATAACTTCACACAATTACCTTCATTATAGGTAATAAATGCAAAAACTGTAATATACATTCAAATAAATAAAATACGTAACGTTCTTGTGAAAAAATGAAATAAAACAGCTATAAACTCGTGTAATAATAGCCATATTTCAATGTTACGGCTCCCACGGGCCGTTAAGATTGAGGGTCTGCGTGGACAAATCCTTAAAACTTGAGACAACGACTGGTCTCCTCTCTCATATCAGTACTATAGGATCTCTTAAAAGCGGTTCATCTAATAAAGCTATAAAATTGTAAGAATATTAACAAGAGACTATGGATAAAATTGAAGAATGTTAAAGTGTCCAATAATCATTTATTTTACTAGCAGTATCAATCTTATAATTCCTGTGTATTGTTATTTTATACACTGTGTAGTGTTTATAATGATGTTTGTTATGATGGAAAATTTCCTATAATATTATAATGTTTTGGTTGGTTGGTTTGATAGGTTTATGGTTTGGTTTTAAGGTCGATAGGTGAACCTTAAAACCATACATTGACATACACAACAATATATTCACAATTGTGACGTCAGTAAATATTTAGAGTAAGCATATCAGTATTATTGTTTATGTTATCAGTTTACAAAAGACTCGCCACTAAATCTTTGAGGTGACGAGATTTTCAAGAAAAATATCTTATCTAAAACAGCCGCCTTGCTTTTGTTATTTTTAATTACCAAAAACGCAAATGTCACTACTCTTGTATTGTTGCGTCTCTAAGAAATTTTAGTACCAATTATTATATACACTTGGAACCTATGTTATTAGCCCTAAACTAATTTTGAAACTATATGGCCAGGAAACAAAAAGTTTGTTCACGAGGTTGAGAAGGCGGTCAGAAACTACATATATTCTGCTTATGTAATACTTGATCGGCCCCGAATAACTCAAACTCATCAATATCTACCAAACAAAAAAAACAAGAAAATCGGTTGAAAAACAAAGGACGAAGATATATTAACTGTTATGTCTCGGCCCATACATATATATGTAGAAGGTTTATGATTTTATCCTGTTACCGACTTAGGTTAGGCGAAGTAAATTCGAATTCAGTCCCGAGTGACATGTCTGTCATCACAGGTGTAACATATCTCACTAGAATTGTAATATCCTTTTGTTCTGAAGTATTTCCGAATAAATCTTTAGGGACTAGGTAGAAAACTAACGCCGTCGGAATTGAGTTATGTAAGAGGATCTACTAACGTGCATATTATCTTCCATCTTTCTTTGATTCCATAAACCAATAATCGTTCATTTTATGATATGCTATTTTGCAATTTTTATATATATAATGCAGTGCTTTTTATTTTTTATTTCATAAACTAAGGCTATTTGACCCTATATTATTTAATAGTATGAAAATTTACATAATATAATATGGTTATCCTCACTAACATTATAAATGCTACATACGTACTATCAGGAGAACAGAAAAATGCCTCTAAAATAATGCTGTTCCAGATGGATAGGTCAATAGTACATTAACACGAACGTAGCCACGAGCAAATGTATAACTTGTATACATATATGAATGAAATTAAAAATAATAATATGGTAACTACATTAATTCGAAGATGTAACAATAGCTCGCTGGAAAGTTCTTACATAGGTGCCGCCATTTTGTTAAAATGCTAAACCACAAGAAGTCGTTAAATCTAAAACACAAACATTTATCCGCTTGCTTATGGCAGTTATAACCAACAATTATAGAAATTGGTTCCCTAAATAGAAAATGAAGTGTAATTTGGTTAGATCATTTTGTTATATAATACGCATACACAATTCGTAGAGAATATATGTTGGTTAATAATATTAACATTTAATAATTTATACCTTTTAGAGAAGACCATTAAATTTCTTAATAAACTTATAAGAAAACATAAAAGATACTAAAGTGAACTTCTTACTGACAATTTTATTTGCTGCATTTGCATTCTGAAAATATTCAATCTTGGCCACTAGTATCCATGGAGTAATAACAGTCAAATATATACATATATTCTTTTGTGTACCGGATAACATTCGAATTTACATGTAGAACTAATTATGCTATTCTAGAAAACATTAAAAAAACTATACTGTTTTAAATACAAGAGTTTTTTTCTATTTTTTACGTTAAATTCTCCTTAATTGCTATCACTAATTATCCTATAAACATCTTACGACAGTACATAGTTAACATATAAAACAATTCCATTGCGTATTACGAATACCTTTAAAAGTAATTGTGTAAATTTGAGTGCTTGTTAGTCCGTTAATTTAAGTACGCTCTCAATCATCAAAAATATTTAATCGGTGGAATCCTAAAATTTACTAACTAACCAAGTTATCATTATATTTAGTTCTGTACTAAATCAATAACATTCGTCAAACACTGAAAATTGTTAGACGGCCCTTTAAGATAGTTTCTTGGAAACAATAAACATAAAGTTAACGAGTTCGATGCCAATTATAAATTCATAAACATCGTTGTGAATCTATTCAGTATATTTTGATGAAGTTAATATTTAGAAATCACTAGATATTATTTATTTTTTATCTGGTAATAAAATACTCTTCATAAGACCAGCCTACAAAAATTCTCAACACGATTATAATGTAATGTGTAATTCTATATAAACAAAAATCGATTGTCGAATGATATAAGCGCATTATTTCACAACCTTATCACATAATTGGTTAATTTATTTTTTGGTGTGATTGTAAATGTCAGAACAAGGTTTGTATGATGGATAATGTTTAAAAAAAATACGGAATATTAAAACAACGGTTAAAATCTTCCATATAAAAAAGTGAATAAGTGAGATAGAAGACAGTCGGAAGATCTTCGACAATATTAACAGAATAAATAGATTTACGTTTAGTTGTTCATTTGCCATTTTATTTCATTACACGTTCGTAGTCATCATTATCGTCTCATTGTCTTCGTCGCCAAGCCCATGCGAAGCCGGGCCGGGCAGCTAGTCAAATTATATTTATTAAATTCTGTACTCTGATGTGTACAGTTCCAAAAAGTGTACTATT